>OZ018393.1:17069671-18269671 GCA_963969525.1 Ontholestes murinus
TATGCAAGTTTCAAGACCGTGCTACTCTGACCTACCTTTTCGAAAAACACCTCAAGTCACAAAACTATGAGGCTTCTGAAGTTACTATACATATATTCACAGATGGAGCAAAAATCAAGAAAGGATCAGGTGCAGGCATATATTCTACCGAACTGAATTTTAAAACAAAAGATACCCCTGGACTAACACTAGGCGAACTCACAGGGATATTTGTTTGTGCCCAAAAAAAACTGTACTGGGAATAAAAAGAGAAAACAGCTACATCCATAAAGACAGTAATATCAGTCTGGCGATCTTAACACATCCCAAGGTTTCATAAAAACTGTCAAATGGATATGTTATGGTACTGAAGATGGCATACGTAGATAACAGAATTGCCCTATCCTGGTTCAAGGTGAACACGAGAAGGAACGGCAGGCGGATGCTCTAACAAATGAGTGAGCATCTTTGAAAACCGATAAGTGTCCCCATTCAAAAGAAATCGTTCAAACTTCAAAACATGACTCTAGCAGATGACAAAGCAAAGTGGAAGAACGCCTTCACTTGTGCTCATTCCAGAAATACAATACTAGCACATAATGTTAAAGTTGCTCAATAGTCTGTTTATTTATCCAGGTAAAACTTAAAATCCCTGACTGTTATCATAACTGAACTATGTCGCTTAAAGAAACACCTCTATGTATTAAAAACCGGTGAAGATCCGAACTGCAAAGGATGCAGCGAGAAATCATATCCTGTGCTCTGTCCCACTCTGGCAACCTTAAGGATTATCCTATCCCCACCATGACCAAAACCTATCTGGAAGGCCTATTTCCCAGAAAAATCCTCAACTTTAACAAACGCTAGATCTCTCATCACTAGATGTCAAAAATATTGCCTCAATGGTAATAATCACCTCCTGATTAACATCGGCCATAGAAAATAATGGTTTGAGTGGAAGAACACTGCGATCTAAATTTCAAAGTTATTGTAAATGTATGTTATTATGTAAAAAAAAAAATGTAGGTCTTGTGAAGTCTATAAACTAAATTAAAATATAATGGGTCTAATCAGGAGCTTTCATACGACAAAATGGGGCAATATTTTCTGCTGGAACTAGTAAATTGTTGTTGAAGTAAAAGCTATAGTAAATCTTGAAGGGAGGGATAGTACACATCCATCCACCCTACGTATGTAATTGTACATAAGCTAAAACTACACCTAATATATTTTCTACATCCTCACTATATTTGCAGGATTGGTGGGTGACATCTATTTCACCCTCCAATATAATATAATAAAGAAGAATACGACCACCTACCCACCCTACATACATGAATTGGCTTAACCTAAAACCGTGTTAATTATAGTATAACATTTTTACTAACACTGCGGTTGTTTTCAAGAAACTTCGTCAAAAACGATGATATTATGATATTGAGGTTAAGATATATTTGTAGGTCGGGTGGCCTCTAAGCCAACCTCCAATCGTTATAATATACGCCTAGGTTTTTTGATGATTACTAAATTGTGGAAACCTCTACTTTTTTCTTTATTATGTAAATAATTTCTCACGCACAAATTATTTTTGAAAAACGTAGAAGCTACGATTCAGTTGTAGGTGGTTAAGTACCTTCTAACAGTTGGTAATACAATCCAAAAAGATTTTTGCATTAATGCTAAAGCAAAAGAACATTTGCTTTTTTATTTAATATGTAGATATTTATGCACAATGATTTTTGAAAAACTTTCGTGTTTGCAATTATTCTTAAGCTAAAAGTATGCTTATTGGATTTTTTAACATCTTAAAACACTGCTGTTGGTTTCAAGACACATCATTTAGTAACTGCGATAGAAATCTCTAAATACTTGTAGGGTGAGTGGGTGGCCTCTATCCTACCTCCCCAATCAATAAAACATATTTCAATTGTTTTTAAATAAATACTAAATTGAAAACATAAATAAATTGTTTTGTTGCTTATAAAGTTACTGCCAAAATAATCTGATGATCTTACCTATAATTATTTATTCTAAATAAATTATTTAAAATCAAATGTTTCAAACTATTTCTTTAAATAATGCAAAAATATAACCTTTGCAAAACAAAGAATCACCTTTTCTACTTTCACGATATCATACCCAAAATCTTTATTTATCCGTAAACTTAACATTTGAAAAATCTTTAAAACATACTTACTTCTTTTAAATGTAATTGATCAGAATAAAAGGGTAAATATAAAATAAAGGTATAAGAAAGTATAGTTATTGTGAAACGTTTTAATTTCCATTGATATCATTCTGTATGTGAGTGAACGCTGTATCTCAACTAGAAGTGTAATCTTGAAGCAAAATTTATCGCACTGATCCAGAAATATCATCAAATATAGAAATGGTATGGTACTGAACTGATTTGCTGTTAAAAATAAATAAACAAAAACTGACACTGTAATAGTTTTCATGAAAGAAACAATAGCGTAACACCGCTTAAGATTTTAAAAGTTTAAGCTTAAGGTTTCAATTTTTTTTTGAAAAGCTGGTAGCAATCAAATCTAATCTAGGATAAATTAACAAAACAAATTGGCAAATAACACGGTAAAGAACCACGTGGTCGATAACCAAACACTTCTACTAGTACTAGTCGTTATTAATATTTTAGAAATGATAATTGTCACACTGACATAAGCCCATAAAACAATAAAGGTCTTCAAAAATTGGACCTAAATATGCCAGAAATGACCAAAATATTGGTTATATTTACCTGATATATATATATATATATATATATATATATATATATATATATATATATATCAACACTAGCTAACATGTGTAATGGGTCGAGTGGAAGAACATAAGAAACAGTGAACTCCACCTTCAAGATCCAAACTCCAATTTTAAAGTGATTTAATATTTATGTTTAAATATGTTTTATATGTTTATGTACTTTTTGTGTGGATTTGTTTCTATATATGTAGAGAGAGAGAGAGAGAGAAAGAGATAATTGATGTACTGAAAATTAAAAGAGATACATATTTAAGAGCGCACTGGGAACCTTGAGGAACCCCGGATTCAAATTGTGTTTAATGTTTTACTAATAATAACATGAAAATTGTTTAAAAAATTTTAATATTTCAATAGAATTATATCTTAATATTAGTCAAGTTCTAGTTATAATACTATTCAGTGCAAAAAATAATTTTTCCAGAATATAATTAAATATTAAATAATTCAATTAAATAATTTTTAAACTTCACGCTGAATTAAGCGAAAATATATTTAATATACTATCATACATTATCTATTTATGCATTTAAATATAATACGCAATAGCGTGGGACCAAGGAAAGAACCTTGAGGAACCAAAGATGAAAATTTCATTATTTCATAAGCTTTCGATAATAACTTTACGAGTCAATAAAATAATTTTATCACGTGTATATTATATAAAAATAAATTAATGATTAATGGTTTTTTGTATGTGTTATTATTATAAATAAAAATTGGGTTGCAATAAATATAAATGGAATTAGTTATAAATTTATTGCATAATTCAAAACAAACAAGATATTAAAGTGCTGTAATAAAGTAAACTACTTAGAATCAATAATAATAATAAAATAATAGTAATAACAATAAATATCCAACTAAACAACCTAATTAATGTTTATTAATTCCAACTCTCATAACTAGCTAAATAATGTAAATATATTATCTAACTACATGTATTTCATTGATAATACAATTTTGTAACGTACAAATTTGTAAAATGATCATACGACCTAATACGAACCTTGAAAATCAAATTCAAAAATTCAAATCTTTAAAAATCATATTAGATTAAAAACATTAGTAAGTTGTAAGCCTAAACCCACATAACTCAGTTAATTCATTTATATATAATATAATTTTCAATGTATATCTAAATGAGCACTATAACATTATTTAATAATAATAACTTTTTGTTTATTTTATATATTTAATTACATGAAAAATATATCAATTATAATTGTCTTTAATGTTGGTCCTTAATCCAAACTAAAGTTGGTCAGCTCTCATGATTTTTAGAATATTATAGTAATAAAACCTGACCAACCTAACCCGGCATTTTATTTTGTATTTGCTAACCGGTTATATCATCATAGGACCATTTTAGGAACCTTGAGGAACATCCAATGTAAAACTTCAAAACTAAATTAAATCAACTTAGGTTAAGAAAATAAGCTTGTTGTAAGTAGCAAATACTTAAAACTCAATTAATACATAAAGTATTATGAAAAATAAAATTAAAATTAAGGCTAATGATAAGAATTATTTAAGTTAATTAATTTAGTTATATCATACTTTCTAATACTAAACTATTTTGTTTGATTTAGTTTTAAATTCAAATAAATAAAGCTTAAAAAATTAAATTGTATTTTTGAATCTTTACAGTAATATTTATATAGTTTCAGATTTGAATTTATTTACGGAATCCCTTTATACGAAAAATATAATTCATTACACACAAATAAATAAATAATATTTATACATAGCATATAAGCTATAGAAAAAAAACAATCTTGGTACTAATAAATTAAATAAAATTATTTTTATAGTTTTTTTTTCACATACTTCTATTAATGGTTTTGTTATTTACAAATATACTTCAAATTTAAATATTTATTTTATTTGTAAACATTTTTTTTTATTTTCGATGAAAATCACGTAATATAAATATAATATAAATTTAAAATAAATTTGAACTCACTACACACACGCACATTTATCCAATACCCAAAAAACATAATCCGATCGTTTAGAAAAATTTGTCTATCTTGAATATCTTGTACTCACCTACAATAAGCAATAAACTAACACCCTTCATGTTTGCAAGTCACTAACAGACTGACGAATTCGCTGGGATCATCTTAGGATGAGCCGGTGAAAGGATTCCGTGTCCTCTCCTCTACTCTTCGGATGCTCTGGGCTGAGAAGAGTGGTTGGGGGCGGCGCGGCTGTGGTGGGGCCCTGAGCATCCGTGCCGTACCTTCTATATTACGTCGAAGGTAACAACTGCTGTGTCTTCGGATAATTAGGCTGTTGCGTATTCGGATTTTATTTTCTGCAAGACATTCTTCCCGGCGAAGAATCTGGCAACGAGCCGCGCATCCGCCGCTCAATTAGTGATCGATGTTGCGCAATCGCCCACTATTTTACCAGTAATTAGTGTAATTGGTAAATGGCCTTTTCGTCATTACTCTTCTCGCTGTTGCATCTCGAATGAAACTGAGTTTTACAGATAGAGTAGATGTTGCGGATTAACTAGAAAATGAAAATTCTTTATTATTCTAAAAAGTAATTTTTATTGAAACATTAAAAAAAATAGTTAACAAATCACTTAATGTGCTTGACACTTTAATCAGTATTTGTTATCGATGGACGAGCACTATATTTAGCAACTTGATGATCTAAAGAGAAGAAATTTTTGATTGCAACTTTAATATCATAAAAAAAATTTTTGCAATCTATTAACATCCGCAGCCATTGAGCTTTTTGGTCAGTTAATTCAGTAATAATTACTAGTAGTTAAAAAGGATATTTTTAACTACTAGTAATTATCACTCTACACTTCACGTACTCAAATATTCAAACAAAAAGTTAATATAGTGAGAGTAGGTATAAATAGGATTTCGCGATTTGAACATGATTCACTGATAAGGATTGAAGATTTTGGTAAAAATTTTGCATTTCCCCAGGAATTAGGATGGTACCATTTTTTAAATGAATATATTTCCGTAGTAGCTTGAGATCACGCTTAATATTCTCTAATTATGCAGTGTACGCCCTAGAAACTAGGGTTTTTGGTAATGCGCGCAATCTTTGAAATTATGTGCTATATTAATGAGATGAAGTCGATTTCCATTTCAAACCAGCAAGGAAATCGATTTGACTGTTGGCGACTGAATTTAGGAATGAACTTATTTGGGCGATTACAAATCTTATTATAAAATTCATTGACTGCTTTATCAGTATTTACACTTGATTTGAGGAATGGCCAATCAAATCAAAAAATGAAAGTCAACGTTACTAAATTTATATCTCTTGCTACACGTATTTAAGGGAAAGTTAAACGGTTTCATGTTATGATTAATTTGAAGTAAAGCTGACAAAGCAGACAGCGTTCTAAATTAAATTCAAAATTAAAATTGCATAATATTAAGCTAGTATTGGTCTTTCTAATATCATACAATTGACGTAAGTTAAGATTATTTATAAAATTAGTAACACATGCTTTACAGTGCTTATTAACTGAAAGATCACCGAGTACACTAGGAAGAACATAAATGACGAGTTTATAAAAGAAAAATGAGTTTAAATTACATTTACACTTAATTAAATCAAACAGTGGTACAATATTTTTTATATGAGACTCATAAATATCTTCAAATTTAAATATTGTGGCAAAATGCCATAAGAAAATTCTCGCCGTCTTAAAAAATCTCTAGGTAGCAGAACGATCAGCCCTTCGCATCCTTACTAAAATCAGACACTCCCTTAATCTCATATATAACCCATCCAATACCCTCCTGTATGAATTAACCAAAGTAATTTCTATTGAAGAGCGTCTGAAACACCTATACCAAAAATTTGCAAAAATTCCCGTAACCTCAAAATCAAAACCAGTTGTATAATCTTCGTAGCCCTTCAATCACTCCAAAGCCAAAACACCCAGAAATTACCATTCATCAATTCATCTCATCAGTTCATAAAGACATTAGTGATAATAACCTTTGAATGACAGAAGACAGTTAATTTTGTAAGACATTAGTAATCATGACGTTTTTATACAGCTAAACAGACTGAAAGACCGCGAGTCGATAGCCACTAATTAGAAGAAATCTTAAGTCTGCTACGTCACTGTATATACATACATGCGACTGTAATATTTACTTCTAATAATAAAGATGTTTTCTCCCTCTTTGCCATAAGAACTCCATCTCTAGTCATTCTGCTAGAAGCTAAAAAGATATGGTTACAACGCACTACATCATATTTAGAGTCAAACAGTTCGCTGTTAAAAATGAAACACTCAGCAACGTTTCAGTTAAGAACACAAAGTCAAATAAAAAATTGCAGATGTTTTTATAAAATGTTTGAGTTTTTGATCGAAGACCACTTGTATTTTGGTACTAAATGTAGCAGTTATGCTTCAGAAGGTTCAGTTTTCCGAGATATTGCTAAGAATTGTTGGAATACCTCTTACGTGTTTGATTTTAATGTTGAATTCTCCAGGGTCTTTGAATCGACTATTTTGTTGATTTATTATAACTACCTCTTACCTACGGCCAACTAATATGACTTTTTACGTTTTAAGCTGTTGGTGTGATCTTAAACTCACATGACAGCCAAAACATTCAAAAAATTCTATGGAGAACCATCTAAACTTACACAATTATAAGACTATAGTAAATATGTCAAAATGTACATATATAGGTTTGTTCTTAAGTTATTGCATGGCTATAACTATTAAAATTGTAATCGTTGGTAATCTTAAAATAGAAAATGGGGCGGCGCCTGAGGATTTAGTGACAAATTGAGAGCAATTTTTACGACCCACATTGAATAAAATAAAGTTTTTCTAAATTGCCTTATGCTTGCTTGAGTAAATTATATCGTTCACGGATGATCATAGAAGATTTTACATTTTTATAAGTTATTAAAATCCTTTAATCTATTACTTCTGTGTTTCTATGTGATTCAATTGAAAGGAAACACAATTAAAAGATGGCACAATTCAAAGGTTATAGGCAACAAAAACTAAAAGAAATTTTCAATCAAAACCACTTGCATTTAAATTAATAAAACACTGATGTTTTAAGAGTTTTTGCTTTATTATGTAGAGCCATATAATGGAATTTCGTCAAGTAACAGCCATATCAATCCAATACTTAAATTTCTTTAGGTGGCGAGCATTAAGGAGCTCCAATTAAAGTAAATACTTTTTCTATTGAAACAGAATTTAAGAAATTTAATCCAATGGGCAAAATTTTACGTTTTAGAGTAAAGTATATCGATTGCATTTTTGTAAGCTTTTGAGATCATTTTTTCATTGATATATATTAACCCATTATTTCTTTGTCAAAGTTCGCATTAATCTTCTTTAGGTAGCTGTCGTTGATCTACTCTACATAATCCTTAACTATTACTTAATTAAAACGTAGAAAAATCATCAAAGCTCCAATAAAAAAAAATAAATTAAATTTCAACAACTATGACTTGATTTTTTAAATTAGTTGATCATTGGAAAGCTGCGGTTATATTAAATACTTTTTCTAATGCTTTGAGTCAAGGTTTCAAAAGTATATCGATTACAGAAGAGTGTTTTGCATTTTTATAAGTTTTCATTGATATACCGGGTGTTTCTAAATAAACATCGGGGTTTGAACGTATTGTAGTACTTATTACATAAAATTAAAAATCATAATTAATATGAATAGAAAACAGACATATGAACACTCTTAATGTGCACATCTGCGGCTCAGATATCCCTTAGGAGGTCGTACAATTGCAGGGAGACTGTTGAATGAATGTTTTTTGTGCTATATCTCGGCGGAAAGTTTATGCGCCTTTTTTGTTTGGAGAAGCAACTGTAACTGGTACTTCCTAACTTGATACAACCTCGATATTCATTTAGAAATATATTATTAACCTATTATTTCTTGTAGAAGCAGCTTTCTCACATTAGCCTTCTATTAATGGCTACAAAAAATTTAAAAGTTTTAACCAACGCGACTTATTTTCTTTATTTTTAAGTAAATATTTTCCTAACGGTTTGAGTCAAGACCTCAAAGTTTCTCATTACCAAAAAGAATTTTCATGATTAGAATATCTGCCCAACAGTTTTACTGTTTTCTTTGAAAAGTTTCTTTTACCTTAAAATAAGTAGACCATCTTTCTTCAATCGGTGTAAAAATTTTCTTGATAGCTCTTACAGTTTTCTTAGAAAGGTGTTTCTTGTTTTTTTCATGAGATATCTTAATATAGTATTACTTGATCGTAACTTCTTTGAAAGTTTAAAAGTAATCTAGTAATTCATTCCTTCTCATCTGCTATTTATTGTAGTATATTGAATAATTTAAGTTGATATTATTTTATCTTATCAACTAATAAGATATAAAAGGATTCCCTCTATCACCGCTCCTTTACAACAGTTATGTTTATGATATTTATAACTCTAACCCACATTACATCAATCCTTCATCCTACAAGCTCCTTTACGCAGATAATACTGCCCTAGTAGTACATGCCCCCACCTTACAAAAAGCACTTACCACATTACAAGGGCTGATTGATACCATTCAGCTCTGTTTTGCAAAATGGAGAGTAACTATTAATCCTGATAAATCCCAGCTCCTATTCCCTTTTCATCGACCACAAAATTCTCCATTAATAACCATTTTATTTTACCATCTTCTTCTTTCAAATATCTGAGAATAACATTGACCCCAAATTAGCTTTTAAAACACACACCCAAAACCTCAAAGCGTGTGTGTAGAAAAGAGCTCAGAATTTTAGAAGTCTCACCTATAAAAAGCAAGGCATATCAACGAAAACAGCAGCACATATTTATAAAATGATCTGCTGACCTCTAAATATTATGGCAAAAATCTCCAGGTAGCAGTACGATCAGCCCTTCGCATCCTTGCTAAAATCAGACACTCCCTTAATCCCATACATAACCCATCCAATACCCTTCTGTATGAATTAACCAAAGTAACCTCTTCTTGACTACGCCGCTATCCTGTTCTATATACCCCATCCTTCCGCTCTTAAAAGTATTCAGGTATCTGAACGATCAGTCCTTCGTACGTTTACAAAAATTAGACATCCCCGTAACCCCATATATAACACGTCTAACACCCTCCTGTACCAATTAGCAAACCTAACTCCCATTGAACAACGCCTTACATTCCTCGCTCAAAAATTCGCCACTAACCCTCATAATTTTGACATCCTTAACCAGATGTGTATCCCTCGCAATTCTTTAATAACTCCTCAATTCAAATACCCAGAAATTACCATTCATCAGTACATCTCTGCATTTCACAATAACATTAGTGATCATGACTTTAAAAGACCAACCGACAGTTAATTCCGTTAGACATTAGCAATCATGACTTTTGTAAGACAGATAATCGTTCCATTATATAATAATTAGAAAATCATAAAAACATTTGGTAAATCTACGACAATGAGTCTTATTAAGACTACAAAACAAGTCACTTATTGAAAAAAGTACTTCTCGACAGATATTGAATTCCTTTTCTTTATTCTATTTTTTCTTATTATTTTTAACAAACAGTTTTTTTTTCAAACAACCATCATAAGTCAATTCGTTGAGGAGGCTGTCGATAGAAGATTCTTAGAAGCCTCTTGAACTAAGGTGTCTTTTGATATATGATAGCTGTTTGAAAAGCTAAGAAATTACATTATCTTTCATAAAAACACTTTAATCTATCATTTTTGAAATTTGCCTTAACCCATATGATTTACTTTAATGATTGTTGAGTTACGTGAAGATGTACTGTACTATAAATGAAAGATTGAGTCTCCTTTCTTCACAAAATTTTGTGAAGAAAGGAGACTCAATCTTCCATATGATTTAGCCGAAACGTAAAAAATCCATAGACAATTCAAAAATTGTAGCCGTCATGTCAAAATGTATATATAAAACCTTTTTCCTAAGCGATTGAAAGAGACCTTCTAGAATTGTTTCTATTGGCAGGCTTAAAAATATGACGCGAACCGCCTGAGATTTCTAAGAAAATTCTGGCGTTTCACATTAAATTTAGAGTTTTAAAGTAAGTTAACTAATTAACTGAATAATTTTTTAGATCGCAAGCGTAATCTAGAAAATTATTCTCCAAAATCAGTAAAATTAAAATTTGAAATTTTGTATGGATTGTAGGAATTGGTTCCTGAAAAGTCAGTGCCTTCTCTTTTTTTTAGGACTGTTGTTCAAAAAAATAGAACAAAGTCTATAGATTACAGTTTTGCATTTGTTAATTAATTAACTATTCTTCATTGAGATATCACAGGTATTATTTCTTTTTCAATGCTAGTCCTCATACTGATTCTTTTGACACTACTCTATGTGGCTTAATCAAAACAAAATTTATCAAAAGTCACACAATTTAATGCCAAAAATTAAAGAACCTTTTTTCTATGATGCTTAGATTGCTTTAGATAGTCAAGACTTGGCAAAGCATATTTTTGATTGTCCTATGCTAAAGTGTAGAATAGTCGGTCTAATTTTTTAATAGTTTTTTGTCTGTTCAGTCAATGTAAGCAATTTTGAAATAGTATTTTTATGAATTTCTCTACGATCCTTGCTTAAAAGCGTTTTTAGGATTACATTCGTTATTCAAAATGATATACAAAAGTAGACTTACAATTAGAAAGACATTTCTTGTTTGTTTTTTATGAAACATGTCAATGGAATCATACATCTTTTACTAGTTTAAATGCAATCTAGTAATTTATTCATTTTCTTTTGCTATTTATTTTAATGTATTCAAATTATTTGATGCATTGCATGCAAATTAAAATAAACATTTGAGTTGTAACCATAGCAGATTGGCAACAAGACCAACAATGTGGTCTTAGTAGGTGTAAACCTTGTTTCTACTGGTGTCGCAAGTATTTGATACTGCTAATAATAGGCTATTGTATCACCAAG
This sequence comes from Ontholestes murinus, assembly GCA_963969525.1. Classification (NCBI taxonomy): domain Eukaryota; kingdom Metazoa; phylum Arthropoda; class Insecta; order Coleoptera; family Staphylinidae; genus Ontholestes; species Ontholestes murinus. Next base: position 17,081,370 of record OZ018393.1, read on the forward strand.
CAGCTATTACGGGCAGATATAAAATATCGTTCTAAAATGATGGAGTATTAAAATAAAACTACACAGTTGAGAGGGTTTTATTGTTGAACACTGCATCATGTTTCGCCATACAGTGGCTTTATCAATGAGTAATAACTTATTTTGACTAAAATAGATCGAAAGGAGCAGTCAGTCTAATTTGGGTCACCTGGTTTGAACAATATTTATTGGATCATTGATAAAATGAGATTTATAGTAACATACAAACCTGTTTGTCAAGAAACGAATAAGGAAAACCAATAAAGTATTTCATAAATACATGAATATTTGTTGCAAAACTTTGTTCAACTTATTCATCATTACCAACTGAATCTTTTGAGACAATAAATACAATCACCATTGGCACACAACTAATAGTTATAAAAAAATACAAACGAATTGATTTACACCGAAACCGATAGAAACCTATTTATTATTCATTCGCATTGTAGTTCGCATAAAAATATAATTGGTTTCACCATTTAAAAATTGATAAATCGCCACAGATTGTTTCAGACGGGCATTCATTAATCACCAATCAGATACTTTCTTTTTAAATATTAATTACATTCGGGAATTAATGGTTCGCCATAGAACGGTATACATAGACATTTTAAGAATTTAATAACAATTACTGGTCTCTAAATAGAAGAAAAAAAAACATAAGCTACCAGATGCATGATTAATTGTTTCAAGAAAATGTATCTCTTCATAATTAAAACTAATTGATTATTTACAGTAAACTGTTATTGATAAGGAATTAAAGAAAAAACAAATGAATTAATATGTAAGGTTAGAAAACATTATCAATAAAAAACTAATAAACAAGTGAAGTGAGGAATAAACTGAGTATTATTTTCATTTTGGAAAGATATTACTTTGCAATCCTTTTATATCATACAAATTTTCATCATCGCATGTAACTATTAATCTATATACAGTCGAGCGACTTATATATTAAACACGCTGTCCCACGACACGCGAACAATGGAAAATTTTCACATTTCTTTTTATTGCCGCGTTTACGCAATACCCGACATTTTCCGCGTATATTCTAATCAATTCCATTAGCGGAATTATAATATTGTCGATCGTTATGGGAACGCTCATCACTCCGTAGTTGGCTGTGAGAGATGCATCCGACTTTCCTTCGAATGGTCAGTTTATGTAATTTCGTCGCTTCTTATTATCTGGAGAATTTGCTGAAGAGCGCGCCGTTTGGCAATACAGGAAAGTGTTTGTCTTCTTGTTTCATTTTTTTTATTGTGAGAATATGGCGTCTCTCGTTGTGGTGAGATGCTTATTTGGCTTTACCTAAATTCTTGTACGTTCGGAGAATGATGATTACTGTTATAAAACACTAAATGAAGACGTGTAGGACTTTCCTGATTCGCTTAATCGGCAATTATTATACATATATGGGATTTTAATTTGATTGCTATGTATTACAGAAAATTAATTTATTAAGTTTGTTTTAATCCCAATTTCACATTAATAGAAAGTAAACAATTATATTCGACAATATTTGTCACTCAAAATGTATAAAAATTCTCAACCATAGTGTGAACTAATGTTTCCCAATTTTTATTATACCTCAAAATATACTTCATTTATTTTACAAAATGTTCCCTTGTTAACAAGAACTACTGACCTGTTTCGATATATTTTATATCTCATCTATGTAGCACGGTTGCAGACATGTAAACTGAGTTTTATAACTCATTAATATGATAAACATTGTCAAAAGCGTTATTAATTGTGTGTTACGCGTCACCTTAATGAAAAAATCTATCACGAAGTATTTTATTTGCTACATCAATTTATCAAGGTTATTTAGCACTTCAATTTATCATTTCAATACAATTGCTGTAGACAAAATATAATACATGTTGAAATGCCAAAACTGAGTTGTATATATTACCCTTGGTTATGTCAATGCCATGTTGACATTTACGAAAATGTATTATAATATTATAAACATATTTTACTAAAAATAGTGGTGATTTGTTTATTTCTACAATATATGTATAATTAAAGACGTTATTATTTTGAAGTTTAATCTTATATCTTATAAAAAATAAATTAATTAACTAAAAGTCGTACTTAATGTTTTAGGAAGATAGAGACTAAAACGTGGAGAGCTAGATTTGCAATTAAATTAAAAAATGTTTTGTTATTTTTGTTTATTATTAATCAAGGTTATTTTAGAGATTATTAAGTATAATTAATGTAATGTTAAATTTCTACTTCTGTTAATTTGAATTTTTTAAATTAGAAAAAAATTAAAAAATATTGTAAAATGCAAAAATAATGTTTTATACAAGGTCTGTTCATTCAGTAATTGGACTTTTTGAAATAATGATTTATACGAGGTCTGTACATTTGGTATACAAACTTTTTGAAATACGCATTTTTGTTTCAGAAGAATACCCTTGAACCCGTTGTTTTCATATTCAGATATCTTTGTATTTTATTCATGTGGCGAATTTCAAAATCATTTTTTGTAAAACTGAAAAAATCACATATACTTTCCTGTGTCCTGGTGGAATAATAAACTCGCTAGCCTAAAAGTCAGAATAAGGCGTACTTTCAATGGGGCGAAAGCCTCCTAACAGTGGTAGTAGAATAGAAAGGCCCTCACAGAGTACAATAAAGAAATTAGAAAATTCAAAAGGAAAACTTCGAGGACTTTCTGCGAGGCAATAGATGATCTACCTCCCGCAGAGCGCCTCCAAAAAATCCTTGTTATGGGTCACACTCATGGTATTAGACTATTTAAAAGTTCCAACGGCAAATACACTAGAACCCTAGAAGAAAGTCAAGGAGTACTCTTAGAAGCTCACTTTCCTGGGTCCCACGAAATTAACAGTGAAAATACACCTGCCTTTGGATTTGGGGTAGAAGAACGCCCTACTAGAGAAAGCAAAATACTGGCAAATGGAATATTGATTGCAAACATAATGGCCATGGGCTATTAATGGCTTTAAGCCTAGAAAATCATTGATAGAAATGTTAGGGGAATAGCGCTCTAGTGCTTTCCCCTTCACAAACACCAATTTGCCTATCAAGCACTAACTACAAATGCCCTTCACACACTAAGAGGTGTAATAGAGAAGAGCATCGCAAACAAACAAGTGGCTCTCTGTGCATTCTTGGACATTGAAGGTGCATTTGACAACACCTTCTACGAATCCATAGACATGGTCACTAGGCCCCATTCACATGGATCCAAGCTATGCTCAAAGGTCGCAGGATCATACTGTCCATTGGTGATAAGTCGGCAACTGTGTTCGCTGTAAAGAGATGTCCACAAGGCGGGGTCCTATCGCCTCTACTGTGGTCACTACTTGTCGATGAACTAATGTCAGTGTTATCAAATGACGGTTTTGACAAGGCTATGTTGACGACATCATCATCATAGTAAGGGAAAAGCATGATAACACGGTGTCTAACCGCATGCGGAAAGCCCTTCGAAAAGTAAGTATATGATGCCTACGGAAGGGGCTCACCATCAACCCTAAGAAGACTGGAATTGTTCCATTTACAAGGCGAAGAAAGTTAAGCCTTCAGGCTGTAATAATGAATGATACACTCATTTTGTTTTCCAACACAGTTAAATATATCGACCCCCGTTTGATCAGAGGCTTAACTGGAAAACCCATTATTCGGATTTGGGCGAAAACTTTATTTCAAAAATTACAGCCTACGTGCCGATCCTTCATTTTGCCGGGTTACATTTCAGAGACAGTGTGACCATCTCCAAACCAGGAGGCCTTGGCCGCATTCCAATTCGGCCTTCCTGGAAAATTTTCCTGACTTCGGAAACACGGGTTGTACAACCAGCAAGTTCGCACCAGCTTTCTCCTTGCGGGAGAAAAGAAAGAGACGGAAGAGGACTACTCTGAGGAAGTTTTATATTTAGTAAATATTCTTGTAAATATATCATTAATAAACGAAACTCTGCAGCGTTAAGATCAATAAAAGCAATAGCAAAGTGAACTTTTGTTATTTTTCAAGTCGTAACAACCATGTGTTCAATGGAGGCTATGCTAAACTTCACACCTTTACACTTGCAAGTGAAAAGGAAAGCTGCTTTAGCCGTCTTAAGAATAATTCAGACAGATAGTCCAAAATATGGACACTTCAACGAGCACCTTAAAATCTTCAACACTGTGTGCGAAAGAGCGATAAGACCAAATGATAACTAACTATGGACTCGAGTCAACGATTGAAGTGGCCATCCATGGACGTCATGAGGTTGAAGCAAATCTCAGGTAGGTACAATGCTCTTCAATAGTTTGGTTCACTAACGGATATAAAATTAAAGGCAATTAAATCACGTACATGCAAGTGTAAAGCTGTCTGGAAGTGAAAACTATCCCTAAAGCAGTTGGTCAGGAATAACAGAGTTATATTGAGTTCCAGGTCACACTGGAGTCAAAGACAATGAAATGTCTTGCCCTGTCCCTCCAAAGAGGGAACTACTTGTCATCGGCATTTTTAAAGCCTGCTACACATTAACCTCAAACTATCGAAGTCTAGGACTAGGAAGGCTTACAGACCATACGACCCACCGAACCAATAACATACATACATGCACAAAATGGCTTACGGAGAGACAATTAAATATGCCTTATTTTTTAAGAATGGTTGTTAATTTATTTATTACAGAATATGAATATTTTGAGAGTTCTCGATAAATTTTAACCATATATAAGCTCTGTACTTACATACATTTTTATAGGTTACCATTTGATGAGAGTACTTCTTCTAAATCCTAGATAATCTTCTATAGTTTTCAAGTTTCCCTTTAAACATATTACCTACAACAGGATTTATATAAATAACTCGTCTAATTTTCTACAGGAATAATTTTTTTTAAGGAGACCGTGATTTTTCTGATATTTTAAATTCTGTTACATAATTCCCCACTATAATTTTAAAGTTACGCTATATTAACTCTTGCACCCATAACCATAATTTTTTCAAATGAATCTTTATAATTTTCTCTTGTAGCAACATAGATTAGACAATTAATTTGAACAATTCTTGATTAAACCATTCAACATTCCATCTTCTTCTTATTGTACCATGGCCGTTTAACGGTCGTTGGTTAACATTATATTGGCTAACCATCACATGATATTATTTTCAACTTTAAAATGGACCTCAGCGTTATTGTAATGGAATTAATATGCCATATCTTCGTTTTAATAATTGTTTTTGTCCGTCTGATGACATAATTGTCTAGTTTATTGCATGCTCGAGCTCGGCTGGCCATGAATTTTGTCCATTCTTTATCTCAAAACACTAATTTTCTCAGGTTATTTCTTTTTCAGGTGTGAGCTGAATGTCAAATCATAAGGAATACGTCGATATTGGCTCATGATGATACTTATCTACCCAGTTGTTTCATATACTATATGTGTAGACAAGCGAAAATAGATGTAAGCGTTTTTTTTAGTCTCTTTGATGGCCAATTTGGAGACAATTTCGATAAATAGTGACTAATTATTCTATTTATCCATTTTAATATACCATTGAATTGCTAATATAATGGTCTCATCCTTGTTTTCTTATTTTAAAAATTCGGTATACTTCTTCAAAAGATTTGATTAAAATTTCTTATTTCATTCCATTTCAAGGGTAATGATTAAAATAACATGTTCTCTCTTTAATCAATACGTTTACGATTGTTGGTGTTTTTGGTATAATAATGGATATGTGTTGAGTAATTTGTCCAAGTAAACTGTTACTACAACAATCCATTGATTTTCTTGGTAAATTAGAGGAGTGAATTAGTAACAACAATTTCAATGTGGTTGAACAGACAGCCAATCATGCATATTGGCAACTTGGCAACTATATATGGTACTTTACTTCATCATTGTGTATAGTAAATCTTCGAATATACATTTCTTACACCACTGATTCATGAATATTTTACAGTTTTACAGTCAGTAGGACATCTTTCGCATTTTTCTTTTAAATATCCAAATATCCACCGAAAAATTAATTGTGTATCTTTCCCATCACTTCGAATTTTCTACTCGAAGATATGAGAATCCGTTCTCCGTTCTTCCTAACCCTATGAATAATTAAATATGCATTTCAGTACGCAGTTATTTAATACAAAAAATACCACTAATACTCGTCCCCCTTGACTTCTGGTGAATATTTCCCAATTTCTTTTATTTTTTTCAGACACTTTGGCTCCTAATTATAATTTTAGTGGTTTGATCTTGAGTGTACTAATGAGTCTACTTATTCGAGCTTATATTAACGCCCGTTGTTTTTCTATATCTTTTAATCTACCCGAGATTGTTTCCGGATCTTTCAAAGATATTTTAAGTTATATCGGAATTTGCAAATCATGTTAAAAACGCATTATTTATGTAGACAATTCTCTAGATTTTTCATGTCCATACCTTCAATACTATCACTTTGACTATAAGAATACAGTGATTGCATTTTCCCCCTCTAAACTAGATAAGCACCTGTTCTTAATTTAATTCTTCCAGCTTTCCTTTGAATTTTTATTATTATTTTTTTGTTCGGTAGCACTGTTTATTATATAATTCATTTGTATTGTAAGATTTTTTAGAAGGTTCGAGCATCGTATGGACCACAGTTTTTCAAAAACTTTTCTTCAAAGATTGTGGTATTTTTAAAAATTTCCAAAAGTTGGTCTTCAATTATATTTACTTTCTGGATTTCTACTTTTTTAACATTTTTTAAAAGATTTATATAACTTTCCACAAATCTCTTCAAAATTGCAAGTATTTTCCACCAATTCTTGTTTTATCTAATTTACCATTCTTTTGACGATCATTTGATTCAGCATACAATAACTTTAACTGGTTTCTTTGCATGACAATTTGGTCTCTTTTAATTTTTTTATTACCACGGGGCATATTGTATGAAGCTTTCAAGATGTTAGCGAATCTCATCAAAGATTAATTTTAATGGCCTTGAATTGGATCCGTTTTTTCTTTTCTAAGCGAAACAATGATTTAGGAGCAGGAAACTTACCAAATGGTTGCAAGAAGGCAACAATTTCCGCAAGATCGTGTGTTACTGATTTCAAGTTCATTTGATTCAGGTAGATTATATAACAATAGGTTCTATTTTCGACTAATTCTATCGGTATCAACGTCGTCATATAATTTTTGTACATTTTGTTCCAGTAATGAAAATTTTTGTTCAAACGTTGTCACAATATTTTGAATTTTAGACTTAAATGGTTCCAAATGTTTTTGTAGAAGTTTATCAATTTACTAACAGATATTATTTAAGATTTTAAAAATCTTGTAGTTTCTAGTTAATAGAATATTTCAGCATTCCTCCTTTAGAGAGATAAACACCTTTATTGAAGATAGTATTATAATACTACGACATAACAATTTTTATGCTGGTTCTTTTCTTCTCTTCTTCTACATTGGCCATCGACCTATGGTTGTTCAGTCATTTCTTGTTTTAGAGAGAACAACGTCTTTATTTGGACAAACAAAAATACATTTAGAACAAATACATTTTAATTTAAAATAAGGGTTAGTCCGTCCGTTTGGGCTATCGACCTTCGGTCTTTCTGCCTTTCTTGTTTTATTTTATCGCGATTTTCTAAAAAAAACTCTCAGATTTCTGGAAATTTTCTAGATACACAAAGTATATCTGGGTCATGATACCGAATGTGCATTGCTACAAATGAGTCTCTGTTGTAATATACTGTTTTCATTCCCGTATCAAAAATACCACACCCAACTGCATTTTTAAGACAGCCTAAGAAATCATTTAATTAAATTATAAACTTAAACATAATTCATTAAATTAAAACACTTTGTAATTTCCTTCCTTCACATTTATTTTTATGTGTCAGATGTACATTTCGAGTACCATGTACTCATTATCAATGACATAATTCAATTAAATTGTTACAACTTTTCTTCGAATTTCTGACTTGCTTTGATAAATGGTTCATAAGATTTTCTGCTTCAATTTTTAATTATTTAGAGAATCTTATGGTTTATTTTGCGCAGTAACTCCTCTTCAAAGAATCTAGAATATCTTAGCTTTGTCTTATTTTATCAGAATCCTAAAGTGGGTATTTAATTATTTAAATTATTTCAGTATTTTCCAGGAATTATTTTCAGATTTCTAAATCTTTTTAAGATATTTCTCTTCCAAATTTCAATAATTATTCCCTCTTTGCTTCGTCTTTATATTATCACAATTTTCGATATTTCTCAAAATTTTCCGTATAATTAGTAGTACGTTACCGCTAATATAAATCTGGACGTAATATAGTCTCAATAACTTTATCATAGTATTTTGTTTAGTTCTATTTAAAAAAAAAATAAGGTAAGGTAAATAAGGTCCTACATTCTACTTTATTTTTACAAATAAAATACTTTTCTAACTTTGTATAACACTGACTTTATTTAGTGACTATAGTTTTGACAAATTTTACTTATAGTCACTAAAGAAAGTCAGTGTTATACAAATAAAGTTAAAAAAGTTTGTGAAGAATATTATACATTATTCCTAGACCGTTAACAGTTTGATCTACTTTTTTTAAATTATATGTTCAGTCTTCTATTCATCAGTATTTTGCCTCATCTTAGTTATTGACCTCCATGTAGTCTACTGCCTTCAATGTTTTATTTCTTGACTTCTGTGTCTTTTGCCTCCTCCTATTTTTTGACTTCCATATAGTCTTTTGCCTCCAATGTTTTGTTTCTTGACTATTTTTTTCCTTCCATTTTGCCTACCTTAGTTCTGTATTTAGTCTTCTATCTTCTCTATCCTAATTCTGTATTTTGTCTATTATCTTCTATTTGTCTTATTTATCGCGACCTATAAGCTATATTTTTTTCTATATCCTGCATCCAGTTCTTTATCTTGTGTTTTATTTTTCCAGTTTCTTCTTCACGTGTGTGTTCTGTTTTTTATCTTCTATATCGCATATTCTCACTCTAGCTTCTACCTTTTGTGTTTAACTCTGATGCTTTGCCTTTTATCTTACCTAATCTGTGTTATATTTTTCTTATTTGTGAGCTTTATATTTTATGTTCTATTTATCAAAGTCTTGGGTGTGAGGGTGTGTTCTATTTATAAATATTCTACCTCTTGTGCTATGTTTTCTGCCTTCTATTTCCTATATCTGTATTCCTTCTTCCACTATCTCTATTCTGTATCCTATTTTATTTGAATTATGTGTTCTATTTAATGCCTATCAGCCTTTTGCCTACAATGATTCATCTGCAATTCTGTCTTCCATTTTCCAACATCGTCTTTCTTCTCTAGCCTGCTCATTTTTATCTTGTTTGTCTTATCTATCGTCTTCTATGTACTATATTTAAAAAAATTGTATCCTGTTCATATTATCTCTATTTTGACCCATGTTTACTGCTTTTTATCTTCTATATATTACCACCTGTAATTATTTACTATTTTACGTTTCTTGATTTTTGTATTTTTTCTTCTACTTCCTCTATTCTGCATTCTATTTTTTTTATTTCTGCGCTCTATCTTATACCTATCAATTTAATGCCTCTAATGCAAAATCTTCTACCTTCTTATTAATTTGTTGACTTTTATATCTTTTTTACATTCTAATTTCTCTATCCTGGTAGCATCTATGCTTTTATATCTTTTTATATTCTGGATCACGCTCTGTTTTCTTTCTCTCTCTTTCATATTATTTTTAGATGTATTTGTTGTGTTTTCAAACTTCTAAATTGTATCTCCTATACTCTATCTTCCGTCTTCTGTTTTTTGACTTCTATATTCTGTTTTCTATATTCTTTAATCTCTATTCTGTTTTGATTTCTTTAATCTTCTGCCTCTTGTGCTTCGTCATGTCTTCTGTTTCTTGACTTTCCTATATCTTCTCTATTTTATACTCTTTTTTTATATAAAGTGTGGCAACAGAAAAAATGCCAGATTGTAAAGGACAGATGACAGAATAGATGACCAGTATTGATCAATATTCGATGAGATATGTCAGATAATAGATGATAAATTTCAAACGATAAATGATAGATAATATATGGAAAAGATATAGATAACAGTTAATAGATAATCAATAAGTGATGACCGATGAAAAATACAACTAAACTTATGAAAGAAGATAGCAGACAGATGTCCGAAAGCTGAGAAGAGGTGTCATGTGATGAATGGCAGATTATAAACATCTAGTGATAGATAGATGATGAATACTGTCAAATGATGACAGATTATATATGGCATGATAGAATATAAATGACCTGTGATGATCAATATCCGATGATATATGTTAGATAATAAATGATAAATGTTAGATAATATATGACAAAAGATAGATGGTAGATACTATATAATCAATAATATTGTGTTGATTTACTGTTATAACAAAGTCTTCTTGTTCCTCGTATTCATTTAATTTAGATTTAGTTAAATTTTTTCAACCTTCATTGAATCTCTGTTAATATTGTAATGAGAGGTACATACAATTACTGCTGTGAAATATTTTAAAGATTTTTCCTTAAGATTTCTAGAAGATTTTAGGATCTCTTGGCTCATTTTATCAAAGCTTTCCAGAAACTTCTCTTCAAAGATTGTAGCATTCTTTAGAAAGTTCGTTTCGAAGTTTCTAGAATTATCCAATATTTTTTCTTTCAGATTTCTACAATTTTCCAGAATTTTTATTTCAGAATTTTCAGTAATTTTTTATACTAAATTGCCAAAAATGTCCACCATATCTTGCTTTATATTATTGGAATGTTTGGTTTGGATGTTTGATAGTGGATATCCGCCAATATCTAAAAAAATATTTCAGTATCCAAATCCGTTTGTTGAATATTTAAATAAAATTCTTAACTAAACCTTTCTTTACATTTCTATTATTTTTATTGGCGGTTACACACATATCTTGCTCAATTTTTAAATTGTTTAGATACATACCTTCATTTCTAGAATGTTCCAGTTTTTGTAGTCATATTTTGTTAAAGTTTTCTTCTCTTCAGCAATTGTAGTATTTTCTTTCTTTCTCTACCTTTTTAATCAGTTGTTATACAAATATATCTGTTACTCAGAACTTACTTTTTTTGAGACTTCTACAATGTTCAGAAAAAAAATTCGTACTTCAGTAATTTTCCTTCTGATATGCTTGAAGTTTCCTGAAATATTTATGATTTCTTAGACTTGTAAGAATTTTAATAACTTGAAATATGTATTTTTTGATAATTACTATTCGAATAATAAAATGTATTAAAATCCTTTAGTTCGTTGTAGAAAATTAAATAAAAAAATTAAAAATACGAAAACATTTCGTGAATCTACAACAGTGAGTCTTACTAAGACTACAAAATAAATTACTACTCTGGCTAGTACCTCGACAGAGGAAATTTTTATTGAAGTGGTAGATAAATATTTTTAAATATAATTGAAATAACGTACCTTATGAAGCACCAATTCCCAAGGGGGTCTAAAACATTAGAAAAAGTCTATACATAGGGAAAAGAGTACTTCTAAGACATAATATGATATATTTTGTTTTATGTTAGTTCACTATTTTTTTGGGAGAACCTCGTATATTAAATTGTCATTCAATATTAACTAATTTCTACTTTTTAGATATATGTTAAATAATACTACGATTACTCTTGAAGTTTAGATAATAGATTTCGCCATATTTATGAGTCTATTGTTTTATATATAATTATTACCATGTTACAACGAAAAACTTGAAATACCTTATATGCCTAAACAGACAATATATAATATTCAGCGCGTATTCGCAACCGGCATAATCCAGCAATTACAAAATACCTGAAGTCAAAAATGCCCAACCTCGGAGTTAACAATATGCAGGCATTTGCATGCCGGTTACGCAACGATTTCATCTCAAGAGACTGATTTATTGGCGTTACAAAATGCTGTCATCCGTATTTATATTTTTACCACCGCCGATACAGGATGTAATTATTTCGGACGGTGCTCACTGACCTGTTTGAGTTCTTCGCATTTTTTTAAGTGTGGCGATTTATGTCCGAGAAGAAAGTTTTTGTTTGTTTTCACACCTACGCGCCGAGTGTTATAATTGATGTATTGCTGAGATGGATAAAGGTGTTGAGAGTGAAATTCAGTGTTGCTTTCTCACCTTTTGTACAATTGTATGTAATTATTGCATGCAACAGGGATTATTAGGATCACGTAGGGTTGTGATAATGGTACGTGTTTAGAATTTAGAGTATACACGTTTTGTCTAAATTGTTACTGTTTAAACTTTCTAATTATACTGATCTTAAAAATGTATTGTTGTCTTTCAGAAGATTGTCTTTATGATGAATTAGTTTCTCACTTAACTTAATTTTCTTTAGTGATTCAGTAGTTTGATAATGATCAGGTCTTGATCAAAAATATAGTCACAAGAATAGTGATTTTGTGTATAATTTAAAAATGTATCAAGAAGTAAGTAAACGCCTCCAGCGTCAAAGAATTTTCAAAATCTGAGGTTGTGGAAGTATTTTCAATACTGAATTTAAATATCAGTTTAGTCTAATTAATAATAAGTCATTGATTTTCAAATGTTTATTTAACTCACTACAGTTGTTTCGCCATAGTGTGGATTCTTCACCTAAGTGTGGCGAAACAATTGTAGTGAGTTAAATATAAAAAAAGATATACTATGGATTTTTCACTAAGCCAGTCAGTTTATCATTTTAGTCATCAAGCAGAATGATATTCAATTAATTTTCAATAAAATCATCAACATCATTTAGAGTTAATGATTTTATACTATTTACCCAAAGGTGTTTTTAAAAGAACCGCAATGAACATTATTGAGTATTCCGTTTTAGACATTTTCCAACTCTATTTAAAATGCAATCATACATTCCTATCTATGAATCAATTAAAATTTCCACTCATTTATGTAGATGTAAACTTTTGTGTAAAGTTAATATCACTATTTAAGTTCAACGCAAATGAATTTCAAGCGCCCTTCTAATAATAAAATACATGAGGTTAAATGCCACTGAAGGTGAAATGTGAACATTTATTGCGGTCATGTTCTTAGAAAATCCTATTGACTATTATCGATAAAATATTTATTATATTTTGCATCATAAATAACGCTGTAATTAAAATGAAGATGATAGTTGTGACCTTTGCTCGGCGGTAATACCAAAATTACCTCAATTATTAAGTCGTTTCAAATAGGATTAGAGAGAAATTAAGTGTCCTATCTAATTAACTAAAAATTTATTTTTGCTATTTTAATCGTTACACTCCGCTGAAGTGCTGAAGTGCTGAAGCAACGCACGTATTTGGGTAGGTTAGAAGTACGATAAGCCAATGTAATATTAATTAAGGTAGGTCAAGAGTACGCTAGAACAAGTGTTATATGAACAGTGAAGGAGATGATATAGATTTAAGTAGAACATAATTGGCAGGTGTTAATACCGCCCCTAAGTACCGTGTTAAAATTATGTGTATGTATTATTTTCCCTTCAACTTTGTAAATGTCTCTTTAATTTGTTATATATCTTAGAAGCTTTTACTTATACATTTTTGTAAATTAAATAAAATGCCATAGCTTTGTTTGTATAACTTGAAAACTCTTTTATTGTGACTAGTTTCGATAAATTTAGCTTGTCACTATCAAAAACATAGTTAATAATAGTAGTTAATTTATTTATATATATTGTAACCAAGTTTGATAAAGTTTAAATAAAAATAAACATACGGAGCAAGTATATAAGCTTATATTAGGTTTATATTCGATGTATAATATATTTAAAATTACGTAACAATTTTTACAATATTTAAAGTAACGAAAACAATAGAAATGGACAATGTGCTAAAACAATTGAATGTCTCGATAGAAAATAATTGAAGTTTCTGTTTTCTTGAGGAGTTATAAGGTTAATGTCACCCTTCGAGTTGAAATGGGGGGTGTGTGTGAGACTCAAGCTAGGGAAGTTTTCCCTAGGAAAACCAACTGAATTATGACTATGTCTCTTTTTTTCGGCGGAACCGCCATATGGTATTACCTCACCCGTTTCCTCTTTATTGTATTCCACGTTCCAATCTTTCTCTTTCAGTTACAACATTCTTTACCCAGAGCTGAACCAGTTTCCAATTATCATCGGATTGTATCATTAAGTTTGTTATATTGCTGGTTTTTATCTTTGTTCGTATAGTTACTTTCTTCCTACCAGCGGTCGCATTTGAAGAAGGCATGTTCTGTAGTGTATTCTCCTCCACAGTATATTCAGTTGTCTTGCTTTGCTAAATGAAATCGTTTCAGGTATGCACCGATTCAACGAAAGCATGAAAAAGTAAGGAATTGACAGAGATGTTAATCCATTTCTCCATATTTTCTTTCGATTATCCACTTTGCTCATTTCTCGATGACGGCTTGTTTCTCCTCTTCCTTAAGGCGCGGTCTTTCTTTTCGTATGTCAATCGTCTTTTGTGGAGTCCCAGTAATAACTTGTGGTGCCTCATTTGAGATTGTGCAATACGCTTCTCCTACCCTTAACAGCACTCGTCTTTGTGCCTTTTACATGTTTTTACCTGTATGTTTCTGCCTTTAGGGACTCTTTCCATATAGGAGCTCTATAGAGCCAGATCGAATTTGTCACTGATCTTAGTATATTTCTATTTTTAGATTTTCGTAATCGGTGAATGTCCAATTATGTAGTCGGCTTCCGATCTTCGCCGTACTCATCCTGAGATCAATAAATGATTTGCCATGTGGTTTAACAAATGTTGGTTTTATGCCATCATTGTGTATTATCAAGTCATGTTGGGCCATCAATTCCCTCAGTATTTTGCCTCTTTGATCTTCCCTATTGCCTTCCCACAGACGGATCTTGGCATCGAGGTGACCCTCTATAATTACTTCATTCTTTGTGGCCTTTGTGCAGTAGTCAAATTCGTATATTGAGTTTGAGTATTCCTTGGTGGAATGTAGCATGTTATATTTAGACTTGTAACGGCTAAACTGGACAGCCGTTACAAGTTTGTTTTTGTTGGTGCATATTCTGCGCACTTTGACTTTATTGCTATTGTCTCGTATGCCAATGTCCACATTCTTATTTATTATTCAATTCTCTTAGTTAGTTTTTGGTTTAGTTTGGCTATAATAGCCAGATCTATATGATTTTCTCCTGCGTTTTAGCCTAAGAGGTCCGTCGTCTCTTTACAGCAACCTCGGTTAGTCTGTGTTAGTAATTGCTTATTCTTGTGAACTATTAGTTCTTTTTGAGTTTTGTCTTCTCATTTTCGACAGTTGTCTTCTAAACTTCACGCATTTTACAGTTCCAGTTGTGTGTCGTATTTTGGATTTTGTTGAAAATATAATTATGGAAATGGAGGATAGACAAAAACGATTATGCAATGTACTTCTATATAATATACCAGAATCTTCGGCGATTGTAGTTGAAAATAAATTTAAAGACGATACTGATTTTACACAAAATTTTCTGACGACTCGTGGTTTGGATATTCGACCACATAAAGTTTTAAGACTGGGTAGGTACAAGTCTGGCTCTAAACCAAGGCCTCTCAAAATAGTTTTTCGTAAGGAATCTAATGCAAAAGAAGCTCTTAAAAGCAAAGCTCTGGATAGTGTTCATGGCCATCAATTTCGAGCGAATGTTGATCTAATTGTTGAATCATTTTATGAAATAATTCAAAATGGTATTAACTCAATTATCCATTTAAGTATATAAAATCCCGTCACTCAAATTATCCCAATTGGGTTTCTAAGGAATTACGTGAACTTATCTTGAAAAAGTAAATTGCTCATAAAAAATATAAGCAAAGTGGCTTTGTACTTTCAAGGATCTTCGTTCAGCTTGTTCGTCATTGTCAGAAGACCTATATAACACTCACATTAATAATGTTAATAATGTTCAATCCAACATTAAAACCAATCCACGTTCTTTCTTTAAATATGTACGAGATCTGAAAAATGACGACGGAATCCCTAAAGAAATGCTTTTCAAAAATAAAATCGCGTCCGAAGGTAAAGATATCGCCAATGCTTTCTCCGATTTTTTTCCTCTGTTTTTGTCAAGGACGATTCTCACACTATATCACACACCTACGACAACAACTCGCAAATTAATGATTCAATAATAGATGTAAGTTTAGAGCAAGTATTCGACGGTATAATGAGTCTCGATGAAAGTTTCTCTTCAGGCCCAGATGGGATTCCAAGTGTTTTTCTAAAAAACTGTGTTTGTACTTTGAGCAATCCGATTCATGGCATATTCCGTAAATCATTAATATCAGGAAAATTTCCTTCTAAATGGAAGGACAGCTTTGTTAAACCAATTTTTAAATCTGGTGCTCGAAACATGGTTGAAAATTATAGAGGTGTGTGTATCCAGTGAGTGATACCCAAGCTTTTGGATAATCTCGTTGCAAAGCAGTTGATGTGGATGTCTCGCCAAATAATTTCGTGTAATCAGCATGGTTTTGTAGCAGGGCGACCTACTATCACAAATATACTCGTCTACAAGCAATTTCTGTCAAATGCTTTGGAGAACGGTTGTCAGGTGGATGCCTTATACACTGATTTCTCCAAAGCGCTCGACCGGGTAAATCATAAAACTTTGTTACATAAACTGAAACCTTTGGGATTTAATTATGTTACTATCTTGGCTAAAATCTTTCCTATCTGATCGCCAACTTAGTGTCAAAATAAATAATTATCAATCTGATTATTTTAATGTGAGTTCGGGTGTTCCGCAAGGCTCTTATTATTTGTGCTGTTTGTAAATGATATACAAAATATAATTAAACATTTTAACTTTTTACTTTATGCCGACGACTTAAAGTTATTCACAACAATTAGTACTCTTATTGATTGTATAGAGTTACAGAATGATTTGATAAATGTAAGCAATTGGTGCTAAACAAACCTGCTATTTTTGAATATAAACAAGTGTAATTCGATAACGTTTTGCAAAGGTAGAGTCGTTAATAATTTTGTTTACGATATCAATAGGGTGGAATTAAATAAATTTAGTGTCATAAAAGATTTTAAAAATCATATTTCATTCATCTGTGACAAGGCAAGGAGAATGTGGGGCTTTGTATCATTAACAGCTAAAGGCCTATTCTGGGAGTGCTTAAAAGCTCTATATTGTTCTTTTGTTCGATGCCATCTTGAGTACGCTTCTCCAATTTGGTCTCCTCAATTTCAAGTTGATACAAATAGATTGTAACAAACTCCGTGCTTTTGAATGGAAGCTAGGTCAGCGGCATACGATTTGGTTATACTCAAATATAAAATGCAATCTAAAAATGCACTCTCTAAGTGCTAGAAGAACCATCGCCGATTTATGTACCCTATATAGGATAGTTAAAGGCATCAGTGATTGCCCAGATTTACTGGCTCAGTTAGATTTTTACATATCTAACTCCTCCCGGAGGCTCAGAAGAACCCCTCTATTTATGATAAAAACCCACAACACTAGCTTTGGCCACAACAACTCCTTTACGAGAATAACGAGATATGTCAATAACTACTCCCAATACAACTGGTTTGACTTATCTGCTGGATCACTGGATACTTTTAGGAGGATACTACTACGATTTATTAGTGTTATATCCTGAATGGCAAGATACACTTTCTGTTCAGTTTATATTTTAATTCTTTCTTATTCTTATTTTTTGATAACTCCAATTTTCATTTTACTTTCTCGCTTACCGCGTTGATATCCTTGTCCATAAACATCAGTAGTTCTTCTTTCGTGCTTCTGATTGATCTAAACGGCTTGCGCAGATTCCGTATTCTGTAGATTCTTTTTTGCTACTTGCAGGGTTGCTTAATATTCTTCCCATTTTTTTGCCTGATATTAGAGCGTAAGTATTTCTTTCTTTTCTTCCTTGGGTATTGTTTTGGTCAGTACTGTGTAAAATGTTCTGCAGCATATTTCTAAATATACTTATGGTCATACTATCAAGATGATGCTTACCTACCCATTCACCGTTGTTTCTTGCTGATTAAATAAATGTTTTTCTTTTCCATTTAATTGTATATTAATGATTTTTCTGGTAATCATAATTACTAGCTCCCCTGTCCTAATTCTGCTTTAAAGCGATAATTGCAAAGGCGCCAACGGGTTCAGTAATTTTTGAATGAACGAATTCATGTTGTTGTCTTGTTGTTGTATTGAGACTAATTTAACTGCCGAGTCTTTAGTTTCTAAAGGGTTTCTTCTTTTAACCAAGCAGTTTAAATAGATTTCCTCATTCCATTCTTTGTTTAATATTTCCCATTCCTTCCATTAGTTTATTAATTAGTCGATCTAACGTTTCTTCACGTTACTTGATCTTCTTGTTTTTTTTTATTTTATCCGGGTGTTAAATTTCAGCAATTTTGCTCTCTAGTCCCTTTGAACTCTTTTTATATTGTTTATTTTCGTTGCCTTATCTTCTTCACTGTCTACAAGTACTTTCTTTAGAATTTTAACGATTTCTCCTAAACATTGTCTGTTTTTTCCGTATATTTTGTAGTTCCTGGATGCAATCTTCAACCGCTATTTATTGTATATTTTGTGTGCTGCTAGCTTCTTTAGTGCTTCAATATTTGTTGCTAGTTTGCTTAAGTTTTCATGGTCTTACACCTCTATGGTTAGACAAAGGGCTTTTCCTTTCTCTTCAGCTGTCCTCCTGTATTATTTTCCATCTGATGTTCTTTTTGGGGGGGATTATGTTTGGGAGGCTTCTATAATCTTGTCCTCATTTGGTGATGTACTTAAGAAAAGCCCACATTCCTGATTCTATGGTAGCAGTTTTATCCTTGACCCCACTACTGCTTCAGAAGTATACTCTCTTAAAAATCAATATCATTTTAGAAAACAATTAAAGTTACAACAATTATAGAGTCATATAATATAGGATTTGAAAGAAACTGACTATCTTATCTAATTTAAGAAAATGGATGAATTGCTATCCTAATAGTTAAACATTAAGCTTATTTCTTATATTTCTTAAGGGTTTCTACTTAGAGAATTGGTTTTGTACGGGCGTTATGACTTGTTTTTATTTTCACTTTTTTTCACTTCTAATTTTTTAAAGTTTTGTGTTTTCTAATTAAAATTCACATTTTATGATATTTTTATTTCCTCTGTGTAAAATTCTAATATGTCTGAAATATAGGTTAAAAAAGACAATGATATTACTTAAAGTATTGTAACACTACAGCTTAAAAAAAACACTGGCATATTTCTGTTCTGTCTCAATAAATTATATATTTTCCAAACGTACTCTTGACCTATCTCAATATACAATACCTTAACCTATTATCCTTAAACTAGCGTACTCCTGACCTACCTCAATGCATAATTTGTTTGGGCAGGTATTGAGTACGCAAGAGCAATGTATTGTGTATTGAGGTAGGTCAGGAGTACGCTAGAACCTGTTCTGATCAAGTTTATTATGCTACATCATGGTAATATTCGGTTTAAAGTAACGTTTATTATAATATCTAAATTTATAAAGAAAATAAAACAGTTGAAATTGACAATCAAGTCTAAAATATTTAATATGATAATCAATAAATGCTCGACGAACCCTAAGAATAGAAAATTATTTAAACACATTGTGAAAAGCGCTAAAATAAGTGAATCTCACTCAAGAAATTTGTTAAAATTATTAGACATTTATAAAAGGGGCAACTGACAAATAGAATAAAGTGATAAAAATATTGACAATTTTAACACATTGTAAAAAAACGCTCACTTCACTTAGGAAAATTTTCATGAGCAAAAACAATTAAAAAACTATTTTAAAAAACGCTTGAAAAATTAATCCCGAATAAAAAACAATTAAAGTTGCTAAAAAAATATTTAAATATCACCTCAAAATGCATTGAAAATTGATAATCAATATAATCTTGACGAAATCAAAAAATTTAAATCATTTAAGAAAAACTCAAAAAACATTTGAATTCAATTAAAATTATTAGATACATGTCAAAAGAATAATTAACAAATTGGAAAACAATCAAAATTATCAAAAGTCCAAAGCAACTGAAATTGGAATTGTAAGAATTTTCTAAAAAGTAAACAATTCGAATAAAATAGTCATAACTGACAAAACAATTGAAATATTTCAGAGTACTACTTTTTTCGGTTAATTTAAGAGTTTATTTGGTGAAAAATTCATCACAGCCATTTCATCCTTAGCTAAATATCTGGGTTTTTCTTGTATCTGTTAGATCAAGGTAGTATCATAAGGAATATTCTGTTAGCTCCATCGCGTTACAGCCATTTTATGTTTGGTTTGCTATGGCTGGGGGCTCTAGAAAAAAAAATCTCAAAGTGGGCGGTGAGCAAAATAAGGTTGAGAATCTATGGTTTATCATTGGACCATGCACTGAATGTTACTGGTACTTTAAATCTCGACATGATAATAAAGTTTTTTCTATCAAAATTGGTTTATATTGATGTGGACGACATATGTTTTTAGCAAGACGGCGCTATATGCTATATAATTCATGAAATAATTTAAATTCTGCTTGAGGAATTTTCAAACCTTGTATTCCTTCATTTTGGAGATAAGAATTTAACCCTTGATTATATGTTTTAACGCGATAATTTTTTTATGAGCTTGTTTAACGTTAAAGGAATATTAACAAAATTCAGCAACATTTATGCAAAATTTCGACAAGAGTGCGCTTGTGCCAGCACGAGGGCCATTTTTCTTATATATTATTCAATACATAACTCTTACCTCTGTGCAATATGATCTAATAAAAAATAGCGATATAAGAAAAACAAAACCTAATTTTTTATTTATTTCAAATCTTGTATTCATTTCCAGTTGCCCTAATTTTAAGTGTAAATACCGTCCATTCAACTCGAAGGTAAACATGTCGTGTTCGAAACTGATAAGAAATTGTTTAAGCGCAATCATACTCTACGCGTAATAACTGGAATTTATTAGCATTTTCTAGGATGGCAAATTTATTCGAGACGAAACAGCGCTGTCGCAATTTAACGGTGTGTCGAAATTTCTCATTACGATCGTATCGCAAACGTGTTCACACAAAGCTAACTGCGATTCATTAGTAAGTCTAATTAGTTCTCAGATTCAATTGTGTTCGGCGCATAATTTTTATTTAACAAGATCCTGAGGCCAACAGAACCGGGAAGGTTATGAATATCATAATTGATACAACAATGCAACCCGAATATTAAGACGCCTTTTGTTCCACAAATTGCGGGTGCCATAAATACGCGGCGACATCCGCGTCAATTACGTGAAGAGTTATTACGGACTGCACCTTGGTGTTAATAATTTGTGTAGGAAGGAAATATATTATTTTTATATACAATATTAAACAATAAAAAATTTATTCTTTTGGGAAAATTGAGGTATTTAGATATTTATTGACAAATTTTACAATTTTTACAATAACATAGTTAATAATGAATGAGGCGACAATTGAAATACAAATTAAGTTGTCAACTTGCTTGTTATGGAAACACATTAAAACCATTTAGGGGAAAATGGTACGTTTAAACCTAGTTTTAGCAACAACGGCATCGTAAGATCAGTCCAAACTCTTGACCTAGAAGATTTTTTTTTTATTTTGTATGGAAGCAAATGAAGCAGTGAAAAACAAATTGATACGTTCGGGGATGTTCTAAAGCCAAACAAGTATCATATAGAGTTTAAAAAAATTAAAAATGGAAATAGAAATTTCAAAAATACCACACAAAAAGAAGGTCGTCAAAAATTATGTAAACTTATTCTGAAGGCGATGATGGATTCAGAATATCATCAAATAATTCAGAAATTATTACTGATAAGATAAACTACCCATGGTCTACAGTTTAGGAAAATTGTAAAGGCAAAGAATTTGGGTTCCTCATAAATCAATCAACAAGGTATCTTCGCCTCTTTTATGTCCCGATTTGAAGCTGAACCTTTTGGCAATTGGGGAGGACAGTGGGAGATATGACTTGTTCCAGAAAACCACCCGTCCAACACTAATGGTCATTACTAGCAATAACATCCTTGTTTGTGTAGGGTATAATTTTTCTAGAATCATACACTATGAATTTCATTAACCTGGCCAGATGGTTACAGCTACAGTATATTATAAATATCTCGAGCAACTGAAACACGGGCTCATGAAAACGATCTGTTTAGGTCAATAACAAAACATGATCCTTCAATACAGTAACGCAATGCCTCTCACTGGAATTGTAGGATAGAATAAAATAAGGGAGCTTGAAGTGAAACTTTTACCACATCCAACCTATTTACAAAATCTCATGCCATCCACATTACCATTGCCACTTTTTCAGATCGTTTAAGATTACATCAACAGGTAGAAATTGTAACATGTGGGAGAATAAAAATGCACTAGAAAAGTTATTAATAAAATATTGAATACCTTTCTTATAGGTATTCAAATAAACCTCAACCATTACGCTGGCAAATATTTTTGGAAAGTAATGGAAATAATTTTGATTCTTCATTTTTTCAATAAGTAAATTTCTTTAACCAGCAAAAAAGTAATGATGACTTTTTGGTCTCGCAAAAAATAAAACTACAACATTTAAAAATAGGTTGATGTGCGTGTTAAGTGGTGTTAGGCTTAATTCAGTGTTAAAGAAAATTCCCTCGATGTTCAATAATATATTATCTATTTATACGTTATTTAAAACTGAATGATTCAGAAAAGTCTTGCGCTTATCTCCCTTTCGTTATAAAGCCTTGTGACACCAGTTTTCTTAGCATATAAAAATAACTGATGACGGGCATACGTCAGAGGCCAACCCTGTGGGAGCACAGAGCACAAACTCTCTGGGGCTTAGGGCCTACCCCTGACTACTCAATTAGGTGTGAGTTACACCCCTCCTCAACCCCTCGCCGTCCTCATTCAAGGCTAAGTGCACGCTCACACATCCTCTTTCAGGGCTGAGTCGTCCTCAGTGGAAAGGGACATTGGCTTGATTCGCCGCTTCTTATCTACCTATTTGTATATCTATCTGTCTATGTTAGACCTGGATTTGTCCCATGTAACAATCAAAAACATCCCACCGCTGCTGCCCGTCAGAGGCCACGTACCTACTCATTTTGCCTTATCGGCAGCCGATTCTCCTTTCCCCTCTCAACAAAGAAAACCGCAATTACCCAACTGAATTTTAAATCTACGATAGTAGCCTAAAAATCGGTAGGTCGCATGCCAATGACAACTAGACAATAAGCGGTTGGTGGTTGTAGAATTTTACGTGTTCTCGATTTTTAGCTTTTATTACATCGAAGAAGAAATCGCAATAGAATTTTGCAATTATTAGGGTCGCCAATGGTGTAACGCTAATATCTCTCTTTGGACAGATTTCCCGTCTCAATCTCCACCTCCAAGTCTCTCCCAACTGCATTCCTAAGGTGCCCCCAACGTCTTTACTGGAACACGGTATGCTTCACAGTATCCTCGGAATCGCAGAATAGGCATTTATTGTCGCTCGCTCTCCCCATCCGATTAAGGTAGGCTCTGAAGCATCCCGTCAGGATTTGGACTAGGTAATACCCCACCTTACCCCACCGCCTGTCGTGACAGGGAAGCACGTTAGGAATTCGGGTGGCCGTCCATCTGCCCTGCGCTACGGCAGACAATGTCCTCTGCCACTCACGTATAGTGGGCTCGTGGACAGCTTTCTTGATCCCTCGCGTTGGAACCAGCGGGTTCGTCCTCCTGTCTTGGTATGTTTTATCCCTCTCCTTGGCTAGGAGTTCGATTGGAATCAACCCAGCGATCACAAGGGCTGCCATGCATCCGATGGACAGGGCCGCCTTCCTCTGTACTGCCAAGAGCCTGGTCCGATTCCTTTCTACACTGAGGTCTTTAGCACAGATCTTGGCTCCATACAGCAGTATTGAGCGTGTCGCCGACCAGAGCAACCTTTGCTTGGACTGCCCTGGCCCTCCCACATTAGGCATGAGCATGCTAAGTCTGCGGATCACATCTGCGGCCCTAGCTGCAGTCGCTTCTAAGTGGGCCGTGAATTTCACAGATGACGTCAAAACGACTCCAAAGCACTTGAGGTTCCTTTGCTGGACGATCGTGTATGGTCCCAATCGGAATTACCTTTCGTCCATCTTCCTCCTTCCCGCAAAAATGACCGCCTCGGACTTATGCGGCGCCAGCTGTAAGGGGTGATTGTTCATCTATTTTTGAATGGAGGCAAGCGCATGGTTGACCTCAAGTTTTGGTCGTGGTAACCAGGGAAAGATCGTCGACGAAACCCACTAGCGATGCTGCCACCTCGCAGTATTGAAGCCGTTACTGACATATACGGTGATTAAAGCGCACCATTTTCTTGTTCGCCTGGTCTCTTGCCTGGCGCCGTCAGCCACCTGTTAAATGACAGTGCGTCAATAGTGGAGCGCCCTACCCTGAATCCATGTTGGTTCCCAGTGCTCCGGTTCTATCCACCTCACCCGGCAACCTTTTCATGAGCACCCTCTCAAGGGGTTTGCCTCCATGATCGATGAGACAGATTGGCCTGGCAGCCGGAACTTCACCCTGTTTTAGAGGTTTGCCCTTGCGATTAGGACGAGCGCGGCCTGCTTCCACCTGGGAGGGAACTCGCCTTTCTTCAGGGTCTCTGCCTCCTGCAACTCTTTCTCGGTCACGGGAAGTATCGCATTTGCATCGAAGGAGGACTCCAGTACAGGGAATAGCTCGCCCATCACCCTCCGTATCTCCTCGCCATCTAGTTCGAGGGATGGTCCCTTGCGTTCTAGCTTTTTGAGGGCAATTTTATACCTCACGGGTGGTCTTCCACCTCAGCGCATAGTCGACGCAAGTATTCCATTTGGCTCCTACCAATGTCCAGTCTCAGGGCTTTTCTGGCCCCTGCCAATTCCGCCCTGGCCGCCTCTCAACCCTCCGTGCTTGCCCTAGCCCTTGCTCTCTGCGCCGAGCGCCTCCGCGCCTGCAGTCCTTCCGGAGTTCGCCGATCTCAACTGTCCACCAGTACAGCGGCCTACGATGGGGAGCTATACCCTTCCTCTTCATGGAGGCTTTGTAGGTAAAGTTCATGGCCCTCCTAAGGTGTTCTACCTCGCTCGAGCTCCTAGGGCTCTCCATTGCTTCCCCGAACAAAGATTGGAATTTCTACGGGACCAGGGTGCTTGCGTTCCAATGTCCTTTTGGGGGACGTTCTGCTTGTGAAGTATTTTGGTCGCCAGCCTCAACCCTGAACGTCATGTATCTGTGGTCACTCAACCCTTGACTACTAATTATGTGTGAGTTGCACTCTGCTTTGACCCCTCACAGTTCTCATTCAGGACTGAGTCTATCCCTACACCATTCCTTTCCATCTTCATGTACCCTTGCATGTCCTCATTTCAGACACACTCGCCATTTCTTATTTAGGGCTGAGTCTACATCGGCTCACACCTGGCCGTCCTCGATTTTAAGGCTGAGTTAATCTCAGGGGGTAACAGGTAAGAGTCTCCTCATTTGTGCCTTGAGTCTTGTGTCAGCGGGTACCACGTAAAGGTGCATCGATCGGACTTGGGCACTCGATGCAAACCCAATAACTAAACGGTTCAGTGAGACCAATCGGTCTCTACGTCTCGGGATGTGAGACAAGTAGAAGCGGAAGGGCGCGCGCAAGGGCTAAGAGTGCGGTTAAAAAAAACAATTTTATCAATATCTAAATCCAAAATAATTTATTTTGATATAATCTTAGTTTTAAATCTTTTAGTTTTCTATAGACAAAAAAAACTTTATTTCAGAGTTCTTCAAAGATCACCACTTTCCAACTGATCTATTTTGATGTACATCCAATTCATTTGAATTTTGCGAAACCTCAGTTTCGCCATGATTTACAAATTTATCTTCACAAACTTTCAAAAGGGTTTATTTCTCTATTGCATTGCAGCATTCACAATGTTAATTAGGGCGCATCTACCCTTGCAAGAAAAGTTTTTCACCACTATAGTGGAAATGCCATCGATACCAGGGGCTCTACGTTTTTTTTTGGACTACTTAATAAACTCTTTCAACTGCTTAAAAGTAGCCACATGATTAATAAACCTTTGAGTCTCGACGAATTTAAAATGAATTTCAAAATTTTCACTAGAGTTGAGGGTAAATTGGAAAGGAATCAATAAAAAATGAATGTCAAAATTTTTACTAGGGCTGCGGGTAAATTGGAAAGGAACTTAATATGAATATCAAAATTTTCACTAGGGTTAAGGGGTAAATTGGAAAGAGATGAATAAGCGCCTTTACCTTCTGAAGCTGAAAATGATTAATTAAATTCTACTTTTAATATTGAGCTGATTCAGTTGCAAATGAAGCACCAGAAAGGGATTCTAAAAGTGTTATCCCTAATAAACAAACTAGGGCTATGTACAGAGCTCAAAAAAGTCCTTGGAGGATGCATTAGAAAATCAATTGCCTGATACTGTTAAGTCTAAAGAAGATACCAAGAAATCAATA
Source organism: Ontholestes murinus (assembly GCA_963969525.1). NCBI lineage: Eukaryota > Metazoa > Arthropoda > Insecta > Coleoptera > Staphylinidae > Ontholestes > Ontholestes murinus. Next base: position 17,107,861 of record OZ018393.1, read on the forward strand.
TCAAGGTTTCTGTTGATGACAAAACCTTAAACAAGTCTGAATTTGTTGTACCTGCACCAAAAATACCTAAAAAGGAAAAATCAGTGGCTAATGAAGAAAGTACAAGACACCAATGAAGCAATGGACACGAAGATTAAAAAGTCGACTGACAAAATTAAAAAAGCCAGAGGGAAGTTGTTACATTTAAACCCACCTGTTTCTACAACTGTTATTACTTGCACAACTTTTCGAAGGACCAAATGGGAAACTTCCATTAATTCAAAAATTAATGACTGTACATTAATTTATTCTCTATCGCAGAAAAATAATTATGACACGAAAACAAACTATGGTGTTGACTGTTGCGTGTCTAGAAGGCGAGTCTCCTCTCCCGTTCGTCTTCAGTTCGAAGGAAAACATCTTGAGGGTGTTGAGAGCGATACCTTCTTCCAGGAAGCGGGAGGCCTGGTTTCTATTGGGCTAATTTATCACTTGACCGTGATTTACGATTTCTTTTTGTCACATCTTAATATCTCAAATTACTTCCGTGCATCTTTCTTGCCTGCTTTCTTCCCGGAAGACCCAAATCGTACATAAAAGGCGATGAGGATGTCTCCACAGGCCGCGGCCGAAAGTTTGTCCTACGCAGGTACCAAAAACGCCGCATGTCGCGAAAACTTTTGTTTTAAATCGTACCGAAATGTGTTTAACTAGCCTCAACACCAACATATAGAAGGTTATTATTATTATCTTCTGATATTAAATATTTGTTGATGAAATTGGAATTTCGAGTTTGCAAATGAAGCTAGTTTTAAATCGTTGAACCAGATTATCTTCTTGAAAGTTTGCTCAAAGCACCACCACTTAAGGTATCTAATCCGGCAGTTTACAATCCTGATGTAACTCCTGATAATAAACAAGCTCTAACATATGTTAGTTCATATGTTGTAATGTGAAGAGGTAAAAATAGTGCGAGGCAAGCAACATTCGAAAGATGGTTAATGCGAAGCTTCGCTAGAATTTACTAGAGTGAAAGCCGGGGCTGAATATTTATAATATATATAAATACTGAGGATTCAAAATATGTGTCAAGAATGAAAAGTACGAAAATGATCTTCTAGAAGAAGCAGAATAAAAATAGGCAAGACCATTCATATCTTGAATCGTGGTATTATTATTTGAGTGCGCAAACAAACTTCCAAATAGTTTAGGTACTCATTAATGAGCTTAAAATGGTTTTCATAGATATAATTCCGCGATTTAAGCATATCGCAAGTTTTAGTAGCAGGTTGTTAAATTGAAAGAAGTAAAATGGTGCTTTACACTCTAAGGAGGGCATTTCTTTTTTCTTTAAAGCTTCGGAGAAAGAGCTAAAAGCATAACGAATGAATGCTTGTTAATGGCTGCTTTAAGATATATAAATTGTGAGTGGAGAAAGGGGTTGCCTACCTTCCTTTTAAATATATATCGGTTAGGGAGCTTAAAGTAATTCAACACCATTTTAAAGCCCATCGGTCAAAATAGAGAATAAATGGGTTGTAATGGTAAAACAACTCGGTAGCAGGCCAAAAATGAGCTATATTGAGAACTTCAGAGCTGTGATTGGTGTTTTGTTTAGTTGCTCTGATTTTTATGGCTTCAGCTGTTGAGAATTTCAAGGAGGGAAATCTGCAAATTCGTATGCGTTATAGAATTTACTGTTTGCGAGCATTAATCAAAGAAACTATTATTTATTGTTCCCTGTCAACCGCAGCTACGGACCGGTTTCGATCTATTTTGGGTCTTATCAGCGTAGCCCAGTAAGATCCAGAGAAACTAGTTTTACTTTGGAGTATTTAACTCTTCGAGTAAAGTGTCAATCAAGATTTTGCCATAATATTGCCATCTATTGTCTAAACGTTGCACTAGTTCAATAATTAAACAAAAGATGGCACTTTTGTTCATCATTAATGATTACATTAAATAAGTAGAAAATTTTAAAATCAATAACAAAATCTAAATTATTGTAAAAGAAAACTATTTTCAAAAAATGTTGATATGTAAACTAGGTACATCTACCGCTACTGGCATTTAGCAATAATTACATTAAGTACGTAGAACTTGAGCTTAAAAGTAGGTAACTAAAATTATCTTAAACGAATGTACTAGGTAATATACTTAATTATTACTTCGGGTTAAGGTGTAATTTCTAATGAAGTAGGTTAAGCAGGTTGGTTGGTTGTATATTTGGAAAATAATGTAAATTAGTATAACAAAATAGTTTTGCAAATGAAAAATAAATTAAATTAGCATAAATAATAAATTTACATTTTAATTTAAGACATTTTCTTCACCACTTTTATAACCCGAGTAATGCTATTGTAACGAATTCTCAAGAATGCCAAGAGAATTGCAGTATCCGACCGTGCGGATGGGTTAAAGCAGTGAAAGTTTGCACTAAGGTCACAACAAATACAATTTTCTAGGCCGAAGATGATTCTCGATCACCGAAAGATGGTTCCCGTGTGAATAACACCGATCGCATGCCACGTAATCGTAAATCGCCCAAAATCATCAGTTCAAGTTCAAACAAAACCGAATCCTCATCATTAAGTAAACGTAATGCGTGGATGTACCAGCCACATTTTCTTTAATAGAAAAAAAGCGATGGTAATTATTGAGAATGCGGATTCTGGTAACTCAAGGATGTTGGCGAGGGATCGTTTGTATGTATAATAATGGTTCAGTGCGATCATTCCGGGTCTGGTTTGATACATCGCTGCGATGATGAGATTGACCTTTTCGTATTATGCGTACGTGCATAATGATAATTAAAGGTGTTTAGCGTGTTTTTGGTTTCGAACGGACGCAAATGTAATCGCTGAAGCGTGTTGATCTTGATCTAGATGGATGAGATATGTCCATCCTTTACACGAAAAAATATCGGATGGATTTTAATTGTGGGGTAATTGAAGAGGGGATTTAATTGCTTTGGTTAAGGTTAAGTCAGGCTAACTCGTAATTATCTTGATGTATTATATATCATATCTTCATATCCACTTCGAAATGTCTGTATAATTTTGCATTATGTTTGAATTCGAGTTAGTTAATAATTTCCAACTATTATTTCAAAAAAATTAATGTAAAATCTTTCAATAAAACACTTTATTGGTTGAACAACAAAGAAAGTGTTTTATTTAAATATTCAAGATGTATTACGAAGTGGACGCCTCAACCATTAAGCAATTAATTTAAAATCATTTGTAGACACGTATTTTAATCTTTACATCTCATTAATACAACTTTATTTTTAACTTTGTTTTTAGTATTTATTATTATGTCTGAAGAAGTTTTTAATTTTCTATTATATTTAATAATTGCTTTGCTTGTATTTATAATTAAGTTAATAAACAGATGAGATATACAAATCGAAACACGTGTCTGCTAATTGTTTTAACACTTTTTTGCTCGATTAAAATGAATTAAATAGTTCTACAACAAATAATTGTTAAAAGTAAAATAATATAATATTATTTTCTGACTATAATATAAATAGCAATAAGTAAAAAAATGAATTCTATTCGCCGAAATTATAGAAACAATAATTATTATAAACCATTGTCATTTTTAATTTATGCCACGATTAATATTTATGCAAATATTTCCTGTACATAAACATCTTAATATTATCATAATTGACTCTTTGTTCAGGTAATTGTGTACATTTGGCATTTATTAATTTTACCGATTTCTCATTATATAAAAAAAAATGTTCGTGACATTATTTCATTACCGAATATTGGCTTGTTTTCGCTTGGCATATGCAGATTGAATTACGTCTAGCATGAGAAGATCACGACGCTGACGATTCACCATTAAAGAATAATTCAAGATCATAAAACGGAAAGGTCAATTCTGTTATGTTGGTTCACGATGGAATGACGGATGAAGTGTTGTAGATTAGCATTACCGTTTTATTATTACGAGTAATTAACGCTTGGTTATTTTTGAATCATTTGTAAACGTTTATTTATATTAAAATTATTATAATGAGTCACAGAAGTAAAGCTCTTAGTACAATTGATTTTCTGTAAAATCCTAGTAATTGTTCATTCTCAAAATTTAAATTTCTCACTGTTTAATAGGTGATTTGAACTTGTTGCCGTTTATTACATCAGATGGTATTAATAGATTAATAGATTTATGAAGAGTATGAAAAAGTTTAGGTACAGTAATTTAATGATAGTACAATATAGAAGTAAATTATTTCTTAGGGCATCAAAAATCAATTAGTTTGATACGGTTGATATTTTATTGACTATTGATGAAAAGAAATTATAATATTAGGTAATTTTAAATTAGAGCACTTGTCATGTTTCATGAAACATAACAAGTGTTCTAATTTAAAATTACTTCATTAGTTTGATGTTTAAGTTGGACCTCATAGATCATTAAATATTTCTAAAGAAGCTATATATTGTTTTGTTATAGTATTGGTGAGGAAATTTTGATTGAATTAAATAATCTAGGAATACTTCAAATAAAACTCATAGAGGCTCTTAAGGTAACAACTGGATTTACACTGATTTCCTTAGGGAAACTTCGAGACCATAATTATCATCTTAAAGCTTTCTATATATTAATGATAGACTAGAGTTTTATAACTCCTGAGTTATATTTTGCACCAACTGCCAGGGTGTTTACACTGAGAGCGCAGAGTTGAAGGAGTTTCCTCTTTGCAAGCGCTTGGTGATTCTGTTGCAATCGCTCTTCAGACTTGTAGAGACTCATTCCTGACTTAGAAAGCCAGTTAAAATATAATTCTTCCGGAACATGCCAAATAAGTTTCCTTTGAGCAATAATTCGTTCTTCTCGATTTTAACTTTGACAACCATATAGATTTCCTTTGCCTCTTCTTTTGGAATGCAAACGGGTTCACCGATTCAATACAGGCGTTAGAGCATTTGATGCAAGAGAATAATATTTATATCATGTTAGTCAAACTCATCTCTATGATTAACGGCGATCAAGAATTCCGGGATATATATCTCATTTTTAAATAATAGCAATGATACCCCCATTTATGTAAAGAAGAAAACTGTTCATTTCCAGATTCAATTTGAAATTTTCTTTAACCACGAGGCGAAGACTTTTACTGTTAATACTGATTGAGTTGGCTTATAAATACCTAAGTAAGCTGATACTTAAAAATGATCTTAATCTTGATTTTATCGATAATATTCCAATGATTGTAGCTGGTGATTTGATTTATAAAAGCTTTGGCCGAAACAGCAAATAAGGACAAAAAATCACTTCTTGAATTCCTTAATATCTCGAGGCACAATATCCGAGCGATTAGACCAAACAGTCCTTTCCCCCTTTCTGACGTTCTCGACATAACCGCCTTTTGCAATATCAACTCGGACTGCGATATCCGATTTACTGAAAGGTTTACTTTTCCTACAAGTTTACCTTTGCTTAGAAGAGAAAACTTGGAACTATGAAGAGTATAGATCGATAGAAGACCTCGAAACAGCTAATATTTGACCTATCTCTATCATCAAATAATTGTTGAAAATTTTCCAAACTTCACTCGAAGTTTCGAATGTTCCATTTTGTTTTTAGCAATTACTTACTATGATTATAAATCAACGACCTCTTTTGAAGAAATTCAATACATTTGAGGTAATATTTATTTTTAAATTTTAAAAAATTTCATTTCAATTTTTATTTTTTCTCTAAAAGTTTTATAGCAGAGGTATATCGATTGTTTTGTAGGCGATTAACAAGTAATTTTTTAATATATTCTGAGCCATTTGAGTCAATTCTATCAGCCAACCTTTTGTAAACAATTTTTATTTAAATTTTCAATATCCATCTTTTCATTAAAAAATTGTAAAGATATCAGCTAAAATGTATCCATGTTTATAGGGGTTTCTAAATAAGTGTTTGTTTGAATGAATTTGAGCTATTTGAGATAATTACACTGTCCAATATTTTTTTGACAATTTTTCAACAATATTTGTAGTTTCATGACAAGTTATGAAGTAACACTTGTGTTTTCAATCAATAGAAGGTATTATTTTTAAAGTAGTTATAAATCATGACCTCTTTTAATAATATTTAATCTATTTGAGGCTAATGCAAATTTTTTTGGCAATTTTTCAAAAATTTGATTTAAAAAATCCCTCTTTTCCGACCCTGAAAAAACATTTCTTTCACATAGAATAAAAAAAATATGTCATTGAATGAAATATGAGCTATTTGATGCCATTCCATACTTTTTGAAAATTAAATATTAAAGTGCAATTTTTCAATTCTAAGTTATAAATGCTGTCATTTCATTTTTAACCAACATAAAGCAATTGTTTTGTATAGAAATATGAACAAATAATTCTTTTAATAATAAAATTATAGCTATTTGAGTCAATTATACTGTTGTGGCAATTTTCAAAAGAATGACTGAATTTTTTCAAGTTTCCCTTTTTTCCAACCAAAAAATTGGCAACCTTTTGACGTGGGATTATAAACAAATATATTTGTTAAAGAAGTTTGAGCCATTTGAAGTCATCCAATATTTTGAACATTATTGTTAAGTTTTAAATGTTGCTCTTTTGTTTCCAACTAAGAAATGGCAACTGTTTTATGTGGAAATATTATCAAATATTCTTTAAATAAAATTTGAGCAATTTGAGCCAATTTTTCCGTTTAACATTTTTTTGGCAATTAAATAAAAATTAATAGATATTTTTTAAGTTTTTCTTTTCTCCAACCTTGGCATAGAATTATTTTTTCGTTCAAAGTTTTAAATGTTGCTACTTTGTTTCTAGCAACTATTTTGTATATAAATATGAACGAATAATTCCATTAATAGAATTTGAGCAATTCGAGTCAATTTCACCGTTGGAATTTAAATTGCAATTTTTTTTTAAATTTGACGTTTGACGAATTTTTGACGTTTCCCTTTTGAACAACTTATGGGTTTATAAAAAAAATATTTAATTCTATGAAATTTGAGCCAATATTTTTGGACAATGTTTAAAATATTTGATTGTAAGTTTTATTTTTCTACTGCAAGTTTTAAATATTGCCATTTTGTTTCTAGGAATTGGTTTTTTAAAGGAATATAAACAAGATTTTTTAGTTTTTTAAAATAATTTCATCATCCGATATTTATTGACAATGTTCGTTTTCGTTTTATTATAAAATTATAAATTGACTTAATTGCCAATTTATAATTTTTTTACTTACTATCGAAACCTGCAGTTAGCTGTCATTTATTTATGATCATCTACTGTCTGCCAAATGTCATTTGGTAATTGTTATGTTAAAAATTATCATCGACAAACTCTTCTCAGTTATACATGTAGCGTATGAATCTACGACTAGTAGAAAAACGTTTTATTGTCTTAAACCGTACTGAGATGACGAGACCATAATTGGTCGAAACCAGGCTGAGACTTTTGATGATAGGGAAATAATAATTTATTGTTCAAATGAAATAGTTGTTTAGTAAGCTAAAAATCTGCAAATTCAGCTGCTCTGTGCTAATTTTTATTGCATTTCATCTCTCAAACAATCTTTTAAAAGTTCGTTTCTGTCTCATCATTCTGAGGTACCTTAATTATCACAAATTTGGTGATATGAACGATAAATGTAACCATAATTGTGGAATTATGGATAAGGATAAAATGTCTAAGATTCTAATGCCAGAAAGTTTAAGTTGAGTACGTAATACCAAAACATTTTGTAGAATATCAACTTACCTACATCAAAGCAAAACGAACAAAAAATTCCAGAAATGTTGTTCCTGCATTTAAAACAAATGCCATACCAAGCCAATTGTACAAATGAGATCAGAATAAAAAAACATCAGATAAACCATGGCTGCAATTAATGTAGAAAAGTATAATTTAAACAATGATTATGATTATAACTTTTGCATGAAAATAAAGAAATGTAAGTAATATCTTTAATTTTGGAGACGTTCATTTCGTAGTACATTTTTAATGAATAACAGAAAAACGTTTAACTTTTTTGTACTACTCAAACTTAGTTTGATAATGATTACTGTGTAATTCGAAACTAGTCATGAAGTGTTGTATAAAAATAAAAAGTAATATAAAAAAGTTAAACGTTTTTCTGTTATTCAAAAGTAAGTAAGTTTTATTTTTATGAAAATTGGTCCGTTTTTAATTAGCTTTAAATTTTGTTGAAAAACTAAGACTTTTTGTACTTATAGAAGAAAATCCAAAAATACTAAAATATTTTCAGATCGTTAGAGACATATAATAAAATCTTGGGTTTGAGCTCTAAATCTCTAACAATTTATGTTTTGTTCAGCACAAACATTTTTCGTTGTTTTAAGTAAGGCAGCGTATAATTACCACATTTTTATTTAAGCCTGATAAACTTGACGATCGAATATTGAATTTTGGCTCGTTTAATTCCGAAAACTATAAATGATCTTTTATACCTAACAACTAAATGAAAATAATACACAGTTTTATGCAAACAAGTGAAGTAAGTGAAGTAAGGAATAAAACTGTGTATTATTTTCATTTACAAAACACTTCACGTAAACTCAAACCAAAAATAGTGACCTAACAACTATATTCGATTCTAAGAGAATGATATAATACCGGGTGTTTCTAAATGGATATCAGGGTTATAGAGCATCAAGATAGACAGTCCTAGTTAAAGTTGCTACTACAAACAAAGAAAAGCCCATAAACTTTCCTTTGAAGTGGGTTACAAAAAACGTTTAATTTAAGGGAGACTCTTTAGAATTTTACCATCTCGTCAGGATTATCTGTGCCTTAGATGCATTATGAGATTCACATGTTTAGTTAGTTAATGGATTGCTTTCTTGAATCTAGGCTTAATGATATATTATTATCTACCAAGAATCATTATTTTTTTTACCTATGGAGCTTAACAGTTGTTTCTATAAGCTAATTAAATGAACGGTTAATTGCAGACTTTTGTGGTTTCTAGAATCTTAGGATCTTGCCAACGTTCGGTGATGTTTTCATAAAGAATATTCAACAGTCGACCAACTTATATATTTTTGTTTAAATCGGTGATCTAAAATGCCATCATCATGAAACAATTTCGGATTTTTCGAAAAATTCTCCAAAAAACAAATTTGTTGTCATTGAGACTGGGATGCAGTAGATTTAACGATTGCTAACAAACATCTGATTCAAGAAGTGAGTTAAGTAAGAGTAGATGCAATCGTTAGAGACATAATTTATGCAATGCAAGTTACAGTTAAAGTTAATAAGGGATTCTGTATCTACAGCTGCATAATTCACTATTTATTTAAATTCAAAATAAATAAACAATTAACTTTGTTGGTATCAGTTTTTATTTACACTTTTAACTATAGTTTCGACAACTTCAGCTTGTCATTATCAAACAATGATGAATGATTTATTTGTTTAATATGTAAAATTGTGGTGATATATTTAATTATCTTGTAGTATTACTTTAGTGATCGTTAACAAAATTCTAAACTTAGAATCGAATTCACATGTGAAATATCTGCGTATTTGTAATATTTTTATATATAATTGATTTGAAAAATTTAGTAAATCTTATTTCCTCCATGATTAGATATTGAGAGAGTCATAGGTTTAGGCGCAGTTAACAATATTAATTTAATCTAACTAACCGTATTAAAATAATACGTATTATTAAAATACTCCTTGGCATTATCTTAATCTTAATTTTGGCAAAAGTTGCACAAAATAAAATTGTACATTTATTTAAATATCAAATTTTGCAACTGCAGTAATCTATCAAAATCTTAATACCTTAGATTCATTATTTAAAATAATGTTTGTTTAGCAAGTTAGTTGAAATTTCTATTAATACATGAAGATTACGTGAATATAGTAAATATGTAAAAATTATTTATTTAAGGTCAGAACGAAGGTATAAAATAGAAATGTCGCAGGCTCGCCATTTTGTTCCAAATCGTCATTCTAGCTACCTGAGCTCGTCGACGATCTTCAAGGACGGTCATCTAGACCAATTATTCTTCCAGTCGCGGGTTTTGAATAACAACTCCGAAGGACCAATGTGACCTTTTTTATTATCTTGATAATTTTGTAGTTTTCGGCTGGTAATTTTGATACAAAAGATGAAAATACTTTTAACAAAAACAAAATTAGTGTTAACAAAAAAGTTTACAAAAATGTATAACGAAGTAGAAGCCTCCAACATATATAACAAAATTAGTGTTATAAATTCAAATGTTGAATGATATTTTAAGAATACAGGAAACCCATGTGAATTAGTGGGGATTGAATTCCACTCAGTTTTAGAGGAGCATAAAACCGCCTAAAACTGGGATCCGTTGTTTTCTAGTAAAATGGATATTTGTATCAACGCATGAATAACTTACTATTTTTTCATTAATTGCAATGATGAGAATTTATTCGAACAATTCTCTATATTTTTATCTTGTATATATATTTCATATATGAAAAATAAAATATTAAATAGTTACTACCATGTCAAAATTTATGTTTTGATTTTTGAAAATCAAGTTTATAATAATATCATCATTAAATTTTGGAAAATTACAGTGTTTGTAGAAAAAAAAATCAAAATAGTGCTTAAATGCCTATTTCTGGTGTACCAAGATTTACCAAATCTTTCCAGTCCTTTGTATTGCAAATAAAAACCGAGAGCATAAAGTGTTTTTTGTCAAAATCCCAAAATTAAAAAATAATTAAATACATTATACCATGAAAATCTGATTTTATCGTTAAATTATGGATTCAAAAATTTGTGGAGAGCTACCAAACCGCAAAATTGTTCTGGGCATTCGTTTTTAGGGGGTTTTAATAATTTTGAAAGTCTAATTCCAATAAAGGCACTCACATAATGTGTATAAATAGTGAATCAAACATCAACAAAAATACAATACAAACATTTAGTCTCAAGAACCTAATTTGCATAACAGGCTGATTTCAAACGAGATAAAATCCGAATGATTCAGCATCCGTAACGATGACTCAAATTAATAAAATGTTGTTGATGATCGATATACATAAACAAATTGGCCGCAGAGACCTTCAGACTATGTTTTTATAACAATATAAATAAATAATAAACTATATTTAGAATATTACACCCTAAAACATGTTTAGTGAAGATAATTTTGATTCTTAAATAAACGTAGTTATTTTTTTATTAGATATTAACTAATATTAATAAATAAATATTAGTAGATATATAATTTAAAAAAGGGCAGTTCGACTCCTAAAACGGTATAACGGTATTAACATATTCAATTACAAATAAAAAATAAATAATTTCTTACAAATAAACATGCATACGACACAAATACTAATTGTTTAAACCGGTTTAATTATTTATTCGTGCAATAAATAGTACTTAGCATAATTGTCTGTCTGTCAGTGATATATACATTTTATTGGTTGACATTTAATGTCTATTATATAAAATGCTGACGAACATCCTGCACATTATTAACTGCAAGTAATGATTGGATTGTTTACCATCTACTTTACGATCTGTTTTTTGTAAACTACGCCTGCACAATATTTATTTTGAGGTGTTAAAAAGATTCATCTCTAAATCGTTAAATATTAAATTATAAGAAAGCATGAAAATATATATACACAAACACCTTTTAATGATTAAGGATATTGTCTAAAAGTTACTCACTGTACCAAATTGAGTGGACAAAACACAGAAAATTAGGAAACAGTCAACAGCCACAATTAACAACAACAATGATTACTTTGATGTCATGTCACAAAGTTATTATCCTCCTTATTATAATCCTAATTATTATTATAATCCTTAAAATTTTATTTTTGATAAACTATAAATAAATATTTTTATAAGTTATTGTAACACATACGTGTTATAATCAAAGATTAAATTTCACCAATTTCGACATTTAAAAAAAATCTCCTTATATAACCAAAAGATGAATCGTAAGGATCGTCTGCCTCGTTAAAATAAATGACCACTAATTGATCGTTCATAATTAGTAAACCAATTCCCTGCCATATCTAAACTTTCATCTTCATAGGTGTAAATTACCGAAACGTAATTACATGAAAATGTAACCGTTTAATATTTTTGAAATATTACTCCCTATTCTTAAGAAAAATCGTGTACGCTCCATTTAGCTAATCTCCTATTATAATTAACATCGCTAAATAATAATTAATAACAAATTGCGAATTTAAAAATATTTGCTCTTTAGAAGCGCATATTTTGAGGATTAAATATGCATAAAAATGTACAAAGAATTTTTTTAAATAATTATAACCTGTCAGTGTACACAAATTTTAATCATGATGAATTGTTTATATTTCTTCGTTCTTGTTTACCACTTGCGCAACTTGGAAACTGTCTAATGCTCATTTGAAACATCCTTTATTGCTCAGTGTATTATTTTCCGAAACGTTAAACAAAGCGCAAACTTAAAAATAGACGTATAATATAATTATCAAAAAGTATTTCTTGCAGACAATAAAATCCTTGTTGATAACTAATCATTATATTTGCTACTTAAACGAAGCATAAGAAAATGTTGTCTTTTATTTATTTTATTTGCAGTTAATCGAAATAATTAGGCTACTGAGAATAAAATTAATAATATGGAACATAACAAGGGTTTTTCTTAACCAAATTTACACATCTGTTTCTATTAATATTGTAGCTCAACCACTAAAAATGTTTTAGCATGGGTTGCGTAAAATATTATTCAATCGTATTGAATGCCGTTGTTTTAAAATTTACTAATTGAAGTAATTAAAACCAGAAAATAATTACAGATTGCAAAATTAATAAAGTATTTAGTGAACAGTCTTCTGATTTATTCCTTCTTAAACGAATTTCTAAAAGAATTATGGAATCTACTGCTTGAAACAACCTTTCTCAATATAAACTGAATTAACTAATAATTAAAAAAAACGCGAAAATATTTCGTAAATCTACAACAAAAAATTTGTTTGAAATATTTTCGTGTTTTTTCTAATTATTAGTTAATTTTCTACAAAGTAAAGGATTTCCCTTTGAATTAAATTAATACTTCCGCTGCTAAGTTCTTAATGAAATATATGAATTTTAATTAATTTTAATTTGCAAATCCTCCCCTGCGACAAACTGAATTTCTAAATAATTTGGAATGTTCCTTATTTAACACAATTTGAGTTGATTAATTTTAAGACTGAAATTGTTTGGTTGTATTAATTTTATGATGATAAAAATATTAATTTACAATTAGTTTTTGCAGAGTTAGGCTGAATAAATTACAATTATGGATGATTACATTTAACAGTTTTGATTAACTCATTCATTATTATGAATAAGGTATATAAAGATGGTTTTAGAAAGTGGCATAGCAGTGTGCATCATTCTAAATTCTCCATGATATCTATCAACGTCCTTAATGTAGTCATTGGGCGTTCTGCCGCTAATCCGACCAAAATCGTGAGATTCTGTTATTGACTCATCTAACACGCACACATAAAAAAAAACTAGACGTTATGTACTCGTTGATGTTACGGAAATTATTTATGTTATATAAAGGTGTTAATGGACGCGCAATTTGGTGAAATGGTATTAAGAAAAAAAGTACTTCCTTCGGGTGTTCAATTATGTTATAAAAAAATTGTAATCAAGAGTGTTATATAAAGGTTTTTGATTGTATCTGATATCGTTATTTGTTTTTGAGGAAACTATATTTACATTCTAGAATCGAACATTTTTGTTGATATTTCAAATATTCTCAAATGCATCATCAAGTATTTTTAAATTTAAATACCTATATTCTGAGACTTGACTAAAAAAATGTTATATAACCATAACATTATAAATGTAACATTGATCTTTAAAGTTTATAACTTTGTACTCTTTTATTGCAATTATTAGAGACAAATGTTTGCTTAAAGATGTGAAATTAAAATCTGCCTAACACGATTATGTAACTATTTTTTTATATTGAATTAGAATTCATTAATAAGCTATTATTTTTCTGCCTATTTAATGTGGTTAATATCGAACAAAATTAGTGTTGCTATTACCTAGCTTTTATATTAAATATTGTATTTATAGCCTGTTCGTTGGATCTTCCGTCGTACGTCACAAACTATCGCTTCGAGAAACGACCCAAAAACATCCAGTCTGATAAAGTAAATCAAATGCGTTAGAAAAAGAACGCACTGTAAAACTTTCGTCGTTTTTTGAAGCGATAGTTTGTGACGTACGACGGAAGATCCAACGAACAGACTATATATCACTTTATTAATTTTTTTGACCTTACTGTGAATATCACTAAAATTAAAACCTTAAATTTTCTTAATATAATAATTTAATATTCTTTTCCACAAATCACATATTATCAATACCTTCTTAAATGCAATTTGTTTCTCTTCAATCCCATTGCCTTTTTAACATATGTTAACTAGCCCTCTTCGACACCCTTTTCTTTGCTCATCCAGTGGTTTAATTAAAAACCACATTGCTCGGATTGGATTACTAGAATTTTGTATATAAACAGTATTAGCAGAAGTCCTAGCATCTGCTAACGCAAGCCTGTAGTTTTTTTTTTCAAAGTTATGTATTCGTCCTTCAATCCAGGACTTTTACTGCTAGCTTCCATCAACAAACTTAAGACCACGCGCATTTCTGGAAGGTCATTATTAAACCAGTTAGCCATAGATAGATAGATAGACTTTTCAGGAAAATATTTCAAAATATAGTTTTCTATAATATTCATGAAATTGTTTAATTAATTATTGTACTTCATCATTACTATTGAGTCTTCTCACAACTTCTCTAATAATCCAACGCTTTCTTTAACATTATTTTCTTCATTTTTCAACAAAATGTTTTTACTTCTTAATTATCTTACTCATATTTCTATTTATACTATATTTATCACTTTATATGTTTCTTTGTGACTATACCTATATCTACGTGTGTATAATTTTATAAGTTATTATTATAAGCTATTAATACTATAATTTAGGATCAGCATGATGGGTTTCATATAGATATTTGTAATAATGTTTCATTGACATTTACTACTGCAGGTAATTTGTGATTGTGCTTCTTTCCCTCAAAATTTGATGTATATTACTGTATTTGTTATATATGTATTATTACTGTATATGTAATTTTTAAGAAAGAAAACCAAAGACTCATAAATAAATAAATAAGTAATTCAGCTCTGGCATTGATAAGGTCTTTCTAAAGAAGCATCCTCAATCCTGGATTTGTCATATAATAGCATCCAAAACTAATTTTTCAATTGGTTAACGTATACCTTAAACTACTCCTATAGTAATTACTTCCTTCAATTTTTTTAATGTCGTTATTCATTCATTATCATAAAGAAGACGCTCAAAGACAGTTTTAGAAAAAATCCATAGCAGGATGGTAGCGGAGAACTTATTTTCATTTTTTGGAATATTTCTTTTTCCATGAAAACCTTTTTAAATCTTAATTTCTTCATATCAATCCTCAAATGATTTTTGATTTGATCAAGGTGCACCAGTCGGATCTTTCAGGACAGACAGTTTACTATTGTTTTCAGATTTCCTTTGCCAATATTCACTTTTTTATCTAGAATAAACTCAATTTATTACTTTTAACTGGACTAGAATTAATTCGTTCATTATTTCATTATTTTATTTCATTCATTTATTCCTTAATTCATTAATTCCTTCAGTATTTCAGTGATTCATTCTATGAATAAATAAATAAATATATATTCCTTTGTTGGATGCTTGAAGCCATAACTTTGTGATACATCAAACTGTACGTTTGATAATGCCCTTGTTAGGTTGAAACTATAGTTACGAAATTTTATAAATTCCGTGTGTGATATTAACAAAGTAAGTTTTATTTATCATTTGATAAAGTTCCTGATATATTCCTTTATTTGTTCATTCGTTCATAGCTTAAAGATGTCAGCAATGTTGCTATATAGTTTACAGTAACCTTTTTTTGTTTTATAATAATCTAGTGCGGTCATTTCATTATCAATACGAAGTTATCTCCAGATCACCAATACTAATAATTTCACTTTGAAAACGACATGAAAGGTTCCTCCAGGCTTTATCAATACTTTCTCTTTGAAGTACTACTTCATTATAATTCCTGTGATGTAAGTACTTAGTATTGATGACATCGATTCCAATCATCAATTCGTCTTTTTGTAGAACGTAGTAGAGGTGATGACAAAATAATGTATTTTCTATGATAATCAAGGATTTAATTTCGCCAGAACTTTACCATACATTTTTGATGCAGTTCTTTATCTCCATGTCAAAGATAGCATATTTTGTGGTTTTGATGAAACATTAAGTCAAAAATAGTCCCTGTAGCACCGATAACTAATAGTAGTTGTCACAATTCTCTGTAGATACACAAGATTCAATAAAAAATGTAACTGCATTATGTGACAAGTATGTTATTTTTTTAAGCTAATACTTATCAACCAACGATTGTCTCCTTTCTTGCACTGATGATAGAAATGTTTTTCCACATATCCTACTCTCTGTGTTATTCTTGTTTGTTAAGCTTTTAACAAACAAGACAACATTGGGGTAAATAAAACACTTCGTTTAAAATTTCGCCACACAGTGGCTTAATCAGGCAGATAATTAGTAAAAGATTATTTATATCTCATTCTTCATTTCAACTTGGGTATCTCTATATCAATAATTAGTCTTAATCGCACGAGCAAATGTTTCTACTAATTTAATTAGTCAAACAGGTATTGAGTTCTTCAAGCATTTTGTTTAAGTTATATTAGAAATGAAAATAGTATTAAACCAGCTTTATCTTTATCATGTTCTTAAAGACATTTATGAGATTTTTAGCAGCAGTTTGTAAGCTGTGATCAATCTTTATATTTCACTATATTTTTTACTTTCATGATAATGGTCTATTATTCAAATTCGAATACTTTCTGTGAAATATTTATTGTTTGTCCATGTGGTGCTAAAGTCAATTGTTATAGCTTTTTTCTACATCCTATCTATTTTCTGATACAACCTCAAATCATCTAAGAATTAGTCCAGGAAATATGAGCAGGGTTAACATCAATTTAAAATAATTTCTTTGTTCCAACTTTACTTTAAATTTCAGTTTGTTTTCTTTGTTTATTTTTTATTATTGAATTATTAATATTATTAATATTATATGAAATCAAAAATGGTAGAATGCGAGTTTTTAAATAAATAACTAAGGTAGTGTCATAGTGCAGCTTGTTGGAAGGATTGTGTAAAAGATTAAGAGGATGACGGAGTTTTGTTAGGGTACGTAGGGATGCTCGCTCGCTAACATCAATATTGCGGGAGGTAGGATTGTTAGGATTAAGAAAGAGGGCAAAACCATGGTCAAGTAATGAGCGACAAATCATTTTATACATTTTTACTGCTTTTTTTCTAGTCATTGTTTTTATACGTCAGACATCTGAAATATTTTGCCCTGGTAGATATTTTATTTTTTATTATAGCAGTCTGTCTTCTAAAATTTATTCTTGGATCTATGGTTATGGCTAAGTACTTTACGGAAACGGAGGGAGCGATATTAGTTTGGGAATTTGAGATATTTTAAGGTGAATTATTGGTGCGATGGTATGGAATTAGGAGCTGTGATTTGTGGAGGATTAAAGTAGAGGAGATCATGATTATAGATGTCGACGTTAAAAATATTGTATAATAAAGGTGAGAAGAGCCTTATTCGGGTGTAAAAGAAGAAGAGGAAAAGTTGTTGATTTTTACTTTCAGGGATCTATTACAGAGGAATTGTTTGATTATAAAAATGATGTGTAGAGGGATATTTAGTAGGTGACACTTGTACAATAAGCCTTGATGCCAGACGGAGTCAAAAGCTTTCTGGACATCCAGAAATAAAGCTGCAGAAGCTATACCTTCAAGGTGGGCGGTCTGAATATTGGAGGCTAGGATGGTTAGAGAAAGAGAAGTTAATCGACGGGGAAGGAAACCAAATTGGTATTTGGGAATGTTGTTAGAAATTAAAAAAAGATTTTTGTTTATAAGAAGAAATTCATACAATTAACAGGAAGAGTGAGATAGGACGATAGCTAATTAGTAAAGAGGAGGGTTGGTCTCGTTTGGGGATACAAATAATAATTTCTATTTTCCACATTTCTGGGAAGTATTGTTGTTTGGTAGAGGAAGTATTATGTTCGAAGGATGGCAAGGATTTGAAGATGTTTTTTGCTTCAATATTTCAGAATTGTTTAAATACTTTTCCTTAATCAAGATATTAACATAAAGATGCCATCTATTGTCTAAGGGTTGCACTAGAACCCTGTTTAAGTGGATAACCACCGTGAAATCTGTCAACAGCAATAACTGGTTGTTGACAGAGAACATTAATTAATGTTTACATTATTATTGTCATAATTGTCGCTGTTAACAGTTCCTTTGATTAAACAATAAATGGCACTTTATGGTAATGTTTTGATTGACGGATTCTTCGTCTTCAACCGCACTATGCTGATAAGATCCAAAATAGATCGTAACCGGTCCATGCCTGTTATTACCAGGGAACAATAATTACATTTTCTTAACTTTTTAATAATATTAGTACTTTTTGAATTTTCATATATTTGAAATATTTCAAAATCAACTAGAAATTTAAAATTTACTAGACATCATCCCTGCGCTTTTTTCGCACTTTAGCATTCTGCTACAATATAAAAATTTTAATGAAAATGATCGTAGCGATCGTAATTTTTTTATGAAAATTTTACAAAAACTTTCAAGTAGAAGTTTTTCGATTCTTTAGTCTGCACACTCAATGTTTCCAAAATAAAATCTGTTGAATCAAGAAATGCAAAGTGTGTTAAACAAAATATATCTGCATCAAATTCTTAGAAACTTTCATGAGATTTATAGCATAAGCTTTTTAACACAGACCGTTTTACTTTAGAATAATTTCTATAAAACATTGGCTACATCCCTATGGGGTGCTAGAATCAAATAAAGAGCAATTTTTTCTATATCTAAACTATTTTCTGATGCAGAAGTCTCAAATTACCTGAAAATAGATTCAAGAAGTTTTAACACGATAAAATGTCCGGTACCTGACAGCATGTTGAAGCTGTCTAGTCTGAGCAGACTGAAACTAAGAAAAATCACAGGACTAGTCACTGGACACTGTGACCTGAACAAGCACAAACATAGGATGGGCATTGAGAAAAGCCCCCTATGCCGTGGGTGTCTGGAAGAAGAGGAAACTCCCGAACACCTACTGTGCACTTGCGAAGGATACAAACAAGAACGCAAGGCGAAACTCGGGAAGAACATGCTTCCTGTAGAACAGCTAAGGAATATCCCCTGGCAGAAACTCCTGGACTTTGAAAATCTCTTATTCTTTTTTCGTTCTTCATTCATTATGTCAGGCTAATCTTTCACACTCTTCCTTAATTTATTGATTTTACAAATAATAATTTAAAAAAAATCAAGTAAATTTCTCCAGTTTAATTACTCCAAAATATTTTTATTGAATTAACCTTTATTTACCTTTTTTTTATCAAAGTAAGTGAATTCTCCAATGGATAGTAGTGTTGCTTCATATTCTTCTTCCCTCTTTTTATTGTTCAATTGTAGGAAATTCAACTCATCACCTCACTACCAGGATTGTTTCCTTAATTAAGTTTGTTATTTAGAAAAAGGTTTTTGATTTTTGTAGTTTATAATCAGGTTACTTTAGTGTCCAGAAGTGTTCCTGCAGATTATTATATATTTATATGGTTTTTGTTGTTAGTGTATTAGTGAATATTCATTTATTCACCTACCACCAGTATATTTCTTCCAGATTGCGGGAATAGTTCTCGAGGGTCCTACAACTTCTTTTGAATTTTTCTAGAAGTTTTTACTATTTTGATTTAACTAATCGGAACCTTTCAGCATTTCTCGTTTTTGATCTAAATTTTCCAGAAATTTCACTTCCCGGTATTTAGAATTTTCTAAAAATGTTTTGTTTCAAATTCCAAAAATTATTTTCTAGGATTTTAAAATTTACCAGTACTTTTTTCCAGCTATGATTTTTATTAATGGCGGAAATATGCGAAACAAAAGACTCAACTGTGAAGAAAATCGTTCCGCAGGTAAGGAAGGCGATACAACACGGAGTTGAATGCGGAATACTAAAACAAAAAACGGGGAAGGTATTTATTACGTTACGACACAGAACTCCCGTTAATAGAAGTAAGTAAAGGAGTAAATCAAGATCTGCAAGAATCTCTTCATGGAGCCACAGAAGACGATGAATAAGAACAGACATAAAATACAAAGTGATCCGCCGTTGACTAAAGCCAAAATGCTATCAGTGAAAAAAGTGACGGCGAAAGGAGGCAAAAAAAGAAACGTACCGAAAAGAAGAAGCAGCAAGGGAAACGAAGAAAACTTACTGAAAAGAAGAAGAAGCAAGTGAAACGACGAAAACTTACACCGGGTAGAGGATCTATAGAAAAATTCAATGATGACGACCTTAATGATAATATCTCCGTGAAAAGCAAAAAGTCTTCAAATCATAGTGTCATCTTCCACAAAATAAAATAAAAGAAGCCATTAACAACATCGACAATTCTGTGGAAGAGAATCAATGTAAGAATTGTGATATGAACAATTCCACCTTTGATATCCCTGAATGTATTTGCAATATAAAACAAGAACCTTTGGATCAAAATAATGATCATCAAGATGATTCCTAATCCTAGCGTTATTTAGAATGTACCTACTTTTTTACACTAGTGTAATAAACCTTATACAATATTTTATAATTGTATTTTTTGTAGTCGAAATTTTCGGACAATTTCTCTTCCTTATTTCTAGAATTTTCTAAAATTTTCGTTTTCAAATACGAGAATTATTTTCTAGGGTTTTAATATTTACCAGATATTTTTCTTCTAGCTTCTCAGAATTCGAATTTTCTAAATTTTCTAGAAGAGTGTTCCGTTATTATTTTTGCCTTAGGTTTTTAGTTTCATTTTTTTAGTAACTGTTTCCAGCCATTTCTCTTCCTAATTATTAGAATCTTCAAGAATTTTCATTACCACTTTTCGAGAAATTTTTTCCAGCGTTTTAATAATGATATTTTTTTAAATACAAACGTAATATTAGATTATAACACTTTTTCATAATTATTTATTTATTACTGATATTTACATCTTTATATCATCGTTGATAATTAAATCATTGCTTTAAATAATTATGTCTTCTTTTCTAAAAGCTTATTATTTTCTTCATTATTAACACAATTGGTAGAATAAAATATAATCTTGATGAAGTATAAATATTGGAAGCGTTGCATAGATCTGTTGTACAAGTAATACATTCCATATTCAGTTTTTGGTCGCAAAAATTATGATTAATACACCGCCTCTCTACGTGGTAACCTATAAAATTATTATCAATAATATATATTAATTATTAAATAATAGTTTTTATATATAATTACCATCTCTGATTATAGCACAGTAACCCAAAGGACACTCGAGAACTTTTATTGTGTCTGGAGCTACGTCACAATAATCCCCATTTCCACCAGTGCAAACGTAACACCTCAATCCATATGCTAATAATTTAATGAAATTAGAAAAAAAATACGTTATTAAATACAACGTACCTGGTAAAACCACGAAAAGGAGGAGAGTAGTAATGCTTCTTGAAAACATAGCGATAACCACTGTTGTAATGCTTACTATTTATAACTGATGGTCTAATCTTATCTGTATTTGTGGAACAAATATAGTTATTTGAAAATTTAAAAAAAAGTTGCAATTTATTGTAGGATAAATATTAATTAACTACGTAATTATTTTATTATATACGTAGTAACTAATTAATAAAAGATTAAAATTTTATTCATATGAACTAAGTGGTAATGACTTATTTGACAGGTCTTTTAGTTTTTTCAAACTATTTTATCAGATATATATTTTGTATTGTCTTTTTAAAAATTAAAATTGAATGTTAATATATTTTTGTGTATAAAAAAAGTAAAATATTCCTATAAAATTATCTTCGTGCGGTCGAAGTATTTCAAGGAGATTTTATGCAAATTCTACCTAATGCAATAATAAATATTCTTTCCTTTTACATAGCATTATTGCATGTCCTGAAGATAACACGTTTAAATATATTATTATTATAATTTATGATTATGGGTGTACACATTGTTGTCTTCATTAATGCAAATTAATAATTGATAGCTGTTAAGATTGAACGAAACGTAGAAGCATTAAAAGTTGCCAAATGAATAATATTTAAATAAGGTTTGAAAATATATTTCCAAAAAATAAAACCTTGAGTAAGGTTGCCAGACAACTAATAGAAAATTTTAATCCATAATCCCTTCAAAATTTTGTCTGGGCCAAAAATAATATTTCACTATCTATAACAATTGCTTCATAAAAGTGAAAAATTATTATTTATGTAGATAAATTATATAAATTGTAAATATTTACACAAAATAATTGATTACTGCAGATCAATGTATGAAAATATAAATAGAGCGTAACCGTGAAAAATTACATACTTTGAACTACATAGCAACTCCAGCATGACGCGGCATATAAACAATCGAACATCGCGGCATTAAAACAGTGGTCTTACGCTCGAATGAACACAATTACAAAAGAACAATTACCAACGAACATCAATTTGGTGAGAGAAGACTCACCGTAACAGGTAATTAATAAAGCGCCGAAAATTTCCCACATTTTCGTCGCTAATTACAATAATTTCGCGGAGGGAATCACGTTTCACAAATAAAATTTATAATTAATAAAATACTCCGCTTTTATCTAAAGGTGAGACTTATAACGCGGAATTACACTTACGCCTCGAGCATAATTTCGTTCTTTTTTTGATACAGAAAATCACGTTTTGAATTTTTTTATTAGATACGTGAATGTAATAAAATGATGGTGATTGTGTAAAATCTTCTTTTCTAACTGATGGCGATGTAAAATTATAGGAGTTTGGAAATGTTAACATTATAGTATTTATGGTGTGATTATTAAAGAAAGTCTATAAATTTAAAGTAAAACGGTTCGTGGGCAGTAGAGAATGAAATATGTTTTAAAGATTTTAAAGAATAAATGTGATAAATAATATTATATATTTTACTCCAAGAACCTAAAATATACTAATTTTATTAATCATTTTTAATAAAGTAGCCATTATTGGCAATCAGTAAAATTTTCACATGTATTAATTGAGTATTGAAATATAACACTTTGTTTTTTCGTTTCTTTACTTTTATTTTACAAATAAAAGGTGAAAGTAATTTGTTATTACCTTCCTTTTATTTTTATATGCTCAATTCCTTAAATATATAAAAATAAAAGTAAAGGAAGGAAACAAAAAAGTGTTTTATTTCAATAGTCATAATTTCGCACAACTCAAATCAAACCGAGAATTTATTAATTAATTGAATAACTGAAATGTTCATAATATTTCTGGTAATTAAATTAACTGAAGAATATTTTGCACACTATCCTAAGTGACCTTGATATCATAATGTAAAATTAGATAGAAAAAACACTAGTGTTGCTTTGATAGCCTTGCTATTTTGTAACACGCAAATTACTTTTGTATTATTCAATGTCTGTCGAAGTATTAGCTACAGAAGTAATTGTTTTAAAAGTGATTTGTTCTTGTAGTCTTAATAAGACTCATTTGTTGTAGATTTTACGAAAATATTTTCGTGTTTTTTCTATTTATTAGTGAATTTTCTACAACGTAAAGGACTTATATATTTTATTGTAAAATTAGAGTTGGTCTTCAAATTATTTTATGTGTGGAAGATTTTGTAAACGAATTGGACAATTTTCACTGTTAATTAAAACCATCTCTATAATTATATTATCGTTTGAATTTTATTCATTACTTTACCTAAATTATAACTTCATATTATCTATAAAAATTACCCTTCCCTCAAACTTGTCATAGACTTGAGTTAATGTATCTCAGGGACAAAATTTTAATGTAGCCATTATAATGTTCTTTAAAACTGTGTTGTTCTTGCTTATAAAATAATCACAAAATAATGCATAAATAATTGAACAACGTACATAAATTTAGACAGCAAGAATCACTGACCTAGCTGGTTTCCAATGATCTTCCACTCTGACTCACATGCATCCACTGTTCAGTAAAACATGTTGACAGCTTCCGAACTATTTTTTAATATAATATTACGTCCAAATTTACTAAGAATCCTAGTTGAAAAATTTATAAAAACAGCAATTTATAATTGCTTTAAAATACTGGGAGTTTTACAAAAAGTACACGTTTAAAATGGTTCAAAATTGTTGAAAAGAAATTGTTGAACTAAAAAAGTTGTTAAAACTTTTCTTTAAATTAAAATTTGCTTGCGAAAAATAATTAAAACCTTACATAAAAAGTAGATCTAAATTCTCTTATTATTATTGGCATTTTATAAGAAAGTAAAAGTGAACATTTGTTACAAAAAACGTTGAAAATTTTCTAAAATATTTAATATTCAAAATTTCTTGAAAAATTATAGTGTTAACTTCTTAAGAAAATGAAGTAAAAAACTAAAAGAAATTGTTGCTGAAATTTTACTAATAACAATTCAAAAGTATTAAAAATGTCTTAGAAAACACAAACAATAACGAAAATTCTCAATTGATTGAGAAAAAAATCAAGAAAATTTGGCAAAAACAAATAAAATTTTGTAACATGATAAGCAGCATAAATTTGACTAAAATACAATTTCTAGCCTATTAATAAGAACTTTCTGAAAAAAAATGTCTTAAAATAATTAAATTTTTATTAAAAAAACCTTTAAGATTTGTTTAAAAAAACAGGTTTCTATAATAAATCAAATTTTATATTCTACCAAAAACCGCAATTGAGAATTGTAAAAATAGTTGAAAATGTTGTAAAAAGAACACTTTCAAATATGTTTAAAGAACGATTAAGCTTTTCGGAAAAAAAAATAATTTTCAAAACTTTTAGTTTGGCAAAAACAAATGAAAATTTGATCAAACTGTTAACGGTGGATGAAAATTTGTGAACATGATAAGCAGCATAAATATGACTAAAATACAATTTATAGTCAATTAATAAGAATTTTCTGCAAAAATTCTCTTAAAATAGTTAAATTTTTATTTAAAAAAACCTTTAATATTAGCTCTAAAAGAAGGTTTCTATAAAAAATCAAATTTTACATTCTACCAAAAAGCGCAATTGAGAATTATAGTTGAAAATATTGTAAATAAAACACTTTCAAATATGTTTAATGAACGGTTGTTCTTTTCAAAATGAAAAATTTTAATTTTCAAAAGTTTTAGTAAATACGAACTTTTTTCGAAAATGGTTTGAGTTTTATAAGAAACCACAATTAAAAGTATGTTCAAAAGCATTAAAAAACTTGGGAAAAATGCTTTCAAGTTAACTTAAAAGACAATTGAAATTAAAACAAAACTATTTTCAACAAGTTTCCTAGGAAAGAAACATTTGAAAACTTAAAAGATTGTATGACTTTTTCAAAAAAAAAAAACAATTAAAGTTTCTTAAGAAAAAATATGTTAAAAGGTAAAATCAAAATTCACATAGAAATGAACTTAGGAAAAAATATTATGTTTTTCTTATAAAAGAAATAAAAACAAGTGAAAATTTTCTTTAAAAAGAAGAAAATTTTTAAGAGAACGCAGTAGAATAATTTCCAAAAGAAATGCAATTAAAAGTTTTACGAAAAAAATTGCTTTAAATGTAGCTGAAATGTTACCAAAAATAATAAAAGTGTATTAAAAAGAATTTCTTTCTAATTCAAGAACACCATTAAAATTATAAAAATGGTTTTAACTAAAGAAGCAATTCTAAAACTTTTAATAAAAACGCTTGGTTCTGTTTCAGTCGTTTTTAATACAGGGTCTATTATGAAAGTAATGCACATGATTCCATTGTGACGCGACTACCCATCGCAGCGGGGTAAAATAGGTTGGGAAATGGTGTGAAGGTTCTGCCCATCCAATGCACTTGGTCGCCAGTTTACTTCGAACAGTTTGGGTTTTGGCAAAACGTGTTTCTGCGTTATGTGTGTTTGTTTAGTTTTTAACTTAGAAACATTCGCTTAAACCGCGATATACAACAAGTTTTTGTGCGGCTTGAAAAGGATGTAAGCAAAACATTTCATATTCTTCATGAGACCTTCAAAGATGACTGCACTTCAAGGGAGATGATACAAGGCATACAAGGACGGACGGAAGGATATCGCTGACAAATTCCGTTCTGGACAACAACGGCCACAACCAAGCAAAACGTGAATTGTCTGCGCAAAATTGCGTTTCGGCCGTCAATTAAGAATCCAGAAAATTGCTGACACACTAAACATGTCCACAATTGCGGTACATGGGATAGATAGTGAACATTGATCTGCAAATACGCAAGGTCTGTGCGAAGCTTGTGTCGAAAGTCTTGACGGAAGACCAGAAAAACTTCAGTTTCACGCTGTCAAGATTTTTTTTTGATGTCCAAGGAATCCATTTTGAGTTTGCACCGCACAGAGAAACTGTCGACGCGCGTTAAAGAACTGGCATCCAAGACACGGTCAGGCTCCACCATGACAATACCCCCAGCCACACGGTTTTTATCGTTACCAATTTCCTGTCCCAGAGCAACACCCTGGGAGTCCCCAGTCCCCTTACAGTCCCGACTTGGCTTCGTGCGATTTTTTTTGTTTTCCCGTCTGAAAATAGCTGAAAGAAAGTCCGTGGACAATATCTCTAAGAGACATTTCCGTCTAGGAGTCTCAAAAAAGCCATGACATACACGTTTTTTCAAGTGTATTGATACTAAAGAAGGGTATTTTAAAGAATTTGAAGCATTTGCACCGGTACGAAAAATTAATATATTTATCACAGAAAATCCGAATTACTTTTATAATGGACCCTGTATTTAAATCTCTTTGAGAATGACATAGTCGAAATTTGTCGAAGAAAAATAAAACAAGTGAAACAAAACCAAGCGTTTTAATTAACTATTATTTAAGAAAAACAAATGAAAAAAAAAATAGTTGTAAACATGATAAAAATCAGCAAAATTTTAACAAAAGAAAGTAATTTAAAATTAAATTAAAAAACCTAAATTGAAAAAATTCTCTTAATTAATTGAAATTAAAAAAAAACAAATGTTCCCATAAAAATTGCCTTAAACCGTTTGACTTTTGCCAAAAACCACAATTGAGAATTTAATAATAATAATAATGTTTATTTACTTTTTCAAAAGAAAACAACTATTAAAGTTTCTTACGTAAAAATATGTTAAAGGTTAAAATCACAGTATAAAATTTACATGGAAGTAGAATTAGGAAGAGAATATTATGTTTTTCTAAAACAAAAACAAGAAGAAACATTTCTTTAAAAGGAAGCAAATGTAAAAGAAAAACGCAGTAGAAAAATTGCCAAAAGAAAGGAAATTAAAAATTTTACGAAAAAAAAAAACGGATGAAAAATCAATATTTTGATTGAATGTAGCTGAAATATAAGCAAAAATAATTAAAATATATTAAAAATAATTTAAAATGTTTAACAATTTCTTTCTAATATAATAAAACAATAATATTAAAATAATAATAATGATTGTAAAAATTGTTTTATCTAAAGAAGCAATTCTAAATCTTTTAATTAAAACCCTTGGTACTGTTTGACTTGTTTTTATTACAGGGTCTGCTATGAAAGTAATGCGCATATTTTTATTGTGGAGCAACTATCCATCGCAGCGGGGTAAAATAGGTTGGGAAATGTGGTGAAGGTTCTGCCCTTTCAATGCAGCTGGTCGCCATTTTGCTTCGAACAGTTTCTGTGGCAAAACGTGCCTCTGCGTAAAGTGTGTCCTTTTTAGTTTTTAACTTTGAAGCATTCGCCTATACAGTGATACACAAACAAGTTTTATGTGCGGCTTGGAAATAATGCAAACAAAATATTCTAGATGCTTCAAGAGGCCTTTAAAGATGACTGCATTTCAAGGTCTTAGTCCGGAAGATGGCACAAGCCGTTCAAGGAGGGCCAGAAAGAGATCGCTGACGAATCCAGTTCTGGACGTTACAATTTTTCATTTTGTCAGTACAAAAACGTGAATTTTGTGCGTGGAGTTGCGTTCTAATTGTCAATTAAGAATCCAGCAAATTGTTGACACACTAAACATGTCCACATTTGCGGTACATGGGATATTAACCGAGAATCTGTGCGAAGCTTGTGCCGAAAGTCTTGACGGAAGACTAGAAAAAACTTCGCGTTTTGCGCTGTCAAGAATTATTGGATTTGAATAAAATTGAGTCGTACTTTCTTAACTCTGTCGTAACCGGAGCGAATCGTTGATGATCGAGTACGACCCAGAATCGGAAAGGCAGAGCCGCGAGTGATACACAAAATCATCTCCCCGCCTTAGGAAAGCGCGAATGAACAAGTCTCATATCAAAACGATGCTCATTGCCTTTTTTGGCGCCCAACCAATCGTCCATTTGTAGTTTGCACCGCAGGGAGAATCTGTTGACGAGCGTTAGAGTTGACATCAAAGAACCATTCAGCCTCCACTATGACAATGCCCCCAGCCACACGGTTTTCATCGTCACCAAATTCCTGGCCTCGAGCAACACCCTACCTTGGTAGTCCTCCAGTCCCCTTACAGTCCAGACTTGGCTTCTTGCGAAATTTTTTTGTTTCCCCGACTGAAGAGAGAGATGAAAGAAAAGTCCGTTCAAAACATCCAAAAGCATGTTACAACGTTCTTAAGAGACATTCCCGTCGAGAACTTTTAGGGTGCCGTTCAGGCATGACAGACTCATTTCCGCAAGTGTATTGATGCTTGAGTAGAGTATATTGAAGAATTTTAAGCATTTGTACCGACACAATATATAAATATATTTTTCATAGAAAATGCGTATTACTTTTATAATGGACCCTGTATTTATATCTCTTTGAGAAGGACATATAATCTAAACTTATTAGAGAAAAATAAAACAAGTGAGACAAAACCAAGCGTTTTAATTAACAATCCAGGTAACATGAGATGAGAGAAGATGGAGCTGGTGTAAGGGTTTTGGCCAGACTTGGGTGGGAGAGGGAAATAAAGAGGAAAATATGATAGAATGTTTTTATGTATAAGTTTGTATATATGTATGTAGAAAGTAAGTTTTGTAAGTTAAAGTTATGCC
The DNA here is from genome assembly GCA_963969525.1 of Ontholestes murinus. Taxonomy (NCBI): domain Eukaryota; kingdom Metazoa; phylum Arthropoda; class Insecta; order Coleoptera; family Staphylinidae; genus Ontholestes; species Ontholestes murinus. The sequence continues at coordinate 17,137,045 of OZ018393.1, forward strand.
AATAAAGATTCTTTTTTTTAAATTAACAATCTAATTAATACAAAAATGTTTAATGTTTCATAACGGATTAAGTAAAAAATTAATTCATTGTAATTTAAAATTTGTTTTAAAATTTTTTTTCATTATACCAAAAAGAATGAGATTATTTTATGAAAAAACAAACAGTTGAAAATCTTCATGTGAAAAACAGTATAAATGTTGCTTAAAATTTTCTAAATAAGGAATTAAATTTTCAACTTCTTTGATATACTCTACATACAAAAAGTTTTACAAACAAAAGAAAACAATTAGAAATTTCCTAAAAAGTTTATTAAAATCAATTGAAACAATTCTAAACAAGAAATAATTAACTAAAAAAATGTAATTGAAATATTTAAAAACTAAAATTACTTAAAAGTAAAGCATTTCTTAGAAAATAAATAAAATTAAAAATGTATTATAAAAATAGTTTTCAAAGAGAAAACAATTAAAAAAATAGTTTAATTTGAAAATTTCTTTAAAAATAACTGTATTTCTCAATTTCTAAAAAAACAGTTCTAAAAACGTTGCTTAAATTTTACTAATAACAATTCAATAATATTGAAATAGTTTTTTAAATATAAAATACACAAACAACAATTAAAAAAATTTAAATTTAAACAAGAAATTATTTATTAAGAAAAAACCTCAAGAAGGAACAATTATTTAAGAAAAAACGAATGAAAAATTACAAAGAAAAATAGTTATAAACATGATAAAAATCAGCAAAATTTTAACAAAAGGAAGTAATTTAAAATCTGTTAAAAACAATTAAAAGCGATTTGAAAACCTAAATTGAATAAATCTCTTTAATTAATTTATATTTAAAAAAAACAATGTTCCTATAAAACTTGCCTTAAAAAGTTTGAAATTTTGCCAAAAACCACAATTTAAATTCTCAATTGTGGTTTTTGGCAAAATTTCAAACTTTTTAAGGCATTTTCTATAGGAACATTTGTTTTTGTTAATTTTAATTAATTAAAGAGATTTTTTCAATTTAGGTTTTCAAATGGTCATAATAAGATTTATTTAAACTTTACAAACATATATATTCATTAAAAACTGCTTAAGAAAATTACCTCAAAAACAATTCAAATTCTATTAAAAACAATTAAATTTTTCCAAAAAAAATTTGAAATTTGTAATAGAGAAAAATAAAACTTATTTAAAACAAACAAACTCCGTCATGGGTATCTACTGAAGTTTATCTTAAAATATTTGAAAGTATTTCAAATACAACTTCTTAGATGATCTTCCAGTTTAAAATGTTGTTATATTGAAGAGGCTTACGTAATTGTTTGCCATTTTATATTCATACAAAAGCTTTTAACGCTTTAAAAAACTTTCAGAAATTACTTAAAGACGTTGGTTTAAAAAGAACAATCAAACTTAGAACAAACATTTCAAAAGAGTTGTTAACAAAGAATTAAGAGCTTTAAAAACGAATGTTCTTGAATTTTACAAACTAAACACAATTGAAATAGTTTCACAAAAAAAGATAGATAAAGACAGTTAGATTTTTCTCCAAGAAACCAATTGAATGTTTTTAAGAAGAAAATTTGAAACCTTTAAACAAAAAATTGATCTAATCCTAATGAAAACTTTCTTAATTAATTAACCAATAATTTAGAAATCAAAAAAGTAAAAACTGCATTACAAAACAATTAACTTAATAGTTGGTTAAAAAAATTAAGTTTCGTAAGAAAAAACATTTAATAGCTTAAAAACATAGTGGAAAAATAAGACAAGAAAAAGGGGCTGAAAACCATCTAAAAACTAATTTGTTGTAAAGAAAATTTCACCAAAAAATTAAAATCCTTATAAAAACAATTGTAAACTTTAGAAAAAAATCTAATTTATTTAAAACAATTGTATTTTATTTTTTAAATACTATTGGAGTTTGCTTAGCAAAACCATTGAAATTTTCTATTAAAAACTGCCTCAACAAAAATTAAAAACCCATTAAAAACTTAAAATTTTACCAAAAAAATAACAATTAATATAAAATTTGTTGAAAGAAAAATAAAATCTTATTTTAAACAAATAACCTCCATCGTGGGTCTCTTCTGAAGTTTATCTTAGAATATTTGAAAGTATTTAAAATATTTATCAGTTTAATAAGAATTACATCATTCCAGATGAGCTTACAGTTAAGATCGTTTGATAGCAACATTGTTCAAAATTTTGTTGCATTGAAGACCCTTAAGCAATTTGTTTGTCCGAAAGTTATGGTATGAAGCTAAGTTAAAATAATTAACACTGATTTATCTATTGTGCATTTTGATTTAGATGTCTGGTATCAGTTTTAAATCAATTAAAATAGTGAACATCTGTTATATCATAAGAAATGTTTTGTTTGATAAAAATATAAATCACATATTTAATTAATTTCTTTACTTCCTTTAATTTGAATCCAACCTTATTGCAAATTAAATGATTTTAAGAAGACACACAATCGAACATCGTCGTGCGATTTCAATCTCCACTCAAGAATAACATCAACATTACAAAACACCTTACCAACAATGCATATTGTTCAACAATAAACCCATTCATCAATCGAACCGCTCGTCTCAACCCGGATGATTTCCATTCGTCCTTAATTAAACGTCCCAATTAATTGATTTATGCTAACCAAAAAGTAATTCCCAAGAAGATGGGGCAAGCATGAAGATTGCATAAATTCTAAATGAATCAAAGTGAATTATGAATCGCAACGGTGGATCTTAAATAATTATCGGACGGAAAGTCGTGGGCCATTAGTGGTTGATATTGTGCAAATTGATGGATAATTGTGTTTGTTAGTGTAGATGATGGTGTTTGTGATGTGCGAGAAATATTGCATTACGTGTAATTATTGTTATTATGTTAATAACAACGACTTTTACCATATTTGCATATACCTTTAGGGATGATCGTAACTTTTTAAATGCATGAAATGAAAGGAACACGCGATGTATTTATTTTGAAATAATTTTACCAGGAAAACTTTAAGAGTTTTCTCATTTCTATTATATTCGTTTTAGTATTTTCCGAATAAATAGTGACCGGTACCATTCACCATTGGGATATAATTAATGGTGCTTTAGAGTGACTGGGGGCGATCATTTAAAGCGTCAAGCTCATTTACACATACACAAAATACACAAATAATACGGCGGAAGGACCACGTGGTCGATAACCAAACACTATTACTATTAGTTTGTCTGAATTATTGTTTGTAGCGTTTGTATTGAGAGCACTAAATGTTTTATTTATAGTAATTAGTTATTAAAAAAAGATTTTAATTTATCGCGTGTTTGTAAAAATTAATAGCCCTAATTTTTTGACAGTTTACCAAACCTTTCTATTATCAACCACGCCCAAGCAATAAAAACAATCCTGGGAACACACGAAGCGAGTCCATTAATTACTAACACGCCATCAATTTCTAAACCGCTTAAATATCACATTAAACCAGACGCTGATTAATTAAACGCGTAAATCACAACCAATGTAAACAATACAGCGGCGCCCATCTCAATCCCATAATCGGCCATTTTGCAGAAACAATGGCCGATCAGGAAATTTCGAAATTCCGCTTCAATGTCACGAGGATAATTAGGCTAATTTGCGATGTCCATATCTAAAACCGATCGCTGATTAATTTTTGCTTTTTATGGAGTGTTCTCATGGTTGTTTGATTTTAATAAACTAATTATTGGATGATGAATGTTCCCGGCTAATTGCTTTAATTTCAGTGGTATTAAATTAATCGCATGCCGTTTATTTATCGAGGATTATGTAATTTTCATGAAGGAAGCGGTTTAGGGAAATCGTACGTCGGCTACGGTGTTATTATTAAAATAAATTTGTTTATGCAAATAAACGTCAGTTCGTACGTTAAATAAATATTCATATTTCCTTGATTAAGTTATCTCCCAACACATCATATATGTTGTAATACGTTATACAATAAAATCTTCAAGAATTATCAAATTAGCCATGAGTTCAAAAACAAAAACATTTAATAATTTACAAAGTCTTATTTGGTTAGTTTGACAGAATTATCTATTATGGTATTAACCAGAAAAGTAGTAGCCTCAGTAAGTCTTATTAAAATGACTACTATATTTATTATACTAAATTCATCGTTTCATTCAAAATTATGTTAGTATCTTCCCTAGGTAGACAGAATGCGTAATTTAATAGCGTTTAACCAATATTTCCTGCTTATTTAAATCTTAATAACATTATTACTGACAACAATTTTATATAACGATTCGACTCTCGTTTGAACTTTTCTTCCTCATCGTGCACGTACTAATTTTCCTACGCTGCGTTCACTTGGAAAATTAATTAGACAGAAGCATTGAATCGAGCAATTATTTACAAATCAACGGTCGTTATTAAATATCTACAGTTGGTCTAAAGACATTTTATTCGAACTGATATTTAGCGATTTCACGCACGGCAGGTTTCTCTAAGGAAGTTTGAATACAGTAATGAATATGTACAATATTCTTATATAAGTATATTTTATATTCAATGAATTTCGAGTAAGTAAGTAAGGAAGTCACATTGGAGGTAATATAAAATTCACAATGTTTCTTCTTTATGTAATATGATATAACTACTTGTAGATTATTTCAAAGCACAGTTAAATAGGTCAGGGTTACAATTACTTGGAATAGGTCAGTGTTACGGTATATTTATTAGTATTATTTACTCCCACGCATAATACATTAAGATTGATAATATATGTATTATTTTGTTGCATAATGTATTGGAATTGACTACTCGTACATTACTCTAATGTATAAAATTCTAGAGATTTATGCATTTTTATGTTGGGTTATTAATTAAATAAAGATGATGATGACGAACGCTATATAATAGCATAAAACTGACCTATCTCAATAACCTATGTCTTTCTATATCGTCTCTTCACTTAATTAATAACAATTTGTTGTGATAGTTTTACACTAATGTTTATTTCAAATAAATTAAGGTTCATATTTAATTGAGATAGGTCAGTAATACGTTATATTGGTCTTTCTTTAAATTCACAATCATTGCAATAGAATAAACCGTAAACTTTAATCAGTCGCAAATATAAAAAAAAATCAATGTGAACAATATTTTTGAAATGAAATTAAATAGCTGTATCTTAAACAATTACGTAAAATAATAACATAAAAGTAGTTCACATATTACACACCGTATTTTGTGACATGCAAACAATTTATTTATGAAGAAATTTTATTTTTTCTAGTACCAGAATAAAACAAATACACATACTCCATAATCTTCCAATTTCTCCATGCAAACAACCTCAAATATGTAACAGTTCCCACGAAGTGTCGCAAGAACTTCGCGCTGCTTTTATGCAGACCTTTACAGGCGTACGATTGAGCAACCTCAAATAGGCATTTAAATTAATTTAAAAAAAAATTGATTTGGGCGGAATTAGAAAAAATCCGCCTCCGTATTAATCCTCGAATAGGTTTTAATTTAAAATTAATGAAGGGGCATTTTGCCACTAATAAGTTCGATGGTTTTCGATTTCAATCATATTGTTCGTTAGTTTTGTGGAACAAGGTTGATAGTAAAATGTTGCCGGCGGCGTTTCTGATCAAAATTCCCAAGCGCTTAAGGAAAACGTGTAATGGAATCATCACATGGAGTTATTAATGATTCATTTGAACTTTTGTTGAAATATTATTGTTACTTCGCAGCGCTTATAAATGCTGTAATTAATTTTATCGTATGATTGTATTGACTATAAATATGCAATTAATTCGTTTGTGAAAAATAAAATCTTAGAAATACTAGAAAATGTTTATTTATAAAACTGGAAGTTAAATTGGAGATATTGAACATTAATTATTGTTCCCTGTCAACAACAGCCACGGACCAGTTTCGATCTATTTTGTATGTCATCAGCATAGCACAGATAGAGTCAGGGATTTACTTAGGAGTATTTAACTCTCCGGGTTAACCATGGTGCAACGTTTAGACAATAGATGGCACCTTTATGGTAAGTCAAAGATATTGAATTATTTTTCAAATTAAAAGAAAGAATCTTATTACATATTGATCCTAATTACTACCAAAAAATCCATGAAACATGTTTAAAAATAGTTTTAAAGTAGTTCAGATAAAAATGTAATGTTGGTAATGAAAAGTGGATATTTCAAGCTTATGTAATTCTTTTCTTTCAAATGGCAAATTTTCTCTACACAATCAATAAGTAGAAAAATAATTACAAACCAGAATAATATTCTACTTTCAAAACTGTTTCTTTAAGAAGTTATAATTATTCTTACACTTTTTTAAATTTTTGACTTAAACTACTGCCTTTTTTATATTTTGCACTCCTTTAAGACGCGATTAATAATTAATTCTTTATGATAACATTAACTTTCTATAAATCTTCAATAAACAAAATCACTTTATTATTATTCAATAATTATCTGCACACAAACGAATTTACATTACCATCCATCACTTAATTTTTTCTACTAATTAACCAATAAAACTCAATAACTAAGGTGTAAACGCCATCTCCCCGATGATTAATCATCGTCTTGCACTGAACAAATATTTCAATTCGTGTTACAACACTGCCATACTAAAAATTTATCGGGTTTGCTCGCTTTTTCGAGCGAAAAGAACGTTTTCAAAACCGGAGCATGGTGTCGTAACGTCATTGCATCAATTAGAGGAGTCGCTACACATCAAGTTATTCGACCCAGATCTTACTCTTGCCAGCACCGTTTTCGTCTAACGCCGCTTACACGTTTAGCACCGACAATTACTCAAAATCGATGGGCGATTTCTCGGTGTAATTAATTTCTACAAATCCGTGTAGAAGTCAGAGCGGGAAGATTGATGCTCCAATGTTGTCCGTAGTTACGCAAAGATTGGAATCATCAATACAACACACTTACGTGGTATATTACCAAATTCTTGGTTCAGTTATTATGTACCTATAACCAATAATTTTTTATATTAATAGATTTCTTCAAAATATAAAGTTAGTTATGTTAGAATTATCTCGTAAACATCGTAAATTTCCTTAAGAATTCACTTTCCATCATAACCCACATTCCCATCAATCATCATTACTTTTAGCATTTTATTATTAAATCGTTATTTATGGTAAAGTATGTTTAAATTGAGGGGAGTAGGTAAACTCATCCAACCAGGAAATTAAATCATTTGGTATAGATGGACTAATGACCAATTTTACTCTTTTAGACTTCTTGACCCAAGTATCTGATAACCAGTTCCTCTACATTTTGCTCAAATTAACATCTTTAAATTGTAATTATGCAAATAAAAATTACAGTTTGAGGTTGATGACAAGATTTAAATTTATTCAGTATTATTTTAGAAGCCATGCAAGACGTTTGTAAATATAGGATAATTGGATACAAATAAAACCCAATTAAGTGTTTGGTTGTTGAAGTAAAACACTTTACTATTGTTTTGTTTTTTTAAACGCGAAATTGTTACGTTTTAAAAAAAGAGCAATAATAAAGTGTTTTGAAAATTGTTTTACTTCAACAACCAAACAAGTGAATATGAATTTTCAACATATAACAGCCTCATCAGTTAATATACCAATTAAGTTAAGAAAAAACTTTTAGACGAGTCCACAAAAATCAATGATATTTTCGTACAAAACTAAAGAGTTCAACTGGTATACATTTGTATCACGTGTCCACTTATTCTCATTACATCAAATAATTGTTTATCCACATAAAGTAAGCCAATATTTTATAAAAAATCATGTCATTTGTAAACAATAAACGTTTTGTATTCAATTGACAATTTAGAATATCATTAATAAAAAATAGGGTCCTAAATAAGATGAGGAACACCAGACAAATAATTAAAAGTATAAAAAATATATTAAATCAGTATAGACAGATTATTCAGTATTAGTTTACAAGTTCTCAAGTGATGTTTATAGATAGATATAATAAGTATAAATAAATTAAATAAATAGTTATAAAAACTATTATCTGGTTTAATTTAGAGTATGTAGGTGTCCTAAATCTATCATCTAATTAAAATTATCGTTTTTGACAACTCACTGTAAATATCGGTGGTTTTTCACTCATTAAGCAAATTTAGTGTAACGCCTTTGACAATAGATGTCGCCTTAATGTGTTTTATTCGGTGCCTATATTATGGATTACCACGTAGTAACGATCGCAATCATCATGATTTTAAACACTTTTACATACATCTTTTATAATATACTACTGATAATAATTATATGGATCTCTAATCATTGTAATGTCCTTGAATGCTGGATTTGAAGATTGGAGATAGTATTATATTACTTAGTAAAAGACCCCATAGAAAGATACGGGCTATATAGCAGCCATAATGGAAGGCTAATGACAAATACATATTTGTTAAACTATCAAGGCCAGGGTGTTTGTTAGCCTTCAATAAAATAAGTCATTGCAAGTTGGCCAATAAACAAATGTGTCGAAAGCTCCAAGCCCGGACGACGCCCAAATGTTGCTCTAATGGCCGCCATCAGGTCCCGGTCAGACATCTTTCTCCAGACGTACAATACATATTTAGTAGAAGGAATCTTCCCCAGCCGGTGGAGGAAGCAGAAGCTGGTCCTTCTTCCGAAATAGTGTAAGGCACTAGAGGATCCCTTATCACACCGTCGAACTGACCTGTTGGACACGGGGAACAAAGTGCTAAAAATAATTATCTGCAACCGGTTGATGCGTCACTGAAGGAGCTCGAGGCCTGTCATCGAACCAATATGGGTTTCGTAAGACAAGGTCTACCTTGGATTCAACACACAATGGAAACGTGGAACCAAGCGCTACTTCGCTATGATTACCGCCGTGCTGAGGAGGACAGATGTACCCAAGTACATCAAGCGTATAATCGTGAGTTATTTTAGTGATCGACACGGAACCTAGGATTAGGCTCGCTGCTGGGCCCTCTGCTGTGGATCACCATATCCGATAGGGTACTCCAGCAGCTGCTTCCTTCGGAGGCCGTAACGGTTGACTTCGCAGAACTAGAGGAAGTCGTTCAGGTGACGGAGGAGGTGCCGGCATGATCCGCCGATGGTTCGGCCGCAGCTGGCTGACCACAAGACTAAGGCAGTTCTTGTGACCAGCAGTAAAGCCAGGGAGACCACCACCCTGAGAGTCAAAGGATGCGTATCCCCTCACAGCCATCCCTTCGATACCTGGGAGTCCCGTTTTGACGAACATCTGCGAATTGCGAACGCAAAGGCGGGCGCAGTATACAACGCGTCGATATAGATCATGTCAACCATTGGCAGCCCAAGACAATCGCGACAAAAGCTTCTCATCAGCGTCTTCACATCGAATTTGCAAGTTACAGACGAAACCAAAGGCTTGGTGATTACAATAAATACGTACAAATTACATACTCCGTTAATAATTATATCAGGACCATAGATGACAATGCAGAAAACATGACACTAACAACAGAAAGCCTCAAAGAGCTGGGCAACGCTGCCGTAAAAAATGGAAAGTACGGATTGGCCGTCTTGCACTAGACACACTCCATCAAAAGAGAACCAAAAACGAAGCCCTCCACAGTGATCATCGCGGTGAAGTTGAGTTCTCCACTTATAACTTCGCCGATTCACGTCGCAGCTATGAACTGGCCCTTAAATTTAGGCCCGATGATGGAAACATAGCTGACGCAATTGAAAAAGTTAAAAGGGGCAACGTGAAGGAGTTAAAAGCCGATGAACAAATCCCTTGGAATCGGGATTGTTATCGCTGTTATAATATTTATAACCGATTACTCCTAAAGAGCCTCCCTTCTGCAGCCTTTGCTCGAATAATAAGATGATGAACCAATAGAAAACGAAAAAGAAACGAAACACGGTCGAGATATACAAAGTTACAAGCGAAAAGGTGGTCTTTTCCCTATTCCAATTCTGATGATGATTTACACCCTTATTGTTCCAGTGGTACATTTATTTATTATTTAATTTTTAATCTACACGGTTGAGATAATGTATGGAATCAAGTAAATATCTTTCAAACAAAACGGACGATATTTTTGAAATTTTGCAGGTAAGGGTAATGGAGTAAAATGCATTTGATGTACATTTTTTGTTAATAATACTTCCAGTTTTATCGTAAATACCTTCAACTCTTTTATTCTTTTTAAAGATATTTACTTGCTTCCATACTTTATCCCAGTATATACATAATTTGACTGTAAACTTGCATTTATATAATTAGGATGTATGCAGCCCAATCTGATAAGCAGATATAGGACAAGGAACTTTTAGATTGAGAGATTTAAAAGAAAGCCAGCACATCATCGATGTTACCAAGCTTGTCATGCACCGAACGTAACCACGTAACTATATTTACATTCCTTTTTAGCAACATTTCAGAGTATTTCTAGTGTTTTATTACAATGCCCCATGTTTTTCATGGGATAACGGCGTTTAAAAAATAGTGTTCAGCCTTTTTTGGAAAATGTGTTATTAACCCATTTTGGCGAAATATTAAGAAATTCCAACCTTCATGTCTTTGGGCCATGTATTCGATGCTGCGAAGTGTTTTAATTAGTGAAACATAAACTTAATATTACGAAGTATTCCAAATAAAAATCCTTTTTGAAAAGAAAATCCGATGGAATCAGAAGTAAAAAATCCAAGATATTAACGACTGCTTAAGTTCATAAGTTTATAGAAGACTCTCCCGATTTTAATTTTCTGCTCACAAAAGTAGGTGATTCAAATTTTAAAAAATCTCCTCGTGTATCAATATTATTGTTTATTGCAGACTATTCTAATTATCAGAATAAGCGGAGTCTGTCGCAACCAGAAATTAAAGAATTTGCAAATGACAGATATAGGAGATTTAGGTAACAAATTTTGTATAAATATTGAAGCAAGTAAGACAAAAATTGATAGACCATTTGTTATATCTGGAGTCTTTTATAATGTCTGCAAAAGATACGTAGATATTCATCTTACACTTAAACCATTTTTAACAAATTGCCAAAGAGGGAGATGTACAAAGCAAGTTGTGGGAATAAAATTGGCAATATCCCGAAACAAATTGCGGAACATTTGAACAGGAAAATCCTGGATGACGCTCTTTGGTGGTGGCAGATAGCTATGTAAATAATTCTCTTTACAATCAGACTACAACTGCAGATAAAACAATGGGGCAGTAGCTACAACTTATGCTTCTCTGAAGCAAAATCTAGAACTTACCGTTAAGGAAAACAAACGAATAACATCTACAACTATTCTATCATATAACGCTTTATCTAGACTATTAAAATTGAACACTGCAAAAATAAATTTCACTATCAATTATAATTACTGTACTGAAAAATAATGTGTTGGATTATTTAATTGTTAATTTTAATAAATATAGACTAAAAAGATCTTTTTTATGATTACCAAAACAATGGACTTCCATTTTTGAAGCTAGTAGTTACAGATATAAAATGTATGGTCGTAGAGCAAGTATAGTACACAACTCAAGTTGGAAGTATTTGATGGTAGAGGGGTTTACTTTGTAGTACATCTTGAATGATTAGTAAATAAGGCACAATAACTTTGTTTTACCACTATATTTAAATAAATCAAGTTGTAAGTCACTTACGTACTCGTGGAACAACTTCTTCCACTCGTACGTAATATATGACTTACAACTCTCGTTATGTAATTTACTATTTCCAACAGTCTGTGGTGAAATCTGTACTGGGAGGATTTAGTGCTTTGTAAGGTTTATTAGAAGTAACAATGTATAATCGAAGGATATTGACTTAAAAATCTCCAACCATAAGCGACTCGTTCTATTTCACAACTTCATTGTGTTGAAACGCTATCGTCTACATCTTGTTTAGAGATTCTGAGCACCTCTCTAAGGTAATTAAGAAAAAATATCTTCTTTAGTCTGATTGCATCTCTAAACAAAACTCATTAAGAATATTTTCGGAAGAATTGATACTTAATAAATTTAAAAATACGAAAACATTTCGTGAATATACAACAGTGAGTCTTACTAAGACTACAAAATAAATTAATTTGAAACAACTACTTCTCTGGCTAGTACCTCGACAGGCATCAACTATCAAAGCAACACTAATTTGAATGAAATTATTTCTGTTGAATAAACTAATAAATGATAAAATGTATTTTAGATTGTTTAAATATGACTATAACATAAAAAATTATGAACAAAATATGAATTTAAACTGATTTCATTAAATTAAATTAGCAAAAGCAATTAAAAAATCTAGCATTCAAGTTTATAATCATCTGCAGACACGTGTTTCGGACTTTCGTTCTCTTCAGGACAGCTTTAGTATAAAATTGATTTTAAATACAAATAAAATCACTTACCAAAATAAATATAATGAAATTTAATAATAAATGTAATGAAATATAAATAACTTACTCAGGTATGTACGGCAACTGACACAAGAATGAAATATAATCGACTGAAGGTCTGAATGATACTTGTTGGTTTGTTAAAAAACTTCATCTCTATATTACATTAAACATCTCATAATATTTTCAAAATCTTCGGCGTACCCAAATGTTCTTAGAATCACTTTCAATATTCTTCTTCTAGATATAATCATTCGTTCTTCGTATTCAATACAAAATTACCCTACTGGTTTTTATGAGTTTTTCAATAACTTCTAGATTTCTTGCATCACTTCTTCGTGTTATTTATCTTAACAAAATACTTCTCATACTACATATTCAAAGACTTCTACATACCCAAATGTCCCCGGAAGGTCCATTTCATCACTTCCAATATTTTGCACTTACGTTTTAAAAAGTTATTCTTTATGGCCCTCTGAATGTATAAATATATTTTATAGAAGAGAATTGGATTTTAAAATTGTGCAGTAATTTTTTTCAGATCCAGTAAAATTGCATCTTCAATTTGAAGAATATAAAATAGTTCAGTATTTCTTCTAGATTTATATAATTTTCCTACATTTATTCAGTTTTCATTAACTTTTTTGCGAAAACTACTCTTATTTCTGCTGCCCGTATTTTAAAAACATTTATTATAAAATGTTTACCTAAGATGTCTAATATTTTATGTGTGTTTCGAGTAATTAGATTTATATACCTAAAAGGATGTAGGTATAATTTATTTATTTCTTAAGAATTCACCTTTAATTCATTTTTATTTATTGCATCTAAGAAATATCTTAATATCCATGTATATTTCTAACAAAACAAACATAAAAGTAAAAATGTCATCCTTTTCTAATATTAAACCTATGATCTACCAGGAAATTTCCCACAGAGATGAATCTCACATTACATAATTACACACATCAAATTTATATTTGTATTATATTGGGCAAATAAATTAACTAATTATCAATAATTATCGATTACAAAATCGTACAAATAACCTTTGAAGAAAAAAACGACCCACATCATCCTAATTAAATAAATAGATTTCGATTACTAAACACGCTCATCTATCTCCTCCGAGAAACCAATATAGTAGCTATTAAATATTAATACGTTTCTAATTACAGCCCACGCTTTTAATGATTTTTGCCAAATTATAATTAGGCGCGCGGCGGCTTGTAATTTCCCAGAGTGGCTGTCACGGATTTTAAAACACGGACTCGAAATGAATTAATAATGTTTTAATAATATAATAGGCGAGCATTCAGCATCCGTTGATAATTGCTCAAACGTTTTCTCATGGAATGTCATACAGCTACCTAAATTACAATTCATTGGAGATCGGTTTGAGGATTGCTCGAAATTGGTATAGGATGTTGCGTTTAGACATCTGAGGTTTTGATTTTTTGTAAGCAATTATTATTTTACGATGCCTTTTGGAGAATCCACGCGGAAGTCGAAAACATGCACGAAATCTATATAAAGACCGTGAAGCAAGCTTCTCGAAATTATTGTGTGGTTGGCGAATAACTCCTCATTGTCACGAAGACTCCTCACGAGCGCAGAGCTAATAAAATGACAATTGCATTTATATTTCACTGACACAATACCGGAGTAATTGGGTTGCGACATTATTTTAATGCCATCCTCGTCACGAGAGGTTTTCATCCGCCGGAGACAAAGCAAACCTGAGATACCATCAAGAGCCTATCTTGATTTTCAGTAACGACAAAATCATAATGAGCTTCTGTAATGATATTGCTTATTCTAATAGTTAATTCAATTTATTTGTTTGGCCAATATTTTTGTAAAAAACAAAGTTTAATTTCTTAATTGTTCAATCTGTCACAAATAGCATAAATAAACTAATAAATAGAAAAACACGAAAACATTTTGTAAATGATTGGATCATTCAATGGTGTTGGTTAGGTATTAACTAAAGAAGTAGTTGTTTCAATAAGTAATTTGTTTTGTAGTCTTAATAAGAATCATTTGTTGTAGATTTACAAAATGTTTTCGTGTTTTTCTAATTGTTAGTTTTGTAATTTTCTACAACGTAAGGGATTTTAATACATTTTTAGCATAAATAAATATTGGTTCATGGCAAATCTAGGTTATCGGTGGTTATCCATTCAAACAATTTTTTTTTTGATGTGATGGGTAAAAATAAATTAAAATTTTAATCAGTACAGTCGTATCTGTAGTATAAATTCAGTAACTGGTTTCTAGGAAACGAAAAAAACGGCCAAGTATTTCAAACACTGCTAAGAATAGACGTGAACTGGAATACGAAAAACATTCCAGAATTCGTTACGCAACTAGGTGATATCAAGGACAAAATACCATCCATTTTGGGTGCGATGCCTCTGCCTTTGCTACGTTTGCAAGAGAAACTGGTTTACGTATACACTTCATTTATGCACATCTCAATTTTACTTTCATCTCGGGCATGCACAGTTTGCAAACTCTTGGACCTACATACACCTCCGAAATTTCTCAACTGCAATAATTTTGCATATTTCTACTAGGCGTCCTCGTTTTAAATATTCTATTTATAAAATTTAAGTAATAAATTAACGTAATCTCCTATTGCATAATGAATTAAGATAAAAAATAAACACAAGTTTATTTAGTACTAAAATAATTTTTACCATATATATTTTTGCATCAAATATAATAGTGTAATGTAAAGACAGCTCCTCTTTCTCTCTTTCTTCAAAGACTCTTTGTGGTAAACTCTATCTATCTATCCATCTACATCCTTTTCATAATATTTATTTATAAACGTTATTACTACTATTAGGTTGAATTAAGGAACTCGTCCAGTATAATCGAAAGTTAAATCAATTAATGGATGATTAATCAATTTGATGACCTCATGTGAAATAATGCGGCGCTCTCAGCAAGAATTCATTGCCGCGTCATTATGAATGTATAAATACATCCTTTGACATTTAGGAACAACGGCATGAATGTTAAACTAATTGAACTCCTGTGTGATTGTTGTTTGTAATCCTCCATTGGAGAATCCACGTTTATTCGCCGTTATGTCGCAAACAATCAATTGTGATGGCATGAAAAATATTAGTAGCTCTCCTGCAAACCTATTGAAAAGAGCTAACCTTAATGATACAGTGAAATTAAGTTCAATAAATGCCACATAGCATCTGCAACTCCCAGTGTGATCTAATGAAAAAGGTTATTATGAAAGTAACTACAATGGTATAGAGGTTTTATTTGTAATTAAAGAAAAACGAGTTATTTTTTTATCTTTTAGCAGCTTAGAAGCAGCAATGATTTTTTGTTAACAGATTTAAGTTATTAAAGATAACAGTGGCGTCAATTCATATATACTATCTAAAGTGTAAACCGAGAATGAGAATAGTCTTATCGAAGTAGTTAAAGATTTAGATCAGGTATTTTTTGAGACATATTTAATAAACATTAGTATACACATTTTGGCATTAATCATACTATTACTTAGGCTATTCAATTGATATGAAAACTTAATAATGTGACTAAGAAGGACAGTTATTCATTACTTCGAATCGATAATATTTTGATACATTGGCTGAATCTACTAATGTTAATAATATATATTAACAGGTAAAAGTAGCTCTTGAGGACCTAGAGAAAACAACATTTACTGTGAAAAAAAAATAAAAATTAGGGCAATGCAATGTCATCCCATTAATTTGACTTTAAAGAGACTATTATAATAATATACAGGAGATTACTATAGAAAATCTTTTTAGTGTACGTCAATGCTATAATCTTATGTTATTTTATAACGTAACAAATAAAAATTACACACATTAATCATTTTTTAAAGACGAGCAATTTACATTTTCCAAACGGGTTCATTTAATTTATGACAATCTTCAAATTATATCAAGGATGCGACCATAATGATATAATGGGAAAATAATAGTGACCCGTAAAAGTGTGGCAATACACTGAACGACTTGAAATTAACGTTAACATTTAAAGACATTAACGCTCCTCGTTAATTTCTTGTAACGTCTGTGCAATCCGCAATAAATATAAATTGTTACCTTGTACTCACAAGTTGATATTAAGCAGGATTATTAACTCGATGTTTCATTACCCCGAAAAAAACATTAAACGAAGACCATTAATTTTCTCAATTATCAAAACGTGTTGATTATTTAATATTTCTTCTATCAAAACGTGCATTTAACCCTTAAATATTGAACAATAAATATACAAACAGGCATAATTATTATTCAAAGAGGTCAAAGAATATTTAATAGCCACCAAATTGGTAAAGAAACTTATTATTAATATTATTAAATTTCAAAAAGTTTTATTTAAGATGAGTTATGTTTGATAGAACCAATATATTTTTTGCTATTTAGAAACATTATTTAGTAGAAATATTTGAAAACCATGCACTAATATTGAATTTTTGGTTGTTGTAATGGATTTTAATTTTGTATTAATTCACTATTATTAAGAACGTCAAAGTTTAAAAATAATAGAGTTTGAAATAGGAATGTGAAGACATATCTGAAAATAGCTGGCTTAAAATATCGGGAATTGGATACCAGCGGCAAAAAAATGTATTGCAACAAAAACTCAAGAACTACAGCAAGAAAAAAGGCCAGATACGTTTTCGCCTTCGGATTTCCAAAAATCTAGAAGATAAAATCGTTAAGAATATAGAATCCTTGAAGAAATCGCAATCTGGAAGCAAAATGCTGAAATGAGCGAAAATGTGGAAGAATATTTCTTGGAATAGAAATATATTTTTTAAGTTACGTGAAGATTATTATATAGTAAATTGTATTCAAAATATTATCACTAAGTGTTTCTTATCAATAGTTAAATAACACTTAACTATTGAAATTCGAAATGTACATCTAGTTATTAAAACCAATTTTGTGTAATAAAAATTTTGAATACAATTTACTATAAAATTTCCTGGAATATTCGTTTAAGATGAAACAAGAAATAGTGCAAAATTCACGTGCCTCGATAGAGAAAATCTTGGAAAATTCTGGAACCCATTTAGAAAATTATCGTAAATTTGAAGAGAAAATGCTGAAGAATTTTAGAAATTTAAGAAAATTCAGGCAATATGGAAGAATTTATTATTTTTAGAAAATTGGTAATATGTGTATAATTCTAAAAAATTCGAATAAAAAATTTTGAAACAATTCAAAAAATTGATTTTACAGAGTTTGGATTTAAATTATCAAAAATTAGTTTTTCGATTTCCAAAAATCTAGAATAAAAATTCATTGAAATTGTAGAGTCCTAGAAAAAATCACATAATCTGGAAGCAAAATATTGAAAAGAGTGAAAAATATAGAAGAAATATTCGTATTTTTGAATTATAAAATTTTCCTGGAATATTCATTTAAAATTAAACAAAAACTAGTGTAAAATTCACTTGATTTACAAGAAAAATTCCTGGAAAATACAAATCGTTAATTTGAAAAAAAAAATTCCTGAAGAAACTTTTAAGAAAGTTCAAGCAATCTTGAAGAATTTAAGAAAATTGTAATTATGTGTAGTATTCTAAAAAATCGAAAAAAATGCTGAAACAATCCAAAAGTTTATTTTCATAGTTTGGATGTAAAATTCTCACAAAATAGGAATACTTCTAGAGTAATCTTTGAAATTCCAAAAATCTAGAAGAAAAATTCGTTGAAATTGTAGAGTCGTAGAAGAAAACTCACACAATGTCAAAGCAAAATTTTGAAAAGAGTGAAAAATATAGAAGGAAATTTCGTGGAAGATTCGTTTAAAATGAAACAAAAACTGGTGTAAAATTCACGTGATTTACAAGATAAATTCCTGCAAAATTCTAAAATTCTAGAAGGAAGTAATTGTTAATTTGAAAAACATTGGCCCAAGAATTTTACAAACTTTTAAGAGATTTCAAGTAATCTGGAAGAATTAATAAATTGGCAATATATGTGAATTTATAAAACAAAAATTTTAAAAAAATAGCTGAAATTATCCAAAAAGTTTATTTTGTTAGTTTGGATGTAAAATTCTTAAAAACATAGAATAACTCCTAGAGTAGTCTTTGAATTTAGAAAAATCTAGAAGAAAAATTCGTTGAAATTTTAGAGTCCTAGAAGAAAAACTCACATAATCTGGAAGCAAAATGTTGAAAAGAGTGAAGAATATAAGAAAAAGTTTCCTGGAATATTTACTTAAAATTAAACATATACTGGTGTAAAATTTACTTAATTTACAGGAGAAACTCCTGGAAAATTCTAAAATTCTTAAAAAAATAATCGTAAATTTGAAAAAGAATTGCTGAAGAATTTTAGACACTTTTAAGAAATTTCACGAAATCTTGAAGAATTTAATAAAATTGGAATTATGTGTAATAATCTTAAAAATCAAAAAAATGCTGGAACAATCCAAAAAGTTTATTTTCGGAATTTGGATGTAAAATTTTCAAAAAACAGGAAAACTGCTAGGGAATTGTAGAAGCTTCAGAGTAGGTATAGTAAATTTAAAGAAAAATTGCTGAAGAATTTTAGAAAATATGGAAGAAATTTGGTAATACGTATAAAATTCTAAAATATCAAAGAAAGATTGCTGAAACAATTCAAAAAATCTTTGAAATTGTAGAATCCTAGAAAAAAACTCACACAATCTAGAAGCAAAATGTTGCAAATAGTGAAAAAAATAGAAGAAAATTTCCTGGAATATAAAACAAAAACTAGTGTATTATTCCTGTGATTTACAAGAGAAATTCCTGGAAAATTCTGAAATTCTTAAAGAAAATGATCGTTAATTTGAAAAAATTGCTGAAGAAAAGAATTCTAAAAGAATCCGAGAAATATTGCTGAAACAACCCAAATAGTTTATTTTTAGAGTAATCTTGAAGAATTTAAGAAATTTAGTAATATGTGTAAAATTATAAAAAAATCGGAGAAACATTGCTGAAACAATTCAGATAGTTTATTTTTAGAAGAGTTTGAATGTAAAATTTTCAAACAATAGGACAGCCGCTAGAGAAATTTATAAGAATTTCTCAAATAATAGAAGAAAAATGCTAGAAAATACTTGAATTTATGAAAAGAAGTTCGATAGAATAAGACAAGATATTCTGGAAAATTCTAGAAATCTAGAAGAGTAATTTCTGAACACTTTTGATAAAATAAAGCAAGTTGTATACAAAAAATAAGAGAAAATTTAAAAAAAATATAATAAATTCTTATCAACTTTATGGAATAGATCTCATTTTGATAGCCAAAGAAAAAACAATTTGAGTCTGCTGCATCAGCATCTTTATCATATAACGTCGATATTATTTTTGCCGATGGATATATCTACAAAAATTTGTGTTAACTATTAGTAGGTACCGATGCTACTAAGATGATTATTTAATGAGATATTTTATTAAAACAATAATTCGATATTCCGTATAAAAATTAAAAGCTACAATAAGAAAATCTGTTACTATTCACGGAAAAATCAAACATGCGATTACCTTAGGCAACACACAAGAACGGCTGAAGGAAAGGAACGAAAAATGTTTTGAGAAATATAAGAAAAAGTGTGGGAATCAGGGAAGGGTGAAAGAGGAGCAAGAGGAGGAAGTAGAATGACCTGCGAGGCGTTAGAAAGAGGGAAACAGCGAGGGCCAGTTGTTTGAAGGCTAAGATGTGGAAGGAAATAAGACGTGAGGGGAAGAAAAGGTTCAGGGAAATTTTGAAGCGGATATGGAGAGGGGGGGAGGAGATGACGGGATCATGGAAGGTGGGGGTAATATGTCCTATACACAAAGGTGGTGACATTTGTGTAACTGCACTTACCCGCTTTTCAACCTTAAGTAATCCCCGCCAAATTTACCCTCCATCGTCACGAATGCCTTAAGGAGCAGCACCTCGCAGCTAGCGGGGTCTAAAAACTGTGTAAGCCTCTCTTAGCATCCAACACCTGTCGGATACCAGCGGGCACCATGAGGAGGTGGAGGTCGTACTTGACTGATCGACAAAATGCTTCGCAGTCCTCACACTAATTTGCTTAGCAAGGTGCCTCACAGCCCATTGAGCTCGAAAGCAAGTAACTGATGGTTTCCGGATGATAAGTTGGCGGTGGCAAATCGGAAGAGCTGACGTCTCCGCGATGTTACAGGGGCACCAGCCGCAACACACGACGAACAGAAGTGTCTAGGACTATACGAGCCCTCGGCCAAAGGGATAGATATCCTAGCCCATGGTTTAAAACTGCAATAGAGTCAGAGTTTCTAGCTGGAGGTGATAGGAGGAAAGTAGATAACTAAAGGGGAGTGACGGTGATGAATACCGGATACAAATTAGCGATGATATTTATGAGAAACAGGCTGAATGAGGAGGTGGAGAAGAGACAACTGGTGCTAGAGGTACAAGGATGTTTTTACAAGAGGTGAGAAACGAGGGACCAGATCTTTACTATAGTCAGGATCGTAGAGCATGTGATGGAAGAAAGAATTAGTGTGTATGATCTGAGAGCGATGTATGACTCATTATCGAGGGATTGATAAAGTATCTGAGCAGAGGAGGGGTGAGTGAGAGAATGGCAGAGTTTATAAGAAGAGAGTATGAGATGAATTAAAAGAGGAGGGAGAGAGATAGTGTTAATTGGGAGAAGTAAGGTTTGAAAGCTGGAGTATGCAGATCACATGGTGTTGATGGCGAAGGAGTGGGAAGAAATAAAATAAGATGAAATACATGAACAGTCGAGATTTGAGGATAAATGTTTGAAAAACCAAGTGTTTGAGATTTAGGAACAAAGAACGGGTGGGAAAGATAAAAGAGCTAGAATGGAAGGGAAAAACTGATCGAGAGGGTGAAAGGGTTTAAGTATCTGGGATAAACGTTTAAGAGTTTGGGAGATTATGATGAGTGATAAGCTGATAAGCATATCAAGTGGATACTGGGAAAGACGAGGAAAGCATGGGGGTGGTGAAATAAAAATTTGGAGATGACAGTGCGAGAATTACGTGTGACCTATGGAATGTTTGCGTGAGACAAATCTGGATGAATGGGATGGCAAAAGGCGGGATCAGGAAGGTTAGAGATCAGTGGTGGTTCCTGAAGCAGATATTCTGGTTGCATAAAACGACGAATAAATATGTTCTGCTTCTGGAATAATAAATAAATAGGGTGAATGGCCGGGTATGAGATCAAACTGTGTAGATTGTAGAGAGGAAATATGGAAAGAAAGTGTGGGCACAGAAAGATTCTCAATAAATAGGAAAACTTTTAGAGTAATCTTTGGATTTCCAAAAATCTAGAAGAAAAAATCGTTGAATTTGTATAATCCTAGAAGGAAACTCACACAATCTGGAAGCAAAATGTTGAAAAGAGTAAAAGATATAGAAGAAAATTTCCTGGAATATGCGTTTAAAATGAAATTAAAATTGGTACAAAATTCACGTGATTCACAAGAGAAATTCCTGGAAAATTCTTGAAGAAAATTATCGTAAATTTGAAAAAATGGTGAGATGAGAGTGCGAGAATGACGTGTGACCGATCTTGATGAATGGGATGGAGATCAGGAAGGTTGGAGAACAGTGGTGGTTCCTGAAGCAGATATTCTGGTTGCATGAAACGACGCCTAAATATGTTCTGCTTCTGTGTGTGGACACAGAAATAAGTAAATGGAGAGCGTGGACACAGAAATAGGTAAATGAAGAGGGTAGGTTCATCAGAAAGGATCGTGAAAGAGTGGTTAGAGCAAGAGGTGCATGTGACGGGATGGGTGAATAAGAAGGCGAAATGGGTGGAGGTGCAAGAGAGCAAGGATGTTGTTCGGAAAGTTTGTGCCGATTTTTAAAGAAAATTGAAACGCAGCTCATTTAAACTTTGATATACATTTAATAAATTATATAGGTACCATGCTGTTTCACAACCTTTCTCCATCTTTCATGCAACTTGAGAATTGCGTCCTTTCCTTCCCCCAGGTTTTTCGGTAAAAAATTTGTCCAAATAAGTTTTTATCTCAGCCAAAGAGTGAAAAGAGGGAATTTTGTAATGATAAGGTAGACATCTGAGGGCGCGAGTTCTGGCGAATACGGTAGATGGGGTAAAACATCCCAACCAAACTCCAACCATTTTTGTTGAGTTGTCAAAGTACATGCCGGTCCTGATGAAAGACGACGCTCTTTCGATTCGCTATTTCTGGACATTTTTGTTCGATTACTGTCTTTAATTCCTTCAATTGAGAGCTATACTTTATCGAATTTATTGTTTCATTATTTAATAAAAGCTCATAAGAATGGATTCCTTTCCAATCCCACTAGACACAGAGCATTACCTTCTCCGAATGAAGACCGACTTTTGGGATGACTAAAGGTGGTTCATCATGCTTTCCCCAAGACCTTTTACTCTGAACGCTTTAATAAATTATCCATTTTTCATCCACCGTCACTAATTGCTTCAGAAATCGTTGTGTTTGTAAAGCATGTCGCAAATGGAGATGCGATCTAACAGATTTTTCTCCGTTAAATCATGCGGAACCCATACATCAAGACGGTTTACGTAGCTAAGCTTCACAATATGTCATGGATGGTTGATTTTTATTTATTTAGCATTCCTACTAATTGGCGTAATTTTGATCTCTAAGGTCGAAATATCCAGCTTTTAACCAAGCAAACCATTCCGCACAGTTCTTTCAACTAAAGCACCTTCACCATAAACAGCGCATATCTAATTTGCCGCTTGTGTAGCATTTATGCCCTTTCAGAAAAAGAAAATCATTAAATGCCTATAATTTGCTGCCATATCCTAAGACGTATAAAACTGTTAAAACTTAACGAATTGTAACCAAGCTTTACAAGCTCTTTTACAATATGTACACATGCCATTTGTTTTCAATAAGTATGCTATATTCAAGTATCTTCCTACCTACCGAAAATCGGCATGAACTTTCCGGACAACCTATAAAAGAGTGGATATAATGTAGGGCTGTTCGAAAAAGCAGGTACTTGGAGGGAGGCCAAGGTAAAACAGTTTTAGAAGAGAGAGTGACCTTAGCAAGGGCGAGATGCCTGACGGAGGAGAGAGATAGTAAGAAATTAATGGACGAGGGATTCGGAAAATGCGTATTTTGTGAGGACGAGAAGGATGCTTACAGACGTGCAGAAGAATAGAAGGAACAAGAGGATTGAGTGGATAGATGTAGAAAGGTGAGAAGACGGGGCCAGGGTAAAGATTCTGACCAGGCTTTGGTAAATAGTCCTGTAACATTAACGTAAATGAAATATTAACGAAAGTTACCTTACCGTCCTTCGAAATAGTCACCTTCCATAACTATGCACAGCTGAGATCTGCTGAACATGTCGTATAAACTTTTCGAGAAGTCTTCTTTTGGAAGGAAGTTTGAGTCGTGGGAATAGGAAGAAGTCTGATGAGAATAGTGGATGTTCAATTTGCACCACCCCCTTTTTTCACAAGACGACAACACGTTTTTCTCATCGATAAATTCTGGGTAATGATTTGTCGCACGGATTCACAGATAATCTGCAATTCATCAGCTATCATGTGTACAGTTATTTGGCGATCTTCCTTGAGAAATTTTCTTACTTTTTCAATGATTTCGTCACTGATGGAGGTCGCCGGTCTTCTGCTACGGAGGTTGTCAGAAACACTTTCCTGGCCTTCTCGATAACGGGTGAACCACTCGTACACACACTTCAAGGACACTGTTTGATCTTCATAAACACGTACCAGTATACCAAACTTTAAATTGATCTTCTGTTTGCTAATTTTCCTGTTCTCAGTTAAGGACCAACGCACTAAAAAGCACTTTGTAAAACAAGTCTTTACAACGGTGGCAAATGGAAGATGGAAGTAACTTCCGAAGACCGAGAAAAAATTAAATATACCCCAAGAAAGGGATCATAACAATTTAATATCAGATAATTTGGTTTATATAATGCACTTAAATCTATCTAAAACTACATCTAAAAAACTTATGGAAATAATATTATAAGGTGTTTCGATGATTAGGATATTACATATTGAAACTTATCTTAAGTAACTGTTATCTTTCCAATTCAGTGTCTATAATATTTTGCCTCAACTAAGGTATTCCAGTTGATGTGCAAACGATTTCGAAGGTACAAGAATATCCATTACAAATGGATTTACATCAACTTTCAAATTTTCTTGGATTATGATGGTACCGAAAAAGTAATTTGCTCTTCTAACAAAATTGGCTAAAACCAGAATGGAATAAGGGAATAATTGCAAGCAATAATAAAATCGGCGAAATGTTTTTTTAAAATAATTTTCTCACATGAACAAAATACAAATAATGGGTAAAGAAATGTTAAACACTTGTTGTTGTTGAATAGCTCCTGCAGTTCAAAAATTCAGAAAAAAAGTCGGCAAATATCTGGAAAATCTTCGAGCGTTTAACCGAGCTGGGGCAACTCGTTGGAACGCAAATGTTTTATCTGAAACTGAAAAAAAATCAAGTCCAGCAAATGACGATAGAAATTCTAGGAATCAGAGAAGATTCAGAAAGATCTAAAGAGTGATTCCATCTTAAAACTCCTTATAAAAAGGAAGAAAGGTAATTCCAAACTAATTAGCAAAATATTCTCCAGAATTGAATTCACACTTGTGTGACTCAATGCGATTCTCTTGTATAAGACATTGTATTACAAAAGCGGAATTTTAAAGATTCAAAGTCTAGGAAGACTGAAAAAATATCAGAAGTCATGAAATAGATTTATAATGGATATTCTATTAAAAATGTGGGTATATTTAAAACCTTGAAGAGCCTTGAACCTATGAAAACAATTTAAGCGGATGAACTATAAAATAGACGTGAATAAATTGAATTCCTATGAATTCACATTTTCTATAATTATCTCTTCAATTTCATAACAATTACATGTATTAAAAAAACATCTCCAGGCACCATTCATCAACAAAATTATGCACTATAAATATATATACAACTAACACAATGATTAATCACGTCTCTTCATAACACGTTTTAATTAAATCATTCAAATCGTCCACTTTCATATTCGCAACGACTACTGTGTTACATCGAGGAAAGTAAGTGGCTCTGAAATCGGTAACAATTACTGGCCGCGGTTTCATCATTCCCGAACGGATCGAGGCTACCGTAATTATATT
This sequence comes from Ontholestes murinus, assembly GCA_963969525.1. NCBI lineage: Eukaryota > Metazoa > Arthropoda > Insecta > Coleoptera > Staphylinidae > Ontholestes > Ontholestes murinus. The sequence continues at coordinate 17,162,611 of OZ018393.1, forward strand.
CAGCTCGTGTATTTGGCGAAATATCCCCCAGATGCATAAATATGAGCACGATCGCAAAAATTGGATAACAATGGTTCGGAAGAAGAGGCATATTGTGTATAAATCACTCAAATTCTATTGAAACGGGCAGGCGGTAATTATTCGATTGTGTGATGTGTATTGGAAATATTCTTTCGGGCTATCAGAACATGGACTATTAAATGATGATTATTTCAATAACGTTTACTCAGATCGTGTTATGTGTTACGAGATTTAAGCTATTATAATTATTATTGATGATGAATACTCATTGTGAAATTGTATTAAAGATTTCTTTAGAAAAATTACTGCTGATATTGAAATGTCTATTTTAAAAATAAAGAAGTCTTAAAACAAATGGTACTTTAGAAAACTGAATGACATAAACATAATTTATGAAAAAGAAGATCATGTATGATTAACCCTAACATTTAAAGAGATTTCACTGTTTTTTTTTTTACTAGTTTCGACATTATTTTTTAATAATCTAATCAGTACAATATATTTCAGGTCGACTTATGTATTAGTTCATTATAAAGAAATTCTTCTCTTTCATTATACTTTCAATAAAATTACAAGAATCTAACATCTTGAGCAAAACGTAAAAACTGCAACGTTAGATTTTTATGTAACAAGTTAAGAACAAGTGAAGTGGTAGCGATTAGATCTAATATTCTTAATATAGTTGGATTTTAGGGATTTTTTTATATTTTCATAGTTCGATTACGATTTCCTTCGTTATTTCCCAAGACCACCTAAAAAACAATGCGCCGTATCCTCCGATTAAATATAAAAACTGGATGCTGTTGATTGCTCAGAATTTTTAACGGGCGCCGTCGAGTGAAAATCCTCCTACAAGTCTTCTCCTCGGCAGACAATAAAATAACCACATTCGCACCGGAAATTGCGATACGCAGCTGATGTAATGCATTACGGGTAAACTAGGCCTGCAATTACATGAAAATGCACATCAATTAGTCCGAAATGAGAAGAGTGTATTATTAAAATATTGCGAAACGTACCGAATTTCATAAAATTTTATCGCGTTAATTAGAATCGGTATTTGAAACCAAATTTTATCAGTACTTCAGATTCAGGTGGTGTTAGCTGAGCATAACAAATATAATTTTATTGTTATAATGATACAATAATTTCTGCCTTCATTTAAACCAAAAATATGCGCGATTGTTGGCCTATCACAATAAATTATTTATTATTTTAGCGTATTCTTTATCTATTTCAATAACTCTCATCATCATCTCATCATTTTTTTAAGTCATCCGGCTTTAAAATATGTGCTATTTTAATGTAATTGTTTAACAAAGATATAAACATGTTTTCACACATAATTAAAGGTAGAATCAACAGTTGAAAAGAAGTATTAGATAATATTAGTAACTTAGGAATACTGATTTACTGTCCCTACATATAATATATAGGAGAAGTACTGTTAAATACTGGATTGATGAGGCTGTTACATGTTGAAACTCCATATCACTTAATAAAATACTGACACAGTATATGGTTTCAAAAATGTTTTTATTTCTACGACAATCTCTAAGTCACTTTTCGCTTGAAAAAAAGACACGATCACGGATTAGTCACAACATGGATCACGGAGGTGTGGATTTAGTCGGTAGAAGTCCGACATTACTCTTCTATAAGAGTGTCCATGATAGATTTCCTCCCCTCATGTTTGTCATGGATAAATGCAGAAGACTCTGGGCGAGAGTGGAAGATCATCATAGGTGAACTCGGTCCATTTCATGTGCGGTTAAAATTAATTTGAAGTTATGTATGTATATAAATATTTAGACCAATTATGTTAGCACATTGAATAAAGCTAATAAACATTAAACATTAAACATAAGAAAGGAACATTTTTGGATTTTATTAAGTGAAGGTGATTAGTGTATTTCTGCTATGGAAATTCAAGAATTACATCACGATTTAAGGAAAGTATTACATTATTCGAAGTCAAAAGCGTTTATATTTGCAGAAATTTTAGTTAATATAAAAGTTTGCAGATATAGATATTAAGGTCTACTAAAAGAGAGGATAGAATAATATGCTAATATAGTTGTAAAAGGGGTAACGATCCTGTAAGGCCAGATTAGGCAATAAACCTCCAAAATAGAATTGATGATTTCACTCTTTATTAGAGGACAAATAAAGACCAGAGCTACTAGAATTTGAATTAACCTCTATAGAAATTTACATGAGAGGTATCAATATCTATAATTTATCCTCAAGAAAGGTTAGAAAAGGAATATTTGAATTTGTTGTAAATTATAGGGAAGTGAGATAACGATATTCCTAATTATTGCTCAAGTAAGATGAGAAGGGATATAATAGCTCTAGTCTTATAGTCTCCATTAATACAATATACTCTTGGCCCATTTTCTTCCCCGTGCCTTTAGGATGACGCTTTGCGGTAGGGAGTTGAACCCGTTTTTGACATCTAGCGCAAGGGTCACTACTTCCTCCCCGACAGTATCCCTTCCGTTGTGGATCTACCTTGCCTGAATCCGTAGAGGTAAGACTGAACATCAAATCTTGTCTCTCCCTGGAGTTCCTACTTGTTCTCTCAGCCAGGGGAGAATTGCTCAAGCACTTTCCCTTTTCCATCGAGCAGACTTACGGGGTGATAAGCTCTAGGTTCGTTGGTCTGTTTTTCCTTCTTAGGACCACCAGTCTGGCTCACTTGTACCTCTTCGAAAAGACATTGAGATTAATAAAAACGTAAAATTGAAAATATAGGAATTTGTAATGTGATTACAAACGCCCCCTAATTATATTTTCAATTTTACGTTTTTATTAATCTCAATGTATTCATAGACATGTATTCATCGTAAATCTCCCATATTGATTTACATTTCTTTAGCTTATATTACTGTAATTTTATGATCATACATTCAAATTCCAGAAATAAATCCATTAGGCAGAGATTAAGGGAAATTTCAGCCGTTATTCATTGTGATGTTCCGAGAACGTCTTGGTATAAGTTTGGCCATGTTTGTATTTGCATAATATCTTGCAATCTGGGGTTGCCAACCGTGCTGTCGAGATATTCACAACCTCTTTCGACTCAATGCGCATAGGTCACTCCCCCATAGCTTGTAGGCATACTAACTGAAAAATATTGTAGATTAAAAAAAGTTCCAATTTTTAATTCAAGGTTTTCGATCCTTATTTGTACATACTTGTAAATTTGATGTTTGTGTGTGTAAATAGATGAGTTAAACTTAACTCTGTTGTGTAATTTACCATAAACCAAACTACGGACGTACCCTATCAGAATTTCACGTTCGCTGCAATACCCTTGATGAGGCAACCATTCAGCCTGTCCGCGAGTTATTGAGGGTTCTCACTTACCACCACTTTGATGGCTTCATTGTGGATACGGTGCGGTAGTCTTCCTTTATCATGAACAATTGGTTCTCCCGTGGGCAGTCCTCTCAGCGTCTTAGTAGATCTGCTGTACCCATTTTCGGAAACAGAACTAAGACCACTTTCCTAGTACCTACAGGGATTAGCGTTGGGGGCACTGTACCAACTTCTTCATGACAATTCGGTAGGATCTGACCGATCTTCGTTCAACTGTCGCCGTTTCTCCTTCTTGCTTCACCTAATTGCTAGACGTAGCTTATCCTTCGCTTCTTTGGCGGCGTTCTTGAGTAGGACAGGATCTCCTCTTCCTGAGCATCGCCATCTCGAATCCGCCACTTCTTCGTTCCACCAGTATGCCAATCTGTGCTTCGCTGCCTTCGCAGGCTGCTCTCAGTCGTCTGGAATATTCTTCTGCTACGGCCTCTGCTCCAATTGTTGGTCTGCAGCGTCCCTTCATGAATTTATTATATTATTATTTATCTTTGTCGATGCGATCGACTGGCGACCTGACAGCTGTTGCTGGTGGTGGTTATATGGTTGAGCTCTAAGGAGATGTGTCTATGATTCCAGTCGCTGATCTTTGCCAGCATGGCTGGGTTTGCCAGTATAAGGTCTAAGGGGGTGAGTGCGGGAAATAAAGGTTATACACTTTCCTGAGGACTTCCTGGTGCGGTCTCGCCCCCGGGTCAATTTTGATGGCGACGACACCCTCCAAGGCTTATTTTTACCAGTCTGAGCCCACCCTTGTGTTGTTCGGACCTCCTCCTCTCTGAGCGTTAGCTCCAGAATATCATGGACAGCGTGACATCTATTTAGATTTGCTGGGAGGTAGTTGAGCTCGCGAGCTCCTGTCATTTCTTCTATTGCATTTTGCAGCGATTTTTTTCCCTCGTCGGTTTGAGTGTTCGTATTCTCTCCCTGTGCCGTGCCCGTCTCCTCCCCTTCGTAGACCTCCCCTGCGTCCCTCTAAGGTGCGGGCGGCGTGTTGAGTGTCTGGGGATCCGCTGTACTGGCCTTGGTTTTGGCGGCCTCATAGGCATGGCAGATTTGTTTACCCTTCACCTTGCATAGGGTGCACATCGGCTCCAGAGGTTTCTCCTGTCAGCATCTGCAGCATGCCTGTCTGCACCTTTTCAGTCAGTAGCATTGTGCAGGGGTTTCGCATTTCCTGCATGTAGGCTAATTCTCCGGTCTCTCCTAAATGATGCACGAAAGCCAGCCGATTTGGACTGTCTTCTTTTCTTTCAGTTTGCGGATTTTATCTTTCGGACCTTCTACTAGAGCAATTCTCAGGTGACGGACGTAGGATTTGATCCACCTGACGTGCACGCCCCTTTTGTTCCGACTGCCTTTTCTACCTTCGCTGCAATTTCTTCAGCAGTCGTGTCGTCATCCAGACCCTTGATTTTGGCCGTATCCTGGTATCCCGTGGTGATTGCTGAGTTCTCCATATCTACTATCCTCCCTATGTACAACGTTTTGCGTCCATGTTTAAATTGCCTGCCAGTGTCCTTTTGGCTCCGGTTCTTTGTGATTCTCCTCTTCAGACTCGTAAGAATCCTACCAAAACTCTCATTCATGACCCTAACCATTATCCTTGGAGGGATATTTCTTAGGGCTCGTTTGTTGTCGGCCTATTTCGCCACCATCGACCTGTTGTTGTTTGAAATCTCTGCATTCTGGGTCGATGTCCTCTCCTTCTTGCCTGACTCCATGAGCGCTCCTCGCTCGATACCTGGGGAGGTGCTGCTGCTTGTTCCTCCCTTCTTTCCCCTTCCATCATGCGTGGAAATCCACTCGATTAGTTTGTTCACCTTCTGGGACTACTGACCTTTTTCAACAAATAATTAACCACTAATACAATTGAGAGTATTTTTCTCCATTACAAATGGTAGTAGTAATAGTAGAAGTGTTTGGCTATCGACCACTTGGTTCTTCCGCCATGTGCCATTTGTGTATTTGTGCGTGTGTAAATTAAGTTGTTACTTTAAAGGATCGCCCCCGTCACTCTAAAGTACCATTAATAAAATTCTTATAAATCATTGCTTTAACAAATGTTATTTAGTTTTTAGTATTTTTATTTGTGTTGAATTATGGAAGAATGTTTATTAACACAAAAGAAGCCTCGAGTAATCATCCATATTTTACCAAAAGCTATTCAGCTTTTCCGAAAATAAATTTAATAAAGTTTTAGAGCGAAACGTTTAAAATCCAGTACAAAATAAGGATTATGTTGTAGCTACAGAAATTGAGATCTAGATGATTACCAAGTGTGGGCAAACAGTGACAATAGGTTATTTTTTCAGAGCTGTCACATCAAAGTTATCGGACTTGATAACAATTACTAGATTTTAGGAAGAAGAGAGACTACTAAAATATATAAATAAAATGTTTAATCTTCATATATCTTGTAATTATTTCCCATTTATTAACGTGGTCAACGATAATGAAGGGCTCTGAGTTTCTCCGATTTCAAATGCGCTTATTACCTGAATCTTATATATAAATCTGTTAAAATTACGTTTGTACATTATTCTTGATAATGGCCCAGTGCCGAAACTAGTCGGATAATAAATTTTAAAAAATAAGTGAAACGAACCAACTGATTTTTTAATCAACTACCTTTTGTTTAGCCTTCAATTATTTTGGACATCAGATCGTTTTCAGGTCAACGAGTAAAGTTCAAGATCAATTCTTTTTCATACAACGTATACTTATATAAAACCGATAGATAGGAGATTAAAAAGAAGATTTAATGAAGTTCATTTAACTTATCATAAAAATCTGTATAGATGTACATTTAATTCTACACCTGAAATTACATAACATTAAAAAAAACATAAAATCTCGTTAACATTTACCTAATTCATATTTAAAATCCGACCTTAAACTATAGGCTTCCTGCAAAATCTCTGACTTAATTTTTAATTACCGCGAATACCATCAGAAACATTCCTGAATAATTAAAACTTCGACGTTCGCAAGTCGGAAGATCAATAAGCCATCCGAACCGAACCAATTCAGATCGTGCCGTAATTTAAAGCACTTTCTTCAATTTCCGAAATCACGAGTTCACCTCGGAACCAATCTGGGTTCGCAAATCGATGTCACGTGTCAATATTGTTCCGGTGCTTGCGCAATGGTAGGCATGCGTGGCGGATCTGTATTAATGCATGAGTAAAAGTGTTGTGTGTGTGATGGTGAGTGAATGCTTGAGAATCGCACAAAAAGAAGGAAAATGTTCTCATGTTCGCTTATACGTATTTCTTCTTTCTATATAATTATGTGTATGGAGAGGATGCGCTTGTTATGTTATAATAATACGTGTCGAAAATTGATTCTAATTGTTCTAGACGGAAAAAGAAGTTATTATGTAAAGATATTATGCAGACAGAGTTCAGGTACGGTTGGCGATTGTTTAATATTAATATAATTTAATAATTGTAAGGTTATGGAAGTGTTGAAATTTTTTGACAGTCAAAATAAATTTATAACAAGTCCCAAAAAGGCTATTTCTGCTAACTTCCATAAACATATCACTATTAGAGAGATAACAATATATTATAGGGATAGGTCAAGGGTACGCTATCCTACCGAATAAATTATTCGGGTAGATTAAGAGCAAACTATGTCAAGAAATATATTATAGAGAAATTAAATTCAAGTTTGATTAAAAATCTCTAATTGTATAGAGTTACAGAGATGGGCATACACAAACCTAAATATTTTGTTTTCCAAAAATGGTTTGAATGGCATCTTCAGTTGATTTCTTTTTTAATTTTTCACTTACTTTTTCGTACAGCGAACAGGAAAACTAAAAAGTTTCACACCTTTAAATCAAAGCCTACAAATGATTTGTTAGAAGAAGTAACGCTTGGTTAATATTAGAAGTGCTGACCATTCTAGCTGACAAGACAGGCTATTAAAGAGGCAACCTTATTGGTACAACCTTACAAAGGTGGTGACAGAAGACTAAACAGTTTCTCAAAATAAAGATATCGTTATGCTTTTATTTACCACTGTAATGATAGCCAGTATTATAAAGTAGCTCCATTAAATGTAATGTACACAGAAAGCAAGTTCAAAGGTTGCCCTTATTAAATACATAACACCACCATAAATTTTGAAATAATAGTTCTAACCATCAGTTTGCCGAAAATTGCATATTTATGAAGCAACAACAATTTCTGTCTACATCTATACTCATGTGCAGTAAAATGTCGCAACGCAGTCTTCCCAGTAATAAAGCATGCAAATAAAGCAGTAGAAACTTATCTCGATTACGCAAACCGTGACAGAAGTAGACATAACAGTGCAAATAATGAGATAATGCATTCATGAGCGGCGGCGGTAATTATCCACCGTTTCGGCGTGCATAACTGGTTCGTCGCTGAAAAAAATCGGTTTGTTTATATCCTGATCGGCATTAGGCATTCGGGAAGTCGATGTGACATTATCGGCGTTATGGGAACTTTCGCGCCGGGTCGAAAAGGTCAATAGAGAAAGTGAAGACGATTCACGACGTACCGCGCGCACACCACGGATCCGATTCACAATTCACAGGAGTGATCTTTAGGTGGAGAAGGACGAAATATTGCCAGCGTTTGTTGTTTTTTGTTTCGTAGGTTGGTCGAGGTCCTTCACTCGAAAAATCTGGGACGTGCCTTCGATTCTCACATTATCACTGGCTCTAACCTTCGCCGATTTTTGATGGTGCGTTCGCTATTAAATATTAGGTATTGCTCTCTTCTCTGCATTTCTTGAATGGGCTTGCGCTACGGTCGAAGTGACGCTTTATTTATGGGCCATAAATAACGAGGATCCGAGGCTTTGGTTGTGAATAGGAGGAAGTATCAGTTAATCGGCTGAAAGTTGAGAGGATATAATTGCCTGTAGTGATTTTGGAAATGTGATAAATGGATTTTAAATATCTCGAAGGATATGTTAACTTGAAAATTTTCTACTTATGATTTATAAATACACATTGTAATAATTTAATTGAAGCTTAAATAAGTGTGATACATGCTTATAAATATACATCTCTCTGTTTAGAATTTCACCCCTCATCGTCGCGACAACGTAATCCTAATACCACCATCCGACCTTAGCGGACACCATGAGTAGGTGGAGGTCACACTTAATCGCTAAATAAGATGCCTCACAACCTTCTTACTAGACTGCTTAGCAAGGTGCCTCACAGCCCATTGAACTCGAAAGGCAGTAACCGATTTTCTCCGCTTGACAAGGTGGCACCAGTCACCAGCCCCAACACAGGTAGGATAGGTTCAATCGAGTGATTGTTTGTCGCTGTACAATCGTCAGTGATGGTCACCGTAACTTTTAGGGCTAAATACAAGCTTAGCCTTCCGCACTTTTATGTAAAAACTGTAATAACTAAAAGTGTGTCATTTTCGTACTCGGCCACGTCTGAATTTACACTGACTGACCACTAAACTCCATGAAGCCATTACAATTTTTCAGAACGCTCGCCAACACATGCTCAGTCTAGTGCCCCAAGCAATCTAAGAACAAATGCTTGCTCCTGGACACAAACAGGTGTCTCAAGAATCTCTTTACACTTTTTTACACGCATACCCGATTTGAATGGACGCCGACCGAATCCTCCTAGCCTGGTCTTTCAAGTGGAACTCCACCTAAAGAACCTGAATGGACCCTAACCAATCCTCACCCCACATCCTCAAAGTCTACTGAACTACTATGCTACAAATGGGTATAATATCTCATCTCCTAAAAAACCTCGAACTCTTGAATATTTCACTTCACATGACTTCCTTTCTAATTATATTTTATAATTTTTATTGTCCATCTCCTTTCAACCATCAAACCTTTATCGAAGCCTGTAATCCCCATATCACCTCTTTGGCAAAGAACCATCTTCTAAACTCATAGACGAACTTATTGTAAGGCATAAAAGTCAATACTAAGTGTATTGTATTTAGTACTCTAGATTAATAAATTTTTTGTATAAGTAAAAATTACAAGAAAAAAAACTAGAAGATACTTTATAAGCATAGAATTAATTGCCTATTAGAAAGGCATTATTTAAAATAACAAATATTTTTGAGCTAGATACTGTAAGTATATCTGCACATTAAAGCAATATATAATATTCTGTCATTATCAGCACCATAAACTTTCTTGGGGTTTATTAATAATATCTGCAGTAAACCATCCAATTATATTTAATATATTAAAGTAGTATCTGGAATCTCTGAACAGCGACAATTATAACACAAATACTATAAAAACCTTGAATGATTGTTCCCTGTCAACAACAGCAAGAGATCAATTTTGATCTATTTTGGATCTCATCAGCATAACGTATTTGAAGATAGGAAAACGAAGTTTTATTTTAGAGTTGTAAACTCTTTAGGTATCCGCTAAGCAATATAATACCTTTAAGGTGTCATCTATTGAATGTAACAATTTTTAAAGTATTAAAAACAACTGTTTAGTAATTTGATTGTATTGGCTTTTAATTGTTAAAAGTTCATATTAAATTCACTGTTAGGTGCTGTAACTAAAACACAAACTTTCAAAGAGTATGCTTTTATTTTTGGCAACAATTGTTTCGCCACACTGTGGCTTCTTCTTCAGGCACAATAATGGTACATTTTAAAAGTAGAGTTGTGTATTTATACATTTTTGAGTGGGGTGGTAAATTGAACAAGTTCAATAATGGGGATTTTGACATTTCAGTTTGTTCATTTAGCAGGTGTCCTGTTTAGTAAGTGAAAATATTGAAATAGCTTTCACATTTTTCGTGTACCTTGGAGAGACTGTATTCACTATCTTCAATTCCCGTAATTGTCTGCGTGAGAGCTCATAAAAGTGCAGTATGTCGTCCATGAGGAGCTGCAGTCAGTGTACAATCATCAGAAATGGTTGCCATAACTTTCAAGGGTAAACACATGCTTATCCTTCCGCGCTTCCATGTAACTAATACGTTGACTCCTACAAGTATATTAACTAAGAAACCTACAGAAAAATTTCTGCTAAAATACCTCGTGCATCTAGTACAAGCAGAATGGACACAATCTCCGTCGGTGTTTCAAGAACCTAGAAAACATAAGAATATATCCAGGAGAATTTTCAAACTCATACTTGATCCGAACCGACTCTGACGGATTTTCTTAACCTGGTAGACCTCCTCCTAAAGAACCTGGATGTATCCTTGTCAATCCTTCATCTAGATCCTCTACGCTGGCTGGGCTACCTACGCTGCAGCCACCAGCAGATATTTTCATCATATAAACAAAACTTTTGTGAAGTGAAGTCTTCGAGAGTTCGAGGTTGTTTAATAGATGAGATAAGAGTAATCCCTTAAATAACTTCAAGCTCTCGAATACTTCACTTCACAAGACTTCCTTGCTGGACATACTTTATAAGTCTTTGGTTTAGTTTCCTTTCAACTCTCAAGTCTCTGATAAGTCTTGGAATCCCGATATCGTCTCTATGCTAATATAACATCTTCCAAACTCGTGGGCAAATCGCTCGTATCGAATTTTCCTCCTCGCCGCCACCAACAATCAATATCTTGCGTTATTTGTGATATTTCAGACTGTTTCAACGCAACTGATATCACTTCACGGCTATTCCCTCCAACGCGTACTCAATATCTTCTCTAGAACCACAAAACTGCCCACACTACTTTATTGGTTGATTTATTTTTCTAAAGTAGACAATAATCTTCTCATCCCAGATAATCTAATGATTGGCGCATTCAGGCGATTTGCTGAGACCTCCTCACCTCCTCCTACTCGCCCCATCCAATGTCACAGTTGCATGAACTATCACAATTCTTCAACTCCTTGCCCCAAACCTATGATCTAGGATAACTTCCGACCCGCGGACTGGATCCGCCCCTTCACGAGCTTCAATCCGGCACGCAAGAGAAATTTTAAATAACGTGCAAAAAAATTAGATAGATTAGATAATGTTTTCCGCAGAGTCGGTGCGCACCGCAAATCGATAAATAATATTATTAAGCGTAGCAGGTTGCTCATACCTGATAGAGCATCATAGTTGGCCGACTACTAGTAAGTGCACTTCTTCAACCCCCAAATGCACTCAATGCGGCGCCTTCTTGAAAAAAGTACTCCACAAGGATTAATATTATGAAAGTGGCAAATTTGGTCTATTTAAGAAAATCTGTCTTTCTTGAGGAAAAAATAATACAAATTACTGGGGCTAGAAATAAAACAAACAGTCGTCATACAAGAAGTAGCCATTGTGTCACAAAGATTATTGGCGTTCATACCATTTTTTTAAACTCCTCTTCCGTTGTCCTTGTCTCCTATCCTTTCATCTTGCCACTTTCCGACTAAAATTCCACCAACCAGAGACTCTTAAAATTAGCCTGACTAAATATCAGAGGAGCTAGGAAAAAAATCTATTAAAAAAAATCTTAACTAGCCTTCACTGCCCAATCCTTTGTATACAAGAAACGTTCTCTTCTTTATCTCTCAATTCTCCATCCCTGGATAAAAAATTTACCCTTTTGACATAAACACTTACCCTTGCTTAGAGTTGGGCACAAATACCAGGGTCACTCAACAAACATCACTTATTTTCTCTACCAACAGAGGACTATGGAACCTGGCCCTACGACTATTGATTGATAACCATGAAGAGGTTATGAGCGTCATAGTCCATGCTGACAAATCCTTTAGTATTCCCGATCTGCGATTAATTCTAATCGGTTACCAATTAAACTTCCGCACGTTTTTAGACACCTATTATCTGCATTACCTAACAGATTTATAATACGTATGGTTCGAGAACTATGGTTAGAGACCTGTTATGGTTCAAGAGACCTATGGTTAGAGCGTTCAATAAAAATCGACAACGACATTGGATTTGACGCATAAAACACTAATGACTTTTTTTCACATAAATTTGGCTTGGATTCCTCGAGTCATTTCTGGACTAAGATCACATGCGAGAAAAACGGTTACATCTAAATGGTCAACATGAAAACAATATCGTACGCGCACAATTTGGCTTAAATACAACCAAATTTTTAAGGCCAACTTCGTCATTGATTTTTGTTGAAGACTTCTTATAAAGTAATATTTTATGGTAAATCTTAATGTACAAACCGATCTCTAATATTATAGTCAGAATGTTCAAAGAAAAACTATTTTTATAATAATGTCTAATATTAACCTAGTTAAAGGGACTAATCAAAATCCCAAATTAGTAGTTATTAAGTATCGTGATATTTTTGATAATAATAATTCCTTAAAGTATACGTTGTATACGTGTATAAATGAGCTTGGTACTTTAAGGAATTATCCCTGTTATTTCCAAGCGTCATTAATTATATTCCAATAATAGTCACTTATTCATCAATTTTTAGTACAATAAATCTGTTGTTCTAAAAGAAAGTTGAAGAGTTTTGATATTGATAAGGAATTTTAACTTTATATAGTTACTAATGATTTACTTCAGAACTTCACTGATTTTCTTCTTGATGGGAACACAAGAACACGAGAATTATATCAAAATTTTTACATCAACGAAACATGCTTCCTTTAATGGAAAAAAATTGAATTAAACATATTTAGTTTAAAACTAAAACGTGTTTAATTATTTTAAGCTAATGTGTAAATAAGTTCAAGTTTTCTAGTCATTTTAAAATTTTTAGATGATCAAAAATTATATAAATGAAAGAGGGTTTCAAGATTCTTAAAGTATATTTGCTAAAAGTTTAGATCTTGGTTTACGCATGGAAGCATATTTAGTTGTATAAACATATTTTAATTTAAAATGTAATTATAAATCTCTTATCCGTTCTTGAAGATTTTTACGAATCTCTTCATCTTTAGAATAATGATTGATAGTAAGGTATTTTCAATAAATCGCATATTTGGATAAGGATATCCTCTTTATTAATATCCTTCACAGTTAGTACCTTAAAGATGTACATGGTTTCTCAGAGAGACTTCTAAATTTCTAAAAATTTGGTATCTTCATGTTGTATCTTTGTTTTTAGGCAGACAATCATGTTTTTGTATATTAATGATTTCCACATTTTATGCAGACATAATAAATAACCAAATAAGTAAAGCCAAAGAATAGTAATCGCTATTTAATGATTTAAATTAATTCGTAATTTAAAACACTTTCAACATTTAATTCTAAAATGTTGTTAACCTTGGATGATTTGCTTCGATTTTGAAGAAGTGAAGATGCAACACGTAAGAAGATAAATCATTTTGGCTGATCCAACAAAGGAACTAAATCATACGCTTAACTTATTTTATTGGCTTAGCTTTAAAAAACTAATATTTCTTTCTTCTATAAAGAAACTCAAAACTGATTAATACTCTTTTCGTTGATACTAGAAGAATATAAAGAATATTCTAAATTTACCTTAAGATGAATATTGAAGTATCTAAGAATGACAAAGTGCAACTAGTACAGTGAGATAAAATAATGATTTAGAGAAGGCCTTGATTTTTACAATATTAAAAACCAATTTTCAAAATGCGTGAGTAGGTTTGATCACAGATGAAAAGGTATAAGTAACCTCCTATACTAAATTAGGCACACTGATTAAACTGTTGTTCAAAACATATTGATAAGCCACTCATGCGTTGCCTCCTATCTACATACCTACATCCGTGGCCTTTGATGATTAAGAAGATTTAACCCACAACACTATTAAAAGAACTAAAAATCTATATATTTTCGTTTGACTCATTCATTGTCAACAAGGCTTTTACCTTTAGCAATGATTTCATACAATTAATAACTAAAATTAACAGAAAACATAGATTAGGGATGTTTTTCTTGGAAGGTTAATAGGAGCGAGTTGAATGGACAGTCTTAGCATCATAAATATGTAATTAGCTATCTCATTTCATATCTGGTTTGGCATTATCTCATTGATTTAGAACAAAAAATATAAATTCGGAAAATCTCTGTTTGTCTGTTTTTCGCCATTCATGAAATAAATTTTCAGGATAATTTTAGCTTTCAGTTAATTCAATTACACAACCAAATTAATTTATTAAAGTACAAATAGAAAAAATGTAAGTTGTATACATAAACACCTATAATTGAATCATATAACATTGTTCTACTTCTTTCACAGTAATTGTTTATGCAAAGTAAATAATAAATCAGTACATTTAAGTTCAAATTCTATGTAATCGATAACATCCAAATTGCGAACTATGCGCTTTCTTCACTTCACCTTCACTTATTAAAGGTAATCCCATACCAATAATACCCACGCCGTGTATTTCAAGAGCACTTCTCGTGACTTAAACGTCGATTGTTCACGGAGAGGAATTTTAATTTTTCCATGGGATGGAAAGGATGGGTCGCGGGGAGTATTTCAAAATTCTGACATTTCGAGGAGCACCGTAGTCCTTCCTGATACATTTTAACGCGGGACACGATTTTTTTCCTTTTCTTCGCAACGAAATGTCAAAGCGAATCTATGTGATTAAGCTTTATGTAAACCGAATCGTGATTAACGCCAATTAAAATATTGAGACAATGCGTAGGAGGTGGAATTGTGTACGGCGTGTAAACCTTATGGAAATTTGCAACTGGTGCGTGGTGAAGAAATTAGAAAGATTAATCGTGTTTATCGCGTGTTGTTAATTCAATTCGGAATTGTGTAGTAGCACTGACAGAACAATATTCATTGTAAACTGGAAAACACTGTAATCCTCGGCTAATTGAAATTAATGGCTTTGGAATTAATTTGCCATTTAAAAATACATAGTGAAACAACTTACTGAAAGAATTAAGCAAACTTTTTTAGATAATACCATTATAAATGTTTACATAGGATTGAATTGATGTTTACATATATTATCTATAAACTCGTATTGTATTAACCAAAATGTTAGCTTAATCAATTGATTTGGTCTTTCTTAGTATTCATTAATTTCCTACTTATATTTTAAAATTATTAATTTAAAATCATTTTGTGCTTAACTTATCTTCTGAAATAGAATATTTATATAGAAAATAAACGCAACAATTTTTTTTTAGAATGAAAATCTTTTATAAGACGTAATAATAAAACACTGAATATTTTCTCAAATAAATTATATAAACCTATAAAGAAATACATTCCAAAATATCTCCATTTATAGTCCCCATATAAAATAAAAAATTATATAGCTGAGAGTTTGATTATTTTATAAACGACGTGTTTACAAGATCGTAATTCATATTGAAATTGAGATGTAAACTGAATGCTTTCTCCGACAGAAATATTTGAGGAATTTATTTTGTAGCAATCCATATAACACCCGTGCTATTTAGAAAGTTTTTGCTTCATTCACCCAACATCGAATTATTTTAACGATGATCCAAGTATGGCGAATTAGTCACAGATGAGGAATGACAAATGCATTCTGTTTAGATAGATGTAATCTTGAAGAGATCTTCTTATTGAAATAAATTGATTCGCTATTTAATATTCCTTCGGCTGTTATAGAAGATATAAAACTTCATTTGAAAATTAATACATATTAATAAATCAAAATTTTAAATATTTAACTAACAGCAATGACTATTTTCTATATTCATGTATAACTATAACACATTTATTATAATAGATCCTCAGTAAATTTTTGAATAGTGTAAATACCCCCCGAACATGACAAAATTAAGATTCAGTCGAATGCGCCATCTACCAGAAATAATACCAACTAATGGCTAATTTTGTACAGCGCCAAAACCCTCGAACTATATACCTATTAAAAAAGATTAATTATTAGAAGTCAAAACTAACCTTATTTGATAGCCAATATAATTATAAATATCTAAAAATATATAATAGCTGATAATATAACTGCATTTTGAAGTAATTAAGGAAATCAATTTTTAATCGACTAACTGTCGGAAAATGAAGTTACCTGTAATTTAAAGATATGAATTATATTTCAAAGATATTTGAATAGATGTACTTATTAGTATTAATTTATAAATATTCCTAGATAATATAAAATTATCTAGAAATGTGATTAAACACCAAATTTACACTTTTACTTAATCAATTTTAGATAACTCTGTTAGCAGTTTGATACTTCTCCAATAGAGAGCGCTAGAATTTGATTCAAATCTTTTAAAATTTATTTTACATACTATTGAGATAATGTTTTAAAACTATTTAATTAGTGAAATTTTCGTTCTACTCAAAAAAAATCTGTATTGTGTTACTCTTTTATATAGAAAATACTAGTAAATGTACATCAATATTACAGGGATCTACATTTACCGACCCTATGTGGGACTCAAATTTCATTTGCAAATTACAAGAACATGCAATAACATTTCTAGCTATTATTTTTATATAATGATTAAAAATTAATTTAGTTATCGAATGTGATTGGTGCTGACGTTAAATTTTAAAATATATTTTATAGGCATAAAGTTCAAGCGTTTTGGCGCTGTTCAAAAAACCCTCGTAGCAGTTTGACTACTCTCCACTAGGTAGCAGCATAAATTAATTAAAATTTCTAAAAATTTATTATTATACAAATAAATTTGTATAAAAACGCTAACATGTTATTCACAAATTAATTTAATTTGCTTTTTATAAATTATTTAATAGAATAGTTATTCGTAAATTCATAATGTAACTCAATAATAAACTACTTTACCAATAATTAAATCAATTCGTTACTTAAATGTTTTATACCAATAATAAATGTATACTTAGAACTCTATTTATTCATTATCAATAGTTACTTTATAACAATTATAATTGCATGTATTTATAACAAAAATAATAATCAACAATCAGTTATACATGTAAATGAATATTTTATTATTTACGGGTTATATAAAAACTATAATTATGCATTAATTATTTTTAAGCGTAAATTATATTATAATAATTTATTAACAATCAATATAATCAACCTGCATTATTGTGTATATTGTGTTGCATATACTAAACTAAAATATCTTGGCATTTCTTCCAAAAAAAATCCCCTCTCGTCAAATGATTGTCAGTGGTGTTGTTGTGTTTTAAAGAGTTATGAGGGTTTAATCAATTACCACATTTTAATAATTTTAATACGTAAGTAATATTGTTTATAATTAAACAGAAGTTTTAATTTAAATCCATTAATTAATGTAATTGTAGTTGCTGCATGTTATATAACATAACCTATAAATTGTAGTGCATTGAAATTTAAACTGTATGATTGGGTTTTCCCAGTTGAATATTATTAATTTATGAATGTTTACATTATTTTGAAGTGACACTATAGAATGCACGACGACTGTTATTAACTTAACTAGTTACCTGAATAAATTTTATTTATGGTGGCAAACAAAACTGTATATATTCGAGTTTTTTAAAATTGGGGAGAATAGTTTACCTCCCCACGCTGCAAGTCTTTCCATAATTATTAAAACTGCAAGAATTAATCAAAATGTATTATCTGTTAACATCACTGTAGGTACTAGTTTTAAAAATAATATCAATAATTTAAAAGAAAATTGTTTTCGTTGTTTCACACTTATTATTTGTGCATTTAACTTACCTAATCAGTTTTTAGCACACGATTACTTTGAAAAGAGGTTTTTAAATAATTATTGTTATGATTTGACAAAAACTGTCAAAAATGTCGTCAACTAAAACAACATGTTAAAGATTTGTCTTAAAAAGATTTCATGAAAATCTGTGCAGTTTGTTTTACAATAATCATTCTAAATTGGTACTGGAGATAAATTATATTTGGTATGTATTTATAGATTTGTAATGTATTATTTAGTTATATCGAGTATAAATAATAATAAATACTTTATTTTCTCTAGACGTATACAATGGTGATACATATCAGACAAGTCAGAGTGGTAAACATTAGTTACTAAACAATATTATATATCTGTTACGTTATTTTTTAGGTTCTAAAATAATTCAAAAAAGTAAATAGCTGATTTTTAAAAATTGACAATGTAGGTACTGATTTTAACAGATAAATTATTAAACATTAACGCTCTGTATGTTGAGGGTGATTGCTTTGTAATATTCAGTCTGTATTTAGGAATGTATATATCTTTATTACATCTTGTTGTGTATTGGTCTATGCTTCTGGCAGCTGTGAGTTTGGTACGGTATTTATATACGCATATATATTGTTCGTAAATAACCAAAATTAAATCGAAAATGTACCACGAAGTATACGCCTCCAAAATTCAAGAATCAAAATTAAATAAATATAGATGAAACTCTTAAGAACATAAATAATTTTAAATAATTTTACCTTTTCTGTAGAAAATGGGGAACACAGTATCAGCTGCGGAAATAGCTGCCACACAGATCATTCATCCAAATTTACAACCGACAGAAAGTAAGAATCTACCACCAAATCACCCACCAGTACACGGTCAATATGGCAGTGGAGATATACCACCTGAATGCCCGATGCATAAGAAACAGCAACCGGCCGCTTCAGAATGCCCAGTTCAACACGATGCAGTCAATCCATTAAACATGGTAAAGTTTGTTGAATAAAGGAGGTAAATAAATTTTAATGAATCGTTTTTAGATGCCTGCTGGTAACCAGAATCCAGCACCAGATCAGCCATTTTCACTGCCTACCAACAGACAAGTCTCCACAATCCCTAAAGCTATTGTTAAAGAGGGCGAGAGTCCATTTTGGATATATCCTAGTCAACAGGTACAAGGACAAAATCTATAATATATTGTAATATATATTTCTTATAATAACATACTTACATTATGAAATGGAGGATTTGAGTATACAAGAATTTAATCAATGAGTTAATTTAATAAATGATTTAATTACAAGATCATATTGGATAATTGATGTTTGGAAATGTGCAGATGGGCAACCAAAAGTTAATTTTCTTTTAAAATTAATTAAGCAATATCTAATGGATTCTTAAATAAAAAATATTTAAGACTAAAATATTTTAAAATTAAAAATATTAAAGCAATGTGTTTTTGGATTTGTTGATTAAATGAGGTAAAATAATATTAGCTAGTATATTTGGTAAGATCAATACAATATTATAAGACTTTACAATCACTTTTTCCTTGTTTATTTCTTTATTGCTAAATATACATTTTGTTTACAATGTATTCGCATTGCAAATTTTGCGATAAATTAAATCGTCATTTAACCCCTGGTGAAACATTTTTATATTAATTAGAATTTAATTGAACACTTGGCATTTAATTTTAATATATTTCTCCAACTAGTTTAGAATGAGTCGGGAATGACGAACAGTCAAAATTAGTCGGGGAAATATATAAAATTGTAAATATATAAGACATATTAAAGTTTTGTTTTTATTGCTTAGATAAATAAAAAATACCTAAATGTGCTAATTTATTGGTTATTCCAGTTGTTATGTGAAATTTATGCTTTTATATAGAATGTGTAAGTGTATCATACATTTGAAGAATTAATTTAAATTGAAAAACCTAATTCAAAAATTAAATTGGTATATTGTGAGTCTTTGTTCACGACAAAATTAATAATTCATATTTTAATCTGCAGATGTTCTGGAATGCTATGTTAAGAAAAGGATGGAGGTGGAAGGAAGAAGACATTTCCCAGAAGGACATGGATGATATAATTAAAATACACAATGCCAATAATGAACAGGCATGGCAAGAAGTACTTAAGTGGGAGGCTTTACATGCTAGGGAATGCTGTGAACCAAAGTATGTAACATTTTTATTTTATTTTATGGTAACGATTCAGACAACCTTTATAAAAGTGCAAAAAAAGTGTTTATATAGAAAATGCTACTTCTGTTTACTCGTATTATTTTAGAAAGCTTGGATAAATTAAATTATTTGACAGACCTTTATTTAGTTAGAAATGTTCAAGAATACATATAATGCATTATTTTTGCAAATTCCTTTAGCCTGTACCATGTTCAAAGTTAAATTGATAAAAATTAGAGCCATTTGTTAACTCTTATCCAATATTACAAAGTAGGCAAAATTGATAATTATAAACTAAAATATATAACATTATTTTTGCAATATGGTTATCTTGGTTAGAATCTTCTTACAACTATGTTCTCAACTTAAACGAAACAACAAAGAGGCTTCAATATTTATTTTTTAAACCTATTCAACCAAATATACATCTTCATTTAAACTTAAATAAATAATTTCTAGTTAAATAGGAATTAACTTATTAAAATAAAATTAAGTAAAGTCGACATGTGTATGAATTTCATTCATTTATTATTCCATTATTAAGAAAAAAATCAATAATAAAATATATAAGTCCTTTACGTTGTAGAAAATTCACTAATAAATTGATTTTTTTAATAAATAGAAAAAACACGAAAATATTTTCGTAAAATCTACAACAAATGAGTCTTATTAAGACTACAAGAACAAATCACTTTTGAAACAACTACTTCTCTAGCTAATACTTCGACAGACATTGAATAATACAAAAGTAATTTGCGTGTTACAAATCGGCAAGGCTATCAAAGCAACACTAGTTTGAACGTATTTCTTTCTGTAAAATTTTTATTATATTTTAACGTACATTCAATAATTTTTAGTTCATTTTACAGAAAGAAATACATTCAAACTAGTGTTGCTTTGATAGCCTAGCTATTTTGTAACACGCAAATTACTTTTGTATTATTCAATGTCTATCGAAGTATTAGCTAGAGAAGTAGTTGTTTCAAAAGTGATTTGTTCTTGTAGTCTTAATAAGACTCATTTGTTGTAGATTTTACGAAAATATTTTCGTGTTTTTTCTATTTATTAGTGAATTTTCTACAATGTAAAGGACTTATATATTTTATTATTCATATAAACTTTAATTCCTTATCGACTCGCATTTTCCAATAAAATTAATTACAAAACCTTTTGAATGAAAAAGATATTAAAAAGGAAAAATTTTGAGTAAGTAAATTTAAAAAATTGGATGCATGATGGGTGGGTAAACTTTAAACTTCTCTATCCCATCCTCTAATCAGTAAAACATAATAATTTAGTTAGAAATGGATTTTTTTTTGAAAATTTCTAAATATCTTAAAGGAAATTCTAATAATTTTAAAAAGAACACAAACGATTACTGAAAAATTTTAGGAACCTAGAAGAAACATTGGCACAGTAATGGCAAAAAAAAACCTAATAAATTAAAGAGAAATTTTTGCAAAATAAAATAAGAAAACAGGTAAAAACTTTTTGCAATTTATAAGAGAAATTGCTAGAAATTTATGAATCAAAATATTGCTGGAAACTTTAAATATTTCAAAGAAAATTCTATTAACTTAAAAGTGAACACAAAATATTGCTGGAAAAGTCTATGAACCTAAAAAAAATTGGAAAAAAAGTGGCAAAAAAAATTCATAATTAATTGAAGGGATATTGTTTGAAGTTTTCAAAAGAAAATTTTACTGGCAAAGTATAATTATTCAAAAGAGAACAGAAATCTGAGAAAAAAATGCTGAAGAATACAAAAAAAGATGATTTGAAACAGAACAGAAATTCAGTAATATTGTATAGAAATATTAAGCAAAAGTACTGGAAAATACTTGGAAATCTTTAAAAATTTGGAAGAGAATTCGAAAATTCACTAGAAATTAATAAGAATTAAAAAATAGCAACAAATTAAAACAGAATTTTTGGAAAAATCAAGAAACTAATTTGGAAGAGAAGAGAAATTTCTAATTTCTGGAGAACCAAAAATTAAAAATTTCTGTTTGAAGAAACTTCTAGGAAGTAGGGATTAAATTTGCGAGAAATATTGAAAAAGAGATAAAAAATGGCTTTAAAATGCTAAATAAATTCTTAGAGACAGTTTTCGAAATTTGGAAGAGAAATTCTAAAAATCCAGAATAAACATTGTTAGAAAAAAAAAATAAACATTCTTTTCTAAAAATTTTTATGAATCCAGTAAAAATTGTGAAAGAATTCTAGAAACCCAAAAGGAAACTTGTAAGAGAAGTTGCTAGAAAATTCTTGGCAAAAAAGAGATATTTCTAGGAATTTGTAGAAATATTGAAAATAATTGCTGGAAAATTCTAGATACTTTGGGGAAAATTCTAACAATATGGAAGAGGACAGAAATTAAAAGAAAGTTTTTGATAAATTCAAATAACCTAAAAGAAAGTTTGAAAGAAGGATTTCTAAAAAAAAATTCCTAACAATTTCATTTTCAGAAAAATCAAGAAAATTTTATAAATTTTTAGAAATATTGAAAAAAATGCTAGGAATTTCTAGAAATCTTGCCAAAAATTCTAAAAATTTTAAAGAGGACAAAAGTTTGCAATAAAAATTGCTTTAAAATGCCAAATAAAATTAGAAACCGAAAATGCTACAAACCCAGAAAAAAATAGCGTCCTTAAAATAATAATCTTAATTTTAAATTCTGAAGATTTCTATAAGTAAGGAAGAAAATTTAATAAAAATTCTAAAAATCTACAAAAAAATGCTGAGAAATTCTTAACCAAATAAAAAGAAATTTCTGGAAATGTCTTCCCAATTTGCTTAAAATTTGTAGAAATTTTGAAACAAATTGCTGAAAAATGTTTAAAATCTAGAAGAATTTTTGATAGAAAGCAGAAATTCGAAAGAATAATTGCTACAAATTATTAAAAGAAATTTTAGCAATTTGGTAGAGAAATAGCTGAAAAAATTGTCAAAAGCAGAAAAGCAATTGTTGAAAAATTTAGAGCCAGTGATATAAATCTTCAAAATTATTTTTTTTAAATTCTAGAAACCTTTAAAAGAAAAAAACTTCTAAAAAACAAATAACAAATTTAAAAAAATGCTTGAAATATGGAAGAAAGTTCTTGGAAATATATTTGTTTGATTTTATTGTTTTTTAAGCAGCAAAATTATCAACGATTAGTATTTAAAGTTATCATGTATATGTAGGGTGGGTGGGTGGCCTCTATCCCACCCTCCAATCAGTAAATCATAAGCGAGGGTTTTAATTAAAAGTTGTAAAATGTAAAGATACATAAAAAAATGGTGATATAGCCATCATAGTGCTTTCCTTACATTTTTCTCGAAAACTATGAGATTTATATTTTTAATTAAGTTAAGGACTTTATGAAAAACATATTTTAATAAAACTTGTTCAGTTTTTCATTCCTTTTAAATTTTATTTGAAAAGTTATGTAATATTTTTCAAATTTAAAGTAAACAATTCGAGTAAACATAAACTTTCGATGTTCATCGAAAGCATTTCAGTTCCAGGTTTTAACGAAAAAACGGGATCATTCGTTTTTGAGATACAGCACCCACAGACATTCTCATTCACGAAAACAATACTTTTCCTATATATTCAAATAGTGATGTGGCCATCATAGTACTTTCCCTATATACTCAAGAACTATGAGGTTTATGCAAAAAATTTACTCTTAATAATTTGTTTATTTTTGAATTCTCTACAACTATTTGTTAAATAAATTTCATGTTACTCCAATAGTTTATTAGCAAATGGCAAAAAATGGCAAATTTTTTAATTTTTAATTTTTTTCTCGAAAGTTAAGAATTTTATGAAAAAAATGTTTTAATACATACATAACAAATCACTTTTGTATTATTCAGTGTCTGTCGAAGTATTAGCTAGAGAAGTAGTTGTTTCAAAAATGATTTGTTCACTTTTTATATATATAAATTTATGATGCACCCGAAAAAGACAAAACAATACTAGTTTTATAAAAATTATGTGTCTAAAGTATCAAGATATTATTGATTGTTGAATAAATTGGTTGTTTGAGTTACGTGAAGATCAAATTAATTGATTGTTGAGTTACGTGAAGATGAACAGTAATAATAAAGACACTTGTATTCTCTTTCTCCACAGTTTATTTCTATTCGCTAAATGTACATTTCGTTTACAGCATAAACTTTATCAATTGCCATACTCTTATACACTGTGGAGATAGTGATTACAAGTGTCTTTATTATTAAGATACTGATATAAAAACATTAAAATTGTGTTGTTTTTTCTTAATATGTATTCATTATATTTTTGAGTTTTATTGCAAATATTAATATTATGTTTTTGTATCTGATTATATTTACTTCTTATAGATTGAAAAGTTTTGGTGGTAAAGCGACAGATTATAGCCCTAGGGCAAGAATGAGGCAACTAATGGGATACGAATTACCATTCGACAGGCACGATTGGATCGTTGATAGGTGTGGCAAAGATGTACGTTATGTTATAGATTATTATGATGGTGGTTCTGTGGACCCTAAATACCGTTTTGCGTTACTGGATGTGAGACCAGCAATGGACAGGTAATTTAGAAACTAATTTACAATTTAAAAAACTGATGAACTTGGCTATATATTAATTTTTTGTTAATTCAATGATATTTTAAATATTTCGTTGGTATTTATAGTAGGGTACCAGTGTAATTAGAACTTATTCATCATTAAGAAAGGATTATAATGCAGAAAATCAGTTGTGCTCTTGCTTTTTAAAATGTGATTAGTAGACAACCACATAAACACATTAACTATTGTAAAAACATTTATTCAACCCTTTGCACTCAAGTGGATTTAAAAGTTTATTTTAAATGTAGCAATATTATGCGACAGCAGAGTGCAAGGTGTTAAGATAAAATTTCATTCAACTAATATAGCCAAGTTCAATTTTTTATTTTAATAACCACTGATTTTTTAAAATAACAATGAATAACATAGCATAACAGTAGCAATATAGTGTAGAGTTTCTAAATTTGTAATTCTTGTTGCGTTTCAGTTTTGAAAATATATGGGATAGGATGAAGGTTGCTTGGTGGAGATGGATGTATAGCGACGAATAATTAAAAAGAAACATTTTGAAAATCACTTTTTAGTTGCCCACCAAAGTCATAGTATCGCTACCACATTGCTATAGTTCCGACATGTTTAATTACGTCTGAAACTATGTGTAATTAAACGATTTAGGCTGTTAATAAAAAAAATACTCGAAGTAACAGTTTGTTTCAAATACTAACCTCACAAACTGTAGAAAATATATTATCCTTGTTGTTTAATTTGCATATATATTTTAAAAAATTATTAATTGTTAAATTATTTAAAGGTCGATAGAAATAGTTTTATAAATGTTTAGTTGTTAGAACCAAACTCGCAATATCTGCTGTTACAAAAATGTTTTTATATTAAAACATCGGAATCAAAAGAATTGAATGATGCTTTTGAAATGTTTGATGAACATGATAATTAATAATAAAATAGAATATCAGTAAAATATTAATGGTATCAAGCACACATAGTAAAGATTTCTGCTTATATTCATTGTTTTATGTAAATAATTATTATGAATAGAGATTAATTGAAAATATTAAATTTAAAAAAATGTGGCGTCGTTACTCAAGTTCAGTTATTGAATGGGTGACCGGTATTATTCGCCATTGAGATTAATTAACTAATTAGCAATTAATGGCACTCTAGAGTGAAGGGGACGATATTTTAAAGTAACAAGCACATTTAAACAGACACAAATAACACAGCGGAAGGTACACTTGGTTGATAGCCAAGCACTACAACTAGTACTACTGAAAAAATGTTGTCGCAGAAAATACTAAACTTAACCTATGGTTTACACTGACGAAAACAATAGATGTTGTTAGCAAAACCATAAAGTAGTGAATTATTAACTTACAGTATGTGAACAAACAATGATAAAGTTAATCCAGAATATCGGAAAGAAAAAATCATTACTTCAACAAAGAACTCCCATCAAAACTGAAAGTTATATCAATTTGTGTAGAGTATTTCATTGACTAGGTTTAAGTATAGTAATATGAGATTGAACAAATTATATCTGAGAAGACTTTATATCTGACATATATCTTCTCTATTGTAATTTCAATGAAAGAGTTATTTGTTTTATTCAACATGAAGGATTACAAATAAAGAAAACACTTACTTTTTTATACCACTAAACTAAGTTTGATAATGATTACCGTGTTGTCGAAACTAGTCCCTGAAAATAAAGTTTAAAGTGGTATAAAAAAATAAAAGTGTTTTCTCTATTTTTAATATTGATATGTACCACAAAGTGAACGCCGTTAAGATCCAAGAATGAAGGATTACGTTTTTAAATTTTCAGTTTGTCTAAGTATGTACATGTTTGTTGTAGTTCCATTTATATGACTATTCCCGCTTTGAATCAGTTTGATAACTTCAAAGCTAAAATTAGTATTGTTACTATTGCACAAAATATAAAAATAAATAAATTATAACATTTATTATTATGACTTACACTACATTTTAACACGAATAAAAACTGGTAATCTAGTAAATACAAGAAGATCAAAAAGTAAAATTAAGAAGAAAGTTAATGAAGTTGTCTCAATTACTAGCCCACGAGAAAAGAAAAATAAATGAATTCTTTCCATTCACCAAAGTTTTCTCCTAAAGAAGCAAAATTTATTTAAAATAATAATTCGACCTTTAAAAGTTATTTGTACCTGTGTAATTATAAATTTTCCATCATACTAATGAAAAAAAAAATATTTTGAATGCAACGCTGTTGGTTTTTAAGAGTCTCAGCCATGCGCTATTGAACTAGAAGGAACTACGGATTGGGTCTAAAATATCTCAACGGTAGAGGCTTTTTCCTGAATTACATTGGACTTCTAACACTTCGTTTTACCACTTTAGAAATACATATTATTAATGATATAACAATAATGTTACAAATGTTATTTCAATTATTTCAATTAAGAGTTAGTTGTATCGTACATAGAGAGTTCAGTTTATAGTATGAATTAATTAGTTTTATTTTTTTAGGTTAGGATGTTAAACTAAACTTGCAAATATTTACGCACATAAATAAATTGTTTACATTGTTCTAAATTACTTACCTTTAACATTGTTGTCTTTCATTTCAATGAATATTTATTTCTAAGCAGCTTCCTATTACAATCACATTTCATCAAAACAATTAATGTTATTTACTAATATGTAAATGTTGTTTCGCGACCGTAATTTGTTTTAAATATAAATAACAACTTTTATTTTAGTGAAGTATTAATTATTTGTTAATTACGATGTTTTAATAATAAATAACTAGATTTTAAACGTAAATTTTAGATTAAAACATTAAAAAAAAACAACTGATTATTTATAATATACACGTTGTCCCCTGAAATTTTGAATATGGGTAATGTAATGTGTGTATTGTATCTCGATTATTATTATTGGTTGCTATGGTTCTTGCTGCAATATGCATGTCAATTTGACTTACATAGTTTCAAAATGTTAACAGGAATTTTATGATCATCTGGGATATTGTTTGGCTCAATAAAGAGATGTTTTCGAACATTTAATAAGATGAACATTGTAGTTATTTGTTATACGTTACGTCAGATTGTGTAAGTATGTTTCATTATAATTCCCCATTTTATTACAAATTAGAAATTACTGATTATTTCCCATTGGTCAGTCCATTAAAATACGTCACGAGCGTGGTAACTAAGTAACAAGTAACGAATTTAAATGCCCGTATTCAATATTTCAGGGGACAACGTGTATATTCAAACGTTTTATCGAATTATTTAAATATTTTAGAAGTTACGCATTAAATAATAATTTTAAACATGTGTTCAAACTAATTATTAATTCCATTATGGTTTCTATGGAATTCATTTAAAGTTATGAGTGTTTCTATGTTTTAATCAATTTTGTTTGTAATTTATAACGTGTCGTGAGGTTAATAAAGGGTGAAACGGGATAAATCGTGTGTGTGTGTGTGTTTGTGTGTGTTAAGGTGCAAACGTAATCAGATCCGGGGTGCGAGCTTTATAAATATATAATCTGATAAGGCAAGTCCGGGGTTTTCGGGTAAAAAAAAAAATAGCGCCTGGTTCGTCACCGCGGTGCGTCCGGGTAATACAGACAGCGCGCTTACCGATTGTCATAAGCACACCCTTCAAGCACGCGAATCTGACAGACGAATTTTTACAGCGGACCAAATGTGATTTCTAAGTAAATCCGGACCAATTAACACAACCAACAGTATTCGAATAGTATTTTTGTACGAGCTGAACAGTTTGCGGTGGTTTCTGTGCTGTGTTATTCCGTACTTGTTGGTTATACTGTCGCGTATATTTGTGTTTGCCTGACGTTTTGACGTATCGCCATCTTAACAAACCACTTGTTAACGCGCCGTGTTTTGTTTATTAATTCAAATTCGACTGTTCCGCACGCGACGCTTTCGTGGGCTTCTTGTTCTCCTGTGTGTGAACGTCCATTTCCTGTCCCGCTTTCCGCCCTCGGCAACGTATGATGTTAGGGTAAGTCGATTCCGAAATACTCAATTAACTTTATTATGTCTGTCAGAGGGGTGTTCGATCCTTTTTTTTTTGTTCGTGTGTGTTCAGAGGAGAAATCATCCCGGTAACACTCTTCTGACCGACACCTGACGCCCTTATTCCATCCAGATAAATTTATGGTAATTTTAATGTGCACAAAAAAGCGTAATCCAATAAAAAAAAAACGTTTCCGAATAAATTACACCTGTCACACAACGCGCTTTTTATTCCCATTAAAATATCTTCCAACCCTTATGTGCTTAAATGCTGTGTATTAAATTTTATATAGCTTATGTTTAATATTAACAATTTTAATTAAATTTGTATAAAATTAAAACCGTAATATAAGAGTCAAGTGATGTCGACCTCGGTCTCTAGGTGGATGGATGAGCGTCAAGCATTCGCCTTTGTGGCCGCACTAATTAATTCTTCTGCAAAGTGAAGGGGGACGAATGAATGAGAATAATTTTAATCATTCAAGCTACTCCGTTGAAGGTCTTGACGTCGATGATGAAACGGGCCCGCATGTCTTTTGCGGTTTATGATAAAAATTTTGGAGATGAACAGAAAGTTGTTGGCGTATCATGTATTGACCCAAAATTCAATTGAATTACCCCCGAATGTGTAGTGAGGCGAAGCGGGTCCGGGGGATAAACAATGAGCGGTCTTATTTGGTAACAGAAATCCATAAATGCTTTGTTATTAAGTTATACAGGCGTGGGGATGTTTGGAGTTAATGAATAAGTCAACAGTTAAACTGGCGTATAATTTGGCTCAGATTTAGAGATATTCGTAGAAAATGGATTGATAATATAGGGAAAATCACACCAGAAATGTGCACTCATGAGTTAAGCCTTTACACTGCTGAATTTGGAAAGCAAAAAGCCATTGAAAATAACAAAAATGTCAATGTTGATTATCTATAAAGCTGTAAAAATTAATGCCTTAGATAGTTTGGCAAAAGAGGAAGGAAATACGGCCCAAATATACAAGATAATCATCCTCAGGTTATAAAAAACATTTTCGTTATTTTGTATTTAAAATCCTAAATGAAACAATTGGAATTAATAGTTTTTGGACAAAAATATATTAATGGGTCCGAAAGGTATAGCTCACTGAATACTCCAAAGTCGTGTAAATACAATTTAAGGTTAACGTTTCTTGTTTACTAGTAAATACTTTTTTTCAATTTGTGATGAAATGGCAGGTCAAATACCAGATGAAGTACTTACATATTCTGCATTGTATGCTTTTTGTCCCACAAGTGTAGTAATGCAATAGTTTCTATTAAAAACATTTGCTATGATATCCAAATGCATTAGACATTTGTAAATGCTAATGGTTTTTTCGTAATTATGATCTTTTCCACTTGTAACGACCAGGAAGGCTAACAGCTTTAGATAATGACATGTTAAGGGTGAAAGTGGAAGCAATACTTGTCGAGACAATCGTGGAGCACTCTTAATCAACCTTGGTCCTGAAACATATTTGATTGCTTGATCACTGGTGAAGAAAAATGACAATTCAAAACGCAAAAAGGAATAGCTTTTTACGAATGAATCTCCACGTAGTACAGCCAGGTTTATATTACAGAAAGGTGCAAAAGCACTTTGATGAAGTATTCCTGTGGTAGTGCTAAAACCTTTACAAACTGTGAATACAGACCTTAGCTGGGAACAATTGGATCCAGTTATTCAATCTTTAATTGAAAATTGGCCAGAATTGTCATTAGAAAAAGTGTTGTTCTGCAACATGACAAAGCCTGGAAAAAAATTATTTATTTATTTATTTATTTATTTATTAATATCTTTGGTCTTCTTTCTTAATAAAATACATAAAATACAGAAAAAAGAAAACAAATTACAAAAACATACGTAAATTAATTTGTTTGGAAGGTATTACTCCACCCACTGTACTCATGCCATAGGATTTCTATTTATTCCGATCTTTATAACATTTCTTTAAGTGGCAAAATATTTAAAAGTTTCAATGATATCAAAAATACCATTTCCAGGAATATTTTTCGATCCAGTAATGAAATTTTGGACACTAGATGGCTAAAGGTTTTTGATAATGCGGATGGTTATATCATTGATTAAAAATAAAGCTTGTTAAAAAGTTATCTGTTAGAATTTAATATTAAAAAACAACATTACTTTCCTGTTCCTCTTATAGAATTGTTTAAAACGGTATATAATTGAGGCAAACCTTCGCCAAACATAGGAATCGGAAAGATGAGAGAAATGAAAATCACTATCGTATGTGATGTTACCAAAGTGAATTTTGCCGCTATGTTTCTGTTTGTATTACCAAGTAATAGTATCAAGCATATCAAACGAAGAGATATTGAGCTTCCTTGTTTACGATTGAAGTGTCCTTCATCTTAGTTTTGATTCAATGTTCTCAGCCATCGGAGCGATAGTCACCTATCGGCTTTGGATTTGCAGCTCTTCTCCTCGGGGGTACCTGGCGTTGGAGAATTATTAACTGAAGATTGTGGATTAATACGATTACGATCCTTCTTATCATGCCAGTCTAGAAGCCAAGAATTTATAATGCAAATGTTCATCAGATGAAAAAAATCTGTTGACGTTCATTCTCATATAAAGCCGCCATTATTAAAATAAAATCTATCTGTTTAAATATTATAAAGGGTGTAAGAGAATCAATAATTAGAAAAAACACGAAAACAAATGAGTCGTATTAAGACTACAAAACAAATCACCTATTAAAACAACTATTATTCTCGCTAATACCTCGACAGACATTGAATGATACAAAAGTAATTTGCGCGTTACAAGTAGCAAAGCTTTCAAAGCAACACTAGTTTGAACGTATTTAATACATTTTTATTATTCAGAAGATATTGAGGATTTAGACGATAGGAAATCACATAGCCATGCGGTGAACATTATCCGCTTTGCTGGACGGTAGTGACGACATAAAACACACCAAAGTAAGGACATGAACATGAATGTTTTTAAAACAGCAAAACATCTTAAAGAAGAACATAAACAACATAAAGAAAGTAGGTGTTCAAAATCACACCTTCGACGTATTGATTATGGGATGTGACTTCTTCAGCAGCTGCCACGATCCGCGCAACACGTTTCTCAGCACGGTTTTCGGTTTCGTATACCAGTGTCTTGACGTGCTCCTACAAGAAGAAGTCAAGACAAGTAAAGTCTGGCGATTCAGATTCTGGACCACCCGCCCTATCTACTGTTGGCTATAGGTTGTATTCAGGTGGAGACGCACGTGAATGATGTAATATTGATACTTCGTAGTAAAAACGCTAGATGTGTGCGTTGTCCAACAGCTGCGGCAAAACATGCTGAAGGAAGAGCATATAATTTGTACCTGTCAAGCGCTGGGGCGTCCTAAGGATGTGGTCTTCTACAATGATATAAAACTAGGTTAAGGACGGGGAAGAACCTACATGCAAAATGAACCCGAACAGTTCAGGAACGGTTGTCAGTAAAAGTATACTGACAACCGTTCCTGAATTGTTCGGGTTCTTTTTGCATGTGGGTTCTTCTCCGCCCATACACGAGTTTTATATGAATTATACTAGGGGAATTCAATAATTAATGCAACACATTTTGTTCCCGGTCATATTTGGTTGAAAAAACTTAACATTTTGTGTAGATTATCATTCAATTTCTGCTCGGTCTCGTATAGTTTTATTGATTTCCGATAGGGGACAGCGCTATACGTAGCTGTTTAAATGGCGTCTGTAACGGAGATGCGTTCCAAACAACGGGCATTGATTGAGTTTCTTTTGGCGGAAAAACAGGGCATCTCTGATACTCATAGGCACTTGCAGAATGTCTACGGAGATCTGGCAGTGGACAAAAGCACGGTGAGTCGTTGGGCAAGTCGTGTGTCATCATTGCTGCAAGGTTAAGCAAAACTGCCTGTTCTCCCGCCGGCCGTGCACAGCTTTGGCCCATGCAATGTCGGAGGTTAACAGTCTCATTCGAGATGATCAAAGGATCACAATAAAAAACCCCGCTGCTCAACTGAATGTCTCTGTCGATAGTGCCGTCACAATTCTTCGGTTGGAATATTCAAAGGTTTGTTCCCGCCGGGTCCTGCGATGCCTAACCGAAGACCATAAAGAGCAAAGGATAATCATCTGTGTGGAATTGTTTTAAAGCCATACCCTCAGCTTGCAAAGTCATGGATACGTTGAAATATAGTGTTTTGTAGCAAAAGGATTAGGGAGTTTCATAAAAATAATGTGTTGCATTATATATTGAACCTCCCTTGTACATTCCATCTCCTGTGAAAGTCACCTCATCGGTAAACAAAACGGTGTCCGGGAAACACCGCGCATCTCTAAATAAAGGTTAATCGTGGAGCAAAATTCGCTTCGCCCGGTTACTTGCTTGATTTAAGAGGGTTACATATCGTTAATACCTAAAATCCGCCAGGCGGTCTTATGAGAAACCGTGACATGACTAAAGACAGTCCGCGAACTGATACTAAGATTGTTCTAAACAAAATCCTGTTTAACCTCTTCACGGTTTGGCGATCTTATTATTTGATCACGTGCTACTTGACTACGATGAAGATTCTGTTGTTGCAGCGTGTAAAAAAGAAGGCATGACTCAGCGTTACTCTGGGTACTTACCGTTGGAGAATTTTGAAGTGAAGTTTGTAGCATTTCGAGCGGTTTTTTTTCTATAACAATAAATTTTATAGATTCTGATTGAGTAGTAATGAGGCATCTTGGAGTACAACCACTGTGCGGCCATCCATTGCAATCTCCGAGCTAGTATATCAGATGCAAATCAGCGGGCCCAGGGTCCATGTATTTTACTACCACTTACCGTCATCATCTGCTTCAATATACGTAGCGTAGTCAAGTCTTTTTCGTACAGCAGCCATTTCTGGCAATGTATTAGCTATGTTATTTTCGATTGTCTAGGTGTGTACTATATCTCCTGAAAGCTTGAGATCAATGTACTAACCTTGTAGATCTTAACTATATTTGGTCAGGCAATATTAATATACATTTCTTGATCGAATAACTTTAGCGAAATCTTTCTTCATTAACTTTCAAGTTTTTCGATTGCTTGGCTCTAAGTGTACACTCTACGCACTTGGTTTCACGAACAAAATGAAAGCTTGAAAAAATGTAGTCTGTGTACATTTTAACTTTGAAGCTCATGTAATTAAGAAGATTCTCAAACTATTTTTGAACGATGTCATCGTTTATTACAAAACCTAGAGGAAATCGTTTCTTACTTCGAAGTCATAAACAAGACCAGGAACACGGACTTGGTGTTGATGTTAGGTTTATTTTTTAATTGTTTTACTATTTTGTGTATCATATTCGCCACAAGAGATATGTCTTTCGTGCATCATACAGTCAAATTTTTGCTTCAGAGATTGAAGGAGCGGGTAAACCGTGAACATTTATTGGAATCAGGATAAATCCTTTCTTTCATTTTTAGTTTATATGATAAAAAAATGCTCTTGATCAGACGATCTGCTCATAGCTATGTTAGCTAGTTGAGAATACCTTTTTTGAACCTAATACGTCTAATGGCTTTGCATGTAAACTATGTCAACGATTATATCTAGGTCCAAGACCTGATGTATTATTTCATTGTAAATCGTAGATAGAAACAAATACATCAGTAGGGGTAACATAGTGCTGAACCGATTGATTAAGTACTTTGGCCTATAAAAACCACATTTGATGAATTAGCGTAAAGTGTTTATTATCGTTGGAAAGCTTGCTCCTTTCCCTGCATTCACGCCGTAGACCCTTTTTGCTGTAGCTCGTTTCTGTACTGAGTTATGGTATTTCTACCAAACCCTTAAATTTTTCGGCGTTTTAAACATATGGGGCAAAACCGATTGCTCATTTGGACAGGATATTTTGATAAATTAAGTCTTATAAATGGCGTTTTTAATGTTCGAATCGATTGGAATGTTTATTTTGAGTAGAAAAATGGAAAAAAAACTTGAATTCGTGCTTAAAACTAACAAATGAATATGAAATTGAACACTGAATAAAACACTTATAGTCTGTTCGTTGGATCTTTGGTCGTACGTCACAAATTATCGCTTCGAGAAACGACGCAAAAACATTCAGTCTGATAAAGTAAACCAAATGCGTTAGAAAAAGAACGCACTGTAAAACTTTCGTCGTTTTTTGAAGCGATAGTTTGTGACGTACGACCAAAGATCCAACGAACAGACTATACTATGTTTTATTCAGTGTTCATTATGAATTACTATGTAGTAGCAGTTGCAACCATCATTATGAAATTGAGGAAATTAATCTGCTAATCAAAATTACTATCCGACGACGAAGACACCTTTTTCAGATGTCCAAGTCCACGACCACCACGGCCACGTCCATCACCACAAGTTGATGGTAAGACATTCGAGCTAGTTGGTATGTCATCCGCAGCAGATCAGCATTCTCGATCCCGACCGCGACCACGTCCAACGCTACCTGTTTTGGCTGCAGCTGCCATTTCTTTGGCCAATTCTTTGGTTTGAAGTTCCGTAACCATTTCAGGAGTGGTCAATATGTGTCTTTTACCACCCCTGCCGCTGTGTATACCATCCTTCAGTGCCGTCGCTTTCGGAAAAGGCAGAACTTCTTGGATGGTTTCGTCCCATTTTAATTAAGTTAACACCACATATTTCATTTCACTTCAAAGAAGTATTTAGAAATATCTTTACCAAAATATGCCAGACAATTTTTTCTTAAGAAAATTAATGTTAAGTGGCCAACACTTTTGCAATTTGTTTTGACCATATTAATTTTGTGCATATTGCTCATTCTTAGCCTTAGTGCGGTTTTGTTGGACTGCGGCAAGGTATGAGGACTCGGTTGGAAGACGTAGAAAGGGTAGAAGAGTTTTAGGTGCAGCGGACAAAGGTTGTATCCTATCTAATAAATTCAGATATTAGAGGTACAAACTTTTGAATATTTGTTTAGAAGTCACTTCTCCATATCATTTTTTTGTATATCGATCATTTGCGCCCATTATACCATCGCATATTAAGGACGTTCGCTAAAGAACTTATAAGAATTTTTTAATCGAATTCTGAAGTTAATTGGTACCATGGTTTCAGTTCTATAAAGCTAGAGGTTGTAGTATCTGTAGATAGATTCAGGATCTGCAGTTTCAAAAGATCTATCTCCAAATAACTAATCGAATAAATGAAACAGTGTACGGGATCATTTGATATGTTATATGTTATTGCTACCTTAATTGCATCTGCTTTAACAAATTAATATAAACAAAAGAATTCACATGGAAAAATTATACAAACAATTTTATCTGATTTTTTTGTCACTTCAACTTTCCTGGTAATGTCGATAAAAGAAAGAAGACAAATAAAAAGAGAAGATATGACAAGAGGGGATGATAAGATAAATACAAATATTTCTTATTAAATATAATATATGAGGGTCGATCAAATATAGACCGGAATTTTTTATTTATCGGTCGCTAAACAAAGTGTTATGCGCGTTACCGCTGAATGAGTTGGATGTGATTGTCAAGCTGAGGGGAGGGCGCTGATTTGATTCACTAATGCTTATTGCCGCCAGTAGCACTATGTCTGAGCACCAGGTAAATACGTCTTGAGTAACGCATCATCATTAATTTTTTTGCGCGGGAAGGCGTATAAAACATCCAAAATTTTTCTTCGACTGACTGCACAGTTCTCTAATAATACACTTAAGTCTACGAATGGCATAAAAAAATTTAAGTGGCCGCACAATGGTAGAAAACGTTAGTCATGCACGCCGACCGCGAACAAACCTTACTGAGGCGAATATTCGGATAGCACGAATATTCGCCTCAGTAAGGTTTGTGAGCTGATTGAAACTCACCGGCGATTTGCAGTATACGTAATTGCTACAGAGGTAGGAATATCGTACGGAAGTGCTAAATCAGTCATTTCCAATGAGTTGGGTTACAGAAAATAGTTAGGAAGGTGAGTTCCTCGCCTATTGATGGTCGATCACAAATCCAACCGTCTTGCTGTCTGCGGAAGGCTTTTGGCACGATACCAAGTAGCAGGGTGGTGAGTTTTTAAGTCACATCGTTACTTGTAAAGAGATGTGGTTGCATCATTACACCCCAATATCTAAACAAACAAGTATGGAGTGGAGACACCTGGAGAAGCTCCACCCCAAAACTCGTCTGCCTGAGGGAATCTTGTAACTGTTTTTTTGGGATAGACAAAGCATACTGCTTGTTGATTTCCTTTATGAGCGACGTATAGTCAATGCTGAATATTATTGCTAAGCTCAAACTGGCTTATCGACAGAAAGGACGAATCATGCCTATCGGAAGTGTGATTCTCCTTCATGAAGACGCTCGGATGCTTTGACCTGAGAAAAATTAGAGAACTTTTATTGGGAAATATTGGAAGATCCGCCCTATAGTCCCGACTTGTCCCCGTGTGATTTTCATATGTTTAGTCTCCTCAAAGACGAATTGGCTGAAGACACGATCGACTACATTTTTCGATAATGGTATCAAGAAACTTCGGCTTCGCTGGAAAAACTGAGTATATAAAAGCGGAGTCTATGTAGAAAAATAAAATATATGAATGAATACATAGATATTTTTTTAAAACTAAATTCCGGTTTATATTTGATTCACCCTCGTAAATTGTTGCGCGGGAATGGTTGATGAAACTCTATTCCAACCATATTAAGTAGCCTTGTTTCTCTTGCCACTAGTGCGTTTTTAAAGGTTGCTTGTGTGATTTATCTTAATTCTTCGTAAAGGCAGTGGAATCAATAGTGTACCATCCCTTGTTCGTTCGTATTCGGTGACGATGATTAGTGGTAATGCCATGGGAGGACTGAGGTTATTAATTCTGGCCGTTCATTATGAGTGATGTAAATAGTGGATGTTGGCGCGGTCAATAGGTTATGCGTGTGAGTTATGGCACTTGGCGGGAGTTATGCCTTTTGCGGAGGAGCACCGAGTTTGCGATAGCCCGTGCATAAGGGGCGAGGGGCCGACAATATGTCTAAGTGGATTCACGCGTGATACGATTCGCCTGTGAGCTTGTTAGTCTAGCGACACGCACAAATATTCACTATTGTGCCAAGAAAAGAAAATACAATGAAAACTTGAGGGCTACAGGTTTATATAAGATTTGTATTTTACCGTGGTTGTTTATTTAAGTTTAATTAACGATACAAGTGATTAAATAAAAATAAATAATGAGAACTAAAATAAAAAGAAAGACAGTCGATGAAGACAGTGAATGTAAGGGCATGGGCTTGTCTAGATGAGAATTTACGTCATTACTATTTACGAAATACGACTCATGCCTATGAATGTTACAAAAAGGAAATAATATTAAAAATAACTAATATGAAGCGATATATCGATAGCCAAACACTACTACTGCTACTAACTACTATAAAAAGAGAGAAACTTTGATGAAGGAAATGATGGTAAAGACGGGCTGAACTACCCCAACCATGTTGCCGCATTTGAGGATATAGTTGCAGCAGGCTTCAAACCTCTTCATTCTTTTTCACATTTTGTTCATACAAGTAATGCAATGAAAACGTCCTTAAAGATTTTGGAAATATGAATTTGCTGATAATTGCTTTTAACTTTTTTTGATTAAATTGATTAAGAGATACTGTTGAAGGTTTATTACTTGAAGTTATTAAACGAATGAAGAAAGCATTCCTAATTTAATTAATTCTTGATCGCGTGTAATATTCTAATACAAACTGGCAAAGTTGACAAATATATGGCCCCTTGCAGGGAATAAACTTTTTTATTCCGGAATATATAACTCCTTATTTTACTACGAAATAACAGCTTGTTGAATTACGCACACGATTAATTAAATTAAATATAATGTGGTGAATAGTAATGAACGTTTTAGTCACGTAATAAATGCGTTCATTCATTGGCCGGCCAGCGATATATCTTCCCTGACTAATGTCACTAGTAAATGCAGCACATACAAATTACACGCCCCTGTTTTCTCGTTATGTAAATTGTATAGCTTTTCCTACGAAACTTTTAATCATAAGGTAAAGATAAGAGAAAATTGGGTTGTTACAAAATTACGTTTATAAGCAGCACTTCGTGACAATTAGCTGGAATTACGGCTTATGCATTGCAACGCTTGTTTCCCGCTGTCAATTATGATAAAAGTGTTGGTTAAAGTTAACCATAATGCTGTCCAATTGGATCTCAACAGTGTTTATTGAAAAACTATGTTTGTTGTATCATCCATGGTTTAATTGAATTGTTAAATTATAATTTATGCAAGTATGCAATATATTTTAATATGAATTTATCATTAATAGGATTTATTATGTCTGACATAATAACCTTCTGATAATTGTAAAATATTTTGTAAAATATAAAATTGAAACAATTTACGTTTTAATTATCAGAAATAGATATGCAACGAAATATACACATATGCAACCAAATATGCACGCCAATTTGTTTCATAAGGTTATATTAGAGACGATGAAGCATCTTAAAAACTGGGTTTGTTTCTCTTCTTAAATTAATCAAAAATACATAGTACTATGAATAATATTACTAAAATTTTAATTGGAGAGACCCGGGTGGAGTTCAGGACGTTATTCCACTCTGGCCCATTCAGCCTATTCTCGTGAAGAATCGTTCGTTGGTGTTCTGAAAAATTATTTAGTCGTCACTAATAATATATTCTTAGCTATGATAATATTTCAATCTAATGGTGAAGTATAAATGTTATGTATATTTGGTTGCATATATAAAAAAAAATCAATTCTCCATACTATCCCTGGATTATTTTAATAACACTTGTAAACCCTTATTATATTTCTGAATTGGCTAGGCTACAATGAAATTTAAAAAAAGTTGTATACGTGAAGAAACTTATTCGTTTTTATTATTAATAAACAATTAAAACTAGTATATTTTTATCCCTGTAAGATTATTCTTAATGCAATTCAATATTTAATTACTTTTACTCATTATTTTAATTATAATTTGTGTGTTTGTTTAGTTGTATTAATATTTGATTTGTTTTATTTTTGTTTCATGTTTATTTTTCTTTCAAAACGATGCGAGTGTCGAGGGTTTTTCGAAAACGCTGGTAAGATTCCGTATTTTTGCATTATTCTTATTTCGACCTTCTTGTATCTAGTGTTCCTTCTTAAATTCCTTGCGTTATTTTAAATCAAAATATATAATTAGAAACTGCTCTGGGTTTTCTTAACTTGTCTGCCTATTTTGTTTCCTAGTGTTTCTCTGTATTATTAGCCTTTCTCTGACCGTTTTCACTCGGTGTATCACTTAACACTAACAACTTGCGTAGAATATATTTTAATGGGTTGCACCTGGTAGATTTTAGAAATTATTAATTAATAACATGCACTTGTCATAATGTGAGTGTAATAATTTCATAATGGTGATCTACTTACTCTCTCTTGCTTTAGTATTGAATGTAGCTCAATCAATATTTTGTTCACGCCATGAACATTACGACGCTTATTGTATTTTTTGTTGCCAACCTCGAGTATTTAATTTGTGTATTATTTTGATGGAACATGAACAAACTCAAATTTAAGAGGTTAGCAATAAAAAAATTTAAACAAAATTAATTTAGTATTACTATTCTAGGACATCCAGTATTAAATAATTTGATGACCGAGTTATAATTATTCAAATAATTAATTAAATAGAAGTATATAATAATTCGAAGAATATTTTATTTCATTGAAGAATCGTTAAAAACTTAATTAATTACTTTATCATGAAAGTTGTGAAGCTTTTTAAAGAGCTGGAAAGGATGTTACATTAATTTAATTTATGAAATTACTTACATACATGTGATTAGTCGATTGATTAAATAATAATTTAATAAAGTGGAAATTTTTTACTGGTTTTATTTATTTTGTTCCTTTCATCCTCTCATTATTCCTAAATATAAAATATATTAAACAATACATCCTTTTAAAATCAAATATTTCCGTACCTCATAAAGGCTTGTCTGAAAGTCTATAAAGGAAGGACCATAAC
The DNA here is from genome assembly GCA_963969525.1 of Ontholestes murinus. Lineage (NCBI taxonomy): Eukaryota > Metazoa > Arthropoda > Insecta > Coleoptera > Staphylinidae > Ontholestes > Ontholestes murinus. Next base: position 17,203,359 of record OZ018393.1, read on the forward strand.
TAATTTATCCAGTAACGTTAGAGATATTTTAAGTTTACAGGTAAGTATGAAGTAAATACTATATTTTAGCTGTGAGATTAATTGGGGTTATAATAGTAATTCTATTACAATAGAAGATTGTCACTTTTTTTTTAAATTTTAGAATGTGTTAAATCTTTAATTGTTTCGACGTTTCACTTAAAATTCTGTATATTTAATTGGAAACTCGTTTTATAGGCTCATTCGTGTTTATTGGAATACAAGGTTTTCACTAGTTTTCTTATTTTTGAATATATTAAATATTCTTTATATAAAATTTTGCATCTAAATAAAATTGCATAGATGTTTTCAATCGTGGTTTGTGAATTAACTTTTTCAACTTTGTCAACAGAGATTGCCAATCATTTTACTATACCCTTATTTACGCAACTTAAAAAATATAAATATTTTTTTCTACACACAACAGAGGCTACAATATATACGCCTTTCATTGTTGATAGATGATGTTTTGTTGTTAACTCTAAGGATACACTTAAAATTGCAGTCAGTGGGGTTACCAGCATTTTCAGAATCCAAAAACCCCTTGAGAAAGTAGTTCTAAAAAATGATTTGTAGAATAGTAATCAGCATGCCGAACTCATCAGGTATTTTATTAATCATTACTCAAAAACGTTACAACAAGGTAGGTGGTTTTTACTGCTGATTTGTGTACTATTCCATTGCTTAACGTTCACTCAAGATTTGATTGATAAACGGCTGATCTATTGCTGCAAATATTAGTGAACTTATTTCTTTTCCTCTGTTTTAATCGATATCTAATATCAATATGCATTTTTCCTTTGCTAGATTGATTTTTTGTAATTTGTTATATACACTGGTATATTAATATTCAGTAAATTTCTGGTCATTTCAAAAGAATTCTGCACGTTCAAATAATGATTATTTTAAATAGTTTTACGACTCTTTTAAAATCAAGTGAATTTTCACTGCTTGCAATCAATAGTCCATTACATAAGCCAACAAATTTTGATTTTTGAAAGTTAATTGCGATCTGACATCTGATTTTGTACAAATTTGATCTGCTGAATTCAAATCCAAAATTTTGCCCTATCACGTAAGGTTTCTTATCAATGTTGAAATAAAATTAAAAAAACATTTGGTCAAAATAAACACTACTTTTATTGATACAGAGACAAAAACAAATTACAAATAGTAAACTAAATTGGAAAAAGTCTTAAACAATCATTAATTTCTTTTCTTTCCAAAAGATCTTTCCCTCTTGCATGAAAAACTTCATTTAGTGGACTTTCTTCTGTATTCCAGGACCGATGGTATTAAGAAATTCTTGATCTTTCGTTATCCTTATTTGAGGACCGACACAAATTCTTCCTTTAATTTTGCATCTGAGATAGCTGGAAGTTTTCTCCGAAAGTATTTGAAACAGTCTCCATCTTTATTTAAAGCTTTAACGTATTGTTTCATTAATCCTAGTTTAATATGCAGTAGAGGTAACAATATTTTTTGTGGTTCAACAAGGCTTTCGTGCAGAACATTTTTTGATCCAATTGAGTTAAATTGTCTCTTCTTATCCAGACCTTTTCTTCCAATGTTGATATCTACTTCGACTGTCCCACTCACACAAAAAAACATGGGTGTTTAGTATACCCTCACCGCTGTCCTACTAGAAGTTTTCAAATTTTCAAATCCCCACAAATTTTCCAACTATGATCATTGTATTTGATTTTTTTTCAAGCAGTACGTTAAGATTTTCGTAGCTTTCCGTCATTTGCACATAATAGGCAACCAGTGCCAATCAAAAAACATTCCCACTGTGCAAGAGAACAGCTTTAAGGCTTCTTTTGGAAGAATCGATGAAAAGCCTCCAATCATCGGGATTGTATGTGCCCCTAAGTTTGTTTATCAGGCTGAAAATGTCAGTGTAATAAACTAGACAACCACTTTCTTCAAAATAGCCTGAATACTCAGATTTTCGATTCCTAAAACACGAGATTTTAATGAATTCTGCCAGTAAATTATTAATTTGAAGTCTGGATGCCAAAATTATGAAAAGAACCTTTGGAAGAGCTAAGTCTCTTACTAAGTCATCAAGTTTGGTCTTGGAAAATAACTGTGGTTGCTTAAAAACGCTCGATATTTCACTGGCATCGTTAAAGTTGTTTTCATCAACTTCAGGTTTAGAACTGCTTGTAATATCTTGTAAATTTGTTGGTTTTTCAGGTGTTGGCACGTATGGACCATATAGCACTGGCCTAATTGCAGACTTAAGATGTTTTCTATTTTTTTTGTGTTATATACACGTACATTGCACATACAGAAATAACAGTCATCATGGTGATTTGTTGGCTCTCGACAAATCATTGGTATTCCAAAGGGTAGGGATTACCTTATTCCATTACTCCAATGCCTTTAACCCTCTTCACATATCTTACATATAACATGTTTGTTTTGATCACCAATCTTTACTTTAAAATACTTCCCGTAATTGATGTTTCAACAGTGATTTAATTTTACGTCTAAATTTCTTGGCCACAAAATAACCACATACATAGCCAAAATTATCTCGCTTATTTTGACAAAGCCTTGGCATTTCAAACACGAATTTAACTGCAAAAAGCTTACTAAATTCACTACACGACTGCCTAGACCGAACTCAAACAGACTAATGAATACGCTTGTTACACAAAGACTGTATAACTCATAAACCAACGGTCTGACTACAAATCAGGGAATTCCAGCAATTAAATTTAAGTTTCGGGAATTCCCCTATACTGTTCTATTGATTTGTACACTATTTAATCTCAGTGGCGTAGCGATTTTTAGAATGTCATAAAATTTTTATTCGCAAGTATTAAAAAAAAACATAAAGACACCTAGTAAATTTATTTAAAAAATTTTGCGTGATTTAAACAAAAAAATGTTGAAAAACGAAAACTTAAAAAAATGAACAAATCTAAATTACAAATTTTTTGTTGGCCTGTGTTATTAGATTACTAGAAGACTACTTCTTTGGTTCATATACTTGTCCGTTATGTATATAGAACCAAAAAGTGTTATAAAGTCATTTGGCAGTTAGTTCTTTAGCCATAAATATTATTAAGAAAAATTCAAAATATTGGACACAATTATAATAAAAATTAATACTATCGTTGCTGCATTCTTGATGGAACATAATTACAGGGGTGGATTTATAAATTAAAGTCTTGTTTCGTTCCATAATTGCTTTATCAGTTTCCTGACATATGTTTCGACAATTACTTGTCATTTTCAAAGGTATACTTTGATTAGTGAAGGGGTGAATTTTTATCTGTCAGTATATATAAACGGATAAAGCAATTAAGGCACGAAACAAGACTTTAATTTATAAATCCACCCCTACAATTATAATTGTAAAGAACTTTAAAAATTGTTAGGGTAGAAAAACTTCTTAGAACTTAAAATCATTTGAATACTCGGGTGGTATTAAAAACACTCCAAATATTTAAAACGTTCAGAAATTTTAGAATCCCAGAGAAATTTCAAATTTTAATTGCTCCTACGAACTTAAAAATCTCATAATAGGTGAAGATTTGATTATTTTTTTGCCTATTATTTCATAATGTTTCACCAAGAGATAAGTGAGAAAATGATTCAAGAAATATTACAAATCTCTTTCACTTTTCCCACTACCCTAAGAGCTTCCAACTCTTCTTCAACTATTTTGTATAAATGATTTTGGTATATGTTCTATACAAAGTTTTTCGTACAATTTTATAGGAACTGTAGAGGATTTACTGCTCTTCTGTAATAGATACAATTTTGGGAACATGGGATCAGTCTAGTCATATCCTTCGAGATAGACTTCCTTGTCGGGTGTTGTTTCGTGGTGCAATCTAGTTATTTTTTGAAGAAAGTGAAGTTGAGTATTTAATTTGAATTGATTGGGCTTTATTGATGTCCGTTGTATGTCGACTTTTGACTCCTATATTTGTTTAATATTGTAGTGATGGCTTCTCGGTTGTGGTGGCGAATTCATTTTGTTGCTTGTTCTTTCACGATTCGATTTCTTTCGTGTGAAGTCTTAGAGGCGAATGTGGGACAGTAAACTCAAATCATGTTGGTGGTTTCCACTAATGACGCATGGTTTTGCGTAATCTGCACATGAGATGGGTGGTTTTGTTTCATTGAAAGAAACTTGTATTAAATAAATTCAAGGATTTACTTCAACTTTGGTACTTGCGGCGTTTTTAAGGATTAGTCGAAGATTCTGTTGGTGGTCTCTTCAACCCAACTGTGCATAATGAATCTTCCTACTATCGGATCCCAGATTGCTGTGTCGTAACCTAGGTTAGACAGGGTTTGCATTCAGTCTTTGCTTACATCGTGCAGTTTTTTCAAACTGAATGCACCCTCGGTTTCCATGGTGGTTGATCCATTATCTAAAAGTTCGTATCATTTTTAAAAGAGGGTGCGATTAGATGTTTTCCATATGATTTTCATTGTGAACTAACCTAAGAATATGTCCAAATTTGACAGCAATCGGACAATAGGTTCGTGCGGGCTAACAGGGATCACTAACCAAGGGAATTAACTAAGCAGAAGAAGAAAAAATGGGCCGGGAGTTACAGCATTTTGAGTAAAGCAACTTATGTTATTGAAAGAATGGATAAAAAGGAATAAAAAAGTGTTTTAGAACGGAAGCAACCATTCGTAAGTATTTTGTTAAATTCTGTACAGACCATAAGGGCATCGAAGATGATGAGTGCAGTGGGTGTTCAAAAGAGGCTGTTACAAACGAAAACATCAAAAAAATCCACAAAATAATTTTGATTGACCGTAAATTGAAGTTAATCGAGATAGCTGAGACTGTGAAGTTATCAAAGGTATGACATATCGTGCATGAATATTTGGGCATGAGAAAGCTCTGTGCAAAGTGAGTGCCCCGTGAGCTCAATGTCGATCAAAAATAACAAAATGTAAATGATTCAGAGCACTGTTTCCGAAATAAACAGGAGTTTTTGTTAAATGATTTTGATGATGATGTACTGTACACCACTCGAATCGGCAGCCAACTTTGTGGACTACACGCGACGAACCTAATTCAATGCGAGGAAAAAACAGATGGTTAACAAGGTTATGGCAGCAGTTTACCTACTGTGTGAATGCTCTGATCTGTCCGTTCAAATAGGAAACTACCTATCATCGGCCTTTTTAAAGCCTGGTATACATTAACCCTCAAACTATAGTAGACCACGTAAAAAGTCTAGACATTGAGGAACTCACGTAGGTTACGGGTAATTACAAAAGATCTTTTAGGTCGAGGTAATTTCGGAAGGCTCAGAGACCATACGACTCATCGAACCCATAACATAACATAAAGTTATGTCGTGTGTATTTTGGAATGCGTATTGTATATTGTTCATCTATTATCTTGAAAATGGAAAACAATCAACAGCCACTATATAGCATTGATTGTTGAAATCGCAAAAAATCGGTCCTATATGAAAAAAAGTGTTGCTTCACTAAGACAGTTCGTGTCACAAGTCGATCAATACGATGGTCAAATTAAATAAATTGGGCTACACCAATTGCTTCCCCTTGGCCCCCAGTGACTATTTCCCCTTTACAGACCTCAAGAGAATGCTCGCTGGAAAGAAATTTAGCACCAATGAAGAAGTAATCCCCGAAAGAGAGGTCTATTTTGAGGCTAAATCATACTACAAAAATAGTATCGAAAAGTTGAAAGATCGCTATAATCGGTGTATCGCTTTCGAAGGCAACTATGTTGAATATTAAACTTGAATTTTGCCAAAAAATGTGTTTTTCTTCCAAACGATACGAACTTTTCAACCCCTTTGTTAATAACGCATTTCCAGTGTTTCCCAAGCGGTTAAGTAATTGACTACTCCTATGAGAACTCGATCGAGGACCCCAAAACGGCTTTGATGAAAGTTAAGGAATTTGGACGAGGAATATAAGCCTGGTACACGGATGGTGCCAAGAATACCAGAGGTACTGGAATAGGCATTTATGGCCCTAACCAAAACTACAGCAGCTTCATGGCTCTGGGTACGACGTCCACGATTTTGCAAGCGGAATTGCAATTCATATGTGCGCCAAAGAATGCTTGGATATGCACCTAAATGGAGCGCATATATACATCTGCTTAGACAGCCAAGCCACATTAAAGGCCGTTCGAGCCTATAGTCACGGCCACGGACTGTCTGGGAATGTCGAAGATCCCTCTCGCAACTGGCGAAGAACAGCTCGTTTACCCTCATGTGGGTCCCAGGGCACGGGGATATTAAAGGCAACGAAGTGGCCGATGAACTCGCAAAACGAGGTGCAAATGCCTCTCCTATAGGATCAGAGCCGTTTTGTGGACTCCCCATGGCGCACAGAAGAGAGGTGGTGCAAAAATGGGAAGAGGATAGAAGACGCAAGCATTGGAACAATGTACTAGGTCTACGTCAATCAAAACGACTCATGAAACTCGATCACAACTACAAGATGCTTGAACTAACAAGGAACGAGCTTTCACCGGACTCATGACAGGGCATTGTGTCCTCCGATACCTTTTGTGGAAAATGGGAAAAGAGAAAAGTGGAAACTGCAGATTATGTGATTCGGTAGATGAATCGACCGAACACATACTTGTGTTGCGATTGTTCACAAGCGTCTTTCACACTTCGCTAGCGACCGATTATCCCACGAAGAAGTGAGCAATATCGCCCCCAAGAAAGTTACCAGGTTCATGGAGGACGTGGGACTGATTGGGAAGTGATTGGTTAAGGGTAGAACAATAGATCTTTTAGGTAGCAGTTCAAGAGAGGATAACACACCTCACTAGCACCCTATGTTATTTTTCGGCATCAGATAACGTATTATTTTGATGGATAATCGTCTGATATAACTCACTGAAGGTGAACAATTTCTGGCAGCCTCCAACATATGTGAGAATTGTCCTACAGTTTCAACATCCATCTTCTTTATAAATAATGTTTCGTAGGCATTGTCGTCGATGACGTTGGTGCTGGCTAACGCAAGCTGTACATTGTCTACTTCAATAGCTTATTGAGTATATTCATTACCATAGTAAATCCTGCAATTCTTGTGTTGGCGTGTAGATCTATGGCGAGGCTTTCGTCAGTATCAATATTCGCACTATCCAATATTTCTTCGCAGTTTTGCGTAATTTGTGCTATCTGGCTATCTTCAGACATTTGGTATGAAGTTCATCTATCGCAATGTACGATTTCAAGTTTTCTACTAGAATTTTGCTTCGATTTTTAGTAGTTGTTGTCTTCGTTAATTCGTCATGAATTGCATCATTTGTAGTCCTATTGTCTTTTGTTGTTTCAAAATCTTATTGTCTTTGATGGATGTATGTTAATTACAACATTTCAAATGCCTAGAATTATATAGAATATAAACAATGGATAATTTGATACCGTCAAATTTAGGAAAACTTAGAATTGTTGAACTACAAGGGACTTTCAAAAATTGTCGCTCATCCAGCAAGAGGTAAATTAAAAACCTTTTAAACAGTAAATTTCTAATTCCTTAGAATTAAAGTTAACTTCTTAAACTTAATTTGGAAATTTATAGAAAAGGTTATAAATTTTTAGCTATATATCGTACCTGGTGACACGTATATCTTTGGATGTCTGACCTACATTACAACTTTTGGCATTCTAAATTAGTTTAGTCTACCTTAGTTTAATTGAGGATAAAAAATATGCCGATCTTCTAAGGGATCGATCCTTAACTGAGCCATTTAACACTTGGCAACAATTTGCTTATTTGTTTTTAATATTTGGCCGCATTAAAATCTATATCATTTAACATTTTGTTTTGAATGTACAAGTTTAAATGATTGACCCTTCGTTTTTTTAAACACATCACGGAAGGTATTACATAATGCCAATCTTCAGACACGTGATTCGCTGTATCACCTCTCGTCAGTGGAACTATGCCATAATATTATTTTTTTGCTAAGAATTTGTATGATTCATTTAGGTAAATCGTTTCTGGAAATAAACATAAAAGTAGAGAATGGTTGGTTTTGTTTCACTATTTTTATAATAACTTTAATAATTGATGTAGCCTACTTTTTTGTGTGTTTCATTTTCATTTATATTTTCTTAATAAAATCCATTTTTTTTGTATTTCCGTTATAACATTATAGAAAAAGTAAATATGTATTATAAATCATATAACATAAAACTAATCCTTGTAGTTTCTTTACCCATCGATGATTTTATTACGTCCGGATTATCGTAAACTACCCTCTATAACATTTATATTTCTGTAGCTGCCTCTAATGCAGATTTATTCGATCACTGGGCGTGCATATTACTTCCAAATAGCTTTATAACTTTCATATGTGCAGACGTTTACTGTAATGGATAGCGAATGCGGTCACGTAACAGAAGAAATGAAACGTAAAATAACAATCGTTGCAGGTTTACCACACGTCAAAGATCAAAGTTTACATTCCATGGGCGACTCCGACATGCTCGGAATCTGTTGCAATTTAGCACTTTCTCCCGATTTGGATTCAAGGAGCAATCGATAGTTCTCACGTTATGTAACTATAGTTAGTTCCTCTTCTTGCCGCAGGTGTTGATACACAAATTCAACTTAACATCATGTAAATTCTTGGGATTAGTTAATTATATAATAATGCATTTTAAAGTATATTGAATAGAAATAACAAAGATATTAGTCAATATTATGATACAGTTATATTTATACCCTTTTGCGCCCTCACAATTCAGAATAGTAGCTGTTGATTGAGTCTGATTTGCTTTATTCATAAAGTGAATGAAAGCATTACAATGGCTGCACAATTCCATATTGATATTGCATGTGCTATTAAAGTACGCTTCCACATACATTCGAGAAAATACAGTACGTGCTCGTAAATTAAATTAATTGCATTATTTTAGGTTAATTAAATTTACCGTGTTCGCGTGCGAAATTAATTGAAAATTTCCGTCGGAATTAAAAACCGGCATATTTAATTAGACAAAAAAATATATATAAATAAAATGATTTCCGCGCGCGGGCCCTTGTGTTGGGGGAGGGTTGTGAATCAAATTGAATGAAATATATATAATTCAATCGATACTTGACGAGCCACGAATGGTTCAGGGCTCTTGACCGCTATTTCCGTTTCCGTTATGTGCCGTCCTTATGTGGTGAATGTGATCTCCAACTTTTATTGGTTATACTAAACTAGGCTTTATTGCGGCAAAAAAATGCAAATAGCGTTCCCATGTCAATATAAAAAAGAAACGATCGTCGTAATGTTAAGTGCACTTATAATGCCAATACGAGAGGTCCGGATGTATAATATAAATCGGAAGATGATGGCGCTTATAAATATTTTTATGCCAATTATACTTTAAGATCAATTCCCCCACCCCAAAGGAATCAAAATATTGGCTGTAATAAGGGAATCAAAAATATATCCTGTGGTGGAAAATACAAGTAACTTAGGATGTTTATATTTATAAACTTATATAGTTTATTACTTTGAGAAGTAAACTACAAAGCATTAATCATTATTGTTTCTAATGGACGCTTGATTTATAGAGAACTATATATGTTACACGACCTCGTATTCCTAATAATAAACGGCTATTAAATTTATCATCATCAATTGCAGTCTGCATGTCGTAATCAATTGGAGTTAATAACAAACTTTAACAGGTGACCTATTGAAGTATTTATCATCAGTCCTAATAAGTATGGATCCATTCACATTTTAACGTCATATTCGAGGGGCAATCACGCAAAGATCTTCGGGAGATTGCATTTGCGCGCCACGTCCACCCCCCGCATCGTACCGAAACCGGCGTGTCGCGCCTGTCAACTCCCGTTATCATCTTACATCTCGGCAGGTCCCTTTGTCTCATCAGTGTTGTCCCCCGTCCATTTAAATACTTGGTATCCATCACATTCATTTCCACACGAGTGAAAACAATGCCTGCCCTAATGACACCTCTCCTCTACAACAGCACCGAGATCCATTATCTTCTACACATACATAACGCACTTCAGCGCAGAAAGCTTTCGGCGACGGCCGACAAACAAAAGGTCCTTCATGATACAGCCCCGTTCCGTACCCCCCTTTTCTGTTAATCTATGATTATAGTTTAATTTTTGAGTAGTTCCTAATCCCACGGTATTATATTGATAGATTGACCGCATAGTAATATGCTCATTATCTTCAATATAATGTATTCAGTATTTTTGGGGGAAACCAATATTGCCTTCATATTTATGCTTTAATGGATTTTGTTATTATTAATTTTAAAACGAAGAAACTGTTTTTGTCCAATTATCAATCATATAGAAAATTTGTTATTGATGCCCACTTACCTTTGATCTTTGATAATCTTGGGGATAGCAGATTCGTCAAAATTATTTTGTTTGTTATAGCAAATAAGTGACTTAATATTATTAGACTAGTGGAGTTGGATGGGTAGGAGAACACTGTCATTTGGTAATAATATAAAACTAAACCCATTTAGTGATAGCAACAAGGTCAGCAAAGCAGATAGGATAATTGATACCCCTATGAGATACCAAAGGAACTTCTAAGAAAAATGAGTTACAGAAGATGTTTGAAGTGCTCTCTATTCATTTCCTAGCAGGCATAAGAATGTTGTCTTAATCAGATTTTTTGGCAATTTTGATTTATTTTCAGCCATGGCTCTCAAGGCTATTTGGGAGTACTATAATGTGACGTTTTTCATTATCTCAAATAAATAAATCAAGAGCGTCTGTAGGCGTCCTTGTAGGTCATAAAACAGGTCCACCTCATCAATTCATCAATGTGAGTCATGGTCATTGATGCATCAGCAAACATCAGGTTGTGGCAATGCGTGGTGGTGGCATACACAAATGGAGAATAAACATTGGTAAGTACCATCCTGCTCGGTTTAAGAAACTTTCACTGGAGTAGGAACAGCAAGTGGTATCCATCATTAAATTTAGATAAGGTGTGGATCCTCCTCAATTAGCAGAAAAAGTTGATGTCAAGGACAACATCGTTGGAAAGACTCTGGTGTTTGACATTGTTACAGTCTTTAGCTTATTAGGCAAATGCTGCATTCCCAAAAGAGCTCATCATCGTTGAGGATATAATTAATGGAAGGAGCATGTATGCAGTCAGCGTAATTTGTTTAAATAAACATGTCTATTCAAGTTTTAAAATTTCAATTTAATGTCCCTTCGGCATTTGTATACCATGTTATATTAAGAATGTGTCACAATAAAAATCAACATTTTAATAGTCGAAATAATTAGTGTAATTCACTCTATTCTCGGTCAACATAGTGAAATTAAAAAGTTCTTTGGGTTTCTACGACTTTTCATAATTGCCCTGAAAGAGCTACTCCTGCTCGGATCGTTCCCTTCCAACAATTACACAATTTTAATGGCGCGCATAAATATCTCGCGATATTTAAGTCATCAACTAATGATAATCAATAATGGATAAATTAATTCGGGCCCCCCAAGATTAGTGTAAGTTTACGTGCGGCGTAAATACTTAATGCCGTCTAAATTGGAACTGGGTAAATGGTTCGGTATTGATTTCAGGTGGTATTTACATTCGGTAGTCGAGTTATTCTGGCGGAATCGTGAATGGGGTAGGCGGGATTGGAGGATTTAGTAAATGAAATCAGTTGAAGTTAGTCGCGTGTCTACTGATATCGCACTGTTTGCATACACTAAAATGTTTATAGATCATAACGGCGGAGCGTCGCGACGCCGCGCCGTGTAATAATGCACGGCTCTCTCGCCTTTGTGCCACCCCTGCGCTATTGTCGTGAGCGTATGTACGTTTGTTTTCGTTTCCGTTTTCTATTCTGATGGCAAAAAATACCTACTGGATGTGCATAATAACATGTAACGCAAGTTTCCCTTTACGGTTCTTATGATAAACATTGCGGTGAGATGCATACATATATTTCATTTTAATTAGGCAAAATGGTAATAATATTAAGGTTTTCCTGTGAACAATTGTAGGTAATATTAGTCAGTTAATCTGTAAAGTAAAAATTATTATTTATGTTGACAATAAAATAAGTGCAAGACTGAGACAATTGCCTTAATGGTTTCTCTATAAAATAAGTACTTTTAGAAAGTCTTTTCCCAACTCTTCATTCACTTAATTGTAAACGCTTATAAAGTTTGTATTACCTAGAATGTGGAAAGTAAAATACTTTTATATTAATGAAATGCAAAGCTAGGCGCATTTACAACATATACGGACTAACTTCATAAACCAAAATGTACTTTATTTAAAAGTTGCCCTTTATTATTTTTTAGATGCACGTTCTTATCCCAACGGGGTTGATTTCGTGTTGTAAATCGTCTCAAATCTTATTCCTTTCAAAGGTTTGTCTACGTTTAAAAGAGACTAGAGGAGCATGCTTAAATAAAGAGATCTAAAGGCTTAATTGGCTGAATTATTGTTGTGATGGAAAAAATAATCATCACTCTCAAATCTTATTCATCTCATTGTTCTTCTAAGTTTGAAAAAGACGAAAGGAACAAGTTCAGTTGAGTATGGGTACCCACTTTCCACACTCACCTGAACTCTCTCCTTTCGTTTTTTTCAAATCCTTAAAAGGAATAAGAACAATAATTTTGATCCAAAAACTAACGTCTTCTGAGGGTTTAATAGGCTGCAGCATTATGATAGGCACTCCTTCGTTTGCTTGGCCTCTTTTAGCGAATTGTCTTAAATCTTGTTTCTTTTAAGGGTCTTGAAGTTTGAAAAGATGCTGGAATTAAGCTCAGATATGTGAGGGGTGGGTTTCTTTGCTATCTCTAATAATCTAGTATTTATCTAAATTCAGAGTTTTGAAAGCTAAATTGGCTGAAGGATTGTTAAAATGGAAGAACAAGTCAAAATTCTGCTTATTTATGGCCTCTTGTGGTGAATTGTCTAAAAACGACTTTATTTCAAGTGCCTTTTAATTTAAATAGGAAATTAATAAGCTCGGTTGAGTGGAGGAAATGAGCCTAAACAATGATCTGCTTTATTCAGGTTATAGGAATCCCAAGTCATATAGGAGTCTTCTTTTCTTTAAGACATAATCATAATCATAGAGGCATTTCATGCAAAATGTTTAAGTTTCATGTTAAAATATGCAAAATTAAGTTTCCTTTTATAGTCTGTAATGCTTTTCATGTGTTTTAATAACACTAACACTAAATTTTTTTGAACCACAAGCAACCTTTGAGATCATGGTTTCAAGATAAATTTAGATAAAGTTCGAAAAAGGATCTGAGATAAGTCGTTGAATGGTTTTATTGGTGAAGAAAGGTTTAGACTGGAGATACAATAAAGAGGAAATCTGAAGGATTCACTACAGTATGATAGAAAGAAAAGAAATCCAATGCCTAAAATAAATCTAAGTCAAATTGTTTGAAATTAGCACCAAAACCACATAAAAATGGTGATCATTTTCAAAGTATTTTTATGGAACTTAACAAGTGTTTTACCCAATCGAAAATGCCAAAACGATTAATTTTTAATTTTTCTCTCTCAAGTTGAGAAAACGTTTTAATAAAACTTGTTCAGTTTCTCATTATCTTTAACTTTTGTTTGAAAAGTTATGTCTTATTTAAAAAAAAATTAATTTCAAAATTTGTTTGAATGAATCTATTAAATTTTGCAATAATTTTATGTATATTTAAGTTTTGCAACTTTTATTTAAAACACTCGCTTATGTTTTGCTGATTGGAGGGTGGTTTAGGGGCCACCCACCCACCCTACATATACATATTAACTTTAATTACTGATCGCCTGAGGAAGAAGAAGTAATTGGAGCTGTTGAAATGTTAAAAACAGGTAAAGCAGCAGGTAATGATGAAATAACACCAGACATGTTGACAAACTTAGGAAGAAATAGAATAGAAGTACTTATAAAATTATACAACAAAGTACGGGAAGAAAAGAGGATTCCGAAAGATTGGGAGTTTGGTATAATATTGCCCCTACATAAGAAAGGAAACAGTCGAGAGTGCAAAAACTGCAGAGGAATTACTCTTGATAAGTATGATATCAAAAGTATACAAAAGGATACTAGCAAAGAGACTAAAAGTGATTACCAAAAAACAACTAGAGGAAGCTCAATGTGGATTTAGGAAAGGGCGAGGAGTACAAGACCACATATTCACAATAAAACAAATAATTGAGAAGAACAAAAATAAGGGTGTATTAGTAGCTTTCGTGGACTTGGAAAAGGCTTTCGACAGCATTCCAAGGAAAATAGTATGGGATCGTCTGAAAAGAAGAGGAGTAAAAGGAAAGCTAAGGGAAAACATAAAAAGCATGTATAAAGTAACCAGAAATGTAGTTAAAATGGGTAACATGCAATCCGAGGAATTTAAGACGAAAGATGGCTTAAGGGGGGGTATTTAGCCCAACTCTTTTCAACTTCGTTTTAGGTGATACACCCAAAGAAACGAGAGAAAAAATAAAGAAGATAAAAATTGGTTACAAAAATATGAAAATAATATCAATTGCAGAATGCGCTTTCGCAGATTAATAATGGCAAGAAACGAGGAGGAACTACAATACAATCTAGAAATATCGGAAAAAGCACTACAGAAAAGAAACCTAAAAATGTATATAGATAAAACAAAAGTAATGGCAATAGGAAATGATGATAGAGAGGTGACTGCAAAACTGAATGGAAGAGACATAGAACAAGTAGAAACGTATAAATATCTAGGCGTAAAAATGCACAAAAATGGAGAAAGAAACGCGGAAATAAATAACAGACTAGATTGTACTATGCACTAGGTAATAAATTCATAAGAAACAATAAAAAATCAATAAAAACAAAACTTGCAATATACAACACAATCTTCAAACCAATCCTGACATTTGGATGTGAAAGTTGGATATTAACAAAAAGGACGGGAAACAAAATCCAGGCAATGGAAATGAAGTACCTTAGGGGTGTCAAGGGTATAACGAGAAGAGATGAAATCCGAAATGATACAGTAAGGAAAGAGTTAAATGTAGAACCAATGATAAACAAAATAAAAAGACAACAACTAAAATGGTTTGGACACTTAGTAAGGATGGAAGAAAATAGACAGACAAAAAACGCATGGGAGGCAAAATCAACAGAATACAGGAATAGAGGCAGACCAAGAAAAATGTGGAACGACGTAATAATGGAGATATTAAAAGAAAGAGGACTGACTTGGAACGAGGGAAAGAAAATGGCAAGAAACAAGAAGAAATGGGCACAATTTGTACATGAAATACATAATTAGAGAGATACCCTAACACCCCCGGGAAAAATTGGGTTTTTACCGATTATATATATTGTCAATGTTCGGCTTTAATCTTCGAATTTGCAAGTTTTGATGGTTCAAATTTGCAACGTTTTGACCAAGACGCAATGGTCTTCTTCAGGCGGTTTTCGATGGGGAACTGCGATCGTGCTAAGTGGAACTGCGCTATTTATACTTGCGGTGTTGGCGGTTGACGTTAGGCGGCGCGTGTGCGGCTTCTTGTAATAGGGCCGGTCGGATTAACCGGGATTACGTTGGTGGTACCTGTGGGGATTGAAATCTGTGGAGCGGGTGAAGAGATATGCATTTTGCATAAAATGGAATTCCAAGTGAGGGGTAGTCGTTGGGCGTCGTCGCGTTTATTGAGATTATCGGTGTGTTTTTCTATTTCAATTGCCTCGCGGATAATCCTCGTCGTGAAATGGTCTAATGCTGCGATGGAAGTCGTGTGGTCGAAATATATCTTGTGTCCGGTGGATTTAGAATGTTCGGCTAGAGATGAGGATGGTAGATCTTTTTCAACGGCTCTGATATGTTCGTCCGGCCGTACATTCATACGTCTGTTGGTTTGTCCGATATAAACCTTATTAAAATCGGCACAGGAAATTTTGTATACTCCTTGATTTTCAAGGGGAATTATGTCTTTTGGGGAATTAAGGAATCGTCCAATTTTACGCGAAGTGGTAAAAATTGTTTTGATATTATGTCTTTTTAGTATTTTAGAGATTTTGTCTGTCGTACCTCGTATGTACGGAAGAAATGTTATATTTTGTGATTCTTTGGACTCGTCGGTGTTTTTGGGGCTCGATTTTTGTTTTAGTAAGAGAGTTACAGTACCTGGGGAGAAACCGTTTTGGACAAGAGCTGTCTCGAGGGTGGCTAGTTCATTGTTTAGATTGGACTTGTCTGTTAGTCGGAGAGAGCGAGTTAAGAGAGTTTTTGCCACAGAACGGAGTTGGGCAGGATGATGGTGAGAGGCGGCAATGTACATATATATATATCGTAAATTTGCATAATCGAAATGTGATTAACCAGCCTACCCTCATTAGCTGGGGGATTTTGGGATTGGGGTGGATTAATTTTCAAAGTAGATTTCCAGGTAGGTGGCAATCGGGTGCTGTCGTCTCTTTTGTTCAATCATTTTTAGTTCATTTTACAGAAAGAAATACGTTCAAACTAGTGTTGCTTTGATAGCCTTGCTATTTTGTAACACGCAAATTACTTTTGTATTATTCAATGTCTGTCGAAGTATTAGCTAGAGAAGTAGTTGTTTCAAAAGTGATTTGTTCTTGTAGTCTTAATAAGACTCATTTGTTGTAGATTTTACGAATATATTTCCGTGTTTTTTCTATTTATTAGTGAATTATCTACAACGTAAAGGACTTATATATTTTATCATTGAGATGTGTACAATGTAAATTATGGCACCACGTTTCATGCTTAACTCTTCCCAAGGCTAGTGTGAATTTCTTATTAGACGAGTCTAAGAAGGAAAACGTGGAAGAATACATATGTTCAACCTGTGAACCGGTGATCGAGGAAGCTGATGATGATGATTTAGTAAGCATGAATGGAACAGCGACCAGCAACAACATCGAAAAGATTATTGAAAAGAGTGTTGAGAAAACAATTAGTCTCGTATTAAATAAACAGCTATCCCAGTTTAAGAAAGACATTATACAATCAATGCAAGATGAAATAAGTAAGTTAAATGCGAAACTTGCATCTATTGAGACGCAAAATAAAATATTGCAGGAGGAAGTCAATGAACTAAAACGAAATTCTAAGAGGACCCACAATGATAACGATGTGTATAATGAATTTGAGGACCGCAATAGATGAGCTTACAACGTAATGATATACAATCTAGACGAATCGAATAGTGCAGATGTTAAAGTAAGGATCGATGATGATGCTAAACAAGTCCAGGAAATAATTAAATCAGTCGGTTTGCAAAGATGTCCAGTAAAAATAACACGTCTTGGTAAGAAAAATGATAAACCTAGACCTGCCAAAGTAATCTTCAAGGAGAAATCAGAAGCACTTGAAAAATATACATATAAAGCAGGATACGACCCCGCAAGAGCGAGAGTATTTACAACATCTTCGACAGGAATTATCATCCCGCACAGAAAATGGGGAGCGTGGCCTAACCATTAGATTCTTTAATAGGAAACCTGAGATAGTAAAATTCGAAGCGCGCTCTAAGCTTCCAAAAAAGGACTAAATATCTATTTTCACAACGTCGGAGAAATGAATGGCAAGATTAACGATTTTTCAAAAAATGTCTGACTTAGTCACTATGACTTTTTTGTTGTGGTGGAAACTTGGCTTACATCTAAAATATCAAGTAGTGAATTTAAACTTAACTCTTACAATATATTTAGATTGGATCGGTCATCTTTAAACAATAGTAAAAGTTCTGGAGGTGGGGTGTTAATTGGCATTCGTAAAAATGTATGTGCAAACATCATTCCCATATCACAAGTGGTCACGGAGCAACTGTTTGTGAAAGTAGTATTTAATAATAAGTGCCTGGTGATTGGGGCAGTCTATTTACCACCTCTGAGTCCCATAGAAAAATATGAGTCACATTGTGAAGCTATCAACTCCATTACGGAATCTCTCCAGCCGGATTCGTTTCTAATATGCGGCGACTACAACCTTTCCTCCGATGCCTGGATTAATGACGAACTTGGCGTGAACGTCTCCAATCTATCTAGCCCAAAAGCTAAGCTCATCTCAGAGTGTATGGGATTTCTGAATCTATCGCAGGTTAACAGGATCCCTAATCCCCATGGAATCTATTTGGACTTAGTGTTTGCCGACGAAAACATCACCAATATCTCCGAAGCCGAGGATCTCTTAACCTATAACTCTAGTCATCATGTTGCCTACAACATTGAATACAATACTGAGCTTTACTGTGAGACCATCGTCAGCGATATTGAGTTTTATGACTTTAAAAATGCAAATTTTGGGGAAATTAACAACTTCATCGCGTCCATTGACTGGTGTACATTTTTGGACTCTTTTAGTAATTTAGAGCATGCAGTTAGTGCTTTGTACGATGTTGTGTTTTATGCTATTAATATATTTGTACCGAAGAAGGTCATATATAAGAATGAATACCCAAAATGGTTTACTAAAGAATTAATAGAGCTAATTAAAATAAAGAAAAATAAGCACTGCAAGTATAAATATTCAAATAACTTTGGAGACTATTTAGAATTTCAAGCCTTAAGGACCCAATGTAAAAATTTGAATGATTTGCTCTACAAAAACTATCTAAATAAGGTAGAGAATAGTATTAGCCGGAACAGTAAAGCATTTTGGAACTTTGTTGACGATTCAAAAAAAAAAAATGGTTTTCCATCAGATATGTTCCCAATTTCGAGTGCATCAGTGATAAATCTGTTGATTCGTCTTATCGTTTCTCTGTAAACTTTAGTAAGGTTTTCAATTCAATTAGCAAGCTAAAGCCTTCAGCTTCGGCCGGACCTGACGGCGTTCCGAATGTATTCTTGTTGAATTGCATTTTTACCATCACCCACCCTCTAACTTTACTTTTCCGGAGATCAATAGATGATCAAGTAGTACCGACTATATGGAAATATAGCTACATTACACCTATTTTTAAATCAGGCAACAGGTCTGATATTAGTAAATACAGAGGAGTCTGCATTCAGTCAGCTATTCCTAAGATTTTGGATGGCATCCTAGCGCACCAGTTTAAGTGGTTATGTACAAGCATCCTAGGAGAAGAACAACACGGTTTTTGGTCAGGGAGGTCAACTACATCTAACCTAATTTTATATAATCGTTTTATATCAGACGCCTTGGAGGATCGGGGTCAGGTAGATGCTATCTACACCGATTTCTCCAAGGCGTTCGATAGGGTCTCCCACGACGTGCTCCTTTATAAGCTGGAGGTTATGGGATTTAATCCTAAAATTATAAATTGGCTACGAAGTTTTCTAAAGGATCGCAAGCAATATGTTAGAATAGACAACTGCGTGTCGAGGGAAATACAGGTTAAATCCGATGTCCCTCAAGGGTCGCATATAGGTCCATTATTATTTATAGTTTTTGTAAATGATATTGTTACTAACCTTGATTTTTGCTCCGGCTTATTATATGCTGATGATCTAAAACTCTTCGCCATAGTAAAGAATGAAATTGATGCAGCTCTCATCCAAGAGGATCTCGACAACATTTGTAATTGGTGTGTTAGGAATAGCCTTCACCTAAATATGAGTAAATGTAAATCCATATCGTTTTACAGGGGTAAAAATGCAATCATCACGAATTATTTTATAAATGGCACTAAAATCGAGGGCGTAGAAGAAATCAGTGATTTGGGAGTCATATTCGACTCATAAGAAACTCACTTTTACTTCTCACATTCATCGTACGGTAAATAAGGGTCTGAAGCTGTTGGGCTTTATATCAAGAATATGTAAGGATTTGTCACTCAATGCAACCCGTTGTTTGTATTTGTCACTGGTTCACTCAGGTTTGGAATACGCATCTGTTGTTTGGTCACCTCATCAGCAATATTTAAAGGATGAACTATCTAAAGTCCAGAATAAATTCTTGCGTTTGGCGGCATTTAAATTACATATCCCGTTTGCTGCTTTAAATTATGCACAACTTTGTGGCCAACTGAATATATCTTCCTTGCAGGACCGTTACATAATTGCAGATTAGCAATTTTTGTTTAAAGTGGTAAATGGAATTGTAGACTGTCCGAAAAATTTGAAAAAAATGTCATTTAATTTTCAAGGTTCTGGTTCCAATACACGTAGTAACACTATTTTTCGTTTACCAAGGCACAGAACTAACTACGTCTATCGTGAGCCGTTAACGAGAATGATGAGAATGGCCAACAGACTTCAGGTGAGAAACAACTTTATGCTCTTTTGCAATAACAGCAAGTCATTTGTGAAAAATCTGCGCATAATGAACCTGGGCGAGGTTAGTGAATAATGGTTTGATTGTTTTTATTTTTATGTTTATTCAATTATTTAGCCATTTTTTTTGTGTGCGGTAACTTGTCTATGTTCGCTGTAAGTATATCCAGTGTAATCGATTTTTTCAAATGTTATAATATATGTAATGTTATTTTTTGTAATCTAAAGGGAAGTTCCCGTTAATAAATAAATAAATAAATACAAATAAATAATGATACATCAGATTTTTCGATCGATGCCTTTAAATTATCGTTGCTAATAACAAAATCAAGAATTTTACCATATTTGTTTCTAATTGAGCTAAATTGAATACTATCACTTGACGTTAGAAAATTATTAAAAGCATAAACCGTACCATTAGATTCCAAAATGTTAGAAATATTAAAATCATCTACAACTATATAATTTTGGTGAAGCAATAATATTTCCAGTGCTGAGAGAAAATATTCAAATTCATCACAGGAAATGTCAGGTGGAATATAAACTACACCAATTATATAAGATATATGATTAAAATAACATCTACTTAATACTATGTTAATTAAAGGTACAAGATCTATAATATAGGAAGTATCAATAAATTCATGTTTGATTGAAATAAATATAACACACAGAACACTACCTTTGGACCGATTCAAAAGAGAGAATTTACGATCACAACGTTCAACATTATAATATTGTGGAAGCAAATCCCCACTATATACAGAGTCGTTTGACTATGTTTCGGTTAACAATAAAATATCAAATGACAAATCGGACGAATTAATATATACATCTTGAAATTTAGAATTTATACCTCTGACATTTTGATAAAAAAAATAGTATTAGTGAACTGATTAATTGGAAATAATGTGCTAGAATTACTAAGTTTTTTGTTGAAATTATTACGGGGATTCCATTTTTATAAATAATTTTTAAATTAGTTTAACCATTATTAGTACGATTAATTACTTCATTCTTTACTACCTTATATAAATCATTTTGATTCTGAGTTTTATCATATAATAGCCTAATTGCAGAATATTTATCAGTTGATTTGATATCCTTATATCTTTTTATTACTTTGTGCATATCATCAGCTGAAACCAAGAATAATTTAATAGGTCTTGCTCGATCATTCTTTGTACTATCATGTTCTCCTAAACACAAATTTCTAATATTATCAGTGGGCATTTTTAAATCACACAAGAGTTGTTTACAAAAGTTATTATCCAAATCATATTGCTCTTGCTTAGACATACCAACCTCTTTGGAAACAAAATTAACAACTTTGCAAGAGCGCTTGGATCGTTCTTGAAGCGACCTCTTCATTAGATATAAAATGAACCAGGTGGTTCTTGTATAGCAGCAGTATTGCAATTTTCGAACTTCCTCCTGCAAGCTAAATAACATTTGGAAATCAATTTAGGAATTTGATTAAGACATTGTTCACAATTCAGGCAGATATACTTTAATTTGCGTCTACGATTAGAGCGGAGGCACTTCATTTCAACAGAATTTAGTTCAGAACAATTAGTGTGTAAATGATGCTTACATCCATCAGAGGTGATGTTTTACTGATTGTAGGGTGGGATAGAGGCCACCTACCCACCATAAACATGATAATAATCTATAGCTAATCTTATCTAATTTAATTAAAAGTTGTAAAATGTAAAGAAACATAAAAATGGTGATGTGGCCATGACAGTAATTTCCTTACATTTTTTTTTCGAAAACTAGGAGGTTTACGGAAAAAGGGTATTCTTAACAATTTGCTCAATTTTGGATTATTTACAATTACTCGTTAGATAAATTTCATGTAACTCTTATATTCCATTAGCAGTAGTTGAGAATTTTATGAAAAACATGTTTTAATAAAACTTGTGCAGTTTCTCATTCACTTCAAATCAAAATATTGACAAAAAAGTTTAAATTTTCGTCTCAAACGGATCATTCGTTTTTACAGACATTCTTATGCTCGTAAACAATACTTTCTATATAGGGAAAGTAAACATAAAATTCACCTATTTATTACCTTGAATTATCATTGCTGTATTGTATAGGTAAAGAATAGAAACCACAAGATTAATTTTTTTAGAGAATATTACTGCATTGAGAGTGTAAGATCGAAACATAATATATTCTATTTTGAAGTAAGTACCGTTATGAAAAGAAATCAAACGCTGAAATCACCACTATTTTCCACTCAACACTCGAGGTATAAATAAAACATATTTGTATTCATACTGGCGTTGGATACTTGTCAACGAAACTGAATACAAACTAGAAGCGCGCACGTGAAATCGCAGGTTATTCGAATCGAAAAATCGCATACGAAATACGTTTCTATAAACTATAAACGAAAAAATATGTAATAGCGGGGGTGTTTACCGGAAGTCGGCCGCAATCAATATAAAACCTCACCGACTGGTCACGGTGCGGTTCGGGGTAAAAGCCGTAATTGGGTACATGTATTAAGGAGGTTAATATTTAGTGGTCTATTTATAAGAGCGTGAAGGTTAATTACTGACGTAAGGAAGTGGAACTGCAGGGAAAATCGAAACCAGACGCTAAAAGAAAATAAATAACGAGGAACGTTCGGATAAATTGCATCCAATTTAAATGTTATCGGATTAAAACAACTGTTGCTCGGCGCTTTAAAACGGAAGAGTTTTTAAAAGTCGATTATCGAATATTTAAACTTAGAAAGTCATAATTTAAAATCAATTATATGAATAGCATTGTTTTGATTTAATATGAATAATTGTTAATGTATATCAGTGACGAAAAAGAATAAAACGAAACTATTTACCTACCTTCAATTACCCTCAATTTCGTACCAAAACAAATCCTTTATTGGATTTCTCCGTGATTTCTGAACTATTTTACCGTTCACGAGATGCACTTTAATCGTCTGGATGGAGACGTATTACAATAACACCGCGTTTCAGACGGTTCTTTAAATGTAAAACGAAAGATACGGTCTCCTGGACTGATTGAAGACAAACAATAGGTAAATGTTATTCAATATATATTCTATGAACTACATTAGAGTTTTTTGTCCTTTCTTAAAAAGTAGTGGCATTACATCTATGGTATGTTATATTGTCTTAGGGTGTTATTATGTCATCTAAAACATCTGGCCTATTTGTGTAGATCTTGGATTTTACATGACCCCATTGAAAAAGAACTAATGGTGTTATATCCGTTCTACATTCTGCATAAAAGGTGACAGTGCTTCATCTTGCTGGAATTAGACTATCACGTGGTTTCGGAAATAATATTAGCAATGTTGGTACGAAGGCAAATCATTAAAAAAAATATTTCAGCGTTCCTTAAAGTCACATTTATAATAGTACCTAACCCAATAGCAAGGAATAATAATCAATAGCTACCATTTGAAAAAAAGAACCCGATGACACTACATAATCATATTTTTTATATCGTAAAATGCATATTTTAGTATTGCAAATATTTGCTAAGTCTATTATTTATACACGAGCCTGGTAATTATAAAAAGATAAATATTTAAAACACCGAAACAGGATGGCTCATGTCGAATTCCAGCTTTTCCCACCTACCCAAGATTTAAAGGGGACGGATCGCCATTATCTAGATTGGCGGTTTGTCGAGCATCAAACCAGGAAATGGCTGCAAAGTGCGCCGTTAAATATTTATTAAGATAGTTTAGCCGCGCGCATGAAACTTTAAAGGCTTCGGCGGTTAACTTTAAAAAGCCTGATTTATGCACGAACTCATTACACTCTAAATGATTATTATTTATGGCCGACGTGGCCGTACGTTACGTTTCTGTGTGTGTGTACGCACGCACAAACCACTACGCGCGCCCCCGGAAAATAATTACCCGGATCAGGATTAAAATGGGCTTCGCCCGCACAAAGGGCACGTTACGGGAAAAACAATTGCTTTCCCGGTAAACAAATAGCGGTCTTTGTAGTTGCGACATATTTAAAATTTGCTATTGAACGTTTGCTCAATAAAAACGGTCAAACAGCACTTTTCCAATGGAATTTCATGAATAATTAATTTATATACAAACGTAAATATAAATATGTGTGTGAATTAAAACGGAATTATAAATTACACTTTTATTTTTGTTTCTTTAACACAATGCAAAATTCATAACAACACCATACGATCAACAATTATTTATGTAAAGCGAACGATTCGGATTTTAAAGTTATATGTTTAGATAATTTTAAATGCTAGAGAGTCTTTCGAGTTGCATATAATTTCTAATTATTTTAAACTAATTTAATATATATCCTAAATATGTAAATTGTATACCCATTTTACATGATTTAAAAGATTAAATGTATTGAGTTGACTTATACGCTATGAAATACGTATCGTGAATAGCAACAGTTGATAGTTGAAAGAAACAAAATGGTCTTGTAGCCATTATATATTTTTTTCAAAATAAAATTTTATTAATTATTATTTATATTCTGTAAGTAGCGATTTCGCAAATATGTAATCGCAAATTCTTAATAAGTTGCTAATGTTATTCTTCAATTTAAACTCGGCTTAAACCGCTTTTGTTATCTTGAAGGAGAGAAAAAGCAACAAATATTTAAATATATAAATTGCATAGGTGGTAGTAACTATTCCATATTCCATGAAATTATTTATTATCCTAGAACTATTTTAACCTATTGTAATAAATACGCACCCCTAACTTATTCCAATAAATTTTTCTTTGACCTACCCCAATGATTTTTTCATCGTCCTAGCCCATGTTTTACCTATCTTAAATCAAATTTTACAATATCCCATATTATTCTTTGTCAATTAATCAAATAACACCAAGTTAGAAATTCGGGTTACCTTTTAAACCCGAGCAGATGAGAACGATTCTTAACGTTACTTGATGCCCTGAACTGATATCTTCAATCCGTGTGTGGTTCTAGTTTTCGAGTTTGTGCATGATGGCAGCAATGCGCTCTTATAACGGCTGTCAGTTAACCACGTTGCATCAAACATAAGTTGGAACTTGTTTTTGTGCAGTGATTTTACATCGGAACATGTGAAAATGCAGAGACAACGCTGCAAAGTCTATTAAAAGTGTTTTATCAAATATAATTAATTGCTATAGCGTATTTTTGACCTATTCCAATTAATTATTCAATGTTTCATCGTACCCTTGACCTAGGCTAATAAATAATTCATTGCCCCAGCGTACTCTTGACCTATCCCAATTAATAATTTATTATCCTATCGTACTCTTGATCTAGGCTAACAATTAATTCATTGTTCCAGCGTACTCTTGACCTATCCCAATTAATTATTCATTGCCCTATCGTACTCTTGACTAAGGCTAATAATATTTTTACCCAGTGTACTCGTGACTTATGGCAATAAATTATTTATAAATCTGACGTATACTTACCTATGTAAAAGTAATAATATAGAATATTTTTGTACATAAAAATAAACTATAAAGGGGCAGGTTTAAAAGGTAGCATCATATAATTGTACAGGGTGATTCATTAAGGGTGGCCACTGGCCGTATCTCGGAAACCGTATATCCTAGAATTTGGGGAAAAAATTCTAATGACATAATCGGCCAAAAGAAGATGCATTAAAATATTTTTAAATGCGTAGCTTTCCGCTAGGTGGCACATTTTATCATTTGCATAATTAATTTGCGTTTTTTACAAAATATTACCGCATTAAGGCTATTGAAAATTATCAAAATTAGAAACTACTGTACTTGGTTTACAATTTTTGCTTAAGTCATTTTTTTCTATCACCTACAGTTAAGTGGTGGGGGAAGTATACTTTTGTTTACAGAAAATGGTCTGTAATTTCCGTATACCTTAACCGATTTTCACAAGCTTAGGCTCAATGGAAAGAATATTAGAAGTTGATTATAAAAATAAATAACATTAACACATTTAATCTATGCGATGGCAACTAGAGGACGTTATGTAACACTTAACCCTATTTATGTATTTTTCTCAGAAATATCAAATGGAATGATATAACTCGAAGCAGCTTACAAAAAGAAAATGAAATTACATATTGTTTCGTCAAAACCGCAAACTGGTATCTCTTGTCATTCCAAAGATATTTAGATTTTTTAAATTTTCATTGTTGTTTTTCGTTGTTTTCGAAGTGTTGGTTCACCCTGTAAGTTGTAAGTGAAAACATACTGCTACAGTTACATTTCAAAAAAAATATCAAGTTAAATCAAATGACACCACAATATTTATTAACATAATTAATGAAAAAAAAAACAAAAAACTAAAATTGATTACTGCACCTATTACTTAGTTAATTTAGGTACTCAAAATGTTTCCCATCATTTGCTATGCACAAATTCAGTCTTTCTATAGTGTAATTGACACTGGCCTCAATTTCAGCACCAGAAATACCTCTTACTGCTTGCCGAATCCTTTCTTTCATATCCTCACGTGTAGTTGGACGTGTTTTAAAAACCAAATCTTTAATTCTACCCCATAAAAAGAAATCTAAAACCGTAAGATCTGATGACCTTGCTGGCCATGGAAAAATACTTCCCCTTCCAATCCATTTATTTGAAAATACAATATCTAAATAATTTCGGACACCTGCGGCAAAATGTGTTGGGCAACCATCTTGTTGATACCACATGTCTAATATGTTACGAATTGGAACGTCTTCTAGGAGGATGGGCAAATCGTTAGTTAAAAAATCTAAGTACCTTTGGCCCGTTAATTTTTCTTCAAAGTAAAAAGGTCCTATTATCTTCCTATTTAAAATACCACACCACACATTTATGCTCCAGCGATTTTGGTAATTGACTTCCCTCTGCCAGTGTGGATTTGTTTCTGACCAATAGTGACTGTTGTGCAAGTTAATTTTACCAGAGCTTGAAAATGTAGCCTCATCCGTCCATAATATTGCAGATAGAAATTGTTGATTATCATTTAACATTCCTTTTAACCAGTTGCAATAATCTAGTCGTCGATCAAAATCTATGTCTTTTAACTCTTGATGTAAAACAACATGGTAAGGATGCATTTTATGTTCTTTTAGTATTCTATTCACCAAAGAATAATTTAATTCTAGATCTCTTGCAATTTCCCTAATACTTACACGTGGTTAAGCGTTAACGTATGTCAAGACGTTAATAACATTTTCTTCATTTTGTCTTCTACGTACCCTATTTCTTACCGAAAAAGGTTGAACATTGCCAGTTTTTCGTAATCGTTCTGTCAGTCTTTTAAAAACTTTTCTTGAATGACGCCGTCTTTCAGGAAATCGTAACCCATATTCTCTTTCATCAATTACTGCATTTTGTAGACTTTGAAAATACACTGCTAGCATATCATATGCTTCTTCATTTGAAAAATAAAGCATTATAATAAAGTAATTTTTCAAACGTTCAAATTAACTTTGACATCAACAACAAATTATAAATAAACAATCACAAAACAGAAATGTCATTTCCAAAGGTGACTTGATTACTTTTACAACATCGCCCAGGAAAATAGTTTGACATACTCGTAATGTTACAGCTTATCCATATAAAACCATTGAAGAAATTTTAAGGAATCTAGGATAAAATTTTCCTCTAGAAGGACTGAATTTGTGTAGGTACAGCAAATAAGGGGAAACATTTTGAGTTTCTAAAATAACTAGATAATGGGTGCTTTTAGAAATTTCTGCGTTTTGTAAATTTCTGTTATGGGTAATAAGTTTTATTATTTTTCATTAATTATGCTAATAAATATTGTTGTCATTTGTTTTTACATGACATTTTTTCTAAAAGTAACTTTTACAGGGTGAACCAACACTTTAAAAACAACGAAAAACAACAACGAAAATTTAAAAAATCTAAATATCTTTGGAATGACAAGAGATATCAATTTGCGGTTTTGACGAAACAATATGTAATTTCATTTTCTTTTTTGTAAGCTGCTTCGAGTTATATCATTCCATTTGATATTTCTAAGAAAAATACATAAATAGGGTTAAGTGCCCTCTAGTTGCCAGCGCATAGATTAAATGTGTTAATGTTATTTATTTTTGTAATCAACTTCTAATACTCTTTCCATTGAGCCTAAGCTTGTGAAAATCAGTTAAGGTATAAGGAAGTTACAGACCATTTTCTGTAAACAAAAGTATACTTCCCCCACCACTTAACTGTAGGTGATAGAAAAAAATGACTTAAGCAAAAATTGTAAACCAAGTACAGTAGTTTTTATTTTTGATAATATTCAATAGCCTTAATGCGGTAATATTTTGTAAAAAACGCAAATTAATTATGTAAATGATAAAATGCGCCACCTAGCGGAAAGCTATGCATTTAAAAATGTTTTTACGCATTTTCTTTTGGCCGATTATGTGATAAGAATTTTTTCCCCCAAATTCTAGGATATACGGTTTCCGAGATAAGGCCGGTGGCCTGTTTCCATCAAGAGTGTAGCGCAACAAGTATTAACTGTATTAATTGTATTTACTTTTACGAAGAAAACAATAGGGTGAGGGATGAAACTCATTTTATGAGTATTTGATTAGCATTACCTTTGAAATTTCTTCAACGGCTGAAAATAATAGTTTTTCTAATCTTCAAAAGCGAAGTCAAGGACGTACTATAACTTATCCAGCACATTACAGGTTGTAGATTATTTGTTGTTGATAATTTTCAAGCTAAAACTTATGTGAAGTGAATGGTTGCGATAGTTATCAGGAGACAATCTATTCTGAATTGGAAAAATGTTCCCATGTTTTAATCAAAAATAATTAACTATTATTTCTGGTTAAAACATAGTGAAAAATATACATATTGTTGATTGACATTATTACCTTTCGACTCCAAAGAGTCCCGACCTAATCTGACTACTTTATTTATCTCAACTGGACTAACACCTTTATAGTTACAACAAATCCTATAGACTAAGGCTTTGATGAGAAAATTGACCTGAATAGGGTATCTGTTTTAGATTATTGCTTTAAAATATACAGGGTGGAAACTTTAACTGGAATTAAATTCATAACTTCGATATAGGCGAATTTTGCGTAAAATCCCGAAACACGTTAAGTATTGTTTTTTCTTGCCATATTTCTATATGCAGTTTATTTATCTGTTCCCAGAAGTGCCCACCCACCACCCACCTTTTTTTTCAAATGGAAAGATACGTCTAGTGACACTTGGTTTAAAAGATCTCTTCGCAAGGAATACATCCTGCTATTTAGTTCTTGAATATTTTAAAAGCACACGTGAAAAAAATGAAAACCAAATTTATAACTTAAATATTATTTAATGCAACAAATGTTCAAAAAGTGCAATTTGATGATAGCATGCTTGTCTAATGTTTTTTTTTTACATTTCTGGTGTAGCTTGTCGTATTTAATGACTAATTTATTGCTTAAGGTCGTCAATGTCGCAAGTGATCAAGTTATAAATTTGGTTTTCATTTTTATCACGTGTGCTTTGAAAATATTTAAGAACTAAATAGCGGGTATTCCTTGCTAAGAGATCTTTGAAACGAGGTGTCACTTGACATACCTTTCCATTTGAAAAAAGAGGTCAGTGGTGGGTGGGCACTTCTGGGAACAGATAAATAAACTGCATATACATATAAATGAGGGCAAGAAAAAACAATACTTAACGCGTTTCGGGATTTTTCGTAAAATTCGCCTATATCGAAGTTATGAATTTTATTCCAGTTAAAGTTTCCCCCCTGTATAATGAAATCTAGCTAAGAACATCATAGGCAAAATCTTTCAGGATGATCGATTTTGGCTGTGTTGTTCTCAGCTACATTTCATTCAGTTCATAGGATTTGTTTTTCAGCAAATTCATCAATTTCATCAAGCGGTGGCAGAAAGACCATGGGTCGATAGCCGTAAAGTAAATCAGTTACGAATATTATTGTAAATACCTAATGTAAAAAAAATAATAAATAAAGATGTTTGTCTTCCTCTCTCTCTGAGCAAACGGGTAGTATGGCTGGAATACAGAATGTAATTTTATCCGACCAGATTTATGCCTAGAAGATTTGTATGGCCCTTGCACAATTCACATTAATGATAGAGAGTCATCAAATAAGGAGATGTGGCAACTTAATTGTGAAATCATAAGTCATGTATTGTTTTTGTAAATAAATTTTAAGCAAAAACCATACATTGTTGATTCACCATCACTTTATACTCCGCCTCCAAATAACCCTGATGTAAATGAAAATAGATATGAATAAACTCCAAACTATATAACTGCAACTAAGTTTTGAGCAGTTTAAATTAAATCTTGTGGATTTTACACGGTGAGTTTGAAAAGGACTTTTTCATACGGAATGAGTACTGTAGTAATTTTATGCTGTGGGATTTTAAAATGTGCATCATGTTTACTCTTCTGGGGAATCCCAAATCCTTTGTTTCCGGATTGAACCCGTTTTGTGAGTGTTCGATTATTTGAAAATGAGAGTTCTTCTGAAATACGTTAAGGACCTTATTCAGAACATTGCAGGTTGTAGTCTGTTTCTTGGTTAAAATTTACAAACCAAAATCTATATGCTTGGCCTGACTTGAGAACTTTATTTTTTTAACTGGACCAACATATTTTTATGTGTTTGAGGTTTTTTTAGTATTATTTGATATAATACGCAATGTTCGTGCCTTTAATTTTGGTTTCTCTCTTTTTTGCTTATTTCTCTTCTGTATCATGGAACAAGCTGCATTAGCGCATCTCGTTTATCGTGGAATTGTGCGTTGTTGAAGTCTATGGCAACAAATCATATGGGCTGAGGCTTTAATGAGAAAGGAGTTCTATATGGAGCATCTATCTTTATTCTTTGTTTAAGAATATACAAGAAAATCCAGTTAAAAACAACTTGGATAAAAATCATAAATTTTAGGACCGGAGATGCAGTTTTCAAAAAATTGAGGTTTTAATGAACCGATAAAGAGGCATTTATACACAGTGGACCAAAAGTTCGTTTACATTTCAAATAATGATTTAAAAGAAACTAGTTATGTGAGATAGAAACTTGCTATTTATTATTAAAATACACAAATAGGGATTTTTTTTAATTACATTATCCATATGTGATCCTTGACACTGCTGCAACCTGGAGCGGAAATTTTCAATGACGGCCTTACAAGTTTTTCGTGAAATGTTTTGCATTTCCTCTCGAATATTTTCCTTTAATTCCTCTAGGGACACTGGGTTGCTGTTGAAAACTTTACTTTTAAGGTATCCCCAAAGAAAGAAGTCTAGTGGGGATAAGTCCGGGCTACGGATATCACGTTTTGTCCAAAAATTTCGCGAACAGCACTTAACGAGTCGTTGGAAGTGTGGCATGTTGCCCTTCTTGCTGAAACCACGAACGTTGATTAAAACCATCGAAATCCTATAGCGCATGGCAATATACCGCTCTGTATTCACTGCAACAGCATTTCTTCGGCGATCTTCAAAAAAGTATGGACCAATAATGCCTCTTGCTGACAAGGCTGCCCATACAGTAACCTTGGGTGAATGCAGAGGTTTTTGATGCTTCAATTTAGGATTAGTGTCACTCCAATACTTGCAATTTTGCCTATTCAGATGCCCATTTAGATGGAAGTGTGCCTCTTCTGAGAAAAGAAAATGTTGGTAAAGCTGGCGAACCTCTCTAACATTTCGTATGCAAATTGGAACCTGTGAGCGTCATTTTGAGGCTTTAATTGCTGTTCCATTTGGATTCTGTACGGATATAAATGTAAAACTGTGTGAAGAATACGAATCAAAGATGTTCTGGGCACACCTAAGGCGTTAGACCGCTTCCCAGTAGAGATTCCATGATTTTCATGAATAGACGCTCTTATACGCAAAATTTTCGTTGCGCTAGAGTAAAAGAATCGTTGTTGCGGTAATACCCGCGTTGTTTATCGCTGAATGACGCCATGGTACTGAATTCCCATTTGCGCTCTTGCGCTTCGTAACCTCTCTGCCCCACCCCGCCGTTGCTGCTCGTCGTAGCTACCGATTCAAATTTAAACGGACTTTTGGTCCACCCTTTACTGTAACTTCATATTTTTTCATATTCGTTTTAATCAGAAGTATACTAAGAAAATTGCAATGACTAATGGACAATGATAATATCCAAGGCTCTCCTAATTTTTAGAATTTAGAAGCCATTTCAGTCACACGCGGGTGCTGACCTGAATGAAAATAGAGTATAATTAATATATTATAAAATTTTTAACTACTCCTCAGCTAAATGAAGTTAAATCTCGTAATTGTATACGGACAATTTTAACTACTTTTCAGTCATTTATCTCTTGTGGATTTTACAAGGACTCCTTTTAACATTTTTTTTTCATGCTGATAAAATATAGCACGCTCTAATCTACGAGCTTAAATGGGAAAGAGACTTAAAAATTAGGTCATAATATTGGTGTACTCTTCTGGAAAATCCCAAAACCTTTATTTTAAGGAATTAAAAAAGACTTGTCCCTTATTTTGCTTAACGTTATCTTGAAAATTCTTTAAATACTGGAAAGAAGATTTGCGTTTATGTGAATTATTACAGATTATTTGCCATCAGATGTTCAAAATCTAAAACGTATATGAAGTTATTTGATTTTATTAACTCTTGTCTCCAAAGAATTTTGACTTGACTCCCTCAAATATAAAAGCGCGATTGAATATTTCATTTCTGTCAAAAAGTTTCTGTCAATTTCATTTCAGTTTCATTCACTATTGTTTCAATTCGGAGATTTATGATATCAAACGATTTAAAATTGTTTTATAATTCTGACTGCTCATTCTACTTAAAGTATTCTTTAAAAATTAACCTAAATTTCTAGATGGGGGCATTATTTTTTAAAGGGGTAAATAACAAATCGCATGGATTGTAGATCTACAGATTTTAGCTTAGAAAACAATTGTTTTGAATATGAACGAGGTTGGTTATATATAATTGCAATTTCTTATATTCTATATTAAATTTTATCCAACTTTTGATATTTTTTTAGGTCTAGTATATACACTAGCCCCTTTGCTTATCATTAAGGTTTCCTCTATAACAGTTTTGCCCAAGACCTAACTTATCTTTATGACCCACTTGTTGCATTCATTCTCGTGCATAAGTTATGAAGAGAGAGAATTTTAACACATTTTATAAGTTGATTGATCGAATGAAACTGTTGTTCTATAAATGGTGAATAAAATAAATCCTATTAATTTTACTCCTTAAATATTTTTACATATCAAAACATTAAGTAATTTGTCTTCTTTTTAATTCATATTTATTTTTTAATGCCTTTTTGGTCTTATTATTGTATCGATTGTAAATAATCAAATATTAAGTTTGTTTTACCATCATGTTCAAGATGTACCACGAAGTAAACGCCCCCAAAATAAAATATTTTAATTAACACAGTAAAAAAACATCGAATGATGTAATGCTTTCATGCAACATCATTCAGTTATGTAAACATAAAATGTAACAAAAAGAACTACAATGCCAATAAGCTGCGTTTCACTAAAACAATACCACGAAATCAAGCATCCGCCAGAACCAATAGCACGGAAGAGTCACCTAGAAAGTCATTGTGCCCCAATTCACAGTTACAAATTCCTCATTGTCTAATTATCCCGCGTAACTAATTTTATTATTCCGTCCCAATCGAATTACGAACACACACACACACACGCATATACAATAACGGTGCTTGTTGGTTAACATAAGAACGGCCAAAACTGTAATATAATAATAATAATAATAGAGCGAGTTTAACAAGTAATCACGGGCCCAGAACTAACTAAACTTCGGGTGTTTGAAGTTCTAAGTGAAATGGAACATTTGTGTTCCGAAGGCGATGGTTCGTTTTATTAAATTTAAATCGGGGTTGGATGGAGGGAACACTTCCCCAAGAAAATCACCTTCGGTACAAAGCAAATAGTCCATGTGTGTGCACACGCCGTGGAAGTTTCGAAATAGTTGGTGTTTGCACGTAATTTGAAAATGGCGATGAAACTATACGATAACTCGCTAGTTGATTAAATAAGAAAACAATATAAACTTGATTTATGGATAATAGAAATATCTGACTGAAAATTTTGAAAAAATTATATAATATTTAAAAAAAACAAAGATAATATTTAATAATAAAATATATAAGTCCTTTACGTTGTAGATAATTCACTAATAAATAGAAAAAACACGAAATTATTTTCGTAAAACGTGTTGTAACACGCAAATTACTTTTGTATTATTCAATGTCTGTCGAAGTATTAGCTAGAGAAGTAGTTGTTTCAAAAGTGATTTGTTCTTGTAGTCTTAATAAGACTCATTTGTTGTAGATTTTACGAAAATATTTTCGTGTTTTTTCTAAAGATAATATTTAATTTTCTTTATTTTTTTAAATTCAATAAATATTATGTTATAAAATCCATTATCTAATGACTCAAACTATTATCGAATTAAACGACCAACTCTTAACTACAATAATTATGTAAATGTTGTTTTTATACCAGTTGTGTAATATAATTAGTAATCGAAAACAACATGATGATGGTTTGGACGGGTCCGATCCGGCGACCTTAAATTATGCAATTAAAATTATTTTCGACAATCCCGTCGAAATAAATTGCGATTTTTTGCAATAGCGTGACGGTGTGTCAGAGCATTGTGTTAATCTCGTTACGTCTAAAAATAGCTGTTATTCATTACATTTCTAGGATACTAATTAAAGAGCATAAAAACTGCTAGTTTTATCAAAATATTTTAATAATCGCAATAGTGCGTCTTTGCAAATGCGTAGGTGTTTGATGAATAATTTATTTATTATTCTTATAACCGAAAATGTATTTTTAATACTTAATGAGTTGTTAATTTAATCAAAGAAATAAGTTATTACATCTTAGCAACAAAATTCGACATGAAAGATTGTTCTAGTGATACGATATGCATCAAATAAAACACGAAATTATCAAAAAACTGTTTTAATAAATTGTTCTTCTTACAGCTAATACAAATGTTCTGTACACTTGATACATTTTGTAATTTTGGCCAATTTCATAATCAGCTTCGAACAGACTTTGCTCTGACTGTTCTCTCTTTTTATTTAAATATTCACCGTCTTGTTGGGAAATTATTTAACATCTTTATGTATGTTGTGCACCTGGTGTTGAAGAAAGTACCGATAACCATTTGCTTTAAGGCAATTATCGAGTTCTTGTGACTAAAGTAAAGATTATTTTTTTATATTTCATTATATACATTCATAGATAAACTCCCACTCCTTATATAATGTTGTTTAATAAAGAATAGAGCAGGATTCGAAAATTTATAATTTCTGCCTTGTAAAATATTATGGAATTACTGGAATTGCTTCTTAGTCAGAGTTAGCGAAAAAACTTTATGAAGTAGGTTTGTCTAGATTAATGCACTTGTAATTTATGTTTTTATTTACAGTTTCTTGGATGAATCCAAATAAACCTAGTAAAAATTTGTTCTACCAAGAGTTTAGCTTGAGAAGTAATACATTTTCCTGATGCGATTCACCATTGAAAACTATTTTGTTATTCCAATTCCAAAAATACTAATTTTAACAAACAACACGGATTTGGAAACAATTATTGTCTGTTCAAGACAGTTACTATTTTAAAAATTGCAATTTGCTGTTAACATTAGGCTTTTTATAATACCTGAAGATTAGGTACTAATCACTGGAGTCAACCAGGAACTCTCTGGAATTGCAGGTACAAAAATAAGTCAAGAGGTGATGTTTTAGAAAATAATACGACTCTAAGCACAAAAGAGTATTCCTGGACTAAATATATGAGACACTGAGTACGAATTCAAAACATTGGCATGAGATTTGGTAAGATTTCAAGAACAAAAAATAGATGAACAGCTGTGAACCAAGGTCATATAATAACCCTTTTATATCGATTTTATGGAAAGAATCACATCGTATTAGATAGAGTATATAAATGGCGAGACAAACGTGTATTCGAAGAACTCCTGATTTAGGAAGCATTTTGGCATATTTTGATCTTGGTCAATTTTCTGTTTTGGCATAAAGATCTTTTATTCAATTCTTTGATGACGAACCCCACCCTCTATATCAGAGTCATAGAGTAGAGTATTAGCGCTAAGCAGGTTTTACCATTTTTAGAAACCAAGAAACTAAAGAGTTAAAAGCTGCGCCAATAATCCCACAATTATAAATTCTAAAATGTTTAATCACATTGAAATTGCAATGGTATAACATATAAAAATTAATTTAACATCAGAGATTCAGATTTTTTCATTTTTATTTTTTATTTAAGTAAAAAAAAATAAGAAAATTGCTTCAGATAGATCAATTGGAAGTATGTGTAGGTTTTTTTCACCCCTTCTAAAAAATTAAGGAAACAAAACTGTTTGCAATTAAAAAATATATTTTTTTCAGAATGTATTTTAATACATTTTGTTATTTGGTTGTCTATTTAAGGCTAAAGATTATAAATGATTATAGTCATAGATATTGTGGGAGTGTTAGTGGTGTGTAGGTTTTCCAAAATTCATTTTTCATAATTTTTCATGTTATAGTTACATTAGTTGCTTGTCGTCTAAATCTTGAGAAACGTCTCTTATATATTGTATGTGTATATATACCTCCTTGTATACCACGCGACGATTATTATACATTACTGGATTTTATTGGTGTGAATGTTGATACCAATCATTTAATTCTAATAGGCGATTTTAATATACCTGAAAACAAAATGAGTTTGTAGTACCCTACCACGACAGCGCCTACAATAATATCACTCAAAAGTTTTCTTGACTCGTTTGAGTTAAAACAGTGCAACAAAATAAGTAATAACATTGATAGAATTTTGGACTTAGTTATTGCCAGTGACAAGTTCAAAATTGGTGTAACAAGAAGTGTCAACTCCCTTATCAATGTTGATATATACTATCTGCCGTTGGAGATAGTCATTAATTGGGTTGGCAATAGATTGCCTAACTTCGTCCCTCCGGAAAACAACTTCAAATATAATTTTCGTAATGCTGATCTTCGATTACTTTACCAAGACCTTTGCGACATTAATTGGGATAATTTGTATAAAATAAATAGAACTGAAGAAGCTTGTAAGATTTTATATGATAATATTTATGAGGCTATGGATAGAAGTATTCCAAAAATAATGCTCAAAAAGCAAAACCGATATCCAGTTTACTTCAATAAGGATATCATAAGGACAATTCGTCTCAAGAATAGACGTTTGAAAATATACCGTCGTTTAAAGTGTCAGCGATCAAAAAGCCGAGATTAATGTAAAAAGAAAAATTGATCGTGCCTATAATAAGTACATTGAATCATCAGAACTGAAAATAGCTTCTGACACTACTCAATTCTGGAATTTTTTCAATAGTAGGAGAAGACAAGCACCATCAGTGATGACGTGGCATGGAAAATCCCTCGATCGAGATCCTCAAATACTCAAGCTTTTGCCGGCCATTTTAATGCCAATTACAGCATGTCATCAAATCGATCAGATGATGCCCTATTCGATGTTTTGGACAACTTGAAAATAAGCGAAGAGATGGTGCTTAAGGAATTACGAAGATCCAAGGCAAAATTCACCATGGGAGCAGATAATATTCCGGAATTTTTCGTGAAAGATACTGCTATTATTTTGGCTAAACCACTTACGCATATATTTAATATTATATTACGGACTGGTGTTTTTCCTTCATATTGGAAAATAGTTAAGGTAGTCCCAGTTTTTAAAAAAGGTGATAAATCCGACATTAATAACTACAGACCTATATCATTATTATGCAATTTTTCTAAGGTTTTTGAACGTATACTCGCCACTTATATCTATGCGTCAGTAAAATGCAAAATATCAGACAAACAACACGGATTTGTACCAAAACGATCTACTTTAACAAATTTAATGTGCAGTACTCAACATATATTTTCCAGTATGAACGAAGGATACCAAACAGATGTAATTTATGTTGATCTATCTAAGGCTTTCGACCGCATGTCACATGATATTTTATTCAGTAAACTTCAGTCATTTGACCTACAACTGGGACAAAATTTTTTATTACCAAAG
Source organism: Ontholestes murinus (assembly GCA_963969525.1). Classification (NCBI taxonomy): domain Eukaryota; kingdom Metazoa; phylum Arthropoda; class Insecta; order Coleoptera; family Staphylinidae; genus Ontholestes; species Ontholestes murinus. Next base: position 17,241,678 of record OZ018393.1, read on the forward strand.
TGAACCCAAGGAATCCACTGATGAGTTTATTTTTTACCGGAATAATCCGGAAGTACCCGGAACAGGAAGTAACTTTAAAATTTCAAATGGCAACATAGCTCGAGTATGGTATTAATTGATAGGTCTTTTTAAAAGAAACAACTTTTATTGAAATATTTTTTTAATATTTTGCATATTTACAAAAATAAACGAAAAAAACCAAATTGAAAATTAGTTATCCATTCAACACTAAATTTCTTCAAGTAGGCTTTGCTTTTTTGTTAGTATAACAATTTGTATATGTGTTAATATTGCAAATATTCTTACATGATTCTTCGTATTGTTCCTCAATACTTTTCTTGGGTAATATATTATTTTCTAGGTGAGAAGAGTTCCTCTTATTCAAAACGGAATTATTATTTTATTATTATTTTGAGATGGATGGCTTCTATAGTACGGGTGACTCAGACCACCCGTACCAGCCTTTTATATCGACAAGCAAAAAATACCAATTGTTTGAAAGTATTATATTTAATAATTCAAATAAGAGTGTGAAAGTAAAGAAAATGATAATTAAAACAACTATTCAATTATTTATGGTAGGTTCAAATTGCCTTCCTTCTTGATCAATGCATCTTTGTAACCGATTTCGAACGTCGTTGACGGCCCGTAGTATCTCATCTTCACTAAGTGAATGGCAGACATTCCGTATCCTCTTCTTCATATCCCTCGTGGTTGGAAGCTCTTTATAGACTAGGTCTTTGATACGTCCCCACAAGAAGAAGTCAAGAGGCGTTATGCCAGGAGAACGAGGTGGCCATGGAAATGGTCCTAGCCTTCCAATCCATCGACCAGGGAAAAGGCGATCAACGGTTTAACAAGAAACTCTTGCGTAATGAGCTGGGCAACCATCTTGTTGCAAATACATTGTTAAACGTGTTGTATATGGAACGTCATCTTGAAGGTCCGTTTAATGAACCATCGAACAAATGCGGACCAATTATTTGGTTTCCTAAAATACCACACCAAACATTAAGGGTCCACACGTGTTGATTATTAACTTCTCTTAACCAATGAGGGTTTTTATTACTCCAGTAGTGAGAATTATGTAAATTAACAACTCCGTTGCTTTCGAATGTCGCTTCATCTGTATATAAAATTTTGTGATGGATTATAATTTTTATGAGACAACCCTTCACAAAAATTCAACCTATCTTGAAAATGACGCTCTTCAAGTTTCTGGCGTAGAGAGATATGATATGGATAGAATTTGTTTGTTTTTAAAACTCTCCAAGCAGTGGAGCGACTTATTCCAGCATCGATTTTAATTCTTCTAGTAGATATGTTCGGGTCCAGAGCAATTGAATGAACTTTCTCTTAATTCAGATAAATTTTCTGTGGTATCCTACACGAGAAACATCTCACCTGTGACGTTTGATTATGCAGTCAATGATAGGTTTCTTGGTCGAACAAGTGGTATTACTGATTTGGGCGTTTTCTTTGACCAAAAATTAACATTTAATTTTCATGTTATGAACACAGCCACTAAATGTAATAAACAACTTGGATTTATTATAAGAATAACGAAAGATTTTAAATACCGAAAAACATTAATAGTGCTGTTTAAATTATTAGTACTAAGTAAAATTCTTTACTGTGCTACTCTATGGAGTCGTCATACTCAACATTGTATAAAATATATCGAGTCTGTACAAAAAAGATTTCTGAAATATTTATATTTTAGAGATCATGGTGTATATCCTTATCAGGGTTATCCATATAACAATTTACTTATGGAATATAGTATGCTTTCAGTAGCAAATCAACACCACGTAGTAAATGTAACTACCCTATTGCTGAGGAAAGCTTATCAACTGCTGCCTTTAGATCCGCTATGGGTCTTACGATCTGAAGAGGGGAGATAAAAGCTTAAACTTTCTCTTGTATTTCTGCCCGTTTGTGGTTTTAGTCTCTCTTAACGGTCTCTTTGTTCCGAACCCAAGGTCCAGAGAAACTGAAGGGCAGTTCGCTTGAGAGAACTGCTATATCTAACATGTCAGGACTGTGGTGAGCGATCGGGGGATAGATCATGGGACTTATTGGCCCCACCACTCTGATGTCAAGTCTCGAGTCGTCTAGGAAATCGGAAAGGGATTTCCTGTTTCTGTTCGTGACCCTGCTGTTCTAAATAGGGCTCTTTGTTGTCGGTAGACTGTCACGATTTTCAGCGAACCAATGTCTATATTTACTATAATCGCAGTTGTCTCTAAGTTAGTGGAAGTGTTTAGTGAATTCATATATCATCAAAGCGCCTTTATAAATAAATTGCGATGCATTGTTAAAGATACAGACACCATTAAGGTATCTAAACTGCACTGATTTTCCCAATTGAGTTGACAAACCACCGACAATGACGGAACTATTAACTGTGACAAGCGTGGGAGCATTGGACCGGTTTCGACCTTTTCAGATATCAGCGCTGCTCAGTTGGAAACAGGAAATCGGAATATTACTATGAAGTATATGAACTATCCGTTAAGGATAGAGACACTAGGAAGGTGACATCTATTGTCTAAACGTTGCACAGATTTCTCTAATAGAGTGAATAACATAGAATGCATAATATTGTTTTATTTCTCAAGGTCATCATAAAACAAGGAGTTTGAGAAGAAAAAAATGTTTTGATATACGTTGATTTTTTGCCTAAATATAATAGTGTTTTAAAAGTATTTTCTAATAGTTTATAGTTAAAGAAAATAAAATAAAATTGATTCAACCTATATAGAGTATGTCATCTAACAGTAAAATCATGCCATAATACAGAATCAATTCAATTTGTAAAAACATATGTTTCTATTTCTTTTACCATGGAAGCATGTCAAACTGGGCTACATCTTATGATACGAGGGTTTTTTTTCCCATCCATCCAGAAATGTTTGATGACTGCACGAAATTCGTTTTTATCCATTTTTGCAAAAGTGACTGACTTGCTTCACAAGATATCCTAGTAAACAGAAACGGAACGACGCACGTGTCTGAAAATTTGACAGCTTACCTAAAATAGGTTAGCCTTGACAACCATCATAACAATTTCACGATACGCGCGCCATCCCTTGCCCATTCCGGAAACTTTTCAATCTACCCTCGTATATAAATTAATGAACTCCTCTCATCACTTATTGACTGTCACGTAGTTATTTCACATTATTGGAATATTTATGTCTGTAAATGAGCTTGTAACTTTAAAGAATTGCTTGTATCACTATTTCATTATATTTTATTCGTTTTTCTTAATTTAAGGATTAACGAATAATTAAATGTATTTATTTTGCTAATGGGAAATTTTTTTATTAGACATTCCTTTCGTGCGTATTTATCGATTTGTCCCCATCGCGCCTCTTTTGTTAATTATTTTTCTTGAAAAATGTTAATACCGATCGCGGCTGAATTTAATTCTTCCCCCCTTCTGAAAGCCTTACGGTCCCAGAAAGTTTTAACTGTGGCGTTAAATGTGACAAACTTTACAACCCGTGAAGGTTTTACGTTGAGCTGTAAAATCTTACCAGGAAGTATGTTTTAATTACTTTGCTAGATCAGCTGTGTAGTGAACGGAACTTCTCAAGATTTAAATGTTAATTGTTTCTTGCTTGCGCGATTATTATATACTTTTTATTGTAGTGACTTTTTTGCAAAAATTATGTATTTAATAATATTATTAATTAATTAACATGTAATTGATTGATGAGGCTGATAAATGTTGAAATTTCATCTTCACTATGAATCAAACTATAATTACTTTCAAAAATATATTGTAAGATGCTACAATTGTTTCGCCATACTGTGGCTTCTTCAAGCGATTTCTTCGCCTGAAGAAACCACAGTGTGGCGAAACAATTGTCGCGTCTTACAATATATTTTTGAAAGTAATTATATAGTTTTATTCATAGTAATTAACATGTGTCTTACTTTCATGTAAAAAGTAACCATTGCCAGTTGAAACTGTTTATTATACTAATACACCTCTGGAAAATTAAACTATATATCCGATAGCCGTAAAATAAAAATAAAATTAATATAGTGAAACATTATCGCTGGTATTGAAATCATTTATTTTTCATATAATAAAATTTAATTATTATATACTGGCAATTTACAGACACATGTTTGGATGTATTACATCTCGTTGGTGCATAATGCCAGCGACTACTTGAAATCTTTATTTAAAGTAAAATCAAATAATCGCCGATGTCCTATTTTAGAGGCAAAGTTATAATTTGTATTTATTTTTTATCTTCTAGAAATAAAAATCTATATCACGTAATTCTATATACATATACTTAACAATAACTGTCTTTATTACTATTTCCTAGTTATAAGTGGAAAGAAGCATTATAAAAATTGATTAAATTCGATTTCGAATACATCGAACAGAACTTTATTTACTGTCGCTGTGGAATTTAAAATGAGTCCCGGTAATTGCATGTTCGGCTGAACATAATCAGATCAAGCCGTAAGAAGTAATGGCCACTGCATTGCAGCAAGACATCAATGAATGTATTACACTAATTACCAGTCATTGAAATCACGAACACGATAACACAACAACTTTAACCGGCTTTTCACGGCATAATCCGCTCGTAATAAAAAACGAGCGCGCCCCCCCATCCATCAGGGCCTAGACACGACGGGAAATTTCATCGTCTCCTACGCAGAAATAGACGAAAACGTCGGAAATCCTTTTAACACACTCCGCACCTCCACCTGAGACACTAGGTGCATAAAAATAAAAACGACCGGTTAGGCGGTAATAAAAATTCAAATTTTCAAATTTACATTTTAAATGCTTTTTCATACACGGTGGCGGTGGCTGCCTGTCGATGCGTAACTGGAAATTGACTACTACGTTCAACATATCATATCGGTGACTAAGCAGCACCAGCACACCGTGGTATATGCATAAAAATCGGAACAACAAAACTAGTAGACGTGAACTCTCAATGCATGCATTAAAGATGCAGGTACGGAAATTATATTTCACCACATAAGCTGAATATTGAATGCAGGGGTAAGCTGTTGAAATATCTTTAAGTCACGTGTATTATTGTAATCCTGAGTAGATTTTTTTTAAAGTCGTATACTACATTATAATATCATAGAATAATAAAAAACATAATGTATTACAGAAGCCAAATACTAATTTATATTTCCTACTAAATTTGCATTAAATATTACATATGCATACAAAACATATTACATTACTGCTTCTTTCCTTAACTCGCCCACCCTAGGCTAAGGATTTTGTGTTTCTTCGATAGATTTATCTTTTCTTCTTTTCTTTATGCACTAGGTCTTCATATCTTTTTCTTTGTCTTCAAATTTGTCTTTCTCTAGTTCTTTTATTTCATCAATACTGTTTATCTAGCTTCATTCTAATTATTTGCTTACTTGCAGGACTTAATAAGTTAAACTGAATTTTTGACCATCCGAAAAATCTATTCAATCTACCTGTTTCTTTAGTTTTGCAAACTTAACATCATGTTACTTCTCCCGCAGTATTCTTCATATATAATCTTAGGCTTTTTACCCTCCACCTTTGTTTATCATGTGTCAGTTCGATTCAGTCAAGTATTATCAGAATTTGAAGAACTTCTTCAATTGCCTATTTCCACTTTTTTGGTTCTATCTCTTCCTCTATATCCAATGTGTTTTATTTCAACAGTTTCTTCGTTATTCCATCAAGGAATAGTCGCTGAATATCCTTGCTGTCGTAGTCTATTGCTCTTTATAATTCCCGTTATTTTTCTCTTCCCATCCAAATATAGAATCATTAGTAAAATAGTTAGTCGTAGGTTATGGCATTAAGAAATAAAGAACCACATCTAATTAAAGTCCGTAATTTACTTTGAAATTCGAAAGATCTTTTATTGAAAATTAAAGATTATTATTTATTCGCTCTTTGATAGATCCATTGAATGTCGTATTACGTTCAATATACTTAACAATTAATTTAAATTACTCGGTTGGTAGAAGACACAGTTTCACTACAGGTCGCACAATAGTTGTCGTACTGGTTCTAATGGTAGCACTCCTTGCTATCCCGTCTGGAACAAGGCGTAATGATTGGATGTGTCCCATCTGCCACTGTAATGGAGGAAGATTATCCTCCCTAATGATTACAAGCTGTCCTTCCTTCAGAAGCTCGCATTTGGTGCGCCCTTTTCTTCGAGTATGTATCTCAGATGAATATCTGCTGAATTGGCTGATACTTGCCAAGCCTGTTTCCTGGTGCTTCTTGGTCCAAGTCGATGGATAAAGTCATACCATCACCATTGGTTTTCTTCGTGTAACCTAACTATATTTTCTTCCATGGATGCATGATATTCAGCGTGAATGTTGGTGATTTAGCAAGTCGGCGTTTGAGAGTAATAAATATTTGTTTTACAGATTCACTTGAGCCTCCCAGTATTCAAGGATCCTCTTTGAATGGAAGCGCCACTTCATATCTACCTATTTCGTTCCTTTTAGTATTATTTTGTGAATATTCCTCACATCGCTCGTCACCAGATGCGAGAATCTCATTTGTATAACTCTTCACTTCATGGGGCTTTGGCACTATTTGACTCAGTCCCACGAGCGACACAATGGTGTTGTCCTGTGGTTTATTTCTCGTTTTATCATGTAGCTGTCTGTCACTATCCCGTGATAATGTCCGTTACCGATTAGTAAGTCTGGATCCGCTAGCTCGATACCAGCAGGTATTTGTGAAGATTTGAACTGCATCAATCTCGAGGGAATTAAATCGGTTATCTTCTCAACCAACAAAGCACTGACAGAGATTGAAGTCTGAGACACGTGACGCGATTTTGGCACATACGACGTGATTCAGCTGTTTTATTTCATCTCCTACTGCGATAATAAGAACCTTTGTGTTAATGTGTTGCAGTCCCAGGCGTAGTTATGAGATTAGCTTGCGAACCAGTGTCCAAAAGAGCTCGTACTTTTTGTTCGTGTCCATGGATGTCTTGGATAATCACTTTACACGTTAATAATAACACACGTGAAGGATCATAAGCAAGATTGACTGCCGCAGAAGCTATTTGATTATCACTAACAAAATATTATTATATGTCACATTGACATACATGTCATAAAATAACTTCAAGTAAATTGGACAAAAATAGCTAGTAGCAATGGCAAAAATATTGCCTCAATGGTAATAATAACCTCCTGATCATCATCGGCTACAGGCAATAATGGTTTGAGTGGAAGAACACTGCCATGTGAATTCCGCCTTCAAGTCTTGCGATCTAAATTTCAAGTTATTGCAAATGTATGTTATTTTGTAGTCAATAAACTAAATTGTTTGAATTCAATTTCTCCTCTGGTTGAAAATGCAACGAAGTGTGGTGCTTTCTGTTACATTTTTGACAATTAGTCGCTTTGCATTGAAATGCTGAATGGTTCTTGCTTAAACAGTTAAAAGATAAACGCTTCTCCTTAAGGGTGGCGATTCTGTCGGTTGCACTCATGTTTGCAACTTATCACATCTGTAGATTATGTGCTCTCTCACAAATCGCACATATTTCCTTCGATGTTTTCATATGAAGAGCTTTTCCTACTCACTTGATTCACTGGAATTAAGCGTTCTGTCTTTCACTGCCTCTAATTGTTTATACTTTAACGTTAGGAATTCTTCTAGCTTTTCATAAGTTGATGTCGCACGTTTGTCCTTCCCATTCCTTGGATGCATGGATTTGCACGATAGGAGGACAGCGGACGCACGTTGGTTCCAGTGGGCCCTTTGTACGTCCTGCCATCTGAGTCCTCATTCCTTGCTACGATCGAGCCAACCCAAGACATTGGCAAACACCAGGATCGCAGCAAGATAGAGTCTTAGGATGTCTTATGACTGTATTCCCATTGTGAATTCACGTAAGTTGGATAGAACCAACCAGTCCAGAAGCACATGCTCAGCGGTTTCCTCTTCCTCTTCGCAACCTCTGCAGGTTGAACTAGAGTGTAGACTCAGTCTATTCAGGTGCGATCTTAGATTGCAGTATCCTGTTAGGAGCCTTACAACTTCCGTAGATTTTCTCTTGACAGTTGAATAGAGTATTTGGCCGTATTATTGTTCATCGCGATGAAGTTTTTTGAGACCCTACAGCCAGGTATGTCTTCTAATAGCTCCTTGTGGCATCTGGTTATTGCATTTGTCAGTGTATATATAGACGTATTTGTGTTTGCTTCCTACTCCTGAGTCTTCGTATCTGAAGTTTATTGGAAGCTTTCTAGTGAATATATATATTTTCGAGGGATGTTGTCTACCGGCATCATAATCTCGGGATTTCTTTTCCTGAAAACCTTTAAGATTTTAAGCCAGACCCTACAGCCAGGTATGTCTTCTAATAGCTCCTTGTGGCATCTGGTTATTGCATTTGTCAGTGTATATATAGACGTATTTGTGTTTGCTTCCTACTCCTGAGTCTTCGTATCTGAAGTTTATTGGAAGCTTTCTAGTGAATATATATATTTTCGAGGGATGTTGTCTACCGGCATCATAATCTCGGGATTTCTTTTCCTGAAAACCTTTAAGATTTTGTGGTGTTAACCTCTACCGTTGCTTAAAAGCCATTTTTTTGTTACTCCTAGCCGTAGAGCCACCGGTGCTGCCCGTTCCCTGATATATATGCTTAGGGCTGTCAGCTGTAGCAGGGCTTCCATATCCGCTGTTGGTGTTGGTTTTTCTCATGTCTGGTGTCACGCTCAGAAGAGCGCTTCGTTGCACGTGCCCTAGGAGCTTTACGGCTGTTTTCTTGGTCGTTCTTGATCACCATATTACTAATGCATATACCCACATTGACCGCACGATGACCGTGTAGATCCATAGAGCTACCTTTGGAGATAGTCCCCATGTTTTCCCCACAGCTCGTCTGTATTACCATAGGCCTATGCATGCTTTCTTGGATCTCTCCATCAGATAGGTATTCCAGTTCAGTTCTTCCCATTCCTTATGCATGTCCATATCGAGCCGGGCGACAATTAATTCAACTAATAAATCACGATAATGCTCAGTTGGGCGTTTGATTTTTTTTTTTAATGAGGCGAGGTTAATGGGCACCGTGCTATTAATTTCCGCAGGGAAACGTGATTATCCTTCTTTACATGTGGAAGATTAACACGTTCGCCGCCAAGCGAATATTTCACATAAGTGCTGTTTTGAATCCCGCGTGACCGCCGGCGGTCATAGCTAATATAAGGAATAACTACAAATTATTTCCCCGGCGTGGAAGAAACGGCGACTGTATGACCGCCGGCGGTACATGTGGCGGTGAACGTGTTAAGCAGCATTCTGATGTGTCTCTTCACGAACATACGTTCATTCTGGTACCTACTTCCCAGTCGCTCCCAGGCGAACTCATATCCACTTTCGGACAGTTTGATTGATTGAGCTGCTTCTCCCTTTAACGAACTTTGAAGGTAATGGAACTTTTGGATATTGGTGAATGCTGTATTATTATGAATTAATTATGTGAATAGGTTATTAAAGGTGGACCACTCATCATATTTTCCAGTAAATGTGGGGAACTCAATAATCGAAAGTTTTACTTGAGGTGTGGGTGTCGTTATAGGTTCGGCACGAATTACACTTGTTGAACTTTTCAGTTTAATTTAGCGTTGATAATAACACTCCTGTGCATTTTTCGAAATCCATCCTCTTCGACAGAAATATCAACATCTAGCTCATTTAATTCTTCTGATATCTTTAGCATCGACGTGATACTCCCTAGATAGACGTTGAGCTCTAGGAGCTGCTTGTCGTTAGGCTCATTGGTGATGTTATACAGGCACTCTTCAAAGTCGTTCACTTCACTTTGAAGTATCTCCTTCTTGCGTTGCAACTTTTTTATGATTGAGGTCGCCATAATGCATATACTTGTTTAGCAATTGATGTATTGGGACGGAAAATCGACGCACACGAGAGCTCTTTTGTCTGTGTGACCCGAAACACTCTTAGAACATGGTAACAAGATACACGTCGATTCACAGCGATATACGAACTCAAGACACGATACACTAATAAGTTGTGAAATAAGTGAAACAAGTGCTTCCGAAAGGGAAAACAGAAGACAAGTTTCCTAAAGAATGAATGACCAAACGGATGTAAAGAACTACAGAGGTTTTACGATAATTAATTCAATATAAAGTAATATTTATGACGATTGTAAAGCCTAGAAATGGAAGTAGAAGCATATAGATTTTTTCCGGAAGTAAGGATGCTTTTAGGATGGCACGATTTACGGTCGCACACGCACGCTTAATTAATTGGAAGATTATAAAGAATCTGGCAACGATGGAACAAGGTTCCTACTTTTTAAAGTGAAAGCTGTTTTGGAACAAATGCTGAGTTATATTGGTGGGTATACAAGGAACATAGTGTGTGATAAGAGTGACAGTGGCACCTGTCTTAGATATACATACTACAGCTTAAATCAAGAGTGTTCATGATAGAAATTGAGAAATTTTTTTGGCGTTGGATGTAGAACTGTGAGTGAAGCATGAGTACTTATTGTAGGTAATTGAGAAAACAGAAAGAAGGGATACGATGGTTAAATGAAAGAATGTGTTGAATGCACAATTGAGATATTTGAAGAGAAGTTAATGTGGAGGGAGAATTAAGGCAAATAAATTTCGAAAAGATGATTAGGTATTAAACTCCAAGTGATAAATATATGAGGACTTTAATGCAATGCACAATTCCGCTTTATTATCTTAAAAGGCTGACTACGAAAATTGCAAGAATATTAGATAAAGAAAATAGCAGAAAAGTGTAGATAAAGAATTGGGAAAGAATAAATGTAAATATTATAGGAAGGTAAAATTAGCTGGATGTAACGCATAATGTGTACATTTGCATTTTTATTTCCCTACACTAACTATATCTTGTTCTTCGAAAGTTATGACCGCTGGTGTCAGTGTGAAACGAAAAATGAACAAATGAATGGTGAATTTAGGGTATTTAAGGATTGCAAAGGATACACATATGACTAATGATGTCAAGCTTATGTGGGTTGATAGCATATTTTTGTGCAAGACTTTTAAGGCGTTCCTTAATTGAAATTATGTTAGTTAATTAATACAGGAGGGTGTTAAATGGATTTTGTATTAGATTGGAAGGATATCTAGCTGTTTGCAAGTGTACCAAGGGCTGATCTTTCAGATGCCCGAAAAAAAACCTGCTTTGATTTTTCTATGCGAGGCTTCTGAAATACTGAGCTCTTTTTTGATCCTTGCTTTGAGGTTTTGGGTGTGGGTTTTGAAGATCCGTTCAATATAATTGCAAGGTATTTGGAACAAAGAAATTGAGATTGAGTGGTTATTAATGTTTATTTAAAATGGCGAACTATGTGTACGATTCAAGGAAATAGGAGATATGATTTATTCGGGTATGACAATTGCTTTATACAGAAGGAAGGTATCTACTACTAAGAAAACGGGTTTGCTTAAGGATTGACAATATAAATCAAGGTTATAGATATCATTGGCATAATTATTTTAAAAGATTTGAAAGTCTTTTTATCTATTAGATAAAAAGTAACTATATTCAAACACTTATTTCAAAAAAGAGGCGAATATTTTGTTAAAGAATAATTTACTTTAATTTTTTTTTTTCATAGTGAAATGTTTTACCGAATGGAGGGTGGGTTAGAGGCCCCCCATCCACCCTACATATACGTTGAAACTTTAATTAGAAACACTGTTTATATTTTAAGGAAAATTAAAGAAAAATTGTGTTTGTAATTTGGATTTTATTGTATTTGTAGGGTGGGTGGCACCTATCTCAACCTCCAATCAGTAGAACATCAGAAAGTGTTTTACTATGAAAACAACGATGCATTAAAAACGTTGAAAGTAAATTATTTTATAAAATAAGTGTTCTTCTGTTGAAATATTTATTTATGAAAAACACTTCAAGTACATGAATATTTTTTCGAAACAACACTGTTAATGACCTTCAAATGATGATTTAATCTGAAGAACACTTTGGAAATGTGTAATAACATTCAAATTTTGTTAAGAATAATTTACTTTTTATGTTTAATGCATAGTTATTCTCATAGTGAAACACTTGCTGATGTTTTACTGAATGGAGGGTGGGTTACAGGCCATCACCCACCCTAAATATACATTGAGACTCTAATTACAAACACTGTTTATATTTTAAGGAAAATTAAACAAAAATCGTGTTTGTGATTTGGATTTCATTGTATATGTAGGGTGGGTGGGTGGCACCTATCACAACCTTCAATCAATAAAACATCAGCAGGTGTTTTACTGTTAAAATAGTTATTTATAAAAAGCACTTCAAGTACATATTTAATTTTTCCAAACAACACTGTTCATGACCTTTAAGCGATGATTTAATCTGAAGAACACTTTAGAAATTTGTAATAATATTCAAACACTTCTCTCAAGAAAGAAGCGAATATTTCATTATAGAATAATTTACTTTGAACATTTTTAACGCATAGCTATTTTCATAGTGTAACACTTGCTGATGTTTTACTGAATCGAGGGTGGGTTAGAGAGAATATTAGGTTAGATCTTGAAGGAGTTGCTTTTAAATAGCAAACCTTGATGCCAATCAAAGACTTTATATATGTCTAGTAAGACTGTACGAATTTTTGGCATTTGAGGTGTACTGTTTGCAGGTTGAGGTAAGGATTAAAAACGGCAAGGAAGTATATGGATCTTTATTTTTTTAATGGTTTGATTTGGGAATGCGTCTATTAATATCCTGCTTTCAATGCTTGGAAATGTTTTGCAAATTGTATGTATGATTAAAAATTTAGGTTGTATTATTAGGGAGGAGTTTAAGGATAATTTGTCATAATGTATTAAGGCAAGCAAGTATCTTTCTTCTTATATCGTCATCCTGAGTGTAAAGAATGAGCTAGTTTGTATTTGATCAATCCATTTATTTATTTATTTTAGTTTACGTTACAATTGCACTGAAAAATATTTAAATGTTTTAAAACCGTTGTTTCTCTTTTATGTATTCGGTCATAATTTAGTTGTCTATTTATGATTTATTACCATTATTCAAATTTCCCGCTCAATTGATTAGAATATCGGTTGACTATGAGCTTGAGTTGAGTAATGGTTTACTTAAATTACTCATTATCTTATAGTTGTCGTGTAATATCTATCTTCTTTATTCTAAATATCGTCTAGTTTATGGTTATTTAGATTATTTTTATCACACATAACAATTTTTTCACCTGCACTACGTTCAGGTTTGCTTTGTTAATATATGCGCAAAAATATACAATCTACTAAACTTTGTATGTAATACTGTCAACAAGTTAATGAATTAAGGACGCAATTAACAATTCAATTAAGTGCCGACATGTATTAGAGCTTAACTGTGTTAAAATTCGAAATGTCATCATTCAAATGGTGCGAGTTAGCAGTGAATGTTGTTGTCCAAGAAGGGAAAACGTGTAAAGCATAATTACTGCCGACGAGGGTTTGCTGCTCATCGAATTAGGAGCTATTTTCCAAGTAGTAAATATTACAAAACGTTACGCGAAGCTAATTACATTATCCTTGCAGAGTTATCTTAATACCGATATGTCGAGCATTAAAGATATAACAGCTTAGTTATTAATTAAATTCTGCAGGATTTTTGCTCGATTATTTTATACTTTAATTACTCAAAGTGGTTACGTATAAGAATAATTAATCGGTTAAATGACGCATTGATTGGCTTAACAAGTAAATTATCCCGATTTGTGTCGACGTCACCTGAACTATTGAGCCTGGCAGGTGAGTGGCGTTAACAAAACTTCCCTTCAGTTTTTTTCTTCTCGTCAAGCGACGATTAAATATCAAATCCGGCTCAATGAGCGACGTTAAAATTACCTCGGTAAATTTTATTTACCACTATATAATATTCAGCGTTGATATCAAGCCGGGAGATTTCCATTCAGGGGTTGGACATTTATCGGTTCCGACGCGCTTTAAACTATTGGAAAACGGCGGGGGACCGGGCGAACATCGGAAGGGGCAATTTCCTCCGCCGGAAGCAATCAGCTGCAGGACTGTTAACGAGCCGTAATTTTTTCCATGCAAATACTATTACTAGTATGAATATTTAAACAGCAATTGACTTTTCCCTCCCCGGTGCCGCCGAGATTGCACTTCAAAATCAACTTTTCCAATCTGCCGGCGCCGGTGTAAAAATCTGTCTCAGCTCGGGGGAGAAAAAATTAAAGGGATACGCAATATTTTAGTGCAATGAGTTGATTAAACTACATATCTTATCTACTTATTTACAACTATTAGTTGAGTAGAATTGTTCAAATTCAAGTTCTTTAATAAAGATTTTTAATCATCATCAACCTTCTATTTAATTTCTTCTATCAACGTATAAACCAAAGCTAAACATCGTCCAGGATTACTTCTTCAATGAGGATCAGACTTCGCTCTTTCTCCAATTAATAATAGATGTCGCCTACGATATTCATATCTCCAACATAACTGTTTCCCCTTCTACATCCATAAAATACCTAGGCATTACCATAGATCGAAAAGTCAATTTCAAACACCATACAGCTTCAAACAAAACAAAAATCATAGCTAGAGCCAAAATGTTCAGAAACCTAACTTACAAAAAGAACGGTATATCTATAAAAACAGCGGTTAAAATATATAAAATGATATGCTGTCCTCTACTCGACTATGGTAATGTCCTTTTCTCCAACTCCTGCAATCCTACTATCCACAATATCCAAGTTAGCGAGCGATCCTCCCTAAGAACTTTAACTAAAATCCGCCACCCCAGTAATCCTCTACACAATCCCTCTAACCAACTCCTATATGACTCTACCTCTGTTATCCCCATCAAGGAACGTCTTCTATACTTAAGTGAAAAATTTTCCAAAAATCCCTTCAACCATCACATCCTTACCCTCTACTGCTTACGCAGAAATCCTAACCTAAACCCAAAATTCAAAACCCTTCCATTTACTACTTTCGAATTCATCACATCACATCATCCATCATCATCATCAGAGACAGACTGACGTGACACATCGACAAGGACAAATCAGGGCTGAAAGACCGCCGGTCGATAGCCATTTAACAAACTAACATCCTAACACTCATATCATCATAAATTATATTTGTCTTATCTGTATTTTTTTTGTCTGTTAATAAAGATGTTGTATATATATATATAATAGATGTCATCTTGATCTAAAATATCAGCTGGTAGTATTGATAATTCCTACTATTTCTTATAAAAGTACAAACCCAAAGTTAGTGCATATATTTTTGTTTTATTAATTTTACAACTTAGAAGGTAACAGAATATGAATCAAGTATCGGACCATCGTCATCGTTTTGTGTGGTCTGTACTCGTTGCGGGGTATCGAGTTTCAAAGGAGTCGTTCGTCTGTTAAAAACGAAATTCGATTGTGCCGCAACTGCCCTCCAACAGCGGATGGTACATTTATTATTGCTCACTGGTACATGTATAAGTGCCGCACTAATTGAATGGGATGTAAAAAATAACTGCCATAACCCCTCTGCCTCTCTGCCCCCCGCCCCCTGACGTTCACCGCATTCACCTGACCGGACTTTCCGGGTAACTAATAAACAATTCGTCGCTTTGTTGAAACCCGGATGCGGCAATGCGTCAAATTGTTTTGTTTAATTAAATACGATGCTTCTATGCTATCACTCATTTAAGAGAGAGATAGAGAGTGAGAGAGCGTGTGGCTATAAAGCTAATTTTTTTGTACTGCAATGACAAGTACGACGAAAACCAAAGGAATTAGAAATTAATTGAATGTATAAATTTATGGTTGTAAATTATTAAAGAGAAGTCCATAATCGTAATTGATTAAATAAGTAATATAACGTTTATTTAAAGTAGTATTAGTATTTTAATGTTAATTACAGTTAGTTGTTTTTACAATTTTTATTTTGATAATTAAATTATATTTATTTATACTATCAAATATAATATTCAAGAATTTTTTTTATATATTTTTTAATAATAATATACCTTTCTTTTTAAATTTTTGGCAACACAAATAAATAATATTAACGATTTCATCAAATTATTATCACACTCTTAATGCAACTTACAATGGTAAGTCGTAAGTTGTGTAAATGTGATGACCATTTTAAGGGAATCAAAACTATCTCTACCGTAACAAATAATTTCACTTCAAATGAGCCAATTTGTTCCTTTCCTTCCTCTGCCATACCTAACATCAGTGTAATATATATTTATGCGCCCGGCGCATCCACCATAAATATGTACCACAACGGACAAAAGAACCTGACCGGGGTAATTGAATTTCGGAACGAGCAATGGAATTTTATACAGAACTCTCCCTGATGATGCCGTTTAATTGCCACACCGAAATATTTTTTTAATTCGTCCCATCAAAAAAAAAAAAGAGAGAACGACCTAAAGGGAATTTTTAATTCGCTCAAGTCGTCCGTACCCTGTCCCGGGCCCTAATTCCATTATAACATTTGCATTTCAAACAATTTTCTTTTTATTGTCGTTATTTAGTTATCCGGCCCGTTTGTTTACGGTTTAAAGAATGACACGAATACTATGCTTTATTGTTAAGTGTCCCTTTCTCCTTCGCCTTATGTATCGCTGAGAATTCCCTTTGAACGCTCCGAACATAATTTATTTGTATCTTTTATGCTTTTTATCTTTAGCTGGCAAGAGACCGTTTTTAAGGCCGACCCCTTATGTACATGTCAATATATATATATATATATATATATATAGTATATATAACTTTGTATTTTGAGGCCCTTATGTAGGGGCTTATCTATCATATTTTAGTAGAATTTTGCGGAGATCAAAGGGATCCGCGACTCGTCAAGTGAGTTTTATTTATTTATCGACTTATGAATTTAAATCGTTATCATATATTATCTTAACAATTATATACTCAAGAATAATATTTATTTATATTAAAAAAACGTACTGAATTAAATTGAAGGAATAAATATTTAATTATTTACTGTCCTCAAACGATATCGTCAGCTACAGAAGAAATTTACATTTATTATAGAGTGTTTCAATGGTATATCAACTCTCTGTATTGTATATAATAAAGCTTTTCATTTATTTATACGTTTAAATTCTAAACAAGAGTTTTCAATCTTACCTGATCTACAAATGTAAGGACAATTTTTACTTTTAAATGAACTTATGAATACATGTCACTTATTAGGCTGTTTTCATATATTGATCCGTGTGTTGGAATAGAAATAGTAATTGAAGTTATAAAACTATTTCCAAAAGTGTTTTACACATAATTTTTTAATTTGATTTTTATCATTTTTCTGAAATATATCAAAGGCTGTTAATCTGTAATTATACTAACTATGTCTATTTCGAATGATTACACCACATTCCTGATAACTTTCTGTTACATAGTTCAGTAATTAAATACTTTATTTTAGAATGAAACGAGGCTTTAAAAAAACGGACCAGGAAAGGTGTTCCAGAAAACCGTGAACACTAATCTGGTCCCATTACCATCGCGGAGTAAATGCGGCGAGAAATATTCCGCGGATAAATCTTTATATAGCAAGATGGCCAGACATCAGGATGAGGCGGCTTAACATAAATTTCAACTAATTCTTAATCTCGACAGTAACGTAAATATTTCATATTTAACAATCCACCTAGAGAAATGCCGAGATTAAATGGCGATTATTTTCCTTTTGCCTTGGACGGATTACATTAAGCAGTCGACATCGGCAGAGTAAATATTTAAATGTGGCCAGGAGTAAAACGGAGTCCTGGGATAACAGAAAGAGAGAGAGAGACGACCGAAGATGTACTGAAAACACGTTTGTGGCCTCTTAGACAAATCCCGCCCCAACCCGCTTAATATTAACGGTGTTAGAAAAAAAAAATATAAAAAAAGAGATCCGTGAAACACTTTTTTACGCCCTTATCCGGGTCGGGTCGGTCAGTGGGTGCGTAATTTGCTCCTGGTTAAAAAAAAAATGGGCTACACTAGGGCTCTACATTATTAAATTTTGCACTCCAGGTGTGCACAGTACATGTTTGTTTGCTTTTACATGAATGTTTACTTATACACTAGTTTCAGAGCAGCGAACACACATTTTGTATTTATTACCTGCTATACGGAGAAACATACGTGAATGTTTAATAATCTTCCACAAAATAACGTTAATAATCCTCGATTATGAGCTGGTTTTATTCTGCTGGGGAATTAGTTATTCTATTTGCCGCTAGTTTCTTCTGCATTTTGATGTTTGGACAGGTGTAAAATATTTAATGGGGGAGGTTGTTGCCAAGAGATCCGATTCGATGCAGTTCGGTTGATTTAATTCGGGATGAATGTGAAATATGTTTATCGATGTTTGGATTATAATTTATAGGATACAGTTTATTTACTGTTGCGTGCTAGTGCGAAAACTTTAAATTCTGCAGGGTAATAAAAATAACCTAATAATAATCAATCACACATAGAGAATGCATTTAAGAAAAAAATGGTGATGTGGCCATCAAGCAAATCTACGAGGGTTTGATTTGGCTACCAGTGATTACCATTTGTTCCCCAACTTGAAACAACACTTGGGGGAACGAAATTCTCAAGCAACGAATAGCTGAAGGTAGCTGTCGATATCTTCTTGCGCAAGTCGGTACGACGCGGGTATGGAAAAGCTCCCAGAACGACTCCAAAAGTGCATTGATCGTAACGGGGATAAATATCTAAAAATCCAAGCTTTCAGAATCTGCACTTTGTTTTAAAATAAAATGATGGTTACTATGAGAAAAAAAAAATTGCAGACCTTAATTTACGGACAACCCTCGTACATGATGTCTACGTTCAGACACTCTTAATCTTTCGCTTTTCGGAACAACTGCAGATGCCAACTTTTTAACACCATCATAACCTATTATGAATCCATTATTTCTATGAGCAGCACTTTTTAGGTGACCAGACATACATTTCTTCTTTACTTGTACGTTGCAAATTTCACATGTCACGACGTCAGACAATGATCGATTCTTAGCATTTGACTTAGTAGAATATTCTTCAATTACTATTGCTCTTCCTACAGAAGAATGTATCTTGTTTACATTGTCTTTTCTGGAAAAAGTCTTACCACAATCTGAACAGGGAAATAGAGTGCTATTGGATAGTAATTAATAATTAAATGATGAAGTCGAAATGAGTGTTGATAATGAACTGAGAGACGAAAAGGGGTCCACTCAACAGGTTAACCTGCACATCACTCCACTAAAGGTTAACCTTCATTGAAAGTAGACTTGAGGAAAGCAATTTTATTTATAATGTAATCTTCGTCAGTATCGTCCGTATCTGACTCAGGTATACTTGATACCTTATAATAATAGGATTATAGTATCAATAAGTCTATCTGTAATTAGTATAAGCATTCGAATAAATATTAATATTAAGACCACTGACGCCAATTTCATTCTGTATTATGTACACTCTGAAATAAAGATATATATTATTATTATTATTATTATAGAGCGGCTCATCATCAATGTGTGACAAATCCGGGCTAGACATACTCGGAAATAAATCTCTAGCGTCAAGCTCAAATAGTGACATGACAAAACAGAAATCACAGAACCTTTTTCTCTGTCTAATGAATTATAGTACATTAACACCACTTATTAGAACAGTTTTAGAGTACCTAGTCCCAAAAAAACTTAATACGTTTTGGCTATCGGTAACCGAGCCCCCTACAATACACGTAATACCTCTCTTCACTTTTATCCACCCAGAATTTTTTATTTACCACTACAATATATCCGACTCCAAGAAATATTCATTAGTCTTCCAAAATTTTCAGCAAATAGAGCGACTGCTATATATCTATCCAATCTAACACCATACCTAAAAGGTAGCCGATGATGGTGTTGTCCATAAAACTGTTGTAGTCTCTCGTCATAGTATACCCAGTTCACGTGTTTCCACCACTGCTCTATCATACATCCCAATGGCTTCGGCATGTGACTCTGCACTACAAGTTGTTTAACTTGGAATCTATTTTCCAAAATCTGAAGACATATAACTTTTACAGCTATAACTAGCAGGCTGTAAGGCTCTCCTATGCCTACTCTTCGAACCCACACTGGATGCATTTTTGAGGATAGCAAATAAACGGATAAAGTTAAAAATAATAATACAGGTAACACACTTTACGAAACTAATTTCGAATATCTATTAGCATTCAATTTGCCTAATTCCAGCGTTCCCTCTCTCTCGTAATTGAAAAGGATAACAGGTATTTTAAAAGTCAAGGACACTAAAAGGTCAGGGTTAAGGACATACTCTAACCTTGAACTAGCCGATTCTAGAACCTCGCTACGACCCTCAAAGTGAGAAAAGGATAACAGGTATTTGAAAAGTCAAGGACACTGAAAGGTCAAGGCCAAGGACATCCTCTGACCTTGAAATAGCCGATTCTAGAACCACCTCACGACTCTCAAGGTCAGAGGAGGTCCTAGAATCGGCTAGTTCCCCCTATTATAATACTTTCCCTATATTTATCTCGAAATAAGGGCTATTCTTAATAATTTGCTCAATTTTGAATTCCTTACAATTACTTGTTAATTAACTTTCATTTAACCCCTATAATTTAGGATAGAGGCCACCCACCAACCCTACATATACATGATAACTTTAAATACTAATCGTTGATGATTTTTCTGCAAAAAAAAAAACAATAAAACCTTGTATGTAATAAAAAATAAAGCATAATCCAAATTTAAGTTTAAATATAAAGCACCTTCTAAAGCTAATCTTATCTAATTTAGATTTAAAGTCGGCCCACCCATCGTGCATAAAAATTTTATTAATTTCCTGACTCAAATATTTTACCTTTTGAATTTCTTTTTTATTCGAAAAGTTTTGTAATTAATTTTACGCCAAACCGCGAGATGATCAGTAATTAAAATCTATATGTATATGTAGGGTGGGTGGTTGGCCTCTATCCCACCCTCCAATCAGTAAAACATCATTAAAAATTATTTGAAAAATTTGTATGAATAAACCTTTAAAAATGCAATTATTTTGTGTTTATTTATATTTGACAACGCTTAATTAAAACCCTCTCTTACGTTTTACTGATTGGAGGGTGGGATAGAGACCATCCACCCATCCTACATATACCGGGTGTTGAATTGTCCTCTCGGTAATAGGGAATTTAACAAGTAATATCACACTTATGCAATTTCCTGCTCCCCTAATTGTTTTAGAACAAACATATAAGAGACCAAAATTATTTAAAATTAAAAATATTACAGAAATTGACAATTTTTAAACTTCAAATTCTTTTTTGAGGAACGAAAATAAAAAATTAAAGTAAAAGTTAAAAATTTACAAAAATCACATTTTCCATTGTTTTTGATGTGATAACTAATTTAACTTTTGTGTAATTTTCCTGTGGGGCCACTTGAAATTCAAGATTTGCGGTATGAGAAATGCTAACGTCGAAATTTAGAAAATTAAAATTAATTAGGAATGCAAATGCGCAAACATTTTTATAAACTCGGTTGTTTAGCTTGGAATGGAAGTTTATTTGAGCATATGACCAAACCATTTATAAGTTATTTATATTATTCATGATAATTGGTTTTTTGAGTGTATTTATTTATTAATTTTGATTGTTACAAAATCATCTTCGAATTTAATTAAAAATGTGTGTACATTATTTTCAAAATAAAATCACTTAAGAAATTGTTATTTTTCACTTATTGTATAAGTTAAAGACATTTTATTTCTTCAAAAATCCAACTAATTACGACGTCACAAATCGCACTTCAAATTGTAAACGTTTGCGATAAATCATGGAAAACGTGATTTTCGTAAAATTTTAATAATAATAATATCTCTTTATTCACAAAATAATTATCTACAAACCACAGTATATACACACATTATAAATAATAACGTCAAAACAAGGATAGCGATCAATGTACATATTCGCTGAACTTAACTGAATTAAATATAGTATAAAAAATCTGTTGGTGACAGTATAGAACATATTGCCCCTTTTATCTGTGAACTTTATTAGTAATTACCATATTTTACAAAAAGAATTCAGTATTGTTGTATGGTTGCTTCTCTATCAGGTATGTATGTAACTTGTTTTTGAATAATTTTAAACTCGATATATTCCGTAAGTAAAGTTGCAATTTATTGAAAAGTTTTAGCTGACTTTTCTGATAATGTCAATCGATGTATTGGATAAGCATAGAAAATATTATTTCGTGTACTATACGTGTGATTATGAGTGAACGAATTAAATTTCGATTTGTATTTAAAGTTAAAAATCAGGATCTCATAAATATAAATGTTAGTATACCCTTAGTTCTTAAAATTACCTCTGCATGATTCATTGTAGTTTAAGTTTAAGAATACTCGTAAAGCTCTCTTCTGCGCACTAAAAAGTTTGTTAGACAGTGTACTGTTCCCATAGAATATAATGCCATATCGCATAAGTGATTCAAAGTTGGCTTTATATACCATGATCAATATGTTATGATTAATAAATGGTTTTAAAACTCTCAAAGCAAAGCAGACTGAATTTAGTTTTAAGTTTAACCTTTCACATTGAGATTTCCAATTTAGCTTGCTGTCCATGGTTATTCCTAATACTCTACATTCTGACTCCAGTTCTATGTCAGCCTCATTGTTGGAAGATTTAATTTAGATAAAATGGATTTAAATTGTAGTACTTTGGTTTTGTCGTTATTAAGTATTAGCTTATTTTCCAACATCAATTTTTGGGTGATTGAGTAAATGTTCTTTGCTTTAGTTATTAATTCCTCAGTATTGGTGCTAACAGTTAAAATATTTGCATCATCCAAATTAAATTCGGAAAGTCATTGATAGATATGAGGAATAGCAATGGGTCGAAGTTACTTCCTTGCGTTACACCTATATTCGTAATAGCAGTGGATGAGTGTATATTATTTATGGAAATTCGGTGATGACGGTCTCGTAAAAAAGATTCAATTAAACTTAGGCAGGTCCTTCTTACTCCATATAATTCTAGTTTCATTAACAAGATGGCATGATTCATTGCGTCAGATGCCTTGGAGAGGTTTAGAAATATTTATACAGGAATTTCCGCTCTCTCCAAGGCATTAACTAAACATTCTAAGTAGTCAAAAATTGTAGTAATAGTAGATCTCTGTTTTAAGAAACCGTGCACTCGTTGAACAAATTATTGTGGTTAAACAAGTCTAGGATTCGATTCGCTATTACTTTTTCTAATATTTTAGCAAAAACACTCAATAATACAATTGGCCTATAATTTGTTGGATCTGTTGGGTCATCTTGGGAATTATTACTGCAAGTTTTAAGGTATCCGGAAAAATTCCCGTTTCTAAAGATTTATTTACTAAAAATGTTAATGGTCGTAGTAGTTCATTATTTACACTTTTTAATATTTTTGAGTTTATTTCATCATGGCCTGAACTGTTTTTATTTTTCATAGCGTGTATAATATTATATATTTCACTAGGTGTAGTTGATCTACCAATACAATATTATCTGTTGGTTTGGATGTACAAGTAAGTCTATTTACTATGGAGCAAGTAGTCTTCATTTTGTTTTGACTTACCAAGAGAGTATATTCGATTCTGTCACGTCCCGCCTTTTGTAATAACATATTATATTTTTTGTTTAATACATTGTACTGATATTTAGCCGCTTCATTAAAATATTTAATGACTTGCAAGCAATCAAGCATCCGCTTGCATTCAGATATTTCGGGAGATCTTACTATATTGAAATGTCTTTTTAATTTACCGTTTCTTCAGCTTTTGTTCAAACAGTTCTTTAATGTTTGCATGAATTTTTTCCATCTGCTTTCTACATTATCAATTGCATAAATATCATCCCATATACCATCACATTTAAGGATATTTACAAATTGTGAAATATTTGGTCTACTGTAAGCTTTCATTGCGGTATGTGTTGTTTTGGAGAGTGTTTCATATATAGAAAATGATAATGTTTGCTCAAGATGATCGGATATATGTGTTTCAAATACACATGTTTTATACTCTCGATCTATATTAGTTATAATATTATCTATTATAGATGACTACACTAGAAATTCGCATTGGGGATGCAATTGTAACTGTGGCATTAAATGAGTTTATGATATTTAAAAATTCATTTGATTCCTGTGATGATTCACTGATATCTATATTAAAGTCAGCTAGGTTGTTAATGTCCTTCCTTGGGATAAGAGTGAGGCTGTCATGCGCATATATGGCAACTCCTGCAACTCCTCCATAGGTTGCATCGCGGGTGGAATGCAATGGTCTGCAGAAGTGGGCAGCTAATTTGAAGTTTTTTATATACAGTTTTTGTATATTATATTCATTGAGCCAGTGTTCTGTAATGGATAGTAATTTACAATCCGTTTGCTGATTAAGCATTTCCTCTAGTTTTAGGACTTTATTGTAAATTGATCTTATGTTTAGATGAATTAGCAAAAATTGTTTTTTTTGGGAGTTTCGTTCGCTAGGTTAGCGTTCTTTCCTTCAGGTATCGACGAAAAAATATCGTTACTCTTGCTCCTTTGGGCCAATTGTTTGGATCCCTTAGAGTCTCCAGAAACGCGATAGGGGCTGATACTTTAAAACTGGAATATTCTTCTGACATCTTGGATTTGATCCTATCGCATTTTACATCATCGATGCCGATTCCTTCTAGAAATGTTATTAATTGATCTATTGTTGCATTTGGGTTCAGTTTGAAAACATGAAATTCTGCTCTTCGCTTTAGTTCCAATTCGCTTCCCGATGCGTTTCCAAGAATTTTGTGTTTATTTATAATTTTATTTCTATTATTTGTTTTGGTGTTTATTTTGTCCCCAGATATGTGTTTTTGCGCCTCGTCTTGATGTGTTTTTATCAGTGACGAACACTTTAACTTTAATTCTTTATTTTCGTTCATCAAAAAAAGTTTTGAAATTGAAATATTGTCAATTTGTGTAGTATTTTTAATTCTAAATAATTTTGGTCTCTCATGTTTTTGTTCTAACACAATTAGGGGAGCAGGAAATTGCATAAGTGTGATTTTACAACACCCGGTATATGACAACTTTAACTGCTAATCGTTGATGATATTCCTGCTAAAAACAATCAAACCCTTTATGTAATAAAAAATAAAAAAAAAACAAAATTTAAGGAGGAGGTATAGAAGGCGTATGGAAATTCAAAAACAGGTCTGATGAAAACTTTGTAGGTGCGGTGTTGAATATTGAAAGTGTGGTCTAGAAGGCTGGATTTTAGCGCAGCGAAAAGGCAGTGTCTTGAGAGGACTTTTTTCCGAATTTGTTTAATGGTATCAGAGGGAAGATTAGGTTGGAATTGGATGGATGTCAAGGTAGGAAATTGGTTTTTGTGGAAGGAGGGGGAGATTGTTGACTGAGAGAGGGACAAAGAAGGAAGAGGGGAGTTTTCAATAGCAACTATGGTGGTGGAAGATGATGTTTTGGGATTTGGAGGGATTAATAGTAGTGTGGGCCCAGTCGGTGAAGTAGGTAACGTCTTTTTGCAGATTAAAGATGGCTGTGCGTTGGAATTTAGGTGAGAGAGAGGGCTGTGTAGACTCTCTAATCCAAACTTAAGTGGATGACACAGCCAGACTCACCCAGATTCCCCCGCACAATCATCTTTAATCTGCAAAAAGACGTTAACTACTTCATCGACTGGGCCCATACTACTATTAATGTGAAAAAAGAGGAGGGTGAAAAATCATTCGGGACGCTACATGTGAGTGTGAAAGGGGAAGACGTAGCGGAACAGTAGGAGACTTAATGGGAACGGTTTTGTAGGAAGGATTTAATTATGCTGATGAGATGGAGAGGGATGTACAAGCGGTTGCTTTTGAGGATGAGAACTTAGTGCCAGACGGTGTCGAAGGCTTTTCCATGACGGAAGCCTTTTTGGTGGTCAAGAATTTGGGGCTTTGAGGAATCTAGGGGTTGAGAGAGGATGATGTGTTTAAGAAGTTTGCTCATGGTATTGAGTAGGGAGATAAGGCTGTATGAGGATGGCTTAGAAAAGTCATTGTTTTTTTAGGGAGCATAGATAAATAGATGTTATATGGGTGGTACCAGCGCCTCTTCCACCGCGACATTTTCAGATCTATTGTGGATCCCTGTTTATCTCAGATGACCAGCTCTAGCTTTGCCTCTATGATTAGTCCTATTAGCCCTGCCAGAGAAGCTTGGGTATAGGTCTCCGGGCTTGGGTTTGTAGTGCCCAGCTTTTGATATATAATCTTTGCTAGACCCTAGCAGTGGCATAGGATGTGGAACGAGTCCTCTTCTTACTCTAGGCAGAATCTGCATGGTGTTTCTTCCACCAGGCCTATTTTGCTCATATGTTTGTTGAGTTTGCAGTGTCCTGTTATCAGACCTACTATTGTTTCGACCATTTTTCTGTCTTGGTTCAGAAGTTCGGTCGTGAATTTTGGCGATTGTTTCTTAAGGAACTGTTTCGCCTGGAGAGTTCGTCCACCAGGTATAGGCCAGTGTCTCCACCCATTTTTTATGAATCGTTTTATTGCGGTTTTGGTAATTCCGCAGGAGGGTTCCGGGCCAATTACTGCTTTTGACGAGCTTTGTTTTGCCAGTTCGTCTGCTTTGTAATTCCCCGGATGTCCTCCGTGTCCTGGGACCCATGTGATTGTTACTTTTTTCTGACAGTCAAGTTCATTAAGAGCACGTATACAGTCCCACACTAGCATAGATTTGACCTGTGTGGAGCTTAGTGCTCTTAACAGCGCCTGACAGTCGGAGAATATAACAATTGACCAATTTTTGTTGTCTTGTCTTGCTATTTCTCTTGTGCATTAGTAAAGAGCTATCGCCTCAGCTTGGAACACCATGGTATCCTTGGTGAGACTGACAGAAATCTTCGGGTTTTGTGCCGTATCTGCTCCTACCCCTTTGTGGGTCTTTGAGCAGTCCGTGAACCAGTATTATTCTGCTTTGGTAGATTGGCCTTTAATCCAGTCTTCTTTTTGCGGGATTATTACCTTGTATTTCTTTATGAAATTGTATTTTTTTACCATGATATCACTTGGCATCGCTGTGATCGCGTTAGCCTGCAGCTTGTCTTCTAGCCGTTGCAAAGTGGTCCCAAATGCCAAAAAGGTGGTCATAATATGAAGACGTTGTTTAAACTGCGTCAAACTTCGTAGATAAGGCTTTTTTAGCTCGCTGATGAAGAATCCTTAATCAAAATTAAAAAAAAAAACAAAATGGCGGATCTAATATGGCGGACAAAAATTAAAAAATAGTCATATTTTCTTGACATTTCGTATACAGGGGATTTTTTGGGTGCTTATTAAGAATGTTTAGTCAAAATTGAAAAAAAACAAAATAACAAAATGGCGGATCCAATATGGCGGACAAAAATTAAAAAATACTCATATTTTCCTAAAATGTCATATACAGGGGATGTTTTTTCTTAAATCGTAAAATCTTAATAGTAACATCTTTATCTTTAATAATAACAGCTTAATAATAACGTTTATGTTTAATATTCGTTGTCCGACGAATTCACAGAATCGTCGTCACTACTCTCACATTCATATCTCGGCGTGACTAATATCTGCAGAGACTCAGCGTGAGTTGCTTCACCGGCCATTTTCTAAGACTGGAGATGACGGGATCAGAGGCTACCAAAAACCTCCTAAAAACGTCCTCCATATTCTTGACGCGGCTGCATTTACGCGCAAAATCTTGGCGGTACATTTTTATAAATTTATTGCAAGATTCTGGTGCTTCTTCCGACATTTGCCCAATCGGTAGAATGGAAGCCTCAAGAATCTTGCAGCAGAATTTTGTGCACTGTTGTCGGCATGCAATACCAGAAGTACAGTTGTACGTAGAAACGGGCCGTGTCTTTACAATACTCTTCAAATTTGGGTATATTGATTTGAAAGCCACAATATAAGGCCTGCAAAATGACGTGAAATTTCTTGATCAAGGTTACGTCACTTTCAGTGATTAGGGCTGAAAGTGTGGCATTAAAAAAAACGGGGTTTCCGTCGTTCGTACTTCCGTACCCCTGTTTTGGCATATCGACCAAAACTCCCAACTAGTTGCGGAATCCCTTTTGAATCGATTGTTTGCGAAGTTCGACCTTCAACTTGTCTTCGCCGCGATTGTGCCATTTCTTAATCTCCAATTTGTACGATATGTGCAAAAGGCATTAAAAAAAACGTATGCAGGCATGCAAACATACTACAAAAATACGAGGGTTTTTTTGTTTTAAAGTGCTTCATTCTTTTTTAGTAACGTTTTTATACGAGGATTTAAACCCGAAAAATGAACTTTTTTTTAAATGTGCGCCATCAAAATTTTCAAAATCCGTCCCGTATTTTTTTAGAGTATCTATCAGAGATTCGGAAAACATTTACTTTTTTGTACTAGGTCCATTGCTGTTTCCAGGATCTTTTCGCCCGTTTTGCCCTACGCTTCGAGAGGGACCTCAATTTTCTTTATTTTGTTCCGTCATTTTTGAAAATTTTCTTTTAAAAAAATTTGAAAATAAAGTTCAGTGTGCATACCATAAAGATATAAAAACAGTTTTTTAATAGGACTATTAAATTTTGTTTAAAAAATTCTAGAAAATGACCTTTTTTCCTCAGTCTAGAGTGGCCTAACCCCTTAATGAAAAGTTTTACAAAAATTACAATTACAAAAAAGAGCACATTTGAGCACCTCCTGATTACGGGGCAATTATTAAGAATCAGTTAAGTAATAAGGGGACCCTAATTCGAGAGTGGGATCTAGTGGGACTTTATTTTTATGAACATTTAAAGATTAACTTTCAAACCTGGGACTCATAAAAAAGCATATTTTACACGTTACGTTACTCCAAGAGTAACCAAATTAATTTATAATACGACATATTCTTTAAAAATACTTACTTGATTAAAAATGGCGACCGAGTGCGACGGTCGTGATTTTGTCAGTGCGAAAATAAATCTTAAATCCGGAGAAAATAATAAAAAAGCTGCTACTGTGGATCAGTTGCTAAATCAGGAACCCAGTGCATATCCTGCGGTACATTATATCATACAAGTTGTGCGCGGAAAGCAAAGTCCTGTTGTGGAGTTAACTTTAACCCTCAAATTACTTCAGAACTAACCGAAGGATGTGTTAATTTCGAAATAGAAGCATATCTTAATTTAAAAGAACTGGTAAGCGAACTAAAATCAAATAATATGTTACTACGGGAGAAAGTTAAACAATTAGAAGAAGAAAATGTAAAACTACGCTTGGAGGTTAACGTTTTCCCGCTAACTTCTAAAGTAAATAGTCTTGAAGCTAGTAATACGCGCGTCGAACCTTGTCGCTGGTGCCAATGAGGGCCCAGAGCCCCCTATTCATGTTAGACCGTTATAACTGGTTATTTTTAATAGGCCGGGTACCATCCTACGTTACTAAAGTGTAAAAAGTCCCTAAATCCAACATGCATTTTTGGGTATTTTGGCCAGCTTTTCGGCATTTGGGACCACTGTGCGTTGGTGTGTTTCTACGTGTGATCGGATTATGGGCGCCTATCCTTGCATCAGTCTATATGATACGGACCTGGCTTCTCCTTTAATGAAGATGTGTAATGGTGGTATGTTCAATATGGCTTCTAGGGCTGCTGTTGGAGTAGTACTTAGGGCTCCTGTTGTACTGAGGCATGCTAGTCTTTGTGTACTGTTCAGGAGTCCTATCGCCCCCTTTTGCTTTGTCCTAATCCACCACACCACTGCTACATAGGCTATCATGCGTCTTATCACCCTGGTGTAGAGCCATAGAGTCATTTTAGTGTTTAGTCTCCAATTTTTTTCCGCATATTCTGCGACACCTGCCCAATAATATTATTGCTTGTTTGGTGGCTTTTGTGATGTGTGGTTTCCACGTCATTTTGGCGTCAAAGGTTACACCCAGGTACTTTGCATCCCCTACGAAGGGGATTTCCGTACCCCCGAGCTTCAGTGGCTTTAGGCCTTGCAGTGCTCGTCTTTTTGTGAAGATGTCCCTTATGTGCCTATCTATCAATCTTTCCATTGTTTTTAGTAAGAATGAAGATAAGCTGATAGGTCTGTATGACTTTGGCGTTAGATCAGCTATTCTGCCTACCTTGGGCAGGTAGATTACCCTTACGCTTTGCCATGATTTTGGTATATATCCTCATGCCAGGCAGGCTTTGAAGATTTTTGACATATTTTTGATAGGAATAGAGTGAGAAGACGGTGAGAAGATTGGTTCTGCGCTGGGTAGGTGAAGCACCCTGGCTGATCAATGAAGCTAAGAAGAGTTGAGCGCAAGAGTTACGACAAGAATTGAGAAACAATTGACCAAAAGCATAAATGACATCATAGTTAGAATTAAAAAAATTAAGTTGCTGATAAAATATTTCAGTATGTTTTACTTATAGCAGGGTTGTTTATTGGTCACTCACCCACTTTATATACAGGGTGACTGACGAAAAACCTTTGGTGCTGTATCTCGCTTATTTTTGATCCGATTTGAATAAATAAAACATCAAATTAAATGATTTTTAAAAGACTTTAATATGAACTGTACGGATATTTTTTCTTGCGTCCAGTTTTTGACAAAAGACGATCAACTTTTTTTTTCAAATTGCACTGTATATATATTTTCTTCTGATCCGCAACGAGATTTTTTTTTAAACTAAATTTGTAAACGATTTTATCCATTCATCAAACCAAAGTTGAGAAATTGAGGATTAAAAAAATAAATAAAAATCAAATACCCATAGTAAACAATATACAGAGCCTATTCCAAATGTCAAAAGTGACAGTGTCAGTCATTGGTACAATACTGCAATGATTTTTAATAATTTCATAATAAAAATGTTGCAAGATTTCAAAAACTGAAAAACGATTTCTGTAGAAGCACAAAATTCTAGTACAGTGTTTGAAATATTGCAACATTTTAATTATGAAATAATTAAAAATCGTTGCAGTATTGTATCAATGGATGTCACTGTCACTTTTGACATTTAAAATAGGGTCTGTATATTGTTTACAATGGATACTTGACTTTTTATTTATTTTTTTAATCCTCAATTTCTCGACTTAAGTTTGATGTATGGATAAATTTGTCTACAATTTTATATTCAGAAAAAAAATCTCCTTGCGAATCAATAAAAATATATATACAGTGCAATTAAAAAAAAAATGTTGATCGTATTTTGTCAAAAACTGGGTGCGAGAAAAAATAACAGTTCAGATCCTATTAAAGTCTTTTAAAAATGGTTTAATTTGATGTTATATTTATTAAAATCGGATAAAAAATAAGCGAGATACAGCACCAAAGGTTTTTCGTCAGTCACCCTGTATACATTTTATTTCTGGTGTTTTTTAGTTTAAAAACAATACCAATGTATATGTAGGGTGGGTGGGTCGAATCCATTCCACCTTCTAAACAATAAATCATAGTATTTTATTAATGGAATTTTTAATTTCTTTTTTATTCAAAAAGTTTTGTAATTAATTACAGCGAAAAGATAAGGAATTAAAGTTTATTTCTGTATGTAAGGTGGGTGGGTGGCCTGTATCTCACCCTTCAATCATCAAAAATTATTTGAAAAATGTGTTTGAAGAAATTAATTAAGAGTTTCTTTATTACGTTTTCACTGAATAGGTTCAATAAATAAGGTGATCTTGTATAAATAAGTTTCGAAAGTTTAAAACGTAAACGTGGACGGATGTGAACGTTAACGCTGTACAAACAGAAAGCGAACAAAACCGGCCACTCGAACTTGATCGCTGATGTTAATTTAATTACCGCGGAAAGATGCGAAGTGTTAAGTGTATTTGGTTAGGTTTTAAGTGTGTTTTAACGGTGGAACGAGAGTCGGAACGGTGTACCGGTCAGCAGATATTATTATTCCGATCACGGCTAATGGACGTCGGACGGCGCCCCGCCCGCCCACCGTTCAACCCTTATTGTTGCACGTTCGGCCCCTTTGACTACGAGATTAGTTTGTATTTTTATGATCACGTACCGGGCCGGACACGTACGTTAGATTAGCTCGGCTAAACGGTCGTTAGGACACATTGCGAAATAAGAATAAAACTTCAAAGTCATTTCGAATGTGGAATATTGGAAATTGGCGTCGAATTAATTTTTTTTCAAAGTAATTGCTTAATTCAATGTTGCTACAACATAGCAAATATAGTACAGTGACAGTTTTATAAGTATTACAAAAATAAAATCATAAATAAGGGTACAAACCATGATGCTTCTTTTAGAATATTTTTTGTTAAAGAAGGGTTTTAAATTTCCATAGAATAAAAGGAAATTCTATAAAAAAAAAACACTCTCAGGGCAGAAATAACTTTCTAAAATGAAAAACTCATTATTAGTCTACTCTGTAGTTTAAAAAAAAATATTTTAACTAAAACTCCTGACATTTTTTGTAAGAAGAATATTTAGTTGACTTTTTGTTGTTTGAAACAAAGCGGATTTTCAAAAATCATCAATGGCAAAATATTCTTAGAAAAGTCCAGCGAATAATCCTTTGAATTTTTAAATATTGGTTGGAAAAATCATATAAGTTAAATGAAAATGAGAGTTTTTTAAGATGAAAAAAATTAAGGCTGTATTTTAGGTTAATTTTAAGCATAAATAAAATTCGTTTGATAAAATTTCTTTAAAAAATACTTCGTTAATAACTGAAGGGGGTAACAGTTATTAACGAAGTATTTTTTAAAGAAATTTTATCAAACGAATTTTATTTATAACTAAATTAGCTACAAGTATAATAATGAAATGATCGTATTTTTATATCTATAATATCTAATATTTGATCATTTGATTAAGTAAAGAATTATAAAATCATACTTTGAGAATATAATTAAAAATTACAATTTCATAAATAATATATTAAATCAATCCCAAGTTACCTTACACTCCGGTAATCATTACCAAAAAACCTTATGTACTTTCCCCCCATTGTTTACACGGCGTGCTGTTAAAAGATTTAATCAATTTCACAGGTAAGTTATTTATTTTAAAAGGCAATACATTAAAATTTTCCTTTCACCGCCACTCGGTCCCGTGTTCGCGGGGCGGCGGGGGAGAAAAACCATTCTTTTGAAAATCACGATCGAGAGTCCATCATGAATATTTAATTTTCCAAACTTGGGCCGGATAATGCGAGACAGTATGAATTAAAGCCTACAGGTTTGTTTATTCCTTTATTCATGTGAAATTAATTGAATTTCTCCGGGAGCCGGGAGAGGGCCCCATTCATCAAATATTTAAAAGGAAAGATATCTTCCATCAAATTACGAGAAGAAGGCGGATTTGGAATATCTGAGATAACGGATACAATCGATGTGGTCCGGATATTCGCTTTATCAATATGATCCTTAGTGGGATAGAAATAGTTTATTTTTCCGTTGGTTTGATGATAAGGAACTGTGTGTCGCGTAGTATTAGTGCTGAAGTTAAGCCGTACCAATTTGGGATAAACAATTGAGCGCCGTTGATTACAAACCGTAAACCTGTTAGGCATGTTGGCGCGTGTAGTTTCGCGAGTGCTGTTTAATAAACGTACAAACAACACATTTCTGCGAGTTAATCAGATTTGAGAACTTGCTAATAGGTTAAATAAATGTTCGGTGCTAAGTTTATGGATTTTTAACAAGAATGGATGACGAACTTTAATTTTCATATTTCTCTTACTTCATTTACTTCTTTATACATATACTAAACTAGTTTGTTTATGCGATAAATTAAATTGAATAATATACATTTTTAAATAAAACCAAGTATTTAATTTCTTTGTTTATTTTTATTGCGTCCAAAACTAATAGTAAATAATAAAATAATATCACGAAATAAATTTCCAATCGTTTCTTCCTTCCTTCCTATAAAATTTTAAATTGAGGCGCTTTAGCTTTAAAATATTATACTTTTCTAATAATCAATTATTTAGTGCAAATACAGTTGATGAACATCAACACCACAAAAACCGCAGTTATACATGAAGTGAAATATAAAACCAGTTAGTTTTGTTGTTTTTTTTTATGCAACTAACGAATCGAAAATAAAGTACGTTTCTACACCGATATCGAATTTGTTTCTACTGACGCAAATGCAGCAAAACAAACAATTTGTGTTTACAGTTAACGAAAAATATTTTTATAATAAATCATATCCATTCCGCGTATTTGCAGATGAAATTAAACATAATATGAACAAATACTGAATTTTAGGTAAATGCATTATTTTTTTTCTGTTATGCGATATGTGTGTTTATTTTTGGCAAAAATTAATTTAACGTGAGTAGTGGCCAGGTATAGTTTTAAATAAATTCACGTTGATTGTGTATATTGTGTAAAAATGTATACGTTCTTTAAAAAAAATTAATGGAGGACACTAAATAGCATTTGGGTGATGACTTTATTGAAGTTATCGAGATAATATTTATAAATCCAATAAAAGAAACAAATGTATCAAGATTTTATAAATTTACAAATCATATTAATAAAAAACATATTTTTTCGGTTAGTTAAATTGATGTGAAATTATTGAGATGGTTTATTTAAAATGTATATAATAAATACCTTTAATGGCATATAAACTTCAACATATAAAAACATAAAAATATATAAGTCCTTTACGTTGTAGAAAATTCATATAAAAACATGATTCTATTCTACATTTCTCTATACTTCTTCTACCTCAGGCTCGCCAAATCTTTACAACAGCTCCATCGTCGCTCATACATTCTGTTACTCTCCTGTTTTCCCCCAACCACACCCCTTTACACACTTCTCCGAAATAACTCTATGCATCTACCCCATTCGTGTACAGCACACATCAACCATACCTTACCTCTTACCTTCATTTGAGAAGCCGCTATTAGTCAATTATCCTGGCATCCTGCCATACACCTCCTTCTCCATACCTCTTTCGCCAATCTGTCATTATCCAATCCACACAACTTCATATCATACTTCAATACACTCTCCATTGCCTCCCCATGCACACTAATATGTTTCTAGAAGCAGAATGTGCCCAGGCGTTAATTTTTCAATCCCCAAAAATCTGCTTTAGGAATAACCACTGCTTTCTATCTCCCAATGCAATCTTACTTCCTTCGAAATTGCCTATAAACCATTTTCCTTCTTCCTCACCTTGTCTCTTGCGTTTTTGGCTTTCCCCTTTACCCATTTGGTGTTCTCACCAAATCCACCTGTACATTTAATTATGAGGCCCAAGTATTTAAAGTCCTTCGCCCTCTTAATCACGTCCCCCTTCCATTCCAATTTACTGACTTTTCCTTCCCTTTCTCTATTGCTAAATCGCAACAATTCTTTATTTAGTTACTTTTCTTACTTGTCGACAGTCTCCGTGGCATTTATGGTGAGATCTTCTTGGTCGCGCTTGATGTTCAGATAGTTTTCGGGGACGACGATGTCCTCTTCGTTCCATTTTTTGTAAAACTTCCCGCTCGCGTATCTTGCGTAACCACAACCGAGGGTCGCCTTGCCGCCCATCTTGAAGCCTGCCACTAAATCCACGAGCCCTCCGATCAGGCACTGAAGCTTTGCACTTTGAAGCCTTAACAAGATGCTAAAGTCCCTCATCCACATTCTTCTTTGCGTTCTCAATTTTTTTCTCAATCAACAGGAGTCTGCTGCTCGATTACCTTCAAATTGAAATAAAGTCCTTGCAAATCTTCCACATCTTCCTCCAAATTCTACACCCTTTTCAACCAGTTTTTATGTTTCTCAAGCTTCAGCTCACTCAGACTACTCTTTATGTGAATTGGACCTGCCCCTTGAAAAGGATTCACATTGTCTATATTCTCAATAATCTGAAAATCAGTATAAGTTGTTCTTTAG
Organism: Ontholestes murinus; assembly: GCA_963969525.1. NCBI lineage: Eukaryota > Metazoa > Arthropoda > Insecta > Coleoptera > Staphylinidae > Ontholestes > Ontholestes murinus. Next base: position 17,277,632 of record OZ018393.1, read on the forward strand.
CAACATGATTAGCAATACTCATAATCTATACAAAGCCATAGCTTTTGGTTTCAGTCTTCTTCGCCAATATCTTGTATTGTCTGATGGTAAAGCATATTATTTTTAAAGTAAAACAATGCTGGTCTGTCTCTTTTGCCAGTGTTAAATAAAAGGGTAAAAGGTTAAAATTATTAAAAATTGTATAATTTCTGTTCTGTTATCAGCTAAGGTCGATGAAGCATACTAAAATTTCCTGGTGGTATATACAGAGTAATCGTTTGTAACTAGTACGGTCTTGTCAAGTGTTAATAAGAGTTTTTTCTAGGGCTATTCCTTGTTCTCTATCATTATCATTGGCGACAGGTTTAAAGATCGTAGTGCATTTTTGATCCAAAAATACCATTAATAATTATTTTACGTCTCTCTGGAACCGATATTTCTGATGTAAACTATACTAATATTAACATATTTTTTTGAAAATATGGAACAAAACATGTGTTTTAATCAATCAACAAAGTATTAATATTTTTTCTGGAGTTCTACTTTTTCAAATAACTTTTCAGGTTTCTATTCTTGAGATTGAACTGGAAGTTAAGCGTTCATGACGTTCTTCTTGAGAATCAATTCGTGTTTTATTTCAGCTACTATAAATTGGTCTTGAAATGAAGCGTTTCCTATGGCAATAGTATATTCGATTTCGTTGTGAATAGTGAAACCTGCTAAGTTTATAATTTTGACAAGTTTTTAGCTTTGGCTCTTCTTAGGGCTTAGTACACAAGTGATTATTGCGATGTCTGTATTTTTCACGTTGTTCTTTTTTTTTGATGCTAGAAGAGGAAATCCATCATTTTACACCCTTTTAGTAGGTTAGTGTCGGACTCTTATCGACTAACACATCTCTTCCGTGGAACTATCTATGATGGACTGGCTCAATGCCATTGGATTTTCTCAGTCAAGGATATAAGCAAGAAAATCGCTAGAGATGGATTAATCTAGACCGATCGTCCTTGGTAACGCTCTCCTCGATGCGGGAGCAGTATCACCGAGCAGTTCACAGTGGCTCATTGAGAATTGAGGTTGGGTATCAATTAGAACATTTCGGGGTCTTCGATGTTCGATATCGTATTTCGAAAATGTGATCCCAGAGGGGGAATTGGTATCAAGCTTATCGTAGAAGACTACTGCAGTCTCTCGGATAAACTCATCACACTCGGCGTGGATGTCTCTCGGTGAATTTGAGACTTACGCATATATGACGGGGGATTTAATTCTCAACGTTTTGATGACGTTGCAATCTCGTGATCTGAGTGGGCCTGCTGTAGTCCCATAAGAGTGCTGAATAGGTCAGCTACGGTATTGACAAGGATTTATTAAGGGCATGAGAAATTGTTTTTGGTCATTTTAGGTGTTGGTCAAAAATTATTCCGAGGTACCTAACCTCATTTCGAATTGGAATGAAAGACTTACTAAAGAAAAATTATGGGGAATTAATAACTCGATATTTATTTTTGCTGAAGTGTACATAAATACTTTTGTCAGCATTAATCACTAATCTCTGCTCCTCGAAGGAGTCAAGAGCCTTCTGGAGAGTATTCTCTAAGTAGGAGGTAGATCACCCTCTGTAAAGAAGGTGATCTGTGCGATCATCACCGAAGCTAAATTTGGTGTGACGCTGGTATAGATCTTATACAGGGCCGGAGACAGGGCAGAACGCTGTGGAACGCCTGCTAATATCGAACGCTAGGTGGAGAACGTAGTGTTCACCTTGGCACAGAACTTCTTGTTACGAAGAAAGTCGCACAACGTCTTGTTAAGGAATTCTGGGTACTGAGCCCTATAATAATTAGAAGATACCTTGCCTAAATTTGAAAGCGTACCTCTTAGCATGGTATAAATTAGCATCAGAAGGCTGCATCCTCTCTACGAGAAATACCGCAATACCCCAAAACAACCGAGTCCGACCGCAAAAAAGTGCCCGAGTTATAGAACCATGAGTGGACCGATTGATTTACACGACGTGCCCTTGATTATAAAATTTAACAAGAACTTACTGGACAAGAAGAATTTGTATTCAGAAGGAGCCGCGTAGGGACGTTTTATGTAGACTCTTCAAGATAGAAAAGATCACTTTTATAGTATTCAAGGAAGGAACCTCAAGTAGAATAGAAGGGGCCCGTGTTTAGGGAGAGAATAGTATTAGACACTCTCAATCAGGATAAGAAATAAACAACGTGATTGTTTGTACGTATAAAAAATAAAGAAAACAGTAGTAAAAAACATAATTTCATAGATAAGGCCGTCGTGCCAAACTCTGTCAAACGCTTTTGGGACGTCTAGAAAAACTGCAGCAGTGACTGTTTTGATGGCAAAGCCCTTAGAGATGTACCTGTCACCCTTAACAGCTGGTGATTGGTAGAAAGACGCAGGACTTTTTCAAACATTTGTTTAAACTGATTGGGTGATGATTTTGGGGGAAAGTTGGTGATTTTTCCGCATTAAAGATGCTGATCACAGAGGCCAACTTCCAAGCTGATGGAAGTGCACCCAATCGCATAGAAGCATTAATAATGTCGAGCAGAGAGGTTCTACTCTCTAAACCGAATTTTTTCACCATTAAAGGAAATACCGTCGTAACCAGGAGCTTTACGATTTTTATGCTGTTTAATCAGTCTATCGGGTTCGTTCGAGGTGGCTGCCTGGCAGGACCACACACGGTTGGTATTAAAAATCTAGGATCTGACGGATCTTTTGACTTCATGGAAGAAATCATCATCGCCAGGGTTTAACATGCCGCTCCAGGCAGTTGACGAACACTTCTGTTTTTTTTTTAGAACCTGAGAAGGCGAGTCCTTACCTCTCTTTAGCTGTTTAAAAAGCCCACACAGAATGTGGGTGCTCATTAAACGACTCAAGTCGTCTTTTTCAGCGAGTTGATTTGCGTCCGTACGGAAAGATGAATCTCGAGTATTATGCCATATTTTTTTAAATTTTTGAATGCTTGTAGGCACCATACCATTCAACAGGGCGTGTGTGGGACTCGCATCCATTCAGTAGGGGCCCCCACCCACTAAACATTCCTCTCTTTTTCTCAAGATTGAAGAGGGATCGTCTGGGCATTACTCTGTTTTGGTCCTTTTCGGTTAGTATTTTTTTCAGTGTATTTTTTAATTAATTTGTAGTTTGTTTCATTTTCCATCATTGTGTCTATTATATTCTCTTCTGGTATACTATTTTTTCCCATTCTTCCACAATTCACGTTTGAATGTCGTCTTTCTTATTGCAGTGTGCACATTCATCATCTTCTTGGATTGCAAATTTTTCAAAGTATGTGCTAAAGCACTGCCTGCGCTTGTGTAAGGTGGTAGCTGAGGTTTCCTTCCTTTATCCAGTACCATTTGTCTATGTCCTATGGACCTAGTCCAGTCGCCATTCAGAGTGTTTTTTCTTTCGTTATCTTTTTCTTTCTTTTTTTTCTAACAGGTTTTTTCTCTTTCAGCCTCCATAAATTCGATAAATTTGTTTTGGCCGTGGTCCTGCAGTTTTTAGTAGTTCCTACCTTCCCAGATCTTGGCATTAGTTTGTTTACGGCGTTCATCGCTTTCGTTGCCTTGGTGTAGATGCATTTTACGTATGGGGAAAAGCTAAGTCTTTCGTCGGAAACAATTCTAAGATATTTAATTATTGGTTTGGCCTTAATTTCTTCCCCATCCAACAGAATGGCGAAATCGCCGTGTTTTTTCCTTGCAATTAGCATTAATATCTCAGTTTTATTTTTCCATGTTTTGTTTTAACTGTTCTTTAGTTTGGGCCGTGGCTACTACTGCTACATCATCCGCATAGGCCACTTTGATGACATTAGGAAGCATCTCTTATCTAAGGAGGTCATCGTACATTAGGTTTCATAGTATTGGCCCTAGTATCGATCTCTGCGGTATTACCTCTTTCATTCCTGGCTAAAATTCTACAATTCTGTCTTTCAGGTAGCTATGTACGATCCCTGCGAGATTCCTTTTTTGTTTACTGCTGTCACTATCTCAATTCACAAGATTGAATTAAATGCATTTCTGGCATCGAGTGTTGCCAATGCACAGAAACCTCTGTTTTTTTTGGTCTTCGTCTTTTCTCCTATGGTTGTAATAATAATCTGTCAGCTAGCATTCTCTCTAGAAGTTTTCTAAATGTGATCAGCATACATAACGGCCTATAGGTTTTTTCCAGGGTTTGGGTATAAGTACCAACCTTACAGTCTTCCATTCTTTGGGGTATTCTCCTGTGTTAATTATGTTGTTCATTGCTCTGAGCACTAGTTCTGGCTCTTCCTCTGCCACTTTCTTAACTACATCTGGTAGGATTCCGTCTATTCCGGGTGCTTTCTTCATTTTTAACCTTATTTTTTCCACAATAAATTTGATTACGTCATCTGTCTGTACTTCATCTCATTGGGAATAATGTTTTATATATTTCTTTCTTATTTCTATTTCCATTGCTTCCGGATTGTTTCGTAATTTATTCATCATTATCTTGTAACCTAGTCCCTATACGTCGTTTTCCACTTCCTTTCTTTGCTTTGCTTGGTCATTGTATTTAACTCCTTTCTGCATTTTTTGTATTCAGTATTTGCCATTTCCTTTCTTACTGCGGTTTTAGCCCTTGTGTATTTTCTGCGTTTCTGGAGCAGGCCGTGCATTCTTGTTTGTGCTTTGTCTAGTGTTCACCAATATACCAGTTTTCTATTCGTGTTCGCGTATCTCTTGAATATCGCCTCGTAGCAGCATTGCGCGAGCATCTTGTACATTTTTATTTTCTGCTTTCTCTTTGAGTGTCTCACTGAATTTGATTGTGTCGAATTTGTGGTGGTTCCATCCTCTTACTGTTGTCGTGCCATCCTTTCGTATTTTCTACGGTGAGCGAGCTTTCTGTCCCAAATGAGAGCCTTGTGCTCGGGGGAAATATGGAGAGGATCAACTTGTGGACCCTTTATGAGCTTTGAGCATGCCCTAGGAGAGACTATAAACTGCTTCAAGGTCAATCTGCGTATTGATGACTGGAAGAAGAACGATAGAATTATCCACCTTCGACTTGTATTTAGGCCAGATAGTAGTTTTAATTTCTCTAGTCGGTCTAGATGCTCCGACTGCTATGATTAAAAAGACAGGATTATGGTCAAAGCTGAGTTCATTGGGAAACCAGATATCAGACCGGAGTTTTGCAGTAGAGTTAAAGAAAGTAGGGCCCACCGCTTAATACTCTGGCTCTCTTTACTTGCATTGGCGATGTCTGTTCTTTTCTCATTGTTCTTGTATGCCATAAACACTTTTATACCTCGTAATTTTTAAGTATTTTTTCCTTGTTGGATATTCTAAATTTTCTAAGGATTTCCATAACTTCTAGTTACGCCCTCAATCTCCAGAGCATGAGTCACTAATTTAGTTGGTCGAACAAGTATTAACGCCTGTTATTCAAATTTTTGACGTATAAAAATGAAGGCATTTGCTTCAATACATTTCTTTTCCTCAATCCATGTTCTTCTACTTTGAGAAACTCCCAGGATAGTGAACGATTATCCTTTATTGTTTTATCAAAACATTGAGGCCCTTACAATCCCCTTTATAATCCACCCATTAAACTATTGTACCAAAAAAATAATTCTTAATAAAAAAAGTCATCCTGAAATTTTTTACACGTTCCTAAAATCATTCATTCTTCACTATCATAATGACTTAACCGACGACTAACCACTAAGTTAATCAAGCTAGAATTTTTTTTCTCTAGTCTATAGACTGTAGAATTACATGCATTAATTGCTATTAATCCACTAATATATTGCATAAAAACTTTTATACATTTCCTATGAGGAATTTAATTATTGTCTCTAAGCATTCCACAAAAAAGTAATATTACAGTTTAAATATTCATCAACCGAAAACAATAAATATTTTATTAATAAAAAAACATTAATAATGAAACAATATTCGTGTAATATATGCAGGTCGGGGTTGTTGGAGCGTGACATTAAACGTTATTATAAATATTTGATAAAATTCCCAATAATAGGTGGAAATAAAATTCTACTTGGCCGTTTATTAATAATTTGATTAAAACCGGAACGGCGCATCGCCGATGCGGCTTTAATTAAAATAGACCGTGGTAATTGTAACGTTGTGAAACCATTTCATTTTTGATTTTTCAAATATTGTGGTTTAATTGCTGACAGCAGTCGGAAGCCGCATGAAACTGTCCACCTGGTTTATTATCATTGAATTATCCGCCGGTTTAATTTCGAGTATTAATTTTAATGAAAAAAATTCCACCGAAAATTATACGTTATTGCGTTGGGATTTCATTTTTAGTTAATGCTAATACCTTTATTGCTAGATTTTTAGTGAATATTACAAGCATTTGGACGGGATTAATTAGCTTGGAAATTGGTATGCAATAATTATATTGTTTCTTCTGAGAGAAAGGCTCGGACGAAAAAAAATCGATTTTAATCATTTTACTAATTTATTTTTATATATATAGGTTATAGGTTATAGGTTAAGTAGGGTCTTAGTGAGGTGTGTTAGCCTCTCGTGAACTGCGACCTAACAGATCTATTGTTCTACCCTTAACCAATCACTTCCCAAGCAGTCCCACGTCCACCATGAACCTGGTAACTATCTTGGGGGTGATAATGCTCACTTCTTCGGGGGATAATCGGTCCCTGCCGAAGTGTGAAAGACGCTTGTGAGCAATCGCGACACAAGTGCATAGTATGTGCTCGGTAGTTTCATCTGCCGAATCACACAATCTGCAGTTTCCACTTTCCTCTTTTCCCATTTTCCGCAAATGGTATCGGAGGGCACAATGCCCTGTCATGAGTCCGGTGAAAGTTCTTAGCTCGTTCCTTGTGAGTTCAAGCACCTTGTGGCTGTGATCGAGTTTCAGGAGTCGTTTTGATTGACGTAGACCTGGTACGTTGTTCCAATACTTACGTCTTCTGTCCTCTTCCCATTTTTGCACCACCTCTCTTCTATGCGCCATGGGGAGTCCACAAAACGGCTCTGGTCCTATAGGAGTGGCATTTGCACCTCTTTTTGCGAGTTCATCGGCCACTTCGTTGCCTTTAATATCCCCGTGCCCTGTAACCCACATGAGGGTCAACAAGTTGATCTTCGCCAGTTGCGAGAGGGATCTTCGACATTCCCAGACAGTCCGTGAGCCGTGACTATAGGCTCGAACGGCCTTTAATGCGGCTTGGCTGTCTGAGCAGATGTATATATGCGCGCCATTTAGGTGCCTATCCAAGCATTCTCTGGCGCACATATCAATTGCAATCGTTTCTGCTTGCAAAATCGTGGGCGTCGTGCCCAGAGCCATGAAGCTCCTGTGGTTTTGGTTAGGCCCATAAATGCCTATTCCAGTACCTCTCGTATTCTTGGCACCATCCGTGTACCAGGCTGATATCCCTCGTCCAAACTCCTTGACTCTCATCAAAGCCGTTTTGGGGTCTTCGATCGACACCTTAAACGGTAATTCGAATTCGAGCTTCCTGGACATAATGTCCGTCGGTTTGGACAGAAGGGCCGGGTCGATTTGCTGCAGTATTTCTAAGTGTCTTGTCCAGTCCCCCGGCAGTGTTTTCTTCCTCTGGTGTAGTCGAAGGGCTGCCACAAGTCCCTCTTTTTGTACCACTAGATGGAGCGGTGTGAGACCAATGATTGCCTCCATTCCCGCGGTTGGGGTCGTTTGCATGGCCCCTGTGATGCTTAGACATGCTAAACGTTGAAGCCTACTCAGCTTCTTTTGCGTGTCTAGTTTTTGGGTCTTCGGCCACCACACGAGGGCAGCATAGGTTACAATGGGTATCACTGCCGTTCTATAAAGCCAATACGTGATTTTGGGCTTTAATCCCCAGGTTTTTCCCATAAGCCGCCGACAGGCCCAAAGCGACATCGTTGCCTTTGCCATGATTTTGTCGACATGCTGATTCCAAGTCAGTTTGGTATCCAGAATTATACCCAGGTACTTTACTTCGTTGGAGAGATTTATCTCTATTCCATTCAGCGAGGGAGCCTTTATGTGCAGCTTCCTTCTACGCATGAATGGAACTATGATCGTTTTATTCGGGTTGATACTTAGTCCTTCCCGAACACACCAGTTATTGATGCTATTCAGTGCTTTTTGCATTAGGATTGTAAGAATGCCTTCATGCTTGCCCCTGATTATTACGGCGATGTCATCTGCATAGCCTTGGGTTATAAAGCCCTTTCCATGCAGTTCATCCAGGAGTCCATCCACCACTATTGACCATAGTGTGGGGGACAAAACTCCCCCCTGAGGACACCCCTTTGTTACAGTCATAGATACTGTGGATCCTGCTAGAGAAGCCGTTACTAATCGGCTTTGAAGCATTGCCTCCACCCATCTTATCGTGGAAGGATATAGTCCTTTATTTATAGCCGCTCGTTTTATTGCAGAAAATGAGGTGTTGTCAAAGGCCCCCTCTATGTCTACAAATATTCCGATTGCTATTTCCTTGTATAGGATTGCTCGTTCTGCCTCTTTGACGAGGTGATGTAGAGCATCGACGGTGGATTTGCCAGCTTGAAATGCGAATTGCTTGGCATTTAAGGGTTTTCTTATAAGTGAGTCACCCTTTATATGCTCGTCGATTATTTTCTCCATAGCCTTTAGGAGAAAAGAGGTTAGGCTGATGGGTCGATATGATTTAGGTTCATCTAGAGGCCTATTGCCCACTTTAGGTATAAATACCACTTTTGCCTCCCTCCACAACCGGGGTATATACCCTAGTGCATAACTTGCTTTATATATCTCCCTGAGTCCTGGAGCAATTGTATCCAAGCCGCGTTGCAGTAGCGCGGGGAAGATACCGTCCATTCCTGGGGATTTATATGGCTTGAAGCTGTTTATGGCCCAAGTCATTTTGCTGAGCGTGAATATTTTCCCCGCTAAGCAGCGGCTGTCGCGGTTGGAACAGTGAGCCACTGAGCCGGTACTAGCCGCAATTGTGTTTTTAGTCACTACTTTTGATCCCGGAAAGTGAGTACCTAGGAGTAGCTCTAAACTTTCCTGTTGATCTTTGGTGTGACTGCCGTCAGTTCGTTTTAAGATGCCGACCGCATTGGTATGGTCCTTTGATAGGACCTTCCGGAGTCTATTTGCTGGGGTCAGATTGTCGATCCCCTCGCAGTAGGCCTTCCAGGCCTTTCGTTTAGACTCCCTCAGTTGCTTATTGAATTCAGTCAGAGCCTGTCTATAGGCTGACCAGTTGCCTGCTTTCTTGGCTCTGTTGAAGGATTTCCGGGCGGAAGTCCTGAGTCGATCCAATTCCTTGTTCCACCAAGGAACGTTTCTCGAGAAGTTTACCTTCTTTACCGGGCAGCTTTTCTCATAGGCTGCTACAATGGTATTGCTTAGGTGTAGTGAGGCTTGTTCTAATTCCTCTATGGTAGCGATGTTGTATTTGAGGCCTTGAAGTTCGGACAATAGACATTCGTTTTATAATGTCCAGTCCGTTTTTCGTGGCACTCTGCACTCTGCTATTTCCGTACTCCCAGCTTCCATATCGAACGCGATCGTTTGATGGTCCGACATGGAGGGCTCAGAGAGTACACGCCAATTTTTTATCAATTGCGCGCCGTACGCTGTGGCTAAGGTCAAGTCAAGTACCTCTTGCCTTATTGCGTTTATAAACGTGGGTTTATTCCCCCTGTTTAAGATGTCTAGATTGCTAGCGCATACATAATCAAGAAGGTACTTACCCCTGTTGTTGGTATCTGAGCTGCCCCATACTGTGTGGTGCGCATTAGCGTCGCAGCCCATGATAAGATGTTTCCCATTCCTGCGGCACCAGTCCGTGAGGTTCTTTACTGCCTCTGGTGGTGGGTTGTCTTCGTCCCCTGGAAAGTAGGCTGAGGCAAATACAATTTGCCTCTTGCCATCTCCCGTTGGTACGTCCACGACCGCTGCCACTAGGTCCTGGGTGACGAACTGTGGATTGGGAGCATAATTAGTATCTTTCCTGAAAATCAGGGCGGCCCGTGGCCTGCCGCACGTAGTATTACATACCAGATAGTACGATGGGTTCTGAAGTCCTTTAATCGCCCCTCCGTGAACCCAGGGCTCTTGAATTAGCCCTATTTGGACGCCCCCCCTAGCCAGCCTGCTGCTTAAGGCACTTGATGCTGCCTTAGAGTGCTGCAGGTTGATTTGGAGGCACTGCCACTTACCCTTCATTTTTGGGCCTTGGAATGACCCCCACCTCTGGCATCCTTCAGTTTGTCCTGGGGCATAATCCTGCCCTTTGGACGCACATCAGCCTGCTTCTTGGGTGGACTCTTGGTCAGGCTTGGAGCCTTTCTGATCCCTGGAGGCTTGTTGGCCTCTCCGGAACCAGTTGCGGATTGCAACGGCGGATTTTTACCCTGATCCAGGGGCTCTTTGGAGCTTGAGGCTCCTGCCCCTTCATCAGGCTTGTCCTGCTTCGCCTTGGTGCGAAGCTGTACTTCGCCGTAGCGATACTCAACGAGGTAGTTGCGTTTTTTTAACTTCTCCATGGACAGAGCATCCACGGAGAAGGTAACCTCTTGAGTGGGTCCAGCGGTCACCCTTCTTAAGACCCTCCAGTTAGAGGCATCGCATCCATTCTGGACTGCAATCAGTTGCAGGATACGTTCGTCCCTGTACTCCTGACTGCCCGGAAAATATCCCACTAGGATATCGTTGTGCGGCATTTCCTCCGCTCCAACGACTTTTAGGGCTGCACCTTCCCAGGGGACGATCTCATCCTGATGCGACTTCAGCCACGTTACCGTAGCTTCGTTGCGGCAGGTGATCCCGATCCACCCAGGTCGCTTGTGAATCCCAAGGAATCTAGAGTCTTCCTCATTCCCCTTTTTATTTTTATATATACCACGTAAAAAATAATAATTATATTAAGTATAATCGGCCGCATTATATGTACATAATAATTTAATTTTACAATAGACCTATTTGGAAACAATTTACGATTGGCTTCAGTTTCCATAAGCAATTCAATACGCCGTATGATTATTATTTTATGGTCAGTATAAGTTGTACTAATGTTAAACCGTAATGGGGTTATTACGTGCATTGAAACCCTCTGAATGCGATGTAATAATAGTATACGTCGCTTAGAAATCGGTTTACAACAAAATGAATAGAAACTTTTATCCATTGCTAAAAAAATCCTTCAATTATCTACACCACAAAACAAAAATTAAAAAAGTTAATATTAATAAAATCGATATTAATTATTCCTCATTATTAATCTTCATTATTTAACTTTAAATAAGCCATGTGTATGTTTATAAAATAATATTTATTATTTTAAGAATGTGAAATACTGTTCTCTTTTCGCCTTTATATTTTTTAAAGCTGCTATTAAATCAAACATCTGCATCCCATTTAATAACAGTGATGGCTAATTTACCTTATGCTAGATGCAATATTTAAAATCTAAAATTTGTCATCACTGTATCAAAATTATAGAAATTTTAAAATAATGCACTGGATAGTTAATATTTACATGAACTTAACATCACACTATGTTTAATTTAGTGCTCTTAATTTTAATATCTTTGCTTAAATGAACGACTGTAATCTTTGCATTTACATTACTTATTCTGCTTATAGTCCACTTTTTTCCTTTTGTTTATCTATCACGCATTATTTTGCAATTTCCCATTTTCTATGTCTCACATGTCTTGTCTGTACTCGCAAATATTATTTAAACATTATTTTAATTTCCCTTTTCTCTTCTTTCTAGGGGATTGAATGTATTAAGACGACTAAAGGTGAGTTCCTCTTTTTATCTTCTTATTATAATCTTTATCTCTGTGTCTGTGTTGAATGCGCTTAATTTATCATATTTTCTCTATTTTTAATAACTCCAATAATCTAGTTATGGTATATGCTTGTGCGAAATATTTCTTATTTACACTATTGATATTTTTAAAGTACTTACAGGATAATTGAATACTTATATACTGTCATATATATATATATATAAATTAGAAATAAATAAAATGAGTTGGTTGATATATTTATATCTATTTGTCACAAGTAATATTGTAATTTTGGTTTTCTTATCATAAACTTTAATAGAGTCTATGTTATTCGTTTTGTAATTTTATCGTTGTTTTGTTAGCATATATTAAATAATGAAAGGTTTTAGTTAGTTAAAAGTCAATTATCATTAAATAAATGTTTTCTGTGTGTATAAAGTTAACAATATATACCATTAAAAATTGTAGAAGTAGCAATACACTTTTCTCTGTCTGATTTGTATAAAGGGTGTATTAATATAGTGGTAATAGTCTTTCAGGACATACAAAAGCACAGATAGAGAAATGTTTGGTGTGTGCGATAGATGAAAGGTTTTTCGTAAGCATAATCATCTGGAAAATCATCTTCTGTTTGTATTGAATAATATACAAACGATAATATCGACATAAAACTGATGTGTGTAAGATTTCTTGTTGAGAATGCAGTAGCGTTTATGTAGTTCAAACAAGACGATTTTCCGAATATTTTCATGCGTCTCGTTTCAATCAAGACTCTCTCTTTTTCAAATAATTGTTTAGAATGCAAATATTTATTTCCTGACAAAAATAATTTCTTGTATAATTGCAACAAGGGCACTAAGTTTAATCTTCTGGAGTCATTGGAAATTTTTAAACAAAACCGGAATCCTTCAATTAATCTCCTTAACGAGCAAACCGAATTAAGCTTTCCGCCACTGTTTAATCTAGTACAGTCCTTCCAAGAAATTGTGCAAGCACTAGCGACAGTCATCTCAAATTACAATAAAACATCGAAACTAAAGTGTTGTTTAGGATTATATAATAAAATACGATGTTGTTGTTTTGTTCACACGATATATAATACCTTTAAAACAAATATTTGTGGTTAAAACACAGTGAATTTTATAAAGAGATATTATAGCTTTATATTGATCTAATGAAGAAGAAAGAAGGAAGTAATTGGAGCAAAGAAAGTAGTAAAACAAGAATGAAAAATTAAGAAATTCTTAGAGATATAAGGTACATAGAAATAAAGGAAATTCCGCCACGAAGCCCCTCAGTAAACTCGAGGGGATAACCATCGCGTAAGGCAGCCTCGTCATCATGACCTTCCTGCCCATATATTTCAGCCCGTACCGCTCCGTGAATTACCATAAGAAAATCAAAGCCGAAAAGATGGCGGTAAAAGACGCCGCGATATTCCCGATTATAGCTTCCTTGTTGTACTCCAAGCAGTACATCAATCGCCTCCTGACCGTATCGTTTTTCTTCTTTGGTGTTTTAGTACTTACGCATCTGTTGAGTCCGCTTGCACATCCTATTCGGACAGGGCAGGGGAGAGAAGCCGCAGGACATAATCAACTATGATTTCTGCACATACGATGTTGTCTCATTGGTCTGCTGTTCGCTAATTAGTGCCTTGTATATGGCCAAGAAGCACTGGATTGCAAACAATCTGCTGGGTCTGGCCTTCGCTGTCAATGCAATGGAGCTCTTACATCTAAACAACGTAATAACTGGTTGCATTCTCCTGTCCTGTACTATATATTCTAGGTGTTAGGCACATATGTGATGGTGACGGTGGCTAAGAGCTTCGAGGCACCTATCAAATTAGTGTTCCCCACAGATCTGTTGTCAACAATTTTGCAATGCTCGGACTGGGAGACATTGTGATCCCGGGCATATTCATCGCCCTGATGCTATGTTAAGATCACAGCCTGAAGAGAAAGACGTGCACGTACTTCTACTCGAAGCGCCTGGCGTACTTTCTCGAACTGATGACTACGATACTCGTCATGCTCATGTTTAAACACGTCCAACCAGCCCTCTTATACTCCTTTGCTGATCGCCGTGTGCAAAGGAGACTTGACTGCTCTTATCAAATATTAAGATACTCCATAGGATAACATAAAGAAGGAAGACGAGAAGGGTAAACAATGTGATACAAAGAAAGTTAAGTGATTCCATTGATAGTTGATTTTTCTTCGAAACATGGTCGATCGACATAAACCAGGGATTTCAAATAACCCCATAAATAAAAGTCGCATGGAGCCAAATCTGAAGAGCGTGCCGGCCATGGGAGATCGCCTCTGAGAGAGATGAGGCGGTCGGGGAAATGTTGTCGCAACAAATTCATTGAGCCTAGTGCTGTGCTCCATCTTGGTGAAACCACATGTCTCTAACGTTCATTTGTTCGAGGCTTGGAAGTAAAAATTCCTCGATCATGTTTCTGTAACAAGCTAAATTCACGATAACTGCGCGTTCGTTTTCTTAAGAATAAAAAATAAGGACCAATTATTCCCATTACCGATATCGCACACAAGACAGTAACTCGTTCACAATGAAATGGCTTCTGGTGAAGTTCACGCGGACTTTCACCACTCCAGTCACGATTGATATGCTGCAAAAAGTGGAGATAAACTTCAAAAATCGACTTAATCAGTGTATGCACAATGGAATAATTTTTAAAACGGTATGAAAAAAACTTAGGATTCTGCTTTATTCTCAAATAAAAAAGAATTAAAACAATAACTGAAGTACTTTTGTTTTTATTGACCTTTCAAATAAGTAGGTTTCTCTGGCGCACCCTGTATAAGCATAAGATAATACAGAACAACAAAGATAAATACTGACAGACGGAAAAGTCTAGAAGAAAACTAACAGAAATAGATAAAGCAAACAACATGAAGTCTTTAAAGAATTTAGAAAAGGAAATTTTAACAATTTGGTCATAGTTTGAACAAATATACGGAAAAGGTATTGTACAAATATGATGCAAATAAAAAAGTAGCTATAAATAAACAATAAATGGTTGGAACTATGCAAAGAGAAGAATAATAGATAAAACAATAACGATGGTTTAGGATCGAAAACAAAGAAATCTAATATATTTATATTGATCCAATGAAGATGAGAATAAGACAATAAAGGAAGGATGAATTCTAAGAGAGAAACTACAACCGTTGTATGAAAAAGAAAACAGAAATAAATACATTCCCTAATGAATAATTAGAAGAAAGCATTTGTAACTCTTTATATGTTACCATGATGTTCTCTCATTCTTTACTATGAACTTTTGTTCTTCAATTTTCGTCATATACCATAGGCAGTTGTAGCTTGGAAATATATATAACATAATGTAAACAGATCACAGAAATAAATTTTATTTATCCTTAATAATGAACCACACGTCAGTCACACAATAGTGACGGTCGCAATTATTATCTTCATAGAGTAAAAATAATTAGAACCAAAAAATTATTACATTCTACTAAAAAGTGAATCTTCTGAATACCTGGCTATGGTAAGTGATAAGAAACAATAGGTGTTTACTATTTCTTTGGTATTGAAAACCCTAACGAATTAAAAAAAGAGTTCTAATGAGCCACGAACAATCAATTAATAAGAAAGTAGAAGAGTAAAATTGAACGATTAAACAACTTTTTTGGTATCACTTGTTTAACTTTAATTAACTAACAAGTGTAATAAAATAATTGATAGATAAAGAAAACAAACAATATTAATTTATATCAAAGAAATCAAAATAGAATAGTTATAAATAACGATATATAAAATATAGATATGAAACCCACATCCAAAAACAAACTAAGAAAGAATAAAGGAAACGGTGATCGAATTTGGTGAGTCGTTTTGATTGACATTGTTTTAGTACTTACGTCTTCGTCCTCTTCCCATTTTTGCACCAACTCTAATTAGTGTGCCATGGGGAGTTCGCAATACAGTTCTTGTTGCTTGCTATGAGGATCAACCAATTGTTTTTTTTATTACTGATGAAGGTTTAAATTAAATTACACTTGGTTTGTTTCACAATTTTTCTATATTTATTCAATAGTTTAAAATGTTTCACCAAGTGATAAATGAGAAAGTGATTCAAGAAAGAAGTGTTTTTCGCCAGTTCCCAGGCTGTAGGCTCAAACGACATTTAGTGCGGCTTGGTTGTCTGAGGAAATGTATATATGCGCGCCGCTTCGGTGTTCATCCATGCTTTCTTTGGAACATATATTAATTGCAATCACTTCTGCTTGCAGAATCGTGGGCATCGGACTCAGAGCCATTAAGCTCCTGTGGTTTTGGTTAGGAACTCTGATATTTTTGGCTGTACCAAGCTGATATTCCTGGACCAAACTTCTTGGCTCTCATCGAACCCATTTTCGGGTATTCACCTTAAAAAATATTTCGAATTTGAGCCTCCTGAACATGATATCCGTTGGTTTAGACCGGGTCGATTTGCTGCAGTATTTCTAAGTGTACGGTCCAGTCTCCCGGCAGTGTTTTCTACGCTTGGTGTAGTCGGGGGGCCGCCAGAAGTCCCTCCTTTTATATCACTAGATGAATCGGTTGGAGACTTATGATTGTCTCCATTTCCGTGGTAGGGGTCATTTGCATGGCCCCTGTGATGCTTAGATATTCTAAACGTTGAAGCCTACCTAGCTTCTTCTGCGTATCTAGTTTTTGTGTTTTCTGTCACCATGCACGGGCAGTATAGATGAGAATGTGTACTACCACCGTTCTATATAGCCAATACGTGATTTTGGGGTTGAATACCTGGTTTTTCCTATTAGTCACCGAAAGGTCTAGAGCCACGCCTTGTTTTGACCATAATTTTGTCGACAATCTGATTCCACATTAGTTTGGCAGATACTTAACTTCATTGGAGAGGTTTATTTCCATTCTATTCAGCAAGGAAGCTTTAATATGCAGCTTCCTCCTACGCGCGAATGGAACTATGATCGTTTTAATCGGGTTGAGATTTAGTCCTTCCCGAACACATCAATTATTGATGATATTCAGTGCTTGTTGCATTAGGATTGCAATATGACGATATCATCGTATGAAGCCCTTTTTGCGCAGTTCATCCAGAATTGGCCATTCTCTTCTAAAAAGAATAACATTGGAACAACTAAAACATGTTAAGGAAGCAATAGAATCGTTATGAGAAATACTATTATAGATTATAATAGATTAAAAGTAAAACATGGCGGATATAGACATCCAAAGTATAATTAGTGGACTGAACAAAGTTTAAAAGTTAGATATAATTGACTTTCTGGACATTAACACCAAAGGAATATACCCCGAACTAGACCCACTAAAACGTTTTTCCTATAACTGGAAAGATGATTTTGGAATCACTGGAAATTATAACACCAATGAGCAAAGCATGGCATTCTCGGATAAGATAGACTTGGATATTGATCAAGTAAGTGGATACTTAATTAAGGAAAATGCGATGGTACAGAAACTGTAAAGCAAATGGAAGGCACTAATCATTGAACTGATACGCACGAAATCACACACTGGAAAAATAAATGAACACATAAAAATCGATACTCACAAACAACACGTGAGAAGCAAAGAAATACATCTACAACATCATAATGGAGGCATGGGGAATGATGATAATCTCGAAAATTAATTGGTTAGATTAAGGACAGAGAATGCAAACAATGCAGCAGTCATGACAGACAGCAATGATACCAACCTAACAAAACCACCACCGCATAATGACATTGTAACGAAACGAAAGGCCCTAGAAATCCAGGAAAAGAAGAAAAATACAACCCAAAAAGCATAGCTATACGTAAGTCGAACAAAGCCAGAAACAACTTAAAATAACGTCAAATCATATCTCGAGGATTTTGATTTTTCTGAGGTTACTCGTAACCAAGTTAGGGAAGCTGTAAATAAAATTAAAAGCAAAAATACTAAAGTTATTATGGTATAAATCTTAATCTTATCAAATCTGTAATAAACATAATAATTATTTCCTTAACTCGCCTAATTAATGAATTAATAAGGGATTTCTAGAATGGCTAAAAATCGCAAAGATAATACCTGTATTGAAAAACAATGACCCAACAAAATATGCAAATTATAGGACGAATATAATATTTTGAAAACAATCAATTATACAGTGAGAATCGGTTTGTTCAACGCCATCTAAATTGTTTGTAAAAGTGTATATAAAGTTGTTTGTAAATTTTTTTTTTAAGTATGGTTTGAAAATGCCAGAAAATCTGTCGCAAATAAAGATTGAAAGTGTGTGATATATAAAAAAGGTATTTACATTCATTTATAGAATCAGTTTGGTTTTAGATCAGGTTATAATACTCAGATGGCAGTTAGTAAAAATATTTTATATATTTCAAATGCATTAGAAAATAAACAATATCTTGGGATAACATGTTGCGCTCTTAGTAAGGCATTCGATTGCGTACCTCAAGACTTACTCATTTCAAAACTAACTCATCACGGCATAGCCGCTAATAGTCTTTCATTAATAGCATCATATTTACAAAATCGATATCAAGTGGTTCTCTATAATAACAAAGAACCAGAACTCAAAGCACTAACCTTTGAAATACCTCAAGGGTCAGTTCTAGGCCCCATACTATTTATAATTTTTATAAATGATATAGATAATTGTACAAAAATCCCATTAGTTTATATGCAGATGATACATCGATTATATCGTCAAGCCCTAATTTCAAGGACCTTAACATTTCAATGTCAAATGTGGAAGAGGAAGCAGAAACCTGGTTCAGATGTAAACTTTGTTTCGTCAATGTTTGTGAATATCTTGAATTTTACATTGATTTTCTCATGTTTTTGTTTTATTATCTAATTATTCCCTACTTTGTCTTAGCTTAATTATGGCACACCTAAAATGTATCGTCCATTATATTTAGGCGTCTTCTAACATATAAGCTCTTATCGGAGACCCGATTACCGAGTCATTATTAATATAAATGGCGCGTAAATATTAATTTACTTTACGACCCGCCGCGTTTTATATACGAGCGAACTTAATTCCAAGAATAAAGTTCACTTGTACGTATATGCGAACGCCTCGAATCATCTTAATGTAGATTAATTTCATCAGCCAACAACCCACGTATAGACGCTATCAAATATGTCATCGAGCCGAGTGTATCGTAAATTTCCATGAAAACACAATAGTTACGGTATCGTAAACTGTCACCGTTCTCAGCTGCTAATTACGTAGCAGTTCTCGCGACGATATCGTTTATATTAATCTGCCCTTTGTGGCGCCCAACATCGCGCGCATTTCTCCCTGTGCGGTTTAACGATCCTCTCCTCGTACCCGCCGACGATGATTTCCTTGCAGCCAGAAATCCACCAATATGTGGAGATTGAACCACTCGATGCATTGCCGAGATTGTGCGATGCTCTCGAGATCATCAATTTCTAATTATACAATTCGGGGGCTTTCGCCTTTTATACCAGACGCTTTTATATCAACGTTAATCTCTGGCTTTGATTATCTTATTATTAAATTGCTGGCGGAATTAATTACTGCGGCTGTTGATTCGTGATTATGTCTCTTTATTTTCCGGTTCCGTTTTCGCGGCACCGCCGATACTCTTCTACGGCCCTGGCTTAATTGCTAATTATTTATCTTTGCATTCTTTGATACTGTGACGCCCTATTACGCAAAGGCGATTTTGCCCTGCGCCGAGGTGAGCGCCAATTAATTTGCAAAGATTCAGAATGTACACAATGGCGTTTTTGAAGTATTGTAATGAGCGGGATTGTTACAGTTGAAATATTGTAAAAAAAGTTAAATATTAATTATAGTTATTGTATTCACTAGGCATTGTTTAATTGTTTACCTAACGTTTGTATTATAGGTTAGTATATAGAAATATTAATTTTGCTTAAAAACTTGGCCACTTGAAACTTCTGCAGAATGCAAGCTTTAGAGTTTATATTAAAAAAGATTTCAAAAGGTTAGGAAATTGATAAGAAAGTTTAGATTTTGTCAATGGTATATGTGAAATATCTAGCAGAGAAAACTTCTCAAAATTCTTTCTTAATATTCCTAGAAATGCTAAAGACCTAAAAATCTAAACAAGCTTTAAAACAATTCAAAATTTTTCAAAAATTGTCCAAGTGCATATAGTTGTAAACATTATAAAAACAAAGAAGACTAAAGGTCAAAGTTCAATAAACCATTTAAGGAAGTAATATTGAAAATAATAAATATATGTATAAATAAGCAAAATTTTTGATGAATTTAAATATGAGTTTCCCCCTGGCCAAAAAATATTTACGCATTAAAATACGATGTCTTCTCTATAGTGTAGTATTTGATCTATAGGTGTGAGCGGAATCAATTTTTCATTCAGTGCAGTCGAATAAATAAGTAATATTGGGGAGGGCAGGAACACTGAGATGCCCCGTAAATAAAATAAGAACGGCGCGAATTTATTGCACCTTGAATATTATCTTAGGCGCAAGATATATGTTTTATTGCCTCGGGGACTTCGGATTGTTGTAAAAAAAAAGGGAACTTTTTGACCTCCAGGAAATGTGATATAACCCTGCGGGATATATGGGGTTGTAAAGCGGACGGGAATAATGGTCCTTAACACTTCTTTTCCAACGCCGAAGTGTATTCTGTTCGTATTAAAATTGATGCGGACCTAAATACATGTGTAACTTTCCAAGTTTTATCACTGTGTAGGCGATAATAGTTAAAGTCTACGACGCTCCCCCACGTAATGTCCCCAAATTCTTTCATCAACTATTGATACGTTTCTTATACCAATAGATTGGTTTATTATCTTTATTGATTGTTGGATTTTAAAACAGAAAATGTAAGAATATTTATGGTTGTAAGTTTTTGCGATTGCTGCTACACCCAGAGAAATATTTCGTGTAAGAAAATATTAAGGTGCAGTTATTACAACCATCGACCTTATGAACTTTAGTCGTGTATGTACGATTAGGTGTGTGCATTTGTAACTTCATTTTATAATATATGATGATTGTATTAATTAAGTAATATTGAAATAAATAAAATAGAAATTTAAAGTAAGCTTTTATTCTTAAGAAAATTTTTATTTATTGCTACAGGAACGTTTTAACTACAGTTTATTATATATATTTTTTTGATACAAGTGGGGTTAAATTAATAAATAAAGTGCTAAAACAAAGTCATCGTCTCCTTCTTCATTAAATTAATAAAAAAATAAGTAGATAATATATTTAAGGTAATTAGTAATTAAGATATGTTTTTAGACGTTTTTTTTAAAGTATTTTTTGTATTAGATAGAGCCCCACGTTGGGTGCCACAGCACATAAGAAAATGTACAATAAATAAGAAATTGTTTTTATTTATACAAAGTAACTGAAAAAATAATTTTCTAGGAGTTATTTATAATCTAAATTCAGAACAATTATAGTAATGTGTCTTTTAGGGCTGGTTACTTGATTGAAACTAAGAAGGTGCACTACTGTTTTATTTTAACCTGAAATTATTTATAAATCTTTCCTCTATACAATTCTCCGAACAAATTATAACTATACTTAAACTTTAGTGAGGATATTTAAAAAAAATATTACTTTACGATAAGTTTTCCAGTATTTGTTTATACTTTGGCGATCTCGGTCGATGTTTGCATTATATAACAGCACGGTACGATTGCTACATCGCCACATAGCGAGAAGGAGTCCAATTTAGGGGGGCGTTAGTGGGCAGGCGTTGCAGGCAAGGCACACTGCGTGTGTACAGGAATAAGCAGGAGAGTTGAGGTGAGTTGGCTGACTAATAATTAAACGCGAGCGCCATCTATTATGCATCGGCCACCTCGCGGCCATATACGTCGTGCTTTATTATTCATACCAACATTATTACACTGATAAATAATTAAGTGGTCGAAATCTCCACCAGGAGTTTCTTATGTCGCATTCAATGAGGGATGAATTTCGCAGGCCCGAGTGAAATTATTTCGACGTCCGAGCCCGGGATTACCTCCGGTTAATTTTATAATATGTAGCCGGACTAGTGGAAGTAACGGGATTATCAGATAAATTAGTAGATGTTATCTTTTATGAATTTGGATCTAATCTATCTGCGGAACGCTAAAGCGTAATTAATTATGCAGGGGAAGATGGATTATTTAAGGTCGGTTTAATATAATGAGCTTAATTCCATGAAAATATTACTACAGATTGACGGTTTATTTGATGGTAATTAAACTATTCCGCATTAAAATAAAAGTTTTGTTAGGTAATGTTTCAAGGTATATTAAATACGAAGCCAGAAAAATTGCAAAGTAACCTTGATTTTATTGTGAAATTTTAATAATTGCATAATTTCCAAGATATGCAAATACATTAACATGCTAGAAATAATAAAAAACTATGAGGATCTAAGTATTTCTTTAGAGAAATTAAGTACACAAATCAGAATTCTATTGAAGAACCTTACCTTCAAGGAAGAGTTAAATATATTTGCCTCCATTTAAAAAAAAAAGTGCATCAAAATTTTTACTACTCATTAAATAAATACATCCTTATATCTAATTGATTATTTTCATAATTACAAAATTAATAATTAAAAGAATGTTGTTATTTCTGCTAAAATAATTTACATGTGAAATATATTTTCTGTTCTTGTCTGTGAAATAATATATTTATTTATTTATTTATACGTCCCGACGGTGTAGTCATTAATGCAAACCCAGCCGTAAAAAGCGCCATCTAACAAGTTGTTTAGGCGCACAGACACGCACACGGGCCGACGGTAATGTGCTCATGTAATTAACGTCTGTGGTTCCTCTGCGAATTCGTGCGATGGGGCGTAACTTCCAAAATTACACCCTCGCGAGGGTGCGAGAACACGTTCAGATTCCACCTCAACAAGTTAACCGAGTAAGCATATGTGTTCTGTGTTTACAAATTACGAACCTCTCTATTATACATGGAATAGCGAATGTAAATAAATAAGATTCGATAAGGAAAGTGGTGTTGGTTTTGTAAGATAAATATAAACTCCACCATAGCCGAATATTTTTCTACACAGTTCTTAAGAAATTTTAAATTATTGCCTTCCTGTCTACAACAATCGTAATTTTAATGGTTATATTCGCAAGAAACTGTTAATCGTAATCGACAGTAACGACAAAGTTGAGGTTTGGCCTCGTAGCTACGTCAAGGTAAATCAGACACTCTAACTACCTCGTGTTAGTATGTACATTTTGAGGCTCCCGATTCATAAGAATTATCTTCATAAAGATTTATTCGAATATTCAAGAAGTGTCCAGCTGAAGCTATTGTGAACTAGAAGTTGACTTGTTGGATCTGCAGAAACTCATCATCCTCTCAGCTAGTATTATCAATCAGTCTACCGCCGATTTCAACAATAACTAGTACTTTTATCTTGAACTTCATTTAGAAAAAAAGACGAGAATCTTTCAGTCAATTTCATAGTTGATGAGAACATTCTTGAAAGATCGATTCATGATTATAGGCGAATATTTAATTCTACATGAATTCTTCCATAGTTTACAAAAACGATCACTACCATCGGTGAGCCTATGGAGTTGCTCTTCTTGTAATTTATGAACGCCGCCTTTATATTTAACTGTTACAATTGTTAATTCACTATGGTTGCAATGCTTAACACTACATGGATGCAATCACAGATTTTATGTTGAAACTGCGACATATGTTTTGCCACACAGTAGCTCATCAGGAAGATGATTGAATTAAGGAATCTTACCAAGTAATAGCCTCGTCAATTAAATATAAAAATCAGTGTCTATACAACCGCAAAGCTGTAACTTGGTCCCTTCAGGCTATTGTAAATGAACCCGATTTGCAGTATATTTAATAACTCATTAATGTACACTACGCTACTGGCAGGAAATAGGCCATCATCGATGTACAGAATAACTAGTACTTTGCCTTGAACCGCATTTAGAAAGAAGGATTTCATAATTGACCAAAACACCCTTGAAAATTCGATTCAAGCGATTGTAGTTATTGCATATACATATCTTCTTTTAAAAGTTTATTTAATAACGCTAATTCTGTGTCAAACTCCGCCATAAATGGGTGCCAATACTCAATATTACTTAAATAATATAAAGTCTGACTACCTGAACTAGTGCAGTCCACACAATCGGATTGGCTGCAAATGTAAACAAGTGGTTGTTATAAAATCCGCCTCATAACGCAATTAACTTATCCATTGAAATAGCCCTCCAACCCTTTTGAAGTTCACAAGAAACCACTCAAAACATAGTCGTTTATGATATTCTGATGCGATAATGCAAAAGTGATAAGTAATTTGCTGACTTCTCAATAACTAAATGCAAAATTCTCTATGACGAATTTTATGGATGAAGGTCTCTCACTCACCGTGATCCGTAAGGAATGGCACAGAAAATAGCTCACTGCTTCGTGCTTCATCTCCAACCAAAGCTCCAGATCTGAGATAGGTTTCCTTGTACAAGCTCCTTAAGTGTTTCCTCTAACACAAACTTGAAACATACCTTTTCTAAGTAATTTCTTGTTTACAGATTTACAGATTACTTTTGTGATGCCAAGGTGAAGACGTTGGCCTAAGCAATGTAATTATCTTTAAGTTATTAGCAATATTTAAAATATTGATCGTCATATCATGGTGTTAATGTTAAAGTGTTAATAAAATTGTGAAACAACACCAAGAGTTTAATTAGTTTAATTAACCTCTAGTTAATGTTTTTAGATTTTTAACTGTTTTCACATAAAAATCATCGTAAGATTTTTATTCTGAATATTTCCTTATAAGTTGTTAATAGTTTGCAGAATAACATTGTTATTTTTATGGTCATTGTCATTCCAAGGAATTTTAACTCCTCTAAACGTAAAGAGGTTGTATTTAGGCACTGAATTGTATTTAAGTTAACATAGTGTAACAATCTTGACTCTATTGAAAAAAAAAACAATAGCTAAACAACAATAGAAGTCTCTCAGGAACCAATGATTGTAGTGAATTGTATTGACGCTCCAACCTTTGTGAATTAGAATCCAATTTTATGTGATGGTGAATATGGATCGGAATCGCGCCTTTAGTATAACCTGTTATGAATTCATGGTAAAAGCAAAATTAATACTGAAGAAATAGATATTGTTAACACAACCTACCATAGGGAACTCTAAAACATCTCAATTGAGATTTAGAGCCGATCCACATATATCCACGTGGACAGATTTCATTAGTATTTGGACTATTTTGAAGGTAGAGGTTCACTCAAACGTTAATTAGGGAATCTAAGCGAACTTTCAACTCTGGACGAGAACTTATTTAGCTCCTCAAAGTAAGAAGTATTTGTAAATCTTAAATTTGGTAACGTTGGGGACAGGGCTTAATAAGAAAGTAATAATGTTGCTTAAAAGTATTTATTCATAAGTAACGAAAGCATTGGTAATGATGCTTGAAAATGACAGGATTTGAGAAACTGAGGTGGGCTGCTAAAAAATTATACATATAAAGATATTAAGAAGTAGTTTTCCCAATTGTTTTTTTTTTATTTGAGTGAGATTCTTGAATAATGCAAACATGTTTTAAGTCATGTATCAATTGGCAAATAATTAATAATAAATAAAGTATAATTACATATTTACCTTCGAGAGAAATAAATTTAAATCAAACAAGTTTTTGTTTATAGATTGCCAAATATTATTTTATTTAATGAAAACATTGTAACTATTTTGGCTAACTTTTCTTCTAAGGTTGTTGGAGCAGAGAGTTTACCAGCGTAAAAAATTGAAGTCAAACAGCTATAACTTTTATGAAAATGATGGTAGTGACCGTTACTATGTGGTAGTTAATTTACCCCTTATAACTTTTATGAAAAGACACTGTGGAATAGGAATAAAATTCTTTGTGTAACCAATAATTGCAATGAAGTTTAAATCTTTGTGAATAAACTTAACGAAGGGAAAAATGGAAACCGTTACAGCACAGATCAATAGATTTATTTCATCGAATAACAAACTGGTAATCGAAAGTGTAATCTAGTATAATCTCACTGAGGACTATTGGACTACGCCCTTTTTTATTTAAACCGCATGTATGCTTTGAACCATGGTAGTCGCAGATCCCTTTGGAAAGTACATCTGGATATTTGTTACCTTTATTACTTGCATGGTCTGGTGCCCATGTTAGAGTGTGCCTGTTGACCTTGACCACTTGGTTCGGAGCTTGTTTATATTTCCAAGTACATGGGACATGTTCAATTCTAAAGTAGTTTTAGAATTGAACATGTCCCAGCATTCCTGCTACTGAGACCTTATCTTCTGGCGGCCCGCTCTCTGGACTATCTCTTTGGCCATCCTGATTGGTGTTCGCACTGTGCACCCCTTTCTCATTGTTGTTGTTAGCGCCTCGCTTAGGTTATCTAAAAGCGCAAGCATCCCACTCAAAATGGTGCTGCTCATCAAGAGTCTTCTCGATCTCTCTGATGGCTCGCCTATATTCGCTATTAATTTGGTAACGACTAGTATTCACATTCACTAGAAGTGTGTCCTGCATTTCTTGACTTCTGCGCGGCTTAATCTTCTTTGTTATCGCTATTTTTCAATATAGTTGTTCCGCTGTTCGCCTGTCGGAAAATTTACATCTCGATTATTTTAGAAACCATAGTTTTGATCAGGGTTATTCAAGTTTTTTTCTGGATCCGAAATTATTTTTTTTATACACAACAAACTTCTCCGATTGTTTGACGTCATTACATTCAGCTGGTGAATAGTATTCTACATCGTGATATATGTCTAATCCATTTATCATTCGTTTAACTTGAAACCGAAACTCTTCTTAGACTTACCGACACCAGATAAAAATGCTTAATTTCTTGCAGGACTTACTGATACGAAGACATCCCTGTTGGATAGTTGCTAATTATTTCCCTAGCGTACTATTGACCTAGACTAATAAATTAATTATTGTGTTGGCGTACTCCTGACCTATCTCAACAAATTAATTATTGCCATAGCATAGTCTTGACGTTGGCTAACAATTTTATCTCCAGAATTAAAAATTAATAACATATGAAAGTTGTGAAAAATAATTCATTTCGGTGATAAATTAAACTCATCGGTTTTGAGAATTTACATAGTTTAATATCGATACCCTGCGACAATTGTTTCAAAACCTAAGAGTTTTATTTATTACCTATATAATGGAATTTCACCAAGTAAAAGCCTCATCAATTAATAATGATCAACAACGTAGATTTTTGAGAAAAAATATATTAATATTCTAATACAAAAAAAAACAATTTACATTTACAAATTACTCTTTTATGTCTAATGGGTTTTCTCTTTTATTCTTTGTCAATTAAAAAAATATTATTTTTAACAATAATTCGTTTTTTTAGAACAATCATTTCAAGTGCTTTTTTTATAATTTGAAAGTTTACAAAAAAATGTTGATCTCTTAACTCACGCTAATAAATAATCCTAGCGTACTCTTGACCTGTCCCAATATATTATTTATTGCCCTAGCGTACTTAACATATCCGAATAAATTAATAATTGCCCTATTGTGATCTTAATCTTTTTTTAAATGAAATTAATCCACTAATGTTGCCACTGTGGTCTATTCACCGTCCCTGCTTTATATATTTGCTAAGGGAGCTCGGACATTTACGATGTTCCGCCGCCATCGTCGTAGGACGCGTCCTTGCTTGTCGACCGATAGTCAGTTCGACAAGTCATGAACACCAGTGGCTTTTACTTCGCCTCCGCCTCTTCATCCGTCATCCGTCTTCGTCCCCGGCTTCTTCCTCCTCATCCTCGCTTCCGAGTCCTGCTCCAGCTAGCCTGCCAGTTCTGACAGCTGGCCCGGCTGCCCCAACTGCCCCAACCATCTCAACTGCATCAGGTAATTTAGGAAGAAAAGCTTCCTTCCTCTTCAATATTTTCCTGGCCATCCGGCCCATTTCTCTTCTCTTTTTTAGCATGTGCAGGACGAGGCTTCCTGGTTCGACAGGCCCGCTCTCTGCTCAGCTCTTCCCATTCCTGTTCTCGTTCCCACCGTGCGCATTCGAAGAACTTGTGGGGCGCGTTGTCTACCACGTCCTTACAGCAAGGGCACTCTTCGCTGTGTGCTTTTCCAGGTACTTGCCAAAGCACCCGTGCCCTGACAAGATCTGGGTCAGGTGGTACGACAGTTCGCCGTGCTTGCTGGCCATCCAAGGCTCCAATGCGGGGATAAGCAAAACATTGTCGTAGATTATCGGCACGCTGTTGATTTGTACAAAGTGGATCGAACGTTCGTGCAGGCAGTCGGCGGTGATGGCCACTAGGTACTACGAGACCCTTCTCCTCGCCAGGGCCTCCATGATGGTGCAACGAGTTGAAAGTGTTCCTGGCGTCCAAAGTAATTGCTAAGCAGTGCCGTTTTCCTCTTAGCGGGCCCGTGTTGGCCTTGTTGGCGAGCCTGCGGACATCCTTCAAAATCGGTCAACTTTTCCTTTTGGAAGCCAAATTGGCAACCGGATAATCCTCCCGACTCTTTCACTCACTTGATCAGGCTGTCCTTGATGACCCTTTCAAATAACTTACCTCCGTCAGTATTTGGGAATTTACCATCCTTCGTTAGCAGGACCAGTCGAGCCCTTCGACCGCTTCGGGAACGTTGCTTCCTTTAGCCAGGTGTTTATGGAAAAAGTAACGGTTGTGGGATTGCCAAGATTGTGGTCTTGACCTAGGTCAATACATTATTCTTTGCCCCAGTCTAAAGGTCATACGAAATGTTATGAAAAATAATTTATAATTTTCAAAACATAGATTTGTAACTTAAAAAAAACATTTCCAAGTTCGCAAATAATTCGAATAGTTATCTAAAACCTGCTTTTGGTTATTTTAATTTTTTTAAATAACAATTTAAAAATAAAAATCATTTTCCTAAAAAAAAATTTGCAAATAAATAACTCTTTTCTTCTGAATAGTTTTGTTTGTCTTTGTAATTTTTAACAAAAATATTGTTTTTTTTTCAAGATCACTTTAAAGATACATATTTTGTATTAAGAGTTTTAAAATTTGTTTTTATTATTTTCTCCAAATAAGTTAAAAAAATTAGTTTGTGCTTAAAACAGTTGGTAGTTATAGAAATTTATAGAAAATTCTTGGAATTAATAACACCCCTCAAAAAAACAATTGACAAACAAATTAAATATTCAAAAGACTCAAAAATTTTATTGAAATAAAATTAAGAATAGAAAAGATAGAATAAAATACAACGGATTAACTCTAAAAAAAATCATAAAAAATTATTATTATGAATAAAACACATTTGAAAGTTCGAACAGTTGTCTAGAATAAAAACAAACCATTATTTAATTATTGATTCTCGAAAAAAAAACTCAAAATATTATTAAAAATTAAGAAGAATATAGAAATAATGAAAAAATCTACATAAACATCTGACAACTGCCAAAAACAATAAACAAAGAAAGCTTGAACGTTAATAAAAACAATTGATAACCATCAAAAATGTAGAGATTTGTAAAAACTAAAAGAACCCAAAAATGTCAAATAAGTTTCTTTATTTCGAATGGATTTTAGTTATTTTTAACAATTATCTTAAAAAATATTTCGATGATATATAAAAAATTGAAAATCATTTAAGGACTAAAAAATATTATTAAACATATATCTAAGAATAGATGAAATTGTTAAAAAAAGAATTAAATAACCTCCAAAAAGAATCACCAACTGTAAAAGAAAACATTAGAAACAGAATATACGAAATCTGAGGAAAAACAACTGATAATTATAAAAAAAAAAACGTGAATAAAACTATTTAATTGTGGAGGCGTTTACTTTGTGGTACATCTTGAATATACCGGAGAAAGAAAACAGGATCACTTTGTTTTACAATAAGTGGTAAAACAAAGTGATCCTGTTTTCTTTTTCCAGTGAATAAAACTGTTCCAAACAAACAATGTTTAAGAATAGAAAATATTGAGTAAGAAACAACGGATAAAAGCTTAAAAAACAATCGAATAACATTTATTTTATCAAAAACAACAGAGAAAAATTCATGAAAAACAATTTATAATTTGTGAATAAACAAAACCTTTGAAACCCCTTTTGATGATTATTTAAAATAGAAATAAATAAAACAATACTTTTACAAATAAAACCAAATAATTATTTAATTAAGTTTAAATTATTTAATTATTAATTCTGGAAAATAGCAATCTGTACCATAAAAACTGGAATTAAAGTTATTACGAAAAATTCTTATATAATAAGAACAGAATATTATTGAAAAATATAGAAATAATGAAAATATTCACCAAAAACAATAAATAAAGAACGCTTGAACGTTGATAAAAACAATTGATAAATGTCAAAAATGAAGAGATTTGTAAAAAATACATTATCTCAAAAATCGCAAATACGTTTCTTTTATTTCTAAAGGATTTTAGTTATTTTTAACAATAATAAACAGAGGAAAAATAATTGATAATAAAAAACGTGAAATTTTTTTCCAAACCAACAATTAATAAAAAAGTCTGTGCTTTTTGTCAATTTTTCAATTATTCTTAGTAAATTTAGAAGAAATTTGGTAGAATATAATTGCATATGCTTGACGTGTTCATTTTCCTAGTGTACTTTTGACTTTTTTTCATTGCCTTGGCATACTAAATAAAATAGTAAGTTAGATTCCCACAAATAAATGAACACCTTTCCTTTTAAAGGACACAACAACAAATGTTTATTATAGATAAGGTGATACATTATGATAAATACATTCGAGAAATTTGGACGAAACCTTTGCTCACAGCTCACTTGAAAATGTGTTTTTTTCTACAGCCCCCATTTTAATTTTACTTGCCATCTGTCACGGATTTAATACCCCCTAATTTCCTCTGGGTCTTCTTCTGCTACATCTCCAACCTGAAAGTCTCAAACGCCCACAAGGAGGCGTTATCGCCCACGTTGAGAACGTATGCTTGATAGTAACAAGCTTACATACATATAAATACACACAAAAAAGCACGACCAAAGGATAATCTGGTCGACAGACAAACACTACTATTACTACTGAAAAAAAAAACATTGTTCTGTTAATAAAATATATTGCCATGTCAATATGAATATGTCACTCTGTCTGTATAACAGTTGTCTCAAATTTGCTCTAACGATAATAATGAAATTAAAATAGATTATTCTATTTGGAATAAGTGAGATTAATAATAAAAGTGTAATTTAGATTATAATAGAATGTAGGATTTAATTAAAAGATAATAATTTAATTTTGATATAGTTTTCCATGCAGTTCCAGTTAAATACAGGAAATATTTTTCTTACATTTTAACATTAAATAAATATTTAACGAAAACATACCCTCTAGACATTGAATTTTAAATCGGATGTGTACTGTCAAGTGTCTTTCTACCGCTGTCGTGGATTAAATATTTCAATTTATCAGTTTCATGTAGTTTAAACAAGTTATCTCAGCGAACATATGCGGACTTTTTAATTAACTTTGCTAGTTTACCATAAGATGCAATCCAGGAAATTGAAAGAGTTTAATACAGTTCCATAATTGTATCATTCATTCACTGCGCTTGGCATTGATTTTCTCCATTTAAACTCCGAACGTTAAAATATGTTAATTAGAAGCAATATTATGCGCGGGATTTGCATTTAATAGGCCGATTGTTCCCTGAAATTAATTAACCTAACCAATTAATGTAACGCGCGCGCGTAACGTTGCCCAGTGAACATTCTCACCCCCAGCGGAAGGATACTAATGTGTACATAAAGCTCGAACATCCATTTATTTCACATTAATGGTGAAATAGTTGGAAATGCCGAAGCGCTTTTCGGAATAAATGTGTACCAGTATGTCAATGGAAATTCGGGCTAGGACCTGGATAAGTGGCCCGAAACATCCATTTCCATAGTTATCCCGAATATCCATCAAAGCGGTTCTTATTTTCGGCACCTACCAATTTACAAATTTTATAACTCCCCAAACTGCAAAATCGCCGCCCCTCGCCGGACATATATCACGGTAATACATATTTCATCTGCCGCATATTATGCATGCAGTTGAGAGAAGGTTTGAATATGAAACGCGGTTGCAGGATGGCGGGGGAGATGGGGTTTTCGGTTAATGCTGGGTCCGAAAGGTATATTTTATACGAGGACTTACTTTGTATATACTTCATCCCCCTTCTAGTGGACTCAATTTAACGTGGCTGTATATATTTTAAGGAGCAAACACTTATCTATTATTCACCGACCGTATGACCCATTTTACGCTGGACTTCGGTCCCTTAGGTGTAATAAAACAAATTGGAAATTATCACGTGACGCATTTTTCGTGATATTTTTCCTTCTTTAATTATTACTCCTGTTTGTAAGATTAATAATCAGTTTTTTAATTACGAATTCTTTTATTTACTGGATTGTTGAAACTTCATATCAGTTAATAAATTAGTGACACTATATACTGTATCAGTATTTTATTAAAACTTTTATTGTTATAATGAATTGATTTATAGTTAGTCATAATTAATAGATTTAAGATACAATCAAATTTATTATTATTATTATTAGTATTATTTTATGATTAACCCCTTATCATGAATATCCACAACATCCTCCTTGTGTTTAATAAAACAACTCCATTCGATCAACAATCGCTACGGAAGATCCGTTCAATTAAATCGTGTAATGTTTTATGTGTTTACTATTTCACTGCAGGCAACTAAACACGGCAAACAATGAGCACAGTTCGCACACAGGGTGCTTTGTTTGTGGGAGCCCAATAACATAGATTCAGGTGGTTGAAATCACGCTTCCAACTATTTTAGCAGAATGTACAGTGCGCGCGGTCTTCACCCGAATTACTGTTTCTGCTGCTGTTTCTACTTTAGGGCCGGTAATATTACGCGTACAACAATAATATTTTGACTAAATTCCTAATTATTATAAACTCTGCCAGCAATTGTATTGCGCTTGTATATTAATATTATTCGTAACAATATTGATTATATGCTGGCATAATAATACTGACTCGTGTTATAATTGTGTGATTCGTTCTGCGCGGCCTTCGTCGAAAAATGTAAACATTTGTGGGTGTTTAAATTGTTATTTGTGTTGTAATAACAGGCTTTTTTCTTTACAAAATTGCATTATATATGAATCATTTATGTAAATTAGGAGCTCCTTTATTATTTCCTTTGTCAGCTAATTACTAATTTTAATGTATATAACAGAGAGAGAAAAAACATCTTTATTGAAGATAGTAGTTACACATAATTCAAACAATTTTTGTGATTCTTCGTCTTTTTTTATTTCTTGTTCTTCATGGCTATCGACCGTAGGTCTTTCAGCCTTGTATATAACATTTGTACCTTTATGTTAAATATTTGTACTAAAAGTTATGATTAGTAAACACAGTCGAAAAATTTCTTATATTTAGTAATCTCATAAAATATCGAAATCACTTAATTTACATACTAATAAATATTCAGAAATATTGGGAAAATTATTACTAAATACGTGATAATACTTTAACAATTTTTAAAAGCATCTGACTGTGTCTTTAGAATAGTGTCAACAATCTCGAAAGAAAATACTATTTGTGCAAGATATGGTGACATCTCAGACTCTTCATTATCTGAATATTCTGAACCGGATCATTATAAGCTTCGGCTTCTAGAAAAGCAATGATCAGCAATGTCGTTATTATTTTAAAATGGATATATTAGAAAGTTATATTCTCATTTGAAAAATTTAAGATTTACTTTTGAACTTCCCTAAACATTAGATTTCATTACGTTCTGCAACAGTTTCCGCTTCAGAGCATTCCCCAATGGCATTAGTTTCCAAAACATATTGACACTAATATTATAATAAAACTGTTGGATAGTCATAGGCTAAACATATTTCTAATCTTATGACGTAAATAGGATAGATTAATAATATCATATAATGAATAAATAATAATTTAAAAAAATATATGAATGCCTTGAAGAACATTACCAAAGAACACGATTATGAGCTTCAACGGGCATTTGCAATAATAAGCTTTCATCATGAGACTTAAGCCAAAATCAAGAATACATTTTGCTTGAATGAACGGACCTTTAAAAGGAGAATAGTATATTTAAAAAATGTGTTGAATTTGTATGCATTTAAATTATGGAGGATTTTAATTTGTTTTATTAGTTGTTATAAGTGCGGTTTTCAACAAGGGTTTTGCCACCAAACATCAACACTTATATTATATCACATTACACAGATCAACAAGTTATTTTGTGCATAACTTAAAATTTTTGTAGCAATCCTTTGAATGTTATAACAAATCCAGCAACTGGTGATATTCTTCTCAATATCATCATTTCTTTGCAATAGTAGCAAAAGTTGATAATATAATTTAAAAGAATTCCAAGTCAGTTTTTGTTTGTTTGGGGTTTTAGAATTTTGATTTTATCTACTAAAGAAAACGTGCTGCTTTATTTCTTACACGTTGTCTGTGAGCGACAGAAGACTTTTTTATGTTTAAATAATTCGTTTAAGTGAATAATTCAGAACTTAGCTTAATGGAAACTTAATATAAATCAGTAAACTTATTTCTTTATAATAAATCCAGTCTGCAGAACAAAATGCTGATACGTACCTCTTTGACATTATTTTCCCCAAACTAAAAGGGCTATTTTCTTCATAGTGAAGGAAATTTATAGGAAGTCATATGAATTTAACTTTATTTTGTAATTTAAGGCATTTTATGAAGTAGCTTTTAAACTTTTCCTGTTTAAATTTGAAATTAATATTCGTGGTTCTAATCTTAAGTAGCTTAGATCCCTTTAAGGAATATCATTATGCAAGTCAAAATTATTGCAAATTGGCTGGTTCAATTACTACAATTATTAATCATAATAATGGTTGCGACCGTTACTATATGATAAACACTAAAATAAAACACTTACTATGTTATTTTATTTTAGTGTTTACTACAATTATTATTGAGTATATTGATATGGCCATAATACTTAATCTAGTGGTCAAAAGCGGAAATAGGTAGGTAATATCCTTTATCCCTAACAGATGGCGCTAATGGTAGTTTCGAAAGCGCAGTAACAGTTAAACATTCGTAAATAACCACATTGGTTCGAGAAGATTCTGGTGTATTCTACTCACTTCGAGATCGCAGTAATTGGAGTATAAAAAGCTAGCTGTGTCTATTGTAAAGTAAAGTAGTGCGTAACCCCATTAAAAAAACCGATGCGACCAACGTGTATTTTGATTTAACTTGTAATTTTTTTGCGTGATTTACTAGTATGGAAGCGAAGACAGTGAATTAAATGCAGAACATTCAAAGAATTTTCAATATATTGCGATTGAGTCCAGTAATAAGGTGCTATGTTTAATTTGCAATGAAACCATTGCCTTTCTTAATGAATATAACATTAAACGTCATTATGAAACGAAACATTTTCAAAATTAATCAATATATAGGAAGTAACTATCCCAATATAAAAAAATACAAAAGATCTAAAAGATATAGCCCAAAAACAGTTAAAAGTCCAAAATACCTTTAGAAAATGTTTTCTTGTATTGAATTAATAAAATAGTGGGTGTTATATGAAACTTCTGATATTGTAAATTTTAGCTTTGTAGAGAAATTGTTAATCAAATATTTTATGTAACTTAATCTAACTACATATTCCTATCCTAAGTTAAACCAGTAACTTATTTATTTTCCTGAAATTTTTCAACTTCATATTCTATTCTTCATTCATAATTCATAATGTTTATTGATGTTATTGACAGAGTCTTACATAGGTCAGAGAGGTAGATAATCAAATATAAATACAGTACTTACAGTAACTATAATGGATCAGTATTAGCACTTGGCCCCGAAGAAGTAAAACACATATAAAAATATATATCGTATTACTAAAAATATTTAAAACATAATTCATAATCAAGAGAAAAAAAAAACGCAAATCAAAAGCAATAAAAGACATTTGAAGTAAAGTGGTTTAAATTTCTCTTCGAGATAAGATCTTAGTTAAAATAAGCACATAATAGCAAGTAAATGTACATTAATAAATAAATAAATTTAACAAAAACTATAATAATTATAAAACATACAAGTAAATAAGTTAATAAAATAAATAAATAAGATAAAAGTAAAAATAAATATTTAAAACATAAATATGGCAAGACTGTAATTAGATCTTAGTATTGCATTTTAAGAATTTATCCATTCAAAAATACTTATTAAATATTAAAAAGTGTTTTAATCTTTCTCTAAATTATTTAAGGGGATGACTGCGAGTTTCTTCGTTTAATTTGTTAAAAAATTTGATATATGTAGAAGCCTACACTACTTCGTTATACATTTGTGTAAATTGAATTAAACACGATAACTTTGTATAACTTGAAAATTTTTTTATTGTGACTAGTTTCGAGAAATTTAGATTTTCATTATCAAACACACAATATGTGACAAGCTAAATTTCTCGAAACTAGTCACAATAAAAAAGTTTTCAAGTTATACAAACAAAGTTATCGTGTGATACCAATTTACCTAACACCTGTTTGGGATTTTGTTAGCCTTAATTTCGAAAGGCATAAATTGTTTTTATTTCGGGTTTGGTACTCATGATTGTCATGTATGGGGTAATTTTGAATATTTATCTTTACATAACATAAACATTCTAGTATATATAGAGATAGTAATGTTAACAATACCAACTTAGTAAAAGATGATTCAGAGTCTTCTGTATAACTTATATTAGCAACAATTCGAGTGTCCCCAAATTAAAATACCGTATCTTGAATTCAACTCAACTTATGCAAAATCAGCACTACACTACATTGCGACCTAGGTTTCGTAGAAAAAATACATTTTTTGACAAGGTAACAGCTAATTTTTCACCATGACTATTCCATGTTAGATTAGAATCTACATGAATTCTTAAAAATATGGTCGTGTAAATTTGATCGCGAAGATTCTATGAAAACTGAATATTTTATGATTTCGATGCATTTAAAATTATACTATTTTTAGTATAGCATTGTGAATTTGTTGTAAATATTCCGAATTCTACCGTATTTGTCACATTTATTATATTGGATTCATAAGGCTGTTACTTGGGGAAACTCCATTATGAACTTATAAGTTCATATTTATTACACTCGTATCGTTCGCAAAGAGTAGTCTCTGCAAATAAGAAGCAATACTGGTCCTAGTATAGATCCTTGTGGTACCGCTATTGATATCTCTAATTCATTAGATAGTTTATCGTTTGCATAAACAACTTGTTTTCTATTAGATAGGTATGATTTTAATAGTTCTAAACTATCAGTATTGAATTTATACTGGCCACACAGTCGAATGCTTTACTGAGATCCAAAAGCGACCGTATGCACTTATTTATTTTCAAAAGAGTTGTACATAATATCACAGAGTTCTAATACTGCTGTTGTGGTTGATAGATTTGATCTAAATCCAAAGTAGTGTTCGAAATATTCCACCATTTGAAGCTTTAGAATTATTTCTACTATTTGGGATAATATTGTTAAAAGAGATATGGGATCATATTTATCCATATCATTTATATCACCTTTTTATAGATTAGTAATATTTTTGTGTATTTCAGACAATTTGGAAATTTAGATGTTGCTATTATGTAATTAATTAATTTAGTAGAAATAAATAAAATAAATAAATAAATTTCGTGGTATACAAACAAAGTTATTAGTGTGTTTCATTTCTATTCAACATGTATAACGAAGTAGAAGCCTTCAGCATCAACAAAATTAATTTAGTAATTTAGTAAGTGGACTTGATAAGATATTAGAAATATGCTCAATTATATCGGCAATAAAACCATATAAATCTGCGGGGATAATTTAATTTCTTAATTGCATCTCTTATTTGAATTTTTAGTACAGGATAGAATTTAAAGTTATTTCTGCAATTGTTTATATTTTAGTTCATCTCTAAACTCAATTGAGTACCATTATTAAGCATTATTGCTATATTTGTACAATAATCGTTAAAATCATCACTAGTGGTGTCACAGATATTTTTATTACTTGCGTTCGTTTTTAATTTGCCTTTTTTATTGATCACTAATCACATTGCCTTCGGTTTACTTTTATATTTAGTTATACAGGGTTATATTCACTATTTGTTTTGAGTTATGTGAAGTAATAATCACAAGTAATCACGAGCCGCCAGGCGAGTGATTTTTTCTATCAGTTGCTCGAATAAAAATCGCGAATAAGCAACAAACTTGAATGCACTAAAGACAAAATTTATTCCGATTTAATTGTCATCACGAATGGTATTTGGAAAGACTATTCCACGACTTGAAACGAATATATACAGGGTGAGTTTTTTTCGATGTTCTCTATGGGGATCTCGGAAACTATAAGAGATAGAGAAACGGTTAAATGGGGAAAGAAGTGTAGATTTACGAGAAGAATAAAATTCCACTTTCAAAGTTTTCAAAAAAGTCAAGGGTAACTAGATATTTTGAAAAAAGTAAAAAGTGTCAATTTTTTCAAATCAATATATCTCGGTTATTATAACAGATAGAAAAAAACTGTAAAGGACAAAGTTTTAGATAATTTTATGCAGATTAATAAAATATAATCAGAAAATTTATATTGCCATTATTTTCCGAGATATGACGCAAACTTACATTTTTTTTAATGGAAACCATAGTTGGCTATGACCTCATTCAAAAGGTAATTTTTTTCTCTTTAATCCAATATGGCATACGACATAGTTATTTCTAAAAATAAGTAAGTTATAGTCATTTTAAATTTTACTATAAATAAAAAATGGGTAGCCATGAAAAAGTTGAAAGTAAAACAATTGCAGTTGTTTATAATAATAGCAATATTGTAATTATTAGTTTTACAGAGATAAATCAAAATGAAACAACAGCATAAAGTAATTCTGTAATTATCAATATATCAATGGGAGAAATTTTAATATTAAAAAAAATATGGTCATAGAGTCCACTATTAATATTATTATGACATAAATTATATATTTTTAAAATTGAATTTATGGCTTTTTTGACTATTCTCATGTAAATTAAATTAAATGTTTCAATAACAGCTAGTTTATGATCCTCCATGGATTGATATGATTTTTCATATACTTTGTTTTTACATAACCCCACAGAAAAAATTCTAAAACGAGCAGATCGGGAGATTGGTTTATTTCTTTCCACTCATGAGTTAGGAAAAGCATCATTTAAATAATTTGTAAAGCAACATTTTTTGAGGTGGAGCACCGTCATATTGGAACCATTTCAATCTTGCTTGTAATGATAAATTTAAACATTCGAGCGTATCTTCAAATGTTTTCTGAAGAAAATGAAAGTAATCATTTTCACTTAGTGAGCTTTCAAAAATATATGGACCGAGAATAATTAAACCAAACACACCATGGATTAAACCCAAATTGAATTTGTAGTTTTCTCTGTGAAACTTCTCGTGGATTCTCTTGAGTTCATCTATGTTCATTGTGGCGATTAAAAATACCACAATTAGTGAATCGCGATTCATCTGTTCATAATATTTTTGTAAGAAACATATTATCCTCTTGACAAATGTGTTTATACCACTTACAGAAGGTCATTTTATAATTACAAAATTATTATTCTTATGCTGGTTTTTCATTTTTGTTTAGCTTTGTAAAACTAATAATTACAATATTGCTATTATTAGAAACAACTTCAATTGTTTTACTTTCATCTTTTTCATGGCTACCCATTTTTTATTTATAATAAAATTTAAAATGACTATAACTCACTTATTTTTAGAAATAACTATGTCGTATGTTACATTGGATTAAAGAGAAAAAAATTACCTTTTAAATGAGGCCACAGCCAACTATGGTTTCCATTTAAAAAAATGTAAGTTTGCGTCATATCTCGGAAAATAATGGCGATAAAAATTTTCAGATTATTTTTTGTTAATCTGCATAAAATTATCTAAAACTTTGTCCCTTACAGTTTTTTTCTATCTGTTATAATAACCGAGATATATTGATTTGAAAAAATTGACACTTTTTACTTTTTTCA
Organism: Ontholestes murinus; assembly: GCA_963969525.1. NCBI lineage: Eukaryota > Metazoa > Arthropoda > Insecta > Coleoptera > Staphylinidae > Ontholestes > Ontholestes murinus. The sequence goes on from OZ018393.1 coordinate 17,317,560, forward strand.
AAATATCTAGTTACCCTTGATTTTTTTGAAAACTGAAAGTGGAATTTTATTCGTCTCATAAATCTACACTTCTTTCCCCATTTAACCGTTTCTCTATCTCTTATAGTTTCCGAGATCCCCATAGAGAACATCGAAAAAAACTCACCCTGTATATCGGTGAACGGTTCAATATTTATGTTAAAATGATACATCTCCTGCAGTATTTTAGCCGAAAATTTCGACATTGATTAAACAACACCTTCCTTATAATTATTTGCATTTACCTTATTCATATTCTATTCCCGGTCGGTTAGAATCGCGGCAACAGTTTCCATTGAAGTTTTTGCTAAAGACTGGTAGTTTATATGGGCGCAAAATTCTTCAAATTGTTTTCAAACACACGATCTCGTTTTAGTTTTATTTTTTGGTACAGAACTTGCCACCGTCGCATTTATTATGGATGATGAAGCCCTACCTAACCTTTTGATTTTATAACCTACTTACAACTGACATAAGTATAACCAACGTTTTTCGCTTTTTTATCAAGGCTAATTCAATTTTTTTATCGGGAAATAGCTAACTTCAGTTTATTCAGGTGAATAAACAGCAAGTTGGTGTTTATTCACTTATAAATTGACGTGATTGGCTAAATAAAAAATGCCTCCTTTTCATTGGCTGCATGCAATAGGAGTGGAATAGTCACTAATAAAACACGATTTGATTTCCTTTCTTCACTAATTTATTGTTTATTTATTTAACTGAATTCAGCTATTGAAAATGAGCATATGGTGCTCGAAATGTACATTTGACGTTTAAAAATAAATTAGTGAAGAAAGGAAATCAAATCGTGTTTTATTATACAGGGTCAGTAGAAATAATAAATAATAAATTGGAATATACAGGGTGGCCCAAAAAATTGTGGTTAATTAAGGTTACAATTTTTTAAAGAACTCATTTTGATAGTCCTGTCGGTTTTGAATATTTTTTATTAAACATACATTATACATAAATTCCATTAGTTTCCTAAATATCAACGTTTCAAATAATAACGAATAACTATGCGATATTCGAACGTAATCGTAGTTACTTGACCAACACAAATTAGGTATAGTCTTCAAACATAATCTGAAAGATAAGTTCTGTCAAAATTAAACAAACAAGGAAAACATTTAGCAATATCTACCACGTGGTGTTTATACTGAGTCCAGATACATCGACAAAATTCCAAATTATATTTGAAATAGAATTAAAAAATTTAATTTTTCCACCTAGTATAAATAATTTATAATAATTTGTTTGACCACCAGGGGATTTGGAATTATGTGGATACACTGCATTCACCGCAATACTAAATCAGGTGGATCAGTTTCAAAACGATTTATAGTAATTAAGTCCTGCTTAATATTTGCAAAAACATTATCTATGCAATTTTCATTTCTTGTATTAAAATATACTAGCTTGGTTAACTCATAAGATCTCAGGCAATCAAGTAGTTACTATAATCTATAATCAGTTTTGTTAAAATTAATATTAAAATCACTTCCTAATATAACATGGTTGTACTGATACTGAATTCGATCCAAAAACGATATTAAAAAAAATAAAAAAATAAATAAAAATCGATTTTTGGTGAATGACAGAGACTTATAATATTCAAATTTGGAACATAAATACAAAAATAGGCTTATAATTTTTATCCTTATTAATAGAATTAGTCATATCATTATAACTATTAATACCTATATTTCATCCGCATGTATGATAGAGCCCTCATAGTTACCAATTTTCCTCGCAGAAAACGCACATGATTGTAATTGATTAACCATTGATATTCACATTCGCTTGAAGATAACTAGTGTTCTGATATGGCTAAACTGAAACCTTTTTCAATTAATGATGATTCAATATAACTTATTTTATTCCGAATAGAACGAGCATTTATAAATAAAATATTAATTTCATTTCTTTCTATTGTTAGGGGTTGTGTTACCATAGTATTCATCAAATCGGAAACGGTGGCGATGCAGCGGTTTGAAAATTTCGACTGGCATTTTTTTCATAGCGGTAAAAGAAGCATCTGATTTTTATACTCATTGGTCAATTATTAGCATCCATTGGAGTGTCTAAAAATTTTAATTCTGCACCGACCTTAAATGCTCTATTACCTCGTGTATTTAACTTTTCAACAGTGATATGTTTCAAGGCTAAAAAGTTTTGTTTTACGTACGTTTCAATTGTATTGGTTTCGAGAGTCGTAATGCAGTTGCCAATATGTAACCAATGCAATGCTGATTCTCTTGTACCTGACTATTACAGGTTAATTTTTCTTATTTTTTTCTTATTCTTGGATTCTTGGGTTTTTGCTGACGTTTACAAGTGACTATAGAGAACCCCTAATTCTAAGAACTATCAATAGAATATGATGTTGATTTGTTTATATTGATATTTGGTTCATTTGCATTGTTTGAATGGGATATAGGGTTGCCAACTTCTTTCATTTTAAACAAAAACGTTTACTTTGTTAATATCACACTTTATTTTTAAGTGACTCTAGTTTCGATCATTAACTGATCATTATCAAACTTAAAGTTTGATCAGTTAATGATCGAAACTCGAGTCACTTAAAAATAAAATGTGATATTAACAAAGTAAACGTTTTTGTTTAATTTTCCAAAATGTATCACGAAGTTAACGCCTCAACCATTAATCAATTCTTTCTTTTTATTCAGTGCATGCTTTCGACTCCGTGCATTTCTTCAATCTGGTTGCTATTTCACGTTTTTTGTCATTAGGCACAATTTCTGTCGATGCCATACATGCTTTACACTGGATGGAACTTCTGTTTTCTCCAAAGAATTAATTTTTGAATTCAGCCTATTTATCTTCTGGGCGATTATATATAAAATTGTACGTTCCAGTATATAAAATGTATAACCAAAAACATTAACGTTTTTCCGCTGATGCTGAACCAGAAAATGGTTCGAAACTAGTTCGGAAAATAAAAAAAATTATATACTTGGACGTACAATTTTATATCTTATCACCCAAATACTTAACTCAGTAATAGGTTACATAGAACTCTATTTATTTATTTTTTGTTCTAGCAAGTTTGTTTTATCTAGCATAAGCGAATTAGTCTATTTTAATGATAATTAATATTGAGAGTAATAAATCTCTATGAGCATTTCTGCACTAATGTTTTATAATAATAATGTAAAAACTCCAGCTAACAGCTAAAACAAATACTCCCCGTACTAAAGCACCGCCTGGCATTGAATGACATTACTGCTAGCTGTCGTTACATGTCTAAAATTATATTTAGCACTATGTAACACTTTTGTGGTTAGATATTTCAATATTTAATTTGCATAGTCTATTTTAGTTCACTTACGCGTTCTTTTAGGCTTAAAAATGCCTCTTTTTAAAAATCAATCGTTTGTTTAATCACCGGGCTATTCATTGGACTAACCTCACCTTTGTGAATTGAAACTCCACAGCATGATTTGGCTCTTTTAACACAACCAGGGTGGTATAATAATAATATACTTTATTCTCTCTTAAATTAATAAAACTTAATACATAAGAAAGAATGTGCGTCATAAAGAAAAACAAAATTTAATTGATATAATATAAATACACTAGCTAAAATAATCATCTATACTATACAGTTCTTTTTCACATAACCATTTAAATGAATTCGATTTGAATCGTTTTGTATTTTGTTCTATTTTTAAATAGACAGGTAATTTATTATAAAATAAAATGGAATTATATTCTAAGCCTTTTTTTGAAGCTGTTAATCTGTGACTCGGCATATTTTAATTACATTTATGTCGTGTTTCATAGTCATGACTTATTTCATACATTTGTTTATGTTTGTGTAAAAAAGTTAAACATTCGTAAATGAATAATGAATAAATAGTGAGCAGATTATATTTTTTAAATATTCCTCTACATGACATGTTGAACTCTGATCCATACATTATTATAATAATTCGTTTTTGTATTATAAATACATGCGATGAGTATTTGCTTTATCCCCATAGTCGTATACTATATCTGACGTTTGCCAGAAAGACGTTATGGTATACTATCATTAATGCCTGACTACTTACAATATATTTCAGTCTCCTAATAGAGTAGCATATTCCGCTAAGTTTTTTACACAGGATGTTAATATGTTCTTGCCACCTAAGAAATTCATCTATTTCTATTCCAAGTAATTTTACTGAGTTATTAACATTAAACTTATCACTATTAATACTTATAATTTCGGGGGTGGGAGTGTTTCTATTAGTTCTAAATATAATACATTGCGTTTTATGTGAATTTAATACCAATTTATTATTAGAGAACCATTCTTGTAGTTTGCTTAGATATATATTACACCCTTGGTTTAATTGCTTGTAATTATCTGCGCTAAATAGAACAAATGTATCATGAGCATATGTAATAATTTTATGTTTACTATTAATTACGTTAAATATACTATCATTTGTATATACAATGAATAAAAACGGACCTAAAACATTCCCCTGTGGAATCCCCTTGACTATTGTTTTTGAATTTGAGTAAATAGGCGTGCCGTGTTGATTTACTTTCACAATTTGCTGCCTGTTACTTAAATAAGATCTAAACCATAAAAAGGCAGTTCCCCTAACACCAAATCTCTCTAGCTTTTTAAGTAGTATCATGTGATCTACACTATTAAACGTCTTCGATAAATCTAGAAACATACCACAGGCAATTTCAATATTTTCAAAAATTGATAGAATGGTGTTTATACATTCATAAAGTGCCGTATCAACACTTTTTCCGGGTAAAAACCCATGTTGATGAGTGTTTACATTTCTGAAAGAATGCAAATAGACGTTTAAATACTAGAGTCTCTAAAATTTTTGAAAATGAAGTGAGTAAACTGTGGGATGGTAATTTCCCATATCATCAGGATCTTTCTTTTTATAAATCGGGAGTACTATTGCCATTTTAAATATATCAGGGAAGGTTCCTGAGCTGAAAGAGTCGTTCACGATTTTTAACAGTGGTTTCCGAATTAATTCGAAGCAGTTGAAGATTACTTAAATGGGCATTTCATCAGAACCAGAGCAAAATATATTTTTATTTTTCATGTATGACATTAAATAATTCGGCACTAGTAACGGGATATAAAAAGAATGAGACTGGATTTACCGGAAATGACAAATTAATATTGGTTTTGCAATTTAATTGAGGTTATGTGTTACAAATATTGACAAAAAATTCATTGAAACTGTTAGCCAAATCAGTTATTATGAGAATGTAATTTCTGTATATTTAATTTATTTTTCTCAGTATTTATTATTAGCCAGGTGACCTTGGCGGTATTTTTTTGGGAGCATTTTCGATCTGTGTATTATAATATTCCTTTTTTGCAGTTTGTAGTGCTATTTTATAGGTTTTTTCATAGGCCACATATTGATTTTTATAAGTTATATCAAATGTTGTTAACATTTGAAACATAGTCATTTTTTCTTTTAGTTGTTTAATTTCCGTTGTTAACCACGTCTTTATTAATTTGTTTTTTAATACTGGGAAAATAAGCATTAAAATGAATATTAAAGGTATTTAAGAAACAATTACATGAAGCATTAACATCTGTAGAAGTATGAATACCCTCCCAGTTTTCTCCACATAAAGAATTTATAAAGGCTGACATATTTTTATCACTGAAATTTCGTGATTTTACATATTTCTTATTTGGTCTCTTTTCAGGGATTTTTAGTTGTAGCACTAAAGAAGAGTGGTCGGAGAAGCCTTGGAAAGGCACTAGGCTTTGTATATTGTGTATTTTAGCACTAATAATAAAGTTATCTATACATGTGCTGCTTGATCTCGTAGTTCTTGTTGGATCCTTTATTACCAAATGGGAACCATATGATTTAATTATATTAGCAAAGTGAATAGCAATATTGTTTAGTAACAACACATTTATATTAAAATCACCGCATATGATGAATTAATAATTTTGTTCGTTTAATTTATTTAACAATTCCTCCAATTTATTTAAAAAATATAATGGGTCACTAGAAGGCGCTCGATAAATGCAAACAATAACACAACTTAAATTACCTAGTTTAGTCAATGCTGCACAATATTCAAACACTATTTTTTTTTTAATTGATTACAATTGCGCCATCTATAGACTTGTGAAAGTATATAGTTGCGCCACCGTGTTGTTGAGTATTTCTACAAAATGAACTTATTAAAGTATACTTTATAATATTTGTATTGTTTAGCTCATGTTCGCTGAGCCAATGCTCCGTAATACATGCTATTTTACATTATTTTAAAATTTATTGTAGCCGCGAATTCATCGGTGCTTGTTCTTAAGCATTGAACATTATGACAATATATTTTATAAATATTTTCTCCGCTAGAATAAATTTCGGTGTTTAGTTTTTTGTTACTTTTGGACGAGTATAGAATTTAGAGATGCAAGTACCTTGCGGCCAAATTTCTGTATTCTTAACTTTATTCAATTTAGTGATGGGAACCGAAATTTTAAATGACGAATATATGTCCGGGTGTTTTGATTGCAGTCTTCACAAATATTTTCACGTATTTCACATTGTATCAAGTGATCCGACACGTCCTTTTTGCTTGTCGAAGGTTCCAGACGCCAGACATGAAGATTCGTATATTCGGGAACTGCTTTCATGCTGCTTGAGTTACCGCCCGTTCCAAATATACGTGATGAGCGTCGTTTGTGAGATACGGTCTTGAAGCTTTCATTATCAGATGATTGTGGCCCGGTGTCGATAACCTCAGGATTTGTAGTTTCTCCAGAACCATTGTTTACATTTCTTTTCGGTGTTATCATTTTATTAAGATTCTTATTTACACTCGCTGCATACGATTTTGATTCGGGGATCGGTAATGTTACAAATTTACTTATATCTGGATTTATAATTTCCGCATTCTTGACGGGTCGATCATGAAATTTTTGCACTTCCTTTTCAAGATACTCAATCTTTTCATTTTGTAGCGTACGATTTTCTATAAGAATTTCATTATTACTTTGCAATTCACTCACTAGAAAAAAACTTCTAGGTAACATATATGTAAGATATAGAACACTGAGCTCCTAATTTAGCTGTATATCCGCAGGAACACAATTTTTTAACACTTAAGTTTACTTTATTATTCACTTTGGAACTAGTAAATTTGCGGCCATTTTTACCTTTTTTTATTATACTTCATAGAATCTAAAATAGCTATTTGGGTTAGATTTATTTTGGGTTATAGTTGTTGTTATTTATCTTATTTACTTAGTGGAACATTTCTCACATTTTTTATCAAAAGTCCTAAAAAATCTTGCACTGCAGTTGTTCATGTCATTAGTCTACCGAATACTCCGCTTTTCGGTATATATTGTAGAAGATATCTTTAAAATCTTTGACTACTTTAGACCTAGACCATTTCGCAGTGAAATACAAGTCTTTTCAAGTACTTTTACCTTTTTCAACTATTCAGAATATATCAGCTAATGCATTTATGTTTTATTTGGGTACAAATTAGGAGCTTGATTATTTTTCCTTTCCTAGAGCGCCTTTTCAAGTTTGTTCTCTGTACGGAAATATTAGCTTCTATCAAATATATTTTATTATGCTATTTTGTGTTTTTGTGTTAATGTTAATATTTCCTTATTTCATACAGCTTTTATTCAAGCTGTTCGTAACAGTTTTTTTTTTTCTTCGATTACTTTCTCTCTACAAATCTTCTTATCAGGCCTTACTATAAAATTCTTGGGTAAATAAATCCTTTTACCATTTAAAATTAAAGGCTTAAAAATGTACATAGCGTTTAAACAGCGCTTAAGTTAATAGACGAAGAATATTTATAAAGTAATTCTTTTTAACTAAGATTGTTAATTGTTTATAACTAATATCATAATTAATTATTTTTATTTTATATCCACATTTATACATTTGTCGTTCGTCTTACTATAAATTAAAAGATTTAAAATTCTGATATCTATTAAAATCAATAAATAAGTAAATATTATTGGATATACAGTGCACGCCGCTTAATGTGATCACAACGGGACTCGGGGTTTTTGATAACAATAACCGATTGATAATAATAGCCGAAAAAACAAAACTTTATTTTAATTAAAAATATATAACGTTACGAACTATAATAACGTAACATAAACTCTTAAAAATATTACTACACACAATATGTATTTCATTTAAATTTGAAACAAAATAAAAAACAAATTTATATTTTAAAAAAACTCATAGTAGTAATGCGTCTGAAAATCAGATGACCTGTGCTGCACACCACGTCGCAAAACCTCCAGCGCTTTTCTTATTTCGCTAATTGTTGGAGATTGTATTGTTTTTATATCTACATCTTCCTCTGGCTCTTGATTTTCAATTGATGATTGATTGATTGCTCATGACGAAAACATTTGTAAGAAAAAAATGATAACATAAACCGAAATCATGATTACTATAAACGAAAATTTTTGTATGTAGTATTAAACGTCCGGCCCGTTCTTCGCAAAAGTGATAACAATATCCGATTGATAACATTATCCGTGATTCTAATAAGCGGCGTCCACTGTATTTAATTTATTTATAAAAATCCATATCATAAAAATATTGTTATCTCTGATGTGTATTATTTCCAGGCGGAAACACGATCTTCAATTATTGATATGACTGGCATATGACGTTCAAGCGATTTGCATTCACGTGCGTGGTCATGATTGATGGCGGGCAATATTATTAATAGTACAATAACGTAATATATTCCATCTTCAAATTATTCAAGTTTGCACAACAGCATTATTTTTTAGAAGTCTGGTGATTTGTATTTATATAAAATACATTTGAAAACTGTAAAATGAATCATATTAAAACGTTGTTTTTTAATTTTAAAATTGCCAAAGTGTTGATACAATGTAGAAGTCTTATTTATATCGTTTATTAAAATGTACATAGACAGTATAGAACTAAGTTCTTAAAAGGTTAAATGATATTATAAAAATCAGGGTTTAGTCAAAAATGTAAACAGAAAATTAAGTAATATTTATAGTCGGCCATTAATCGTACTGTTGAAATTTTTCAACAAACTAGTTTAATGGAAAATAGAAGAGAAAAACTTATAGTATTATCAATCATTCAAAAGAACATATCGATTTGGTTAGTAAAAGTGTTGCTGAAGATCTTGTCCATTAGTTGACGCTCATAACAACTTCTTGGAAGAATGATTGCAAGAATTTTTTTCTTATCCCATAACATGGCAAGGCCTACTCCTATGAAAAGATTAGAATCTATCATTAAATGAATACACTATGATATACACCTAGATTAAATAATATTATTTCGTATCTTAAAAATTCTAAAATTTTCAGGTGATTAGAATTAGAAATGCGAGAAGTAATGAATAGCCGAACCGTAGTGATTGAGAAGGAGGATCCTTAACGCGCTTTTATTCCACCACTGCTTACCCCGTTGTCCGTCCACTTGAATAATTCATGACCGGTGGAGCTCTTCGGATGAAAGTAGCATATCCACACCGCACTTGACGTGGACTGATCGTTCTTTTGGGACGGACCACGCGCTCACCACATATGCAACAAAGTATGCGATGTTCCTGTTTACATGTTTCAACAGCACCGTATAGATAGGCGAGGTCCGTTACACCAGCAAACTCTGCATACATGCAAAATTCATGGGGATTTTTATGAAAGAACGACGGGGGCAGGTAGAGGGGAAAAAAAGGGGCGATGCTCTGTAAGACAATGGGCCCGGGCAAAGTGTGTTCTTAATATCCCCCGAGGGGGCCGTCCGTTCGGCGATTATCTCGGCATCTCCTAATGAACACTTTTTCACGCTTAATTTCCCCGATAAACATACACTAGCTGAATCTAATTTTATTACATCTTGAACGATTTTCTTCCCTTCACGTCTGATATAGATTTTCCATTTCAAGGTATTAATACCTGCCTGTAATTACAATGGTAGCAGTTGTTGCAGGTGTATCGATTATGTAATATCGCGACCGTTATTTAACACCGCCCCTTTTCCCAATTCTATAGAGATTTATATGTGAAAGGAGAGCTTGGAACTTTTTGAGATCTGCAAATGTTTGGCACTTGAAACTTTCGGGAAATGTTTGACATTATATTAATATTTATGCTCGCTTATTCCGCCGAGTACGGGACAACCTGCGTGTTCTAAAAGGGAGCGCGGCTTTGATTTATTAAAATAGCGAAAAAGAAACAATGGCGTCGATGTGAGGGGAGAAAGGTAATCTTTTATTAATATTCTTCACATTGTGTGTACGATTATCCCAATTAGTCAATTATATCTAAATAACTAATCCATTTTCTTCTTATTATCGTATTAAGGTATCGTTTGCTCATTTTTGTACCTATTAAATTATTTTTATGTGCTACCTACATATTTCCTCTCTAAATTGTCTAGATTACATTCTAGTTCCTGGTACTAGCCTTTAAAATGTTTAATTTTCTGATATATCTTTTATGAACATCATTAGAGTCTTCTTTCAATGTAGGTTTTGTTTTACTTTACTTTAGTATTCATTTTTTTTTATTTTGGCTCTTTTGATAGAATGAAATGAACTCATCTTTAATATGACCTACCAAAGTATGTATATTAACTATTATCAAAGATATGTTTAGTGTCGATCTATATTTATATTAAAAATCTATGATTTCTTCTGACTTGATCACTACCACTAGTATAGCCAGATCATCATATCCTCCACTATGCTCATAGGACGATGTACTTATAGAAGAATGCAAAATGTGAAATACTTAATATTTAATTAAGTTAAGTTGAATTAGTTATAATACTACTTTATTTTTATGGAGAATATATTTACTCTTCATCATGTGAAACCCATAAAACAAACACAAATGACAAATGCTTAAATGGCTATCAATAATACGACCGTAACCCCATTTTCACGTCAACGTGACCGAATAATAAATGAAGTTGCCTTTCGGCCGACATGTAAAGAGCCTTCAAATACACCAGTGTCTCGAGTAATGGATGATAAAATTTGAAATAACAATTGTCCCTGAATAAATTACGAAAGAAACCGCATACCCTTCGAAGGGAAACGTCCGCAGTGCACGCGCTGCTAACTAAATAAAAAATTACGCCAATAAAACAAGAACGACCGTACGCCACCATTTAATCAACCGAAATAATAAAAGTAAAGTCCACGAAACAAAGGATTCGGGGGGGACAATAAAGACATCAGCTTCGAAGGGTAGCAGTATAACCGAAAATGAGTGGGACGCGGTAATATACCATCATCTCTCGCCCACCCCTTTGCCCGCCGCCGAGAATGACGGATATCATCGCTTTTGTAAATTCTATGGAAACGCCTTCGGTGATAATTAAGATTTGAAGAGAGCCCAGTTTATTGATTACTAGGAGGAAAAAGTGGAGACCCATTTTTTTCGCCCTCTAAAAGCTGCAATTACTAAGGGGTCATTGTTCCGAGTTAAATCAACGCTCGAGTGGAGATGGGTCTTTTGTGTCAAATGGGGATCAATTAACGAAATCATTCGCGTCCTATTAGTGATTCTATTAATACATTAAGATCCGTGCGTATTTATTTTCGGAATTAGGGAATAATTATCATCCGCAAATATTTTCACAGCTAATTGAATATTATTTAATCAATTAGGAAAAGACCGATGGGATGTAAATAATTGATCAAACTCTTTTTACATTAACCAATCACAAATAATATTAAGAATAGTCGTAAAATCATTCTTCAAAAAATACGGTTTTCTTGAATAACAATAGCTTATGATTAGTTTTTTACATTTGTAAATAAACAGTTTATTCAAAAGAAACTCATAAATTCAATTATTTTTTTATTTGTACTTTTGCTAATCAAGAATTTTAGCTTATTATCAGGATTATCTGGATTGGTATTATCATTCCATAGGATATGACTTCAATAGTATGGTTCTAACCAAACCAGCGATAGCTAATATTAAGGGTGATTGGTTTGGGCTAGTGGTACCTTTCGTTATTAGGAAACAATTAATAGCGCTTAGAATTGACAGGGTTCTATTAATATTTATTTGCTTAACTTAATCTAGATACATTATTATTACACCCGTATTGTTTTATTGAATAGGCCTTAATGTACATGGACGTCGCAATGTCGGTGTCTTGAAAGTGAGGTTATTAACGTTATTACAAGATTATACTGGGTGCGATAGAGTCCTTATCCCCTAATGCCGGCGTAAAAGCGGCATAAAGCCAGAGTTAAGGTTAATTGGACAAATAAACGTTTATAATAAGAAACATTAGATGTTCGTGTCTTAATACTGTTTAGCAAATCGTTTCGCGGCGCTAAGACGTAAAACTAGACTGTTTACCTCTCCAGCCGTTCACTTAACTACGTAAGTATTTATGTCCATACTTACGTCTCTTCTTTATAAATACGATCTATATAATTTAGTGGCTTTCTTAGGGGAGAAAATTGAGGTTTTTGCGTACGGGCCTGGAATACTTGGGTTACAGTGTTACAATTTAATGCCGGGCCCCATCCCTCCTACCCTAGACCACGAAATGAACGTACGGTGTGCGTTATGTACACCGGGGTAGGTACGTATCCAGGAAGTCAGGTTACCCCCAAGTTCATAACTAAATTAACATAGTTCCGTCGTTGTTAGTTTACTCTCTAATGTAAGCTACTTCTTATCGTCTTAATACCTCCACCAGAAAATACCTGCTGGCGGGTTGATATATGTTCGTGTATCGGATTTTATGATATCCTTAAGGACATACTAATTAATATGTACATCTACTGTTACAAACGTCTAAAAACGATTTGTTAGATAACTTAATTAATAATTACACCATTAAGTGATGAAAGGTTTTGTTTTATGACCCGTTATTGTTTAATCTAAACTTGTTTAAATAATAATATATTGTTATTAAAATATTGCACAAAAATACGTTAATAATATTTTAAAAACGTGCATTCTTAGTTTAATCAGAGATTCGTTTCTTTTACCTAAGCTAAGCATGAGATTTATTGCTTTAGATTAACCTAATAAAACAATTTATATAAAAATATAAATTATAATGAAAACGTGCAAGTTACTTAAAATATGTCTTTTTTTCAGGTGAGTCAACATCAAAATCCTGTTACAGATGTTTTGGATATCATTATTAACGTCATGGTATGTATCTGTTCTTATTAGGAGTTAAATTCTATGATTACATTGAAAAGTAATAATAACAGTAAATTAAATCTTACATCTTAGCATGTTTATATAACAAACAAATATATTTTTTTATTGGATTCTACTTTAGTATATTTTAGATTTCAATGGTAAATTAAGCACATTACATCTAATTATTACTAAAAAAGTTGACTACGAAAGTTTTATTATAGCAAAGAATTGCTATATATTGATTATGTAACCGGTTCATGAAGTCTAGTTTTTTATGTGTTCTGCCTGATATTTTATATTTTTTAAGTTACTGGTTTATATGCTGTTCAAAGATCTGCTAATATTCATCACAGAAAACATTTCACTTTTATTGCTGCACCATGTTTCACTAAACAAAACTAAAGTGGTTTGATCAGGCAGTATTAATGTGTGATGAATATGTTGCAGTGATCAACACTAAAAATAAAACCCTCCCAACTGTGTTGTTTTATTTCAATGTATTATAGAGTCTTATCAATTCAATACCTTAGTAATATGTACTCAGTTTTGTTTGCACCATGGATTGTTTTTTGAGATATGTACTGAATATCTTGCGGCGGCATGTCAGTTCACTTCTAGGTTCCGAAAAATAAAATTTTGCTATTTACTCTTTACGAGCTTTCAGTTTTTATTTATTTGCTTTTAAAAGGTCCTCTAAAAAAAGTTAGATGTCTTCATTAAAACAAAATCCCATCTTTATGTCACAATTATTTTAGTCCAGAAAACAAAGCGCTGTATTATTTTCTGTTTGCATTTTTCCAAATACAGATTTCTATAAGAACTTTTCAAATTATGCTTATAGTTATTAAGGGAACTAGGTTTTAAAATCTACTTTCAGTTTTTGTATTGAATCCTTACAAATGTAAATTCTGCAATATAATTCTGTCTTTTTAGAGAAGCCTGTTTATTTTATATAATCTATAATAAACATCTTTGTAAGAAGTTTGAATAAATCAAACGAAACGTTGGCCCAAGAGTTTCAAACTTGTGTTTTAATTCACACGTTCTTTCTGCTCCTGACTATTCAAATATTTGATATAATCTGTAATAAATGAAAATGTAATTAGGTAAACCAGGGCTGATGTTCTCTCTATCAAAGAAAATCATCATATATGAATCTCCAAGTTATTCTAAATAGAATTTCAAAATATTGAATTTAGTATTTGTGTTTCTGAATACCTCTTCACGCAGCATATTTAAATTGACCTATAGAACTTACAGTTATGCTCTAAAAATAGCATTTATAGTACGCATATCTTAACTTTATTACTATGCAGCATTTTTTATTGTGAATTTTATGATCTTTCAAAGAGAGAAAAGAAACTTTTTGCCAAAATTACCATTAAACACAACTCTTCTAAAGTTAAATGTTTACGTTTAATACATTAACACTCCTTGAACTTAGCATGACTTTCACATGCATACACGAAAATGTCAATCAAAACCATTAAACTGGAGAAATATCGAATAAAAGAATTTCGTTAATTTTCGCCAATGATACATTTAGAAATAGAGAAGGACTAAGATCTGATGTTGTTCCAATTATAGACCACAGGGTTCAGACAATTATTTTTGAGTCATGTATTGAAGACCTCTTAAAATTGTCGAAAAATGTATATACTGAACGGAAAACAAGATTATTGAATTGGCAAGGCTGATACTTCGTGAAATTCCATAATATATAAGATAAATAAAACTTTGGCTTCGATTTAGTAATAGACCAAGGGCTCGTAAAATGCTAAAGAGATACAGCTTGAGATAATTTATCCGTATTATCATCTAATCCTAGCTTTCCAGTCCATTCATTCTTTTGTGTATTTGTTAAAACGTTTTCGTCAATGAGTTAACAAATTAATTCAGTTAAACCTTACAAACTATCCACTCTTAAAAGCAAATCAGTTCATCGCTGGCTTCTTCTGCTGCATCTTCAAATATCGCATAGGCATTTCTCATAATAATAATTTCCGTTATAGTGTCTAAACTACGGTGATAGATTTGATAACAATAAGTGTTAGAATTGTGAGAGTTTTGGACACCCGATGCGAAAAATAGAAAAAATCGAAGAGATTCCAAGTCATCATTTACGTTTGAGATCATTCATATTCTTCCACATTTCCAATTTTCTGTCTTCTTATCAAAACTGTGTCTAAAGTCATTTTCATTTTTCGTTTGCACTGTGTAAGAAGTTATCGATAAGTGGATAAGGCATCCACGACACCCCCTCTTGCCTTTGACCTCCTATTAAAATCCGTATCATTTTCAATAAATTGGTCCATAATTTCCGTTATAGTGTCTAAACTAGATTTTAGAAATGCCGTTTAAAGTTCTTTTTGCTTTACTACAGAATCGCTACTTTCAATATTTTCGTGTTCTTCTTGGTGCGCCAATTCCTTGAGTTTATCATTAGAAAAACTTTCTTCTAATATTACAAGATCTTGCACATCAAACTCACCTTCACCCGTTTGTTTTGCTAGTTCCATTATTTTGTTGATATCAAGAGACTTTTGTATAGTTTCATCGTCTTTGTTTAGATCTAGCCATTTTTTCTTCCAAACCCCTTTCAAACATTTTTCTGTCACCTCATTCCAAGAAAGATTTATGTTTCTTACAGCATCTAGGATGTTGTAGTTCTTCCAAAAATCTCTTATTGATTATTTTTTTTGTCCATCTGTGTAAATATTTGCCGCAAATAATATGCCTTGAAATTTGATATAACACCCTGACCCATCGATTAAATCAAGGCAGTTGTATTAGGTGGCAGGAAAACCACTTCGACTGAAGTGCCTGTTTCTATATAAGATACATTCGTTGGGTGGCTTGGAACATTGTCCATCAATAGTAACGTTTTTGGTTCAAGATTTTTTTTCGCAATAGAGTTTAACGGTGGGGCAAAAATTTTCAACGTACCAATTTTGAAAAATGTTCATTGTAATCCACCACTTTTTATTGGACTCCCAAATCACAGGTAAAGTTGCTTTAGAAATCCTTTCCATCGCTCTAGGATTTTACAAGTGGTACACAACTTAAAGTCTCCATTGGCGTTACCACCCAGTAAAAGGGTTAGGCGACATTTCGCTGCTTTAAAGCCCATTTTTCTTTGCAGCTTAAAAATGTTCTTTTTGGCATTCTCTTCCAAAATAAGCCCTTTTCGTCTACATTAAACACTAATTCTGAGGGATTGTTTTTGCGTTCAATTATTGTTTTTAATATCGCTGGGAATTCAGCCGCCACTTTTCCATCCCCACTTACCGCTTCTCCTGTAATCTGTATGTTGTGGAGGTTATTACGATGTTTAAATCTGTTAAACCACCATCATTTGTGTTACCTGTTTCACCCTGAATGTGACGAAAAATTCTTTTTGCTTTTTCCATTATAATAGCTTGACTTAGTGGCATATTGCCAAGTTGATAAGTATGATTTATAGAACGGGAAACTCTAGTTGAAAAAGTTGCTGTAGTTGTAGTTGCTGATGATACTATTTTTTCTTTATTCTTAAGAATTGTCCTGTTTGTTGAAGTTGACAAGTTCAATTCAGCACCATTTTGAGACTGACGTTTGCCAGTATCTAATCTTCTAAGCACTTGCATTTTAGTGTCCAGCGAAATGCTCTTTCTTGTCTCTTTATTTTCTTGTTTTTTATTATCGCCCCATAATAAAACTAAACATTGTAATACATATTTACCTATAACTAAATCATTATTTCATCTATATATACTTGCTATAACGGAAATAAATGTTAAATAATTAATAATTTACTGGTTATATGTAAATGTACGATGCAATTATCAGCGGAGATCGGCATACTACTCTTCCGCGTTTTGCTTTGGATATCGGGGAATCCCACGCGGTGTAGGATTTTCGGGGAATACCCTATTCAAGTAAAACAGCGTTAAACGGAAACAGCGCTAATCGGAGTAGCGTTAAGTGGGATTTTACTGTAAACCGAATAGGCAAATTCAGTTCTTTAAGTTCGGGGTGCCCCGATTAGCTAATCACATTGCTAATGGTTCTCATATATCAGTTTCCATTTCTGACAAAGAAATTCTTGGTTTGCTGTAGTTTGGTCTACTAGGTTGATACATTTTGAAAAAATTTGGACTTTGTGAGTTAGATTTTAAGTAATGTTACTTAGTTTCAGCAACTAATAATGATTTGTGTGATTGTATTGATGTTTTACATATGTCTATTCGATTGTAGTGATGATTTTAAGTCACTCTTGAATTGAATAAAATGCACGTTTTAGCAAATACTCTTTTATTGATTTAAAAGAAAGTAGGTGTGTTCGCTTATCCTGCGTAGAAGAAGATTATAAAATTTGATGGGATTATATTTTGCACCTCTTTGCGAGGAGGTAAGTTTTACTTTGTTTGAACAAATATTGTCTTTAAACCTCGTTTCATATACATGTTCATGACTAGTGTAGTTTTCAGGTTTGGTTTCATATAGCATAGACAACGTAAAATGAATATAGTTGGTAATTTTAATTCGCAATGAAATAAAATCAATATTCTGTGCTTAATCGGGCAACGGCTCCATACAACTGAACCATATTGTATGTTACCCTCAATTAGTGCAAAATACGTACCCTTAAACAATTTTGACTAACCTCTCGAGCAATGCTACGAAGGCAGAATATATTTTTTGATAATTTCTTGGAGAGTTCATCTCCATGGCATCTAAACCATAAAGCTGAGTCTATATATGTATACCTTTTCGGTCTTGATAGATATTCTTGGTTTTGCTCTAATTCAGTTTTAACTGATTGTTGTCACTGTGAGGCTTGTTATAAAGATGTGCCATTTTGTTTATAAATAGCATCAGCATTAGTTTTACCATTAGGGAGTCCGAAGTGGTTCAGGTAAAACCCCCTTCACTGAGATAGTTGGACCATTCACTGTGGTTCTGTCATCAGCAAATAGAATTACTGACGCATCATCAATCGCTTGATGAAGATCATTAATATATATTAAAAATAAGACTTGGCCAAGAATAGAGCCCTGCGGTACATCTCTTTTTTAAGAGTGAGCGTTGGACATCTCATCATTTAGGCTTGTCAACTGCTGTCTATTAGATAAATAAGACCCCACTAAGTTAGAACTGCGTTTGTTGAAGCCATATATAGATAATTTATGTATAAGAATCTCGTGTGATAAACAGTCAAATGCCTTCGTTAAGTCTAAAAAGGATCCCATACAATTTTTTTTTTAATGATCAACTATGAAGCTACAAAGCTCTGTCAAGGCATCAGTGGTGGAAGAATTTTAACGGAAACCAAATTGATTAGAGAAAAATATTATTTTCTTCAAAATATGCAATAATTTCATCTTTTAAAACAAATTCAAATTTTTGGGATCACAGACAATAGGGATATTGGACGGTAGTTGTTAGGATCATTATTGACCGCATTTTGTTTACAAACTGGTATCACCTTACCAAATTTCAGAATATCAGAAACTCACCTGATCTAATAGAGTCATTAAGACAAGTCTTCTTTCATGCTCTTTATATTTTCGGAATTTAATCCGTATATGTCTGTGCCCTTGGTGTTTTTAAGTTTACTTATCGCATCTCTGACTTGATTTGGGGTTATTTCACGAAAGCTAAATTTGGTATTTATATTATATATGCTGTGGCCTGTATCGGTGTTATAGGAGTATTTTCCGCTGATGTTATCAAGGATATTAACAAAAAACTGGTTAAAGTCATCACATGATACAGAACAAGCCTTACTTATTATATCATGTTTCCCCCTTATTCTATTGAGTTTTGACAATATGTCAATGTGACATAATATATTTAATAAGATTGTTTTCATTTTGGAAACCAATAGGCAATGTATTGGCAAGTAAACTGATGGAAGACCATCAAAGTGACCTCTCCAGTAGAGCAGAGCTATTAAAGCAGCATTGGGTGAGAGTGGAAGATCACGTGGACGAGCCTTTCCATGTGAAGTCAAAATTTTTGTATATATTTATGGAATTATTTGTAAGTTTTTGTAACACTTATATTTACATATTGGATAAATAAATAAATATGTAAATATCTTTCATGAATTCATGGAATTATTTATTAAGGTATCATTTGCACATTACTTTGGATTTTTAGTGCTAATCTATATCTTATTCTGAAATCATCTATGATCCGTTTTTGTTCGTGAAAATGATGAAGTATACAGTCCTCATGAAGGAGGTTCAAAGTTTCTCTTATGTTATATAGTTGTTTATTTAACCAAGATGTATGTTTTATGGGGCCTTGCAGTAGAATATCTCACAAGAAAAGCGTATTAGCACATTCAATTAAAGTAGTGATACCAATATCCCATTTAGTGTTAATATCACTATGCAATTTGAAAAAACTACAATATTTACAACATTAAAAAGAGAATATTTTCCCTCAAGGATGATGGGTCTACACACACTTTAAAAAAAACTCATCATCACTATAGAATGCACCCTTTATCAGAAATTTTTTAACTACTCTTTTGAAATTAGAAAATGTCAGATTTTTGGTTATATTATTCAAGGCATTCAAATATTTTAAACCATAGTAACCTGAACCTGTTTGTACTTTTTGTAGTCGTAGTTTAGGTAGTTTAAGCTGTCTTTCCAACTGGTCTTATATTGGTGACTACGAGTTGGAAAAGTTTCTAAATTTTGTTTAACATAGACAAGACATACGTAGATATACAAAAAGGCAAGGTTAGTATGTCAAGATGTTTAAAAGCATTTTTGTAGTCATCTTGGTACTTGAGTGAAGCTATTATCCTAATTGCTCTTCTTTGCAATATAAAAAGTCGATGCCTACAAGTTTGCATGACCCCAAATAAGTATTCCGTAGTGTGGCAATGGCATGTAGCAAAGTATGTGGTTTTTGGCACCTCCTGTGAAACCATCATTGAAAGTGCTCTTAAGCTTTCGTCAATTTTCCAGACACATAGTCACCATGACGATTCGAACTTAATTTTGAGTCAAGTTGAATACCCAAAAAACAAGCAGATTCCCTGTGTTCAACGTCAACGTTATTGATAGTAAATAAAGTTTCAACAGTTTTCGTTTCATTCATAACTAGTTTATTTGCTTTAAACCATTTTGATGCCTTAGTTTGATTTGACAAGTTTTGTGAGATTAATACTATCATTAATACTCTATCCTGTGCTTAAAAGAGTTGTGTCATCAGCAAATAAGATACTTTTATCAGGTAGTAGTGTTTGCGGAAAGTCATTGATGAACATCAGGAATAAGACAGGGCCCAAATTTGAACCCTGCGGCACACCATGCTTGATTATAGAATAGTCAGATTCTAGATTATTTAAACATACTTTCTGCGTTCTTCCGACCAAATATGATCTGACAAGATTAATACTAAGTTCACAAAACCACATTTACATTTACACAATAGAATGCCTTGCTAAGGTCAAGAAATGTTGCCTATTATGCCTATCTATTCCTATATTAAAGGGTAATTTACATAAACAGAAATTCCATTATGAGTTTTTAGACATGATATCGCAACCAGTGATGAGTCGTAATTAGTAAAAACGTTATTAATACAGTTAATTTGTATAGTTCATAAGAGGCTAATGAATCAGTTAGATATAGGTCCTTTTTATTAAATGAAACATTAAAATTTCTTATGTTATATATGTTGGAGACTTCTACTTCGTTATACATTTTTGTAAATTGAATAAAACACGATAACTTTGTTTGTATAACTTGAAAACTTTTTATTGTGACTAGTTTCAACAAATTTAGCTTGTAATTATCAAACACATAGTGTGTATGTGTTTGATAATGACAAGCTAAATTTGTCGAAACTAGTCACAATAAAAAGTTTTCAAGTTATACAAACAAAGTTATCGTGTTTTATTCAATTAAAATTTCTCCCTAGTATAATATGCGTTTGATGGTGTTTAAGTTTATCTAGAAAAGGCATTAAATTATTAAGAAACATTTTAAAGATACCTGATGGGGAACGATACAAATTACATACAGTTTTAAAGCGTTCATATATACGTACATATGACAATTCACAATTTTTATCTGAACTGATATTTGTCGTTATTTCATTGTAACCATTTGCAGCTAATTTTGGTGAGATTTATGGTACAGATACTCCATAAAGGTTCGTATTACGAGCGTAGTGTGCCTTAGGTTCCAGGTTATGATCTTAGATAGACTGCATTCATCGGTAAAGAGCCTGTGTTCGGAAATTTTAAGAATTTTATGAGGTTTGTCAATTAATAAGGATTCAAACATTTAAAAATAATATATTCAGCTGAATGCAACTTTTATTTGGTGGAAGCGAAGTTTGACCTTGAGTATTATTTAGGTGGTTTGGGCCATGGATTGGCGGGTTGGAAAATTTTCAGCTTTAGATTTTGTTAATCTCAATCTTCTGATATTGATTCCTATTGGTTAGGTTTGTTAATTCATTAGAACCTCAAATAATTTAAATAATTGAATCAATTTTCACAAGGAGATGTGTCAATTAGGCTTTCAGCAAATACGAAACAAAATAGGATTGAAAAAATTATTACTTCAAGCAAAATGAAGTTTCCTCAAAACCGTTGTAGAGTAAATTGTATTTAAAACATTAACAAAAATATACCCTGGACTAAAATGAAATACGTTGAGGTAGATCGAGTCTACGCTACAATAATTTATACCTGCTTTAGACTAATTGATAATTTATTGAGATAAATTACGCTTATTATGCGTTATTTATTGAGGCAGGTTAAAAATACGTACGTAACAACTCTACCTATATGATAAATTTCGTGGATATAAACAAACCAGTGAGAAATCAAGAAGACTTTGCTTAAAACAATTGAAACTTATGATTAATTATATTCTTACTTAACCCGTGGTGAAATATTTTTATGTTAATTAGAAGGTTAATTAAACATTTCGTTTCCTTTCATTTGTGTTGGAGAAAAATAAAAATAATGAAACAAAACCAAGTGTTTAATTATTAATTAACCTTCTAATCAATTGAAACTATAACATTTTTTGTTAAATAGGATACATATAAACAAAATTGTAAAATTTGCTTTAAAATAGTAAGAATTTAAACATAATAAAAAAATTCCAAAGCCAAAAATACCTACAAACAGCAAAACAATTGGAAGTTAGAAATTTGTTTTAAAAACAGTTGGGATTCTATAAAAAAAACTAATTACAACAATTATATAGATAACGATTTTGCTAGAAATAATTTTAACTGAAATATCTTTTGAAAACTTGCCAAAATAACTGTTTAAAACTCTTTTGAAACAATTTAAATTTTTATTTAAAGTATTATTAATTTGCAAAATGAACAAGTAATTTTTGTAAAATCAAACTCCTATAAAAATAGTTTGAAATAACAACAAAAAGTAAAAATTTCCTCAACAAAATAATCTAAAAAAAACAATTAATATTTATGAACAATTGAAAACAATATTTTTTTCTAAGAATAATTGCAACCAGTTTTATCAAAAAAAATTGAAATTAGGTATAAGTACGTTTTAATTTCTCATAAAACAATTCATTAAATTCCTTAAAAAAATATGTAATAAAAATAAAAATGTAGGGTGGAATGGAGGACATCCATTCAATCGGTAAAACTACGCAATGGATTTACTGAATCTTCACTTAATGCAAAAAGTATACTTTGAATCATTAGGCTTTAAAATTTACATGTCAGCAGTTTTTGGAGAATTAAATTAGTAAACGAATTTGAAAGATGTGTTTGGAAATAAAAAAATTAAATAATACAAACGATGTGGCCTATAATGTTAATCTAGATCATGTTAAACCTATTCTTAAATAATTTCTTAAAAATGCATTCCAAACTCTCGCTTCGCTTAATCATCGCGCTGACTTCAACGTTAATAATACGAATGCAATTCAGTGTTATTTAATAATGGGAGTATAAAATAACGCCTATTCACTTGTCCACGTCGTGTTTCAAGTCGTCGCTAACATAAGCAAACATAATTATTGTGGGATTATCGTGCGATACATTTCTACACGTTTGCTGTCTTCGCCTCACCACATTATCATCTCTAAGGCCCTCTTCAGTCCCCGTCAAAGGCAAACCCTAATGCTAGATTGCGAAATTCATGACTTCCGAAATATATGCATGGAGGAGAGTTCAGTGGTTAGTCTATGCAGGTCGAATATTATAATTAAGTAATATAATATAGTAGTAATAAATAATTTAAAACAACAGTTATAATTTTGCAAAACTAATAATAAGTTTTAGATGCTGGAAAGTAATTACTCGGGTTCATTATATTCCGAGAGATTATTGTACATATACGTTATTCTCGTAGTTTTCTTTTAACGTTAATAATACCTCTAGCTTGAGGGTTCCAAAGCTGATTACATCCCTCCTAGCAAATAAGACAGGATAAATTTTACTAGGGTTAAAGGAAGCCCGAGCCGGTCCGTTTCTATATTACAATGTAAGCACATTGAATTATATCAACCGCAGATGCAAAGACGCATTGCTGGGAGGTACACATTTACTTTCAGTCGCTTTGAGGTTTATCTGAAGGGAAAAAAACTGCGGGAAACCCAAATCCGCAGTGACGGGATTACAACTTTAGTTTTGATTATTTGAGGTAGAGACGGTAATTATGTATTTCGTAATCGCTTTAAAGTAAATTCATAAGCGACGGGAGGTGAAGGAAATTTAGAAGGTATCGATTTAAAGCAAATAACTTACTTTTAGGTATATTCAGATAATGATGTACAATCTTTTTTATACAAATAAAATAATATATTTATTAATCAGTAGCCATATGACATTGGGTATTAGTAATATAATTCAATGCTTGGTGATGCTTTTATATAAGGAGTAGTTGTTTTAACTGATAGCTGTTAGTTCTTAGATAAATATAAAACAATGTTGTGAGAAATTAATTTTTCTTTATAATATATTTTTTGTATAAAGTAATAATATAAATAATAGTCTTATTTATTAATAGATAAAAATATTAATCATTCCGTCTTGTCATACATTTCCGTATGCTGTATGTGTATAAAGTTAAAATATCATTAGTATTTACAGTAATCATACGTGTACGTTTCGAAGTAATCAGCAAATGCGATTGTTATTAAAAATGTATGGGCGAAAAGCCACGTGTTAAAATCAACCGGGAACGTCGCTGGAAATGGAATTTTTCATTTCATTAAAACGCTAGTGCGATTTAATGTGGGAAGTGAATAAATTATAAACATGCAGGTCGTATGTGTAGCTTCAAAGTGTAAACGAGCCCGGCTGCAGGCTGGCACAGGAATCGATTCCTGCATTACACCCCGAAAAGTCTAAATTTTCATTATGGCGGAATTATTATTAATTCACATTTATCAGAGATTATGCGAAATTAATACGCCGTACAATCCCCAATTGTGTAATGTATAAATTGTCGTTGTAATTGCGTTCCAGTTTTTTAATCCCTCGCATAAAACCTGTGTACCTGCATATTTAACGTTATCTATTTATGTATGTATTCCTGGTTAATTGTATATATTTTATTATGGAAGCGGGGAATATTTCATACACACAATCGAGGACTTAAAATTGTATGATGATATACTAGCATAAAATAAACAGGGCGAGTGCGTGTAATTGCGGAATAATAATGTGCAGGTATACCATAATATAATAATAATTATAATGCCTTCCGAAAATAAACAACGTGTTTTAATAAAATCGATGGGAATAACAAAGCCCCTGAAAATTTAATAATACACAGATTTTGCCGCAAACAAAATACAATAGATAATTTTTATAATGCTTTGTGAGGATAAATATTATAGACCGTGAATATATCTTATTAATTAATTATTATTTATTATAAATATAAATTAAGCAGTAATAAATAAAAATAAAAAATACATTTAATTTATTAAATATCAATACCTATCATCCATATGTTATTTGAGGTAATATCTATTTTTCGTTAATTAATTAGCTCAGATGCGAACGCAAATCCCAATGCCAATTATATGCATCGTTATGGCGTAGACATAGCAAATCGCACTGTAATAACTATTGCAACAGATCAAATGGGTTCATCAGCTTCGTGACTGGAGGTCAAAGTATTATTACTCATAGGATAAACAGCAGGATCAGCAATAATTCACCTGTTCTCTAAAATCCGTCTCTAGTTAAACGCGGATTTACCAATACCAGTAATTTATACCCGACATTAACGTCTGTAATATCTGCATATATTGAGCATTCAGCATATGAAATTGCATTTCGATTATATTAAAGAGTATGAGGAAAATAACACAACGGTCACACAACCATTGTTTTTGAATATATATTTGTAAATTAATAAACATATTACCAACAGAATTCCTACTAACATAAATAGCTCGTTGTGGATGATATATCCGTGACTATCAGCCGATGGACAGCCACGAATTTACGACCAATATTTTGTAAACGTTTACGTGGCCGCAAATAACGCGCCCGTTGTCGGAAACGCTAAAATAATTACGCAACATACTGCCGGCACGGTATTTTTAGATATTTTATGTCCATTAGTGCAAACAATAAAACGTCCAAGTAGAAGAGGAAGCGATAACAATACTAATAACACCAACCGAATTCCCCGATCCATAAATAATAAACATCTTCGCAGATGCAATAGTATTTACAGCTCGGCAACATTCCAGAGGCAAATACGTAGTAATAATACAAGAAACTGCTCCTCGGGCTGATTGAGCCCGAGAACCAATCCTTTTACAGAGGATTAAACTCCCTCATCCATATAAGGTTCACGCAACTAAATGCGATTTCATTATTTAGCAGAGGAGAGGGCGTTTATTAATAAAGGAGAAAATCGAGTGTGTTGAGGTCGCGGGTGCAGAACAAAGATTGATGCGAAACGTGCCTCATTAACTTTTGCTCAATTAGAGAGATAAAAGCAATCGAAGAATTGGACTTTGGGGGACGTCAAGGACGGCTTTGAAATCAAAGGAAAATAACTAGTGAAAAGATGCGAACGATTAATCGATGAACGTAACATTTTATTATAATTGCAATCCCAAGTTATACCACTGACGTAAAATTTACATTCGTTAATAACCATTTTGACAGAACAATCTAAAACAAATTTCAAAATAGGCAACATAAACTTTGTAGGTACCATCATAATTTTCACTCCACATTCTTGGCACGGTACACCGTTCCAAGAATGTAGCTATATTCCTCCGCTGTCTTCTCAGATCTATTATTTTTCATATACAGAACCAACTCTGGAACTAGAATTTTAGTAGATACAGGGACTCAGGTTTACATTTTGGCGGTGGTTCAACTTTTTGCTAACACTCATCGCCAAACAAAATTTTTGTTAACGGTGCACCGTCAAAGGTAATTTAATATCAACCACATTTAGGTGGAATTTCGTACTTGCACATGTAATTCACCCGATCTTAGGCGCTAACTTCATTTAGCATTTTGACGTTATATCCTAGTTCACATTGTTTGGGACTATCTTGTAAGTAAGGAAAACTCGAAATGAATTTTTATCACTCAAAATTCTACTTATTCAAAATTAATTATATTAATTTTATGACCGAATGACTCCTTTTGGGTTAGCTAAACTTGCGAAGCATGGCATGTACACTACATTGAAATTTCTGGACCACATTTTTTTTAAACCACGGCGTTTACAACCTCATAAACTCCAAATTATTAAAGATAAGTTCAACAAATTGATACAGCTCGGTTTTGTAAGAAACTCGTCCAGCCAATTGGTGACACATCTACGTTTGGTAGCTAGACATACCCAGGAAGGAATTTTGAGGGACCCCTCCGGTGACGACTACGTCTTTGATCTCATCTTCTGCGTCCTCGATGATTAGCCTACGAGTGCTACGATAGATGTTAATGATGCGAAATTGGTAGTCCGGGGCTCCTCTCCTGGCTAGGGCCTCAAAGGGGTCCTGAATTGACTTCATCGGTCAGATTTCAGACTTCCCTGATCGCATCCACTGTCTGTCGGATATTCCATTTATACTGTCGAGCCATCAGTGAAATTTTTCATTAGTATCTCCAGTATTTTACCCTCGAAGTGTTGTAGGTAGAGGGGCCTATATCCATTGGGTTTAGTAGCGTCCCTCCCAGCCTTAGGCAGAAGTACCAATCTGGTCCTTTTATATTGAGTAATCGAGTAGGAATTAGACCTTCCACAAGCACGAGTTATACATCTCCAAGATTGTTGAATTGTTGATTGTTGAAAGTTGAATCTCATCTTCAAGCACCTTAAACACCACCGATGGGGTGCCTCCTGGGCCCGGAGCCTTGCGATTGGGAAGCGCCCCGATGACCTCCCTAAGTTCGTGTAAGGTAACATCCTCTACTAGGGAGACACCTCCGTGGTGTCTATTCTCGGACGTGGCGAGTCATTCTTGGGGAAGACATGTTCCTGTAATGGCCGCCACCACCCCGGAACTAGTAGGCTTGGGTTTGGGTTAGGTAGTGTGAGCCTCTAACGCAAGTCCTCAGGGGTGGTCCGCCTCCACTTTCCTAATCTAGCTCTCAGCCCACTCTGCTGCGCGACTAGACCTCGTGCAGCGTTATCTTTGGCCCTTAGACTCGCCACTTACCAATACACTGGCCTCCTGTGCAGGATTAATTTCTGAAGGATTGCGATCTGACAGACTAGCTTATTCGCACTGGCAGCTGGGCGGAATCTGTCTCTCATAACAAAACAATTG
This sequence comes from Ontholestes murinus, assembly GCA_963969525.1. NCBI lineage: Eukaryota > Metazoa > Arthropoda > Insecta > Coleoptera > Staphylinidae > Ontholestes > Ontholestes murinus. The sequence continues at coordinate 17,345,520 of OZ018393.1, forward strand.
AACATATGTATATGTATATGGGCGGTTATTAACCCACCCTTCCATTAATATACTAGTTGCATTAAAAAACTATTTGTAAATAATGCGCAAAAAGCAAAAAATCTACAATAATTACAGATGTATCTTGTATTTTTCACTTCGTGAAACATTATGTTAATAGTAGGTTGTGGAAAAAAAAATGCAACAACCTACTATTTACAGATGTTATATTCAATGATAAATTCAGCAAAGCCTTGTTTATGTGTTATTGATTGGAGGGTGTGATAGTGGCCACTCACCCACCCTACATATATTTTTAAACTCATCTCACTAACCCCATTTGTCGTTTTCGAGATATCATAACTAATATGTTTGATGTTTATAAAAAATTTAAAAACAAAATTTGCTCAAAGTAAAAATAAACTCTTCACTCAATTGTTTATTATGTTTTTGGAAACTAAAGGAGAGTTTGTAGATTAATTTAATAAACATATGTAGGGTGGGTGGGTGGCCTCTATCCCACCCTTCAATCAGTAAAACATCAACAAGGGTTGAATAAATGAACTATTGTATTATAACACTATTAATACTTTTTATTTAGGTAAATACATTGTTGATTTCGCATTGTTTTATCAGTATATTTCTCCAATATAATAATTAGAATATACATTTGCTAAACTAATCTATCATAAACAAATATTTTTGCTTCTTTTAAGATGCAGTTTTCAATTCTGCAATGCTATTAATCACCTTGCAATTTCTTCTTAAACAATACGAGAATAAGAATCATAAACTACAAATATGTATATGTAAATATGTGGGTGTCAACCCACCCTTCCATTAATTTAATATTAAAAAAACTATTTGTAAAGAATGCGTAAAAAGCAAATACATAAAATCTACAATATTTACAGGTGTAAATGATTAATTTAGCAAACCCTTGTTTATGTCTTATTGATAGGAGGGTGTGATAGTAGACACCCACCCACCCTACATATTTATAAAATTTTCTCATCAACTCTTTTTTTCTTTTACCAGAAATGATAATAAAAATGTTTGATGTTGATACAAAACTTATAAACAAAATTTGGTTAAAGTAAAATTAAACACTTCACTCAATTGTTTATCTATTATTGTCTTGGAAACTAAACAAAGGTTTGTAGATTAAGTTAAAAAAACATATGTAGGGCGGGTGGGTGGCCTCTGTCCCACCCTCCAATCAGTAAAACATCAACAAGTGTTGAATTAATGAACTATTATATTATAACACAATAAATACATTTTGTTTAGGTAAATACATTAATACATTGTTGATTTTGTATCTTTTTATCTTGTTTATGTGTTATTAATTGTAGGGTGGACTCTTGGCCCTCATGCGGCAATTATTATGGACTAAACAAAGTTACAATTCTAGATTGTTACCTGTTGCTTATACTTCATGACTTTACGTACAATTGTTGTGGTTAACGGTATTATCAAAAGTTAATCTGGTCTAAGCATACCACCAAATTTCCATTCTTCCTAAGGATATTCTAAAGATAGCCGTTACGATACCTTTCGGTCTTTAAGAATATAGTAAGATAAGTTTCGGCTTAAGAAACATTTCAAATGGTTTATAGTTGCTGTATTACGCAGATTGCTATTTTGCTTCGCGTATTTCGACGATATCCTCGTTTTTAGCAAGGATGTACATGGACATGTTCATCACTTGCAATACATTTTTAAGCGATAAAGTTCTTTTGAAACGATAAATGTATTTTTGGTGAAACAAAATTAGTAGTTTAGGATTCAAACCTTTATAGTCTAAGGTCGATGAGATCTTCCTAAAATCGCTAACCAAAAAGAATTGTTGCATGGTAAACTTTCACGATCAAGTTCTAGTGTTTAAACACCGCTCTACTAACTCTCCTACTACAACCCCACGCAACAAACCACTTGTCTGGTCACAATTCTTGCTTCGAGCATATTTACAACAATTAATGCTGCACTAGCCAACTGTGCTATGCTTGGATAAGCATTGCATAGACGCGTCTGACGCCGCTGCTGGCGCAGATTTGAAGCTGCAGAAGAGTCATGGCGTTCTGCGACCGTTCGCATTCTTTTCGAAATCCTTTACATTCATAAAACAAAAACACAGCACGTTCGACTATGAATTGCCAGACTTTCATTTGGCAATTAAAAAGTCCAAATACTACCTTCAAAGTTGCGAATTTATAATATTTACAGATCATAAACCTTTGATTGTTGCCATTAATTCTAACTCTGATCGTTTCTCAGGATTAGAGCCCAGACACCCCACCTTCATCAGGCAAAAGCATTTAGTTCGTTTCTAGAAAGGACAATAGCATGGCAGATACTTCATTGCGAGTCAAAATAATTTTCTTTGGTTTGCCTCACCTGGAAAATGTACAATCTGAAGGCGCCAAATTAAAATTCCTTTAAATTTGAACAACAGCACTTAAACTGAAATATTCACTCTACTTGTCTTTAATGCAATCATTTTCGTGGACGCATTACTTGCTCAATGAAGGCCCTACATTTCTCCAGCCCTGCTACTAAACATTTTAATGACTCTTCACAGGCTCATGCACCCTGGCGTCCGAAAACTGTAACACTTTGTATATTCTTGCTACGTCTGACCACGGATACGCGACACATTACTCAATTTGTCAAATATTCTTTGAAGTGCTAGCAAACAAAAATCCACAGATATACGGTATCTCCTATCGCTAAATTTCCAGATCATCCTTTTACCGATAAAAATGGCCATTTGCGAGTTTGCAACAATGTATCTGTAAACTGATTTATTATTTATTTATAAGTTTGCCGGAAGCCCAAATACACGACGAAATTGCTGCAGATAGATTCCGTTTCCCAAGCATTTCTACATTGTTGGATTGCACGCTTTGGAACTCCATAGACGATCATTACTGATCTCGGCAGGCAGTTTCAGTCCAATGTTTGAGAGGAATTTAACCGTCTACCATCCGTAATGTAACGGTTTGGCAGAGCACTTAAATCGACAAATTAACGACTTAATCTGAATGACCAACAATGCAAATAATTGGGTTTCTCTAATTTTATTAGAAATTCGAGCTCTTCAAAACTTTCCTTTCGGCTACGACTGCAGGATACGTCTATGGTAAGACATTTCTAATTCTACATACGAAATCATTCTTTTAAGCTGAAATGAACGTCTTTTTAATTGCCCACTTAACTCACCCCTAAGTCGGCCTAGATCCCTATTTAAAAATATGCACCTATACCTTCAAACGGAAGGATCTCGAAAATGACCATTTCAAATGTCATTCGAAATTATTATCTGTTGAAATTTATAAGGATAATATATCATTCATTTAACGAGCGTACTCTTGACCTTTTTTTGAGAGAGGAGGAATGCATTACACACGTCTCTTCAGTATAGGTGTGTGGGGGCTCCTCCTATTCCTTCTAAATAGGCCCTAGCCACAATAACTCCTCTCTTTCCTCTGGGGGTCGTATTGCATAGCATTCTTCTCCCGGAACCCCCCCTGCCTACATTAGCCCTGGCTAACCATATAGCCCCGTAGATACAATTCTTCCATGAAGGTTTCCTTCTTGCATATCACCCTCTTGATCGAGGCAGCGACCGCGTTCCACTTCTGGTGTTAGCGACAACACTGCCAGCTCACGCTCCAAGAAACTCCCTTTCGTTGCTCCACCTCCCACAAACGAAGACTCTGTGTTCAGCGTCGTCCGTCTCGTCAGCACATCAAAGGCATCTCGACCTTCCCTATACGATGGAGATGCGCCTGAAAACAGCCATGCCTAGGAACTGTGTTAGGTGCTACGACAGCTCTCCATGCGCTCTCTCGATCCACGGTCCCACCTTAGGAATCAGCTTCGTGGTCCGTGGGTGCTCTGCTCCATCTGGGTTGCCAGTCATCCACGTGGTCCCTCCGCGTTATCACTTTAAACTTCTTATAAAGCCTATCGTTTTCGTCCCTTTTGGGAGCGGCAATTTAAAAACTCCGTCGTATGCGACATTCCACAGAAAGGGGCCCAGGACTGATCTATGGGGCACCCCGCCGGTGGTCCTCACACTTTGTTCGTTGTCCAGGTCCCCCCGAGTACAACAGCTCTCTGCCCCTCGTGTAACTCTCCAGCATCCTCCTCAGATATCCCGGTATCTGCTTCTCCCTCAAGGCCTTCAGGAGCATATGCCTTGGGAATGTGTTAAGGGCGTTTTTGATGTCGAATGACATGCCGATGCAGTGCATCCAACGCCCTAGTGGCAGCTATTTGCCCGGTCCATTATTTTCCTCACTTTAAGGATCGCATTTGTGGTGGACCTACCACGTCTGAATCCGTACTGCCTCTCAGATAACCCCCCGGCCATGAACCACCCTGGAGGCGTTTGGTTCGCTCACCATCAGCAGCTGCATGTTCTTCTCCCTAGCTGTCACTTCCAGCAGTTCGTGGGCCACGTGGCACCGATTTAGTTTGGGCTGCACCACCTTGAATTCCCCATTCATCTGTCTCTGCACCGGGTACTCTTAACCTACCCCAATTAATTATTCATTGTCTTGACCTACGCTAAAAACTTATTCGTTGCTCTAGGTTACTCTTGGCCTGTCAGAATGAATTATTGACCCTGACTAATTTAATTGTACATTTCCCTATCTAGCTATTGACCTATGTTAATAAATTATTTGTAGCCCAGGCGTGCCCTTAACGTATCCCAATAAAGAATTCATTGGCCTAGTGTTTTCTTGATTTGCATTAATTAATAGTACGTTGATCTAACAATAAATAAATAGAGTGTAATTCTAAATTATATAATTGCAGGAAAACAGATCAAAATGTCTAAAAATTAAAGTTGAAATTAGCGGAATGTGCTAATAGATATTGCTAAAATAATTTATTATAAATATTATCTACTACTAAACAGAGACTATCGAATGGATAAACGTTCTCAACCTCAGTTAATTTTATTATTAATTGATAATTGTTGAAAATTGATCTTCACTTCCGGTGGGCCAAACTTTGCTTTCCAGCAAATAATGAAACCTTAAATTTATTATTTGAGTTCGAAATTCAAGCGATTTTTGAAAATTGGTAACTGTTTTAAATGCAATAGAAATTACTTAAAATATTTTACTATGCTTTTTTAACATTTTTGTCTGTTTTTTGATGAACAACTTTTAAGCATTTTTCTCCACTAAAATATTCTTATTTTATATCTTAAATGATAGATTAATTTCTTCTTTCTATTTTTTTTCTGTCAAATGATTTTTTCTAGTAAAATTATAACTGTTAAAGGTATCTGCATTCTACACGTAGAGATTTCTGATGAGATTTAAATAGGCATCCATTCCGTAGCTGACGATGAGTTCTCGTAAACAACAAAAACTCTTAATATATTAAAGACTGAAACTTTAGTATTATGGCTTAAGATTTTATCAATATTTAGGGTGAGTCGGTGGCCGCTATTCCAGTCTTAGATTCTTATAATATAAGCAACTGATTTAAAAAAAAATATATAATTGTTACATAATAAATACAAAATAGTTTTTATTTAGTTAAATATTTTTTTTACAATTCTAGTGGATGAATAATTTTTAGTTTTTAGTAGCAGTATGGTAAAGCCACAGTTTTAGATTAATGTTATAGGGCTCGAATCAAGGTAAGGAATGAGATCATTCCGTTTATATTATTATGATGGGTCTTGAAATCAATTTACAAATGCAGAATGTTTAATGAAATTTTGAGTTTAATGAATTTTCTATTTTTCTTCTTATTATAAGAATTACAAAGTTGATCCTTCTGTCTATAGACCCATTATTTGAAATTTATTCAACTTATTGTTCTATAGATTCATCTCATATTAACGGTTCTCTGAATACAGCTCTATTTCTAACAGAAGTTTATGGAGAAAAATAGACGCATTGGCGAGCAATACCAGCATCTATCTATTTTGCAGATCCAAGGAAAACTATATGCAGCAAGACTTGTAAGAAGAAAAAGTAATATAAAAAAATATATATCTATAGTGTTGTGAAAAGAATAAGAAAATGATAAAGAAGACAAAATCTTGTGATATCTAATATGTAACACTAGTTGATATATGGAATCTAAATCATCCAATTGCATTATCACATTGCATGCAGTAGTTGTCCTGTTTTATTTGTAAAATAAATGAGGATTTCATTAAATAGTAATTTATTGGTAAAATTTATAAACGTATTCAACATATTTAAAATTAAAACAAATTTAATAAAATATAAACACATCAAGCAACAATATATAAATATATATTAAATAACATGTTATATTGAATTATTAACAAAAATCTAGTTTCCTGGCGCCTCCACCAAAGTACAGAATAAATAATTTCGTGTTTGGCAAAATGTATCATGTTAGTATTATGTAATGAATTTATTATAATTGTTTAATGTGTATTAAATTCTAGTTAAGTTCAAACTTAATTCATTGAATAACTAATACCTGTTCATACAATTTACTTTATATAAATCTTTTCTTTTCCATTACCACGTGAAATGAATAGTGCATATTCAAGCGCTCCAAATCCACAAAAAAAGTGAATTCAATTAGAACGCACGTAAGCCACACAAAGTCGATAATCAGGGTTATTTATGGTGTATGGAAAGGAGGAGGGAGGAGGGCGAGCGAATCGGGACACAGAAAAGTGTGCACGGGGAATAATAATCCTATTACAGGAGAGGTAATCTAATAGCGGAGTTTCACTTTAGACACGTTAAGTCCCAATGAAGCGGATGATTATCCTTTTAGACGTACTTAAAACCGGGACTAGGTCGAATTAAACATCCCAATTAGGGATGTTTAAATGGCACGGACTGGAACAATCATACGGGGATTATCCTGCACGTGTGTTCGTCTGTGTCTGTGTGCGCGCTGCAGAAGAACAAAAGGTCCCAATCACCAGTTCGCCTTTTGTTGGGGCGTATTATGTTCCTCCTCAAGTAACGTTTTTATTCATGCTAAAGTAACAACCACCGGGCGACCTTGTTGTCTCCCTAACCACCACCAGTAAGTACATAAACAATGTAACACAGTTGAAAGGATCATTCGGCTACGTTTTGTCAGTGGGAATGAAATGGTACAAAGGAGGTAGCATTAATTAATTACTAGCTGGATGTTATGTTTGTAATATCAAAAAAAAAATATGACAAGCGAATTAAAATATTTTTAGCAAAAATCTTGACGATGAATTAAATTCTCACTTAATCCGTGGTGAAACATTTTTATATTAATTAGAAGGTTAATTAAACATTTGGGTTTGTTTCACTACTTTTATATTTCTCCGACTAGTTTCTCCTTGAGAATGACCAAAATTCAAAAATATCAATCAGATATTGACAAAAAAACAGCTGAAGAAAAATATTTTCCTAAAAATAGAAAATGATTTTAAAAACAGTTAAAAAATCCAATATAAAGTTTGCTAAATTAAAAAAATTGATAAATTGCCAAAAACAGTTTTTAATTTAATCACTAAAGAGATCAAAATTTAAAAAAAAAAACAAGTACCCAAGAAAAAATCAAACTTGAGTTAATCAAAATTTAAACACGCCGATGGTAGCGCATTCGGTTGCTGCCCGAACTAACGTGCAGCTACATTGGTTTGGGCCAGCAGTTGGATGTCTGGTACCATTCACCATTGGTATACAATTAATGGTGCTTTAAAGTGACGGGGGCGATCCTTTAAAGTAACAAGCTCATTTACACACACAAATCACACGGCGGAAGAACCACGTGGTCGATAGCCAAACACTACTACTACTACTTAAGTGTTGTTGACGATATCTTCTCTAGATTTCGTATTCGATCTAAATACCAACCAGATTTATCATTTTCTGAGATATTAATTAAAATGCTATAACTTGGGAAAAATTATGCATTAAACGCATCGCACTCAACCTCCCCCCTCCTCACACACGCACCACTTACGAATAATTGGGCGTGTAGCGCATCAATTAGTAAATTGAAGCTGCACCTAGAAACTAATTAACCGCAGAAATAAAATTTTAATTAAGTAATTAAATTTACACGTCCAAACGGTGGCGCGCTTGTTTGTGACATCGGCCACATTGAAAAGGCAATAATGTAAGCGGCAGTGGTTGCGGATCCGCAAAATAATTGGCAGAAATCAAAAACGTTTAGAAGTTTCGGGAGAGCAGTATCAAATTAATAATTTAAGAGGCGGGCGAGAGCTTCTTCCGCACGCTAATTAAAGGTACAGCACGATTTTTTTTATGCGGCGAGAGAAAGTTTTAATAGAGTTTTATTTCCGAAATTCATTTAGAAATGCGTATTATATTACAATTTATGTTTTGTGCTGTAAAGAAAATACTAATCTCTTCAGTACCGCCCTAGATTATAAGTACCCAGGAAGGATTACAGTATTGGAATATTTAGTTCTGAATTAATTAACTTGGTTAATTAGTAAGTTTAAGATAAGGAAGGCACTTGCGTGTGCCGTCGATACGGCTAAGTGAAATGGAATCGCGGAATAAAATGAAATCCTTTCACGGCGTATCATTAAATTAAATGGCTCCTCTGGCGATTTCCCTCATCTCCCGTGCGGTTTTTAAAGGCGGGCGACCTCAATGCCAACAAAGGCGACATAACATAATAACATCTACTGGGTATTGTTCTTATATAAATGTGCTCAGTGGGGGATTTTAACCAGTTACAGTACGGTCGCACAAAGCAGAATCTACCTCAAACACAATGTCTAGTAGCCAGTTGGGACTTATTGTAATATATAGGTTTCGCGTCCCACCGAAAAATACGCGTTTGCACACCAGATGTATTCAAGCGACTAGCGGACGGCCATTGTTTAATTATGACTATTTGTGTTGGACGTTTAAGGCAACGCAAAGTTCATTGTGATTATGAAAATGCCGCGCGGTGCCGGTGCATGTGTAAGTGCTGTTAAAATGGAAAATGTAATTTGATGAGGGGAAATAAAAGTGGGATTAAAACTTTGCTAATTAGGAAATATAAGCACTATACAAGGTGTTTCCTTTTAAATAATGCACCTCATATGTTCAGTTAATTTAATCTAATAATCTCTTCGCTCCCTTAACAATAATAATTATAATGCTGAGGACCTAATTCAGCTAAAGCCACACATTTATACGAATTGTGCTCTACATAACTTATTTTAAAATGATTCATTTTTGATATTTCAGATGATGATGATAACTTCTTAAATACCTTGTAGATTATTTTGCAAGGTCCATTCTTTATTACAAAGTTTGTCATTCCAACATGCAAAAACCTAGTCTTATGAAGATAAACGGTTTTGCCCACGATAAGTTAATCACTACTAACTTTCAGTTGGAATACTACGAGAGGCGTTTGAAACGTGTTTGGGGTAAACCTTTATTATTTTTTGACATAGTCTCCTTTTAGGCTTATACACTTCGTCCGACGATGTTCTAGTTTGTTGATCCCTTCCAACTAATAGGATTTGTCCATGTCTGCAAAATATCCATTAATGTCTGCAATTCCCCCTTGGTAACCCATTGTTTAGATTGTTGTTTGGTCTCAGGAGTATAGTAATGTGCATGTTTCATCCACAGTGACGAAATGACGCTTAAAGTCCTCCGGATTCTTCTGGAACAGCTGAAAACCATCCTTGCAACACTTCACACGATTCCGTTTTTGGTCAAGCGTTAGCAATCGCGGCACCCATCTTGCGGATAGCTTTCTCATGTCCAAATGTTTATGCAAAATATGCCCACAACACTAACAATCTTACGCACATTAACTCTTCTGTCCATCCATCACCATAACATGGATTTGATCAATGATTTCTGGAGTCGTAACCTCCACAGGCCGTCCAGAACGATCAGCGTCACTTGTGTCCATATGGCCAGTCGATTTTGAAACCCCTATAAACTGTTCTAATCGAAGATGCAGAGTCACCATAATGTTTATCAAGCTTCTCTTTAGTCTCCTGAGGCGTTTTGCCTTTCATAAAGTAATGTTTAGTCACCACACGAAATTCTTTTTCGTCCATTTCTTGACTCACACGAATGCCAAACGCAAAGAAATAGACCAATATAGCTGAAACTTGGTATGCGTTCATTCAAGAGATGCTACTACCTAAACATGACCTCTATACGCGCCGGTGGTGCCATCCATCTCTCGGTCTTTGCATGGACTTTTCAAACCACCCTCGTATTGGCGAAAGAATGTTTGAAGGTATTTCCATATTTGATATTGCTATTTGTCTAGTAGGCCGATCAATTAAATAACCAAAATCTGTAGGGTGTTTTTAAGAGAATAACTTATACTTGTAAACTTCTCGAAGTTAAAAAAAGTTGGTTATAATGGCACCAATTATTAATGGCATTAAGGTCATCTTGAAGTAATTCACAATATTCCAGTATTGCAATATCTCTGTAAATTTTTAGATCATCTGCGGATAACAAAAACAATGATCTTTGTGACTTGGTAGATATCATTTATGGAGAGCAAAAAAAGCGACGGATCACAATGTAAACGCTTGAATGGGATAGGATAAATATATTTTTTTAAATTTTTACACATTGCAACCTATTAAAAAGCTTTTGACTCATTTTACTACACTAGGATGAAATCCAGGGCAGATAATCTAGCAACCAGAATACATGGTCGTTTCTATCGAAAGCCCTGGTAGAGATAGCATAAATTGTATCCATTGAATGTTTATCTTCCAAGGCATGAATACAAGATATTTTGAAGGAAAGTAGGTTTGTTCATGTACGGAAACCATGCTGCTCGTCAATAACATTCTTCGACCTTGGTCAATTAACATGATCTGGTAACCGGATTACTTCAAATTGCACCGTTTATCGACTCGGAGGCCCCCTTTTCACGCCAGAAAGACTACAGGTCCTATCACCCTCTATCATTAACAGGCCGGAGCCGACATACAACTTAACAACAGTCGAACATCAACAAGCAAACATCTCAAAACCGATTTAAAGTAACAGGTGATAGTTACCAGTCCACCTCATATTTCGAAGAATGATTACTTTTACTATTCTCATGTCTACTAGTCTACATACTTTTCTTAAAAGGAAAACCATTTTTTTCCGTATTCAATTAATTTCAGAGATTGAAGCGGAATTGCGGAACTCTCGAATAATAAATTCTAGTCGTATATTTTATCAATCCGTAGCTGCTTTACCTCCGGACATTGCCATCGAGATTTATTAATTGAACCTTCCACTTACGTTTTTTATGAAACTCTCAATGAAGAGGCATTCGGACCACCATAACAGAAAATAAAAACGATTACTACAACGGTTGTCTAACGAAGTTCCACTTATTATTTATGGCTGGTACAGATTGATATCTTTAGGCCAAGGTTGAGCTATATTTGCAATATATTCCATACATTTTTTGTGCTCTTTCGATTTTTCGCAGAATGGTATGCCTTTATTCATTTTTGGAAGCCCAGTAAATAGTTCACTTAGTTTAGGAGAAATAAAAATAAAATCTCTAATCTCATCAATTAGTATGGACGCATCGATGTTATCAATAAATTCTATGCATGGTGAATAATTCTGAGGGAGGTCTGTATTACCATCGAAACAATTATCAGCATCATCGTAAATACTATAGTTAAAATTTTCTGAATGATATAAAAATTATCCTCAGGTTCTTCAATAATCGTTTCGATTAAATACACATGGTTCATTATCATCTTACATCTACAAACGTAACTTGGATATTGAACGCCCAATACACCTGAACAGGCCTATTGGTCAAATTGTATCCTCCGCCTTCCTTTGTTTCGTTGGTTCTCTCAACGTAGACTTTACAGAATTCTAGACTAACTTGGTACCATACCAACGTAATCACTTCCCACTGGTCACATACGCCCCAGTAATCTCTGCTAAAAAGGTTTACCATGAACCGCGCTCTGTTACTGGAAAGACCAACGCTTGCTTCGAATCAGCCAACCAGATAGCAAAATGCAACCCACGTCACTGAAAGTACATGGCTTGTTGTATGTTGTACCGTGGTGACGTAGTCCTCAAGGATGTCAACGTCGTCATTGCGACTATCCAAATCGTCGATTGGTGTCTAATTAGTTTCAAGGTAGGCAACAACTACCAACCACCAACCGTTGTTTCAGGAGGTTTCTTGGCTAAGGTACAACGTGTCGTCTACATGTTGACCAACATCACCGTTGTTGTTGAGGCCTGGGCCCGTCTTGGCCATAAGTTCGATCTTATGTACGCCAAACGCGTCTTCGTCCACTGGTACGTAGGCGAGGGTATGGAAGAAGATGAATTCTCTGAGGCCCGTAAAGATTTTTCCGCTCTCGAGAAGGATTACGAAAAGGTTAGCATGGACTCGAGAGAAGTTGAGGGAGAAGGAGGTGAAGAATATTAAACCACTTTCCACATCCAAAAGACGTGATTTCCTGTCAAATATTATTTCTTAATACGCATAACTGCATAAGAAAATTTCAAATATTTGTTTGTCTTACTTTCGAATAAATTGCTTGTTGTCAAAAGTTAATTTGGAATTATTGTGGAAATATCATGAGAAAACCGTACCAAATAGCAGATCTAGTCTTAGACATTCTCCAAACACCGATAATGGATACTTCAACAAGTTCATGCGATGTTAAAACTTCACAACTGCAATCTTAAATTCTAAAACTGTCGTTAAATTTAAATTCATTTACATCCACATTAGGGAAACAATCTAAAAATGAATAGCAGGTTTATCAACATCAATGAACTCTAGGCAACTAGCTGATAACTACAACACCAACTTTATTGGTACCATTATTATTTTCATAAAATGGCACAAAAGTGTCAGTAGAGAAACGACCAACAGCGGGATTAATAACTTCCCCCCATTAGTGACACTCCTACATCTTGTAGTTAACTCCATCTGGGCTTTTTATGTTCATGCGGCGATTACCGTGAACACTACAAAGTTACAATTTCAGACCGATAACCGTTGCCTATATTTCATAATTTTTGCAATTGTTGTAGTGGCGGGTTATTTTCAAAAATTGGTCTGATCAAGACCTATCACCAAATTTCCATTCATCCTAACGATATTCCATTATGACCCTTTTCAGTCTTTATGAATAAACGGGATGGGTTTCAGCTTGAGAAGGGCCGCTTAAACATTTCGAAGGTTTATGGAGTCAGTATTACTCGATTTTGCTTAGGGTATAATAACAATATGATCGTTTTAATCAAAGTTGAACATGAACACGTTCCTCACTGAGAACAAAGTTTTGATAATTAGAGGTTATTTAGTGTTTGAATTACCTCTAATTAACAAAAACATATTTCACCACAGGTTAAGTGAGAATTTTATTCATTGTACAAATTTTTGAATTATTAACTTATTTGGACCTTGAAGGTCAAGAATTTATAATTTTTACAGATCATAAACCTTTGATCGCTGCTATAAGTTCTAACTCTGATTATTTCTCAGGACGGAAGCAGAGATACCTTACCTTCATCACGCAACTTACTACTGATATTCGGTTGGATATACCCAACCTCACAAATTTACAATTTGAAGATACAGAATTAAAATTCTTTTTAAACAATGGTAGTACAGAACTCAAATTGGAACAGTTCTCTCCACTTGACTCTAACGCATGAATTTGTAAGGATACATCACTTGCACATTTTACAGACTCTTCACGTGCTTACACATCCTGGATTCGATCCTTGTCAATTGTCGCCCTGAATGGCAATGGATGAAAAACGACATTGCTCAATTTGTCAAATCATATTTGAAGTGCCAGCAACTTAGAATCAACAGATATACAGTATCTAAATTTTCAGACTGGGATAGTCGCTTCATCTATATATATATATATATATATATATATATATATATATATATATATATATATATATATATCTTAACATAATCGGCCCTTTACCAGTTTACAACAACTACAGATCCCTTCTAGTTTGTATCGACCCAACAACTCATTGAAATTACTGCAAATTCCGTTTCCGAAGCATTTCTACATCGTTGGATTGCACGACGATGATTACTGATCGCTTCAGGCAGTTCCAGATCAATGTTTGAAAGGATTCTGTATTATTTTCGGCATCATTCACAAAACCACATTGACCTATTATCTGCATTGTAACGGTTTAAATTGACAAATTAAAGACCCAATTCGAATGAGCTACAATCCAAAGAACTGGGTTTCTTAAACTTCTTTTAATTTTATTAGGAATTAGAACTCTCTTAAAACTTCCTATTTTTCTACGACTGCGGATTACGTCTATTTGCTCCCATAATGCACCATAAATCATTTATATATCCAGATTTAAATAAATTACCAATGTCTTGCGATGATCCATTCAAAATTATTTGCCAAAATTATATTTTTGGCAGAAAATTTTAAGGGCAGAAATGACTTATTTTCTATCGATCGATTTAAGCCTAGTCATGCACCAAAAGTTTCCGTTACTTTCCTTACAAAACAATTACACTCTCCTTTGCATGAGTTTCAGCTTGAGAAAGGCCACTTAAACATTTCAAAGGTTTATGGATTCGGTATTTTACATACATGGAAATCTCCATTTTACATAAAAAATATATAAAGTAACAAAATATATTACAGTAATTACAAATAAGAGAAGTTAATAAAATAATTAATTGTTTACACTAGTACTCATAGCAAAACAGAGATATATTATCAAGAATATAAGTAAAAAAATGGTGATAAGTCAACCGATCAAAATTTTCAATATGTAATAGTTTTACTTGATTACACAGGTGCAGATATAAGTTCAGAATATTTTTGAATCTTAGGTACGCTCATATCAGCAAACGGATTTCCAACACTAACAACAATCTTGCCCAAAATATTCGGATCGACGTGGGTTTTCAATCGAATGATCTAATCCGAACGAACTTCAACGTTTCCTTCAGCTTTGCCATCTGAGCATCAATCTTGGCCGTCATCACCTCGCAAACGACCTCCCCTCGATGTGCTGCCATTATCGCCATATACAGTTTGATCATGGGAACAATCTTCTTCACCTGACCGTTTTCCACCAGGATTTGCAGCAAATTTGAAGAGTAGGAAGTGAGTGATGCTTTTTGAGCCCTATCCTTCAGCGCCTTCCCTTTTTGTTTGCGTTGTACCGCAGGCAGCATCTTATCCTTCATCATCTTATCGAAAAAGGTCGTGTTTAATCTCGTCGAGTTTTTGTTGTTTACGAAGACTACTATTTTGTTTAAGGTATATTAACAATATCCTTGTTTTAATCAAAGTTTAACATGAATATGTTCGTCACATTTTTGAATCAATAGCTTTTTTCAGACTTTGAAGGCCAGGAATTTTTAATGTTTACAGATCATAATAGTTTAATCTCTGCTATAAATTCTTATGCTGATAATTTCTCAGGACAAAAACCCAGATAACTTACCTTCATTGCGCATTTCACTACTGATATTCGGTTAATTCTTGAGAAATACAATAGTGTAAGACGTAATTTATCGTTAGTTTAGTTTTTTGGGCATAACCAACCTCGCAAATTTACAATTAGTAGATACCGAATGTTTTCTCCACCTGACATTAACACAACCATTTATAAGGACGCATCACTTGCTCAATGACGGTCCTGCATTACTCCAACACTGCTACCTAATATTTTACAGACTCTTCACGGGCTCACGCAACTACGGTGTTAGGGACTCGTATGACCATGGATGAACAACATTTCTTAATTTGTCAAATCTTTTTTGAATGCAAATTAAAATCCACAGACATACGGTATTTAAATTTTCAGACCTCAATGGTTGGTTTCCCTACAAATAACTTGATATAAAAAAAAATCATTTACCAATTTGCCACAATACATATAGTTGAGCTGTCAATAGCTGACTATGACTTATGCATATTCGTACTAAGAAATTTATATCTATCTCGTTCACATCATCCTAGGATGACCAGGACAGAATGAAATTGAAAATGGAACGTGTGTCTGATTCCTCCATTATAGAGTAATGAATCACAGTCAGCTTTTGGTGGCTCGATTATACATTTTGGTTTGTATCTACCCAAACACTCTTCGTAATTACTGTTTCTGAAGCATTTCTACTGCGTTAGATTGCTCGCTTTGGAACTCCTGATCGCGGCAGGCAGTTCCAGTTCATTGTTTAAAAGTAATTCTGTAATATTTTTGGAATTTATCCACATCCTACCTACCATATGCAATATAAAGGTTAATTGGAGCTCTTAAATTGACAAATTAAAGTCACAATCCAAAGAACTTAAATTTTATTAGGAGATCGACCTCCTCAAAACTTCCCTTTTTGCTCTGACTGCGTATTACGTCTATTTGTTTGCCCAATTTAACAAAGATTGCTCTCTTGTTTTTATAAGGAAGGAACACACAAAGCGACCATTACGAAAGTAATTCAAAATTATTCGTCGTAATTCTATTTTTTATAATAAATCTTAAGGGCAATGGGTTTCTGCTATCGATCGGCTTAAGTCTAGCTAATTGAAAGTTTCAGTCACTTTCCAAAACAATTACAATCCCCTTCTTCACATACCAAATCGCTTAAATACATTAAACTAAACTAATCTTCTTTAAAAAGTGTAACTCTCTTCTCTTTCTTTATATCCTTTATCTAGGTGAGAACAATTAAACATATCATAATAGAAATGATAATTATTATTCTGAAACTTTATATTTGAGGGTTTAGTAACACTCTTTCATCGCCGAGATTCTTAATGATTCTAGAAATCACTATTTCCATGCATCTTTTGAGTGTTTAATAATTATCCTTGCATATCTTAGAGAAGAAAAAAGAAACTTATGCCGAGGAAGATGAAACTACCAATATTGAAATAAGTGGTTTGAGTCAAAAATTTTAGTAATATCTAAAACAAAGCAACTGAAGAGACTAGTAAGTAGAGAATGTAAAATGTTAAATTTTTACATCGATATGGTAGATTAAGAGATTTCATATTTTTGCAATAAGTATAATTTATAACAAATACATAAGCGAAAGTAAATAATACTTATACTTATATACTTATATTTTACTTTACAAAATCCTGTCTGATTATATATAAAAATTATAAATTATACATTAATCATTATTAAAATTTAGGAGTTACAATGTGTTCTTCCACTCTAGCCACTTCTTCTGCTTCAGATGACGGAATTGTCTGTCAGGGAAGATTTAAAGCTAAAACGTCAATGAATGGTAAAAGAAATAGAATCTATAATTATAGCTAGATAAAAAATATATATGAATAGTAGGATGTAATAGTATTAATAAAAAATTTATGACTGTGTGTATTAGAAAGATACAAATTTATAATGAAATTGCAATTACTAACGTATGAACAATCGGTTAGCATAAGCGTATCATCCCCATAACAACTCAATAATTACATATCCGATAATGACACCCAATTTTATAATTGCAATCAGTTAATATAGCTAGTGTCCATTCGCAAATGGTACAATGCGGTTACTGTTTCACCCCAAACGTAACCGGCAACTGAACATGCATGCCTGTATGCACTGACCACTTTATTATTTGGACGAGCCCGAAACTCATATTGAATAGTAACTGATTAGTTTCCGCCAGCCATGTTCTCTACTCCAACACAATGATTTCATAATGGTCCCAATATAATCGGAAACTGTAGAGCAGGGCAGAGCACACATGCATATACACACATGCACGTACACACATAGCCATTCTGTCCTCTATATCTCCAACAAAGAGGCTTCAACCACCAATGCAAAAAATCTACACTTACTGCCCTCTGAATGCAGCGAATATGCGAATCAATCAAATGATAATTGATTTGCCTCCATTGTGTTCTTAATTTTTACCTTCCATGAATAATCGCCGCCACTTGCATTTAGCGCGTAAAGTAAAAAAGGCGGCAATTATTTGAACGGAATCAATTCATCCATTGTACTCAGCACAAAAACCGTAAACTTCTAACTCGGGAAAAGGAATTTATAATTAAAATACGGTTCGAAAATCATAAAGAAACAAACAATTGTCTTCCAGCGTTAAATAAACAGCACTACAAAAAACTTTATTTTTCAAGATTTCAATCTGGCGAACATCGCTTTATCTTTGTAATAACATCAACTAGTTGTTTTTTTCAAACATCCCGTGTAATTAATTAAATTTGCGCTCGGTATAGAAAAGTAGCGAAACAATTATAATTCTTTTGAGAGGAGGGCAACTGTTTCTGCACGGGTAGATGGACGTGATAAATTAAGTAATTAAGGAAGGCTAATAGTTTTTACATTATTCATCAGCGCATTGTTCGGTGTTTAATATTATCAGAGTGCATAACCTTCGCCATTAATAATGTTGTGCAATGTGTGATGGCTATTCGTTTCTTTCCAATGAAATTAATTATGAAACCTATTTCGTAAAGCTTAATAACTTTTACTTAAATACATATAACAATTTTTTAAATCTTTCCGCGCCGTAAAAACGTTTTGACGTAATTATCCAGGACCTTGAAATTTTGGCAGGAAACTTAGGTGTAACTGATTGATTTGTATTGCACTGTTATGCTTAAGTTGAAACCAACGTTATGGTTACTGCCATTTTGAATATGGTCGATATAAAAGAATTTAAGACCGTTCCTAAAATATTTATTTCGTAGTTTGTGCATTATATATTTTAACAAAAAAATAGTGTTTTGTCCGTGCAGATTTTAAGCCATAGATATGTGTCTGTTAAATGACAAAAAAATAAAGAAAGTTTCGTATCGTCACGAACAGACCATTTTTTAGTTTTTGGTTTTTACTTTCCCTATATAGTAATATATAGGGGAAGTATTGTTTTCGTGCGGGAAAATGTCTGTGGGCGCTGTATCTCAAAAACGAATAATCCGATTGAGATGAAACTTTAAACTTAGGGTTTTATCGTTAAAAACTGGAACTGAAAAGCTTTTGGTGAACATTCATAAACCGGAAGTGGATGTTTACTCGAGGCGTTTTTTTGTTTTTTACCGATATTTTTCTAAATATGAAAAATATTACAAAACTTTTCAAACAAATGTTAAAGGGAATGAGAAAATGAACAAGTTTTATTAAAACATATTTTTTGTAAAATTCTAAACTTTTGAGAAAAAAAAATAAAAATTTAAAATTTTGACATTTTTTGTTGATTACTAATAAACTATATGAGATACATGAAATTTATATAATAATTAATTGTAGAGAATTAATAATTGAACAATTTACTAAAAATAGCATTTTTGCATAAACCGCATAGTTTTTGAGGAAAATATAGGGAAAGTATTATGATGGCCACATCACCATTTTTCATATTATCTTTAGACTTTTTCATCTAATTTCGAATGAGAGGTGCCTCATATAACTGTTGAAGTCATCGAATCATAATTTTTGTAAGATTCTAAGACAACCTCAAGAAATTCTTCACAGCAATTAAATTACCAAGAGTCAGACTACCGATTGATAACTCCTGAGGAGTCGGATTCGTTGCGTCTAAACAGCAAGTTAAAGAAATATAAACTTTCTTTTGGGACATCCCGTATATTAACTAATCTGAATTAAAATTGGAAAATTTTCACGGGTAAACGTAAAAGATAATATAAAAGCCATCCCATTTTAATACGATGTTATCGCATACTGTTGATTAGCCTCATCATCGCTCCAACCAATTAGCTAACGCCTAATTCCATCCCCGAACGACCCCACACAGTTATCTCTGCGACTGAACTACAGATTCTAAAAGAGAGAGAGAGAGAGATGGATGAGAGAGGCTTTCTAATTCCATACGTCATGTTTTATTTAGTTATTCACGTCTTAGCGTGGAAGGCGAATTAGGCAGGGTTAACTTCTTTACGCCACGGATTTAATGTTTGATGTCGTGAATGGGAAAACTCTCCCTCGGCTCGTACGGAACACAACTCGAAACTATGAATAACAAACATAATTCGTCATAGAGGGTGGAACTAAAGCGCGATTTCCACATTCAATTTCCACCCGGCGAGGGGAGGGGCGCGCCTAAACGTGTACCCGGTCTCGAATTAAAACCTGCGGCTGCATCATTCATCAGTTTTAAAACTGATTACCCCATTTTCCCGGCCTTTGCCTGGCGAGAGGACTAAATTTATTACACTTAAGCGATGCACGAATAGGAGAAAACATGATTTATTTTTCGCTGTTGTGCCCTTATAGATGAAAGAATGCATAAGTAGACATCATTTGCAAAAGAAATCTCGGAAAGTGCCCTAGGGGCGCTGTCAAGTCAATGTATATTCCCTACTTAGAGGCTGTGCGCTACACGGGGAGATAATGGAATAGAGGATGGCGAAGGTAGAGAGGCAGCAAATTGTACGAAAAAACGATATCTGGAAACGGGAACAGTGGTTTTTAATATTTCACGATTTATCATTCTTTGTTACACTTTTAAAGCATCAATTTTCTATTGTTATTATTGAATTAGAACACTAAAAAAAGCAATTATATAGTTAAGTATATGTATATTTTAAGTATGTATACTTATAAATATGAATAATTTGTTTAAGCATGTTTTCAATGAGATTCTATTCTAAATATTTTCTGAAAAGGTACCTTAGTAAAGTAAAAGCCTCTTATTTTTCAGAATAAACTCTTTATTCATTATATTAACAGTGATTTGGATATTAGTCTTACTGTAATTCATTTTATGAAATTAATCTTTGGCACCCTTATAGTAGAATAGTGTCTGACTCCTACTACCTAAAACTACTACTCCAAGATCGCTATTGCGCCTAGTCGGGACCGTCGGAATCGGAAACGTCGAACCATTCACCAAAGAAGAAATGATCAAGAATGCATAATTGCAGAAGCCGAAGAAATCTGCCCTGGAAAGGTACATTTATTTCAAATTTGGCTCAGACTGTCAAAAAGTACTGTAGACGATATTACAGAAGAAAATAATTGTCAGAAAAAATTACATTTGGTTCCCGACTTGAATGAATCAATGGATGTGTCAGATAGTTCTCAAGTGTTGATTTTTATTCGAGGAGTCTGACGTGTATGAAGAACATTTTGATATTGATATGAGTCATGACACTACTACCGCGGAAGATATAAATATGCAAAAATATGTGTACCAAAAAATAAGAGTAGCGCTAGAATATTGGTTGTTGAGGAAGAGAATTAAAAATGTTACTAATAATAAGAACTTTCGATGAAAAAAATCATATTTAATACTACTCATAGAGGCAAAAATATATGTGCTAAAAATAAGTGTGTGCTCTTGTGTCAAAGGCTGTAGAAAATGATAATTGCATCATCCATCAACTGTTATTTTGCATGTATATGTCTGAAGTTTTAAATCGAATTATATTAGTTGTTAAATTCATCAGATATACTGGGTTATCACACACCATTCAGCGTGTTTACCGAAAAGATTGAAGAAAATTACTTACCATAACATACTACTAGGGGAGAGTGGCAGAAGTTGGCCCAATGCCTTGATTGGACCACCCTCGTAACTTGAAAACTATAAAGTAATGTATTCTTAATATAGAAACTTATATCGCGTAGTCTCCAGAATGTGATATCGTTAATTATTGGCAGAACAAAGCGAGCAGTGACAATTTTGTGTTTACAAGCAAATGGTTGTAGAAATTTAGGTATCTTCAAAAGCGCGTTAAGAGAGTAGAAAAGAAATTGATTGAATTATTAGATCATTGGATAGAGAATTTATTCTTCTATAGTTGTGTTAAATAAGTTCATTGCTACTAGTTCTATACGAATTAATATAAGACATAAACGAAATTAGGTTAGAGTTTCTTAGTTTGGACCACTTGATGGTTGCTCAACCGGTTCAATCTTGGTAATCCAAATTCTTCAGAGAACGGCCCTAGGAACGGGCACCAACGAGTTAAAAATTAAGAAAAGGTTTATTCAAAAGAGTTGCAAAGCCCAAGTAAAAGTTTAATTAATTAAAAATTTAAATTCAAAATGTGCCCATGTCCACGTCCAAAAATATCCTAGCACCGCCCTGCATCGCTATCCATTGTTAATTTATTCTATTTTTTTAGACCTATATGGCGTTTGTCTAAAATCTTTAATGGCTGTTCAAGCTTATAAAAATAAAGAATTTGGTTTAAAGGAGTGTTGCCGTATTTATTCTGTTTCCAAAGCAACTATTAGAAGACACGCTGACAGGAAAAATTCAAATGTGAATAAATTGAAAAGACTTGGTGGACTACCTACACATTTCTGTCGAAATGAAAACACTCCATTCTTTGAAGTTGAAAAATGTCTTTTTGGATTAACTATCAATAAAAAATGAAAATTGGCTTTTGATGACGCTGAAAAAAATGTGCACTGCCACATACTTTCAACAAAGATAAGAAAACTGCCGGGAAAGAATGGTTTTATACGTTTATAAGGCAAAATCCGCAATTGTCCTTGCGCAAACCGGAAGAAACCTCTATGGCAAAAGAAAAGGATTTGATCGAGAGAATGTATTAAACGTCGATGAATCTGGATTCTCTACTGTGCAGAAATCGATGCAAAAAGTTGATTGCGCATGGATGTAAACGACAAGTTGGAGGACTTATACAATTATGGTCTTCGCGGTCAGTGCAGCTGGGGTTTATGTCCCTGCAATGCTAATTTTTAAAAGAAAAAGAATCAACAACGATTTAGAAATTGAAGCACCGTAATCAAGCATTGTTACTATATGTTTCAGATACCGGCCACATAAATTCCGAATTGTACGTTACCTGGTTAAAACATCACGTCAATTGTAGCAAAACAGAGTCATCGTTTAATACTAGATGGACATACCACGCCCAGCAGAAATTTGAATGCAAGTTGTTTCGCTCGAGATAACGGGAAATATTATTACAGATGCCTGGACACACTACTCATCAGTTTCAACCTTTAGACGTTGCTTTCTTTATCCTATCCACCTAGAGTTGCAACTACCGAGAATGCTTTCCGTCTTTCTTGTATTTGGCCTATTAATCTATCTGTCTTTCAAGACCATCAGATATTTCGCAGCCAAAATCAACTACTGAGTCTGAGCCAATATCGATGTCATCAAGTGACAGAGAAGGCGGTGCAACTGTTGTTGATGTATGTCAAACTAGAATAATCGAAAACTTTGAGAACGTTCTCCCTGAAGTATCACCGCCTCCAAAACTGAATCTACTGCCAGTTCCATCATCTTCACGAGCTAAAGGAACTGTCCAGAAAGCTACATTAATGACAAGCAAGAAATTTTTTAAGCTGCACCAAAAAAGGAAAAACAAGCAAAAGTACCAAGATAACATGGTTGAGTTTTATGTGTGAGGAAGATAAAGAAGCAGACATGATCCGTTACATCAAATGTCATATTTGGGTGCACACAAAATGTGTTTTAGTAAAGACAAATCTCAAGAAATATTATTGCATTAACTATAATACAATACGGACCATAATTCAAAACTTAAAGAATTCCCAGAGTCGCTATATTTATGGTGTGAACTCAAGCACATTAAAAGGAATAACCGATGTGATTATTTACCCATTAACTAAACTTATAAATCTATGCATAACGCAGAATATTTTCCCTGGCTGCCTGAAAAGGGCTTGTATTATACCACTTTACAAAAAGGGATGCTTAAACGATATTAACAACTATAGGCCAATTTCTCTTTTGCCTAAAATCGCCAAAGTGTTGTAAAGAGTATTATTCCAGCAATTGCTTTAGTTTCTTGTAAAACACGATTTACTGTCGGACAGACAGTATGGTTTCCGTGGGGGAAGGTCAACGACAGACGTAATCATAGCCTTTATAGAAGAAATCCACGAAGGTTATGAAAAAGGCTCCTGTTCTGTATTAACCTTTATGGACCTAACTAAGGCCTTTGATTGCGTGTCTCACGAGATCCTTCTACGGAAGCTGTACTGCTATAATATATTACCGAGTGCATGTCGTATGTTGAATTCATACCTAAATAATCGGTCTCAGAGAGTAAAAATTAAAGAAGGCGTCTCAAGTGAATTTTATTTATGTCATGGGTTTCCTCAGGGTTCAGTTCCGGGTCCTCTAGTATTTCTAATATATTTTAATGATCTACCTTCTCAAATTCTTGATTGTTCTATGCTGACGACACTACTGTAAAAACCACATCCGTTGATCGGAAAAGCGCATTATGTGAAAATCAGTCGTCAGTACTAAAAGTTACTGAGTGGTTTAGCGCTAACCGATTAGTAGTGAATCTAGAAAAGTCTAAAACTGTGTTGTTCACCTTGCAAACAGATGTGGAACTAAGTTCTGCGAAATTAGGGGTGCATCTTGACTCCAAATTAACATGGAAAATGCATGAATGTGAACTGTCAAGTAAGATTGGCAGTAATATTTATTTATTAAGCATGCTCAAAAATTCACTGTCTGAATTCTGCTTGAAGTCGTCATACTTATCACTGGTGGAGAGCCACTTATCGTACGCTATTTTGGCATCCATAAATTTTGTGGAATGTTCCGCTACATTATAGATACTAAGTTTCTCGTCGATTTTGCGAGTGAAGTTACGATTATTTACAATCCTCTTGAAACCATAGTCTCGAAACTTTAAAAGGGAAGTATTGATTTATGATGCAGAGCACTCAATCAACACCAGAGATCATCTCTTGATAGAACAACACCTTTATCAGTAATGTTCATAGAAGACAGAACTCTTGAGGGCAGAACTTAAGAAATCCAAGCTGGACGGCAAAGTGAGTCTACGTTTTGATTACAGGAAATTAAATGCTATTACGAAGCCGGATAACTACCTGATCCTTAGGGCAGTTGACTTACTGCACTCTAGACCGTGGTGGTGTCCAGATAATATCTAAATTTGCAGGCTTGATACCATCAAGTAAAAGTATGGAAAGAGGACTGTTTGTTAAAACGGTACACCCTTTCGGATTGTTTCGATACACAAGATTTTCTTTCGTACTTTGAAATGCGCCGCCGTGTTCTTGAAGTTAAATCCAGACTAGTTACAGTCATAATCTTGGTTTATTTCGACGATCTGATTATATTGTATACCTCCATAGTGGAACACCCTGGTGTATCAAAGAAGGTATTTCATAGATTGTTAAATATTTGGGCCAAATTATCAGCATCGAAGGGATCAAACCAAACTCAGAAACGTGCCTCCTCGAAGAACGTTAAATAGCTGCAGAATATGCTGCAGACCTGTAGTTGGCATATAAAATTAATAAACAACTTTGCGAGTATTGCCAAAACATCTCACCAAAAACAACTCATCATGGACCTTAGAACTGCCACAGCAGGACTTCTCATCTTAGCGCCGATCCTCTAGCAGGCGAAACCAATCCTAAGTGCTAAGGACCGATGCGAGCTCAAACGCCACTAGAGCCACTTATGCAGGGAGAAGAAAAATAAGAAATACCAGTTGTATACTCACTAAAGCCGGGATGGCCTACAATACCATAAAGAGAGAAACACTGGCAGAGATATGGGCAGTTCAAATGTTTAGAAAATGCATAGAATATAGCCCAACAGTAGTATTTATGGACCATCGCCCTCATTGCTGCTTGATGTCAATGAAATCTCCCAGCGGACGTCTTTCAAGGGAGGCACTCTAGTTACACCCCTTTAATCACACTATTCAGTATCGTTATTTCGGCTTTCTTATATAGGTTACCAGAAGAAGCGTTCCTGCTCGCCCTTAGCAGCATTTGGTGCCTTCTGCTAAGTTATCATCAGGCTACGAAATTCAGAATCCTCAGAATTAAGACAAAGGTTTTTCTATTGTATTGAGAGACGATTTTAAATGCTTATTTTTATCCATAATTATTCATCCAAAAATAGTGTTAATCACGATTATAATTAATAATCTATGGAAAAAAAAAGATATATTTTATGCTAGAGATTATACATATTTTTCTCTTCTATTATAGAAGGTTTTACCACTGTTGTTTTCCATGATTTAGAATTCGATGTTATAGTCACTTTGTAAAATTTATGTCACTTCTACTTTTATTTATTCGATGAAATAGATTATATTTAATGTTAAAGGTAATTTTTTTGCTTTATCTTGTGGTCATTGTTATAATTACTCACTCATTAAAGTCTTTCAATAAAAACATAACACTATGTAATGATCAGTTGCTGTGCACGTAAATTGGGTGAATGTAATCAGTAATTAACTGTCAGCAATTATGCCTTGATCGCTATCCGAGTGTATACTATTCAATGATGCAAATTATGTAATGTTTGCCACCTGCTACCTGTTGTCTGAAGTCGCACCTGCACACACAAGATAGTCATTATTGATACTAACCTTTATATTTGAAAAAATAAACTATAAAGTGTATGAATTATTAGATTACAAGAGTTTTATTAGTGAAAATCAACCATATTTTCTAAGATGCAATATATATTTTTTTATTAGAATATGTAGCTTATTTGAATTTACTTATTAAACTAAATACCGAAAAAATATAAATTTTAAATTTGGTAAAGCAAAGCACTTATTATATTATTTTCAGTGCTTTTCTTAACCCAATTTGAAACTTTGATTCCGTCAAGAAAGTAGCGTAAGAAGTATTGAATATAAATTTTAAAGTTCAGCTCATTGAGGGACGAACAATTATCAAAGCACTGACTCTTCTCTAGTGTATGTAAATTATCAATAGTATTACAATAATTCATTCTATAGGAGAGTTTTAAATCTGCGACTTGTAAATTAATTTTCCGGCGCTCTACCAACTGGTCCCTTTAGACGCACTGGTGAGCATCGTGCTGCTTATAAACTGTATGATCAGATTTTCGATTAGCGGGGTTTAAAACTTTAGATAAATTTTCTGCTTTAAAATTAGACACATTTTTATTCGCCATGTTAAAACGTTTTATTGCACATTTTTTAATTGCCCCAATCGACTTTGTGCATCTCCACAAATAGCTGTTGAGGCGTGATAATTAAATCTGCATAGTTAATTTAGCACTATTGGCGGAATATTTACGTTCCATTTATCACAGATAAATTGTTTTTTTTTATGGATATGAACTATAAATTTTTCTCGTCTATCTATAAATAAAATAATATGAATAATTTATAAAATGCCAGATAAAAACTTTTATCTACGACTAATATATAATGTATGTATTATACTTGTGATTTTTGCAGTATAATGCCATATATTATTCTCTTAGGGAATAATGACGAGGGATTAATAGTCATTATTCCCTCGTGCACTCCAATCAAAAA
Source organism: Ontholestes murinus (assembly GCA_963969525.1). Lineage (NCBI taxonomy): Eukaryota > Metazoa > Arthropoda > Insecta > Coleoptera > Staphylinidae > Ontholestes > Ontholestes murinus. The sequence goes on from OZ018393.1 coordinate 17,372,755, forward strand.
ATTTCTCAAATTAAATACCATGGAAACAAAATACACAAACTGAAAACAGTCAGTGTCAAGCGCGTAGTGTTTGTGCATTTCTAATGAGATGGATGAAAATGAAGAGTCTTTTACTTGTACACCTCCAGAAATTGTACAACTAGCTGCAGCAACAACATCTACCTTGATACCGGAAACATCGAAATCCATTTATAATAAAACGTACGCAACCTTCAACGAATGGCGTCTTCGAAAGAAAGCAAACTCATTTTCCGAACATGTTCTGCTGGCCTATTTCGCTGAATTAAGTGCAAATTACAAACCTTCTTCATTATGGTCATTTTTTTCAATCATTAAAACTATGTTGAGAATAAATCATGACGTTGATCTGGAAAAATATTGCAAACTACGAGCATTTTTAAAAAGAAAATCAGAAGGATTTCAACCAAAGAAGTCTTCCACTCTGACCCCGAAACAAATAAGAACATTTATTGACAAAGCTCCTGATAAAGTTTTTCTTTTACATAAGGTAAATATACCGAATTTAATCTGACTATTCAAAACTCATATTCTTATTTGCTTCAGGTTATATTAATTATTGGAATTATGGGTGCATGCCGCTCAAACGAGCTTTATGAAATGAATATTGAAGACGTGAAAGATCATCAAACACAGTTATTAATAACAATACCCAAGACTAAAACCAAAATTGTACGAACATTCGCCATAAACAGTACGTTTTACAATATTGTAAAGAAGTACATCAATCTCCGTCCGTCACATGTAAAAATTAATTCTTTCTTTCTAAATTATCAAAAATCAAAATGTACAATACAACGTATAGGAAAAAACAAATTTGCAGATATTGGTAAACAAATTGCCAAATATTTAAAATTGCCAAATCCTGAAACTTATACCGGCCATTGTTATCGCAGATCATCTGCCACTCTGTACATTGATGGAGGAGGCGATATAACTGGATTAAAGCGTCATGGGGGCTGGAGATCTACACAGGTAGCTGAAAGTTACATTGATCAGTCTATAAGAAACAAGACAACTACAGCAGATACTATTGCTAAACAGATAAATAGTAATGAAGCATCTTTTTCCTCTTCAGCAACCGAAATTCCAAATATTTGTATTGAAAACTCTTCCAAATCTATTGATAGTTCTCGACCAATTCAATTTATTAATTGTACCATTGCTAGTGTTAATGTTATTGAAAAATAAAGTTGTTCGTTAAAACAAATTAATAAATTAGTCATAGATAAAGTAGAGTATACTACTCGCAATAATGGCTATTATTACCTCGGAATGTTACTCCCTCGCCGCTTACGCGGCTCGGTTCGTAAATGTTCCTCGGGAATAATAGCTATCATTATTACTCGTGGTATAATCTACTATTATTATATTTGGTTGACATTAAAGGTATTTACTCCGTAATACATTTAAAAAAGTATATAAATAATACACTTTCTTCGTTACGTGTTTTATTCAAACACTATAGTTTTGATAAAGTCAAACAAAACAAAAAGATAATATTCAGCTTGATTAAAAGCTATTATGTGATATTCATAATTATAATATGTTTATTTAACTTTCTAATGAATAAAATACTATTTTTATTAAATATATTTATAGTACAAACAGTTTAAACTTTAATTATTATTATTATTATTATAATTGTCGCTGCTAACAGATCCCTTTAATAGTCAGTGCTTATATACTCATAGGGATCTAGTGCAACGTTTAGACAATAGATGGCACCTTTATATATTTTTATATGTAAATTGTTTACTTAAATTAATGAGCCACTAGTATTACACCATAAAAAACTCATTAAAGTAACTTATCTCAAAGATAATAAATATATACAAAAAGATACAATCAGTATTGAAATATATTGTGATTCAAACAATTAAGAAATGCCGTAAATATTCATTAGCGGATGTGCTTATTTAATTATCACTTATTACGCCATAAAATGTGGCTATGCTAATTTATCAGCAGTATTCGATCTTAGTCAGGGGTAGGGAGTAAAGGCAAACACTATCATTTTTATTATTTTATTATGCAAAAGGTTACGTAAATTAACTCGTCTTTACACCTGCAAATGAAGTTAACGTGGGATTAAATTTAAATTAAATCATGCCAAGTTAGCATGCGAAATACTATACAGTATGAAACGAGTTTACAATAAATTTCAACAAAACTTTGCAGCTGTTTATTCCTTATAACAAATTGATTTAGGATCAGTAATAACTGCTACAATTAATTTCTCATGTGCTTTATTTGTAGTTATGTAAAGAACAGGAATATAAATCAGTAGAAACATTAGTAATTAATGTTAACGATTTAGCGTTAAAAAAGTATATTACGAATAATAATAAATAATTGGCAAGATATTAATATGCTATACTTGGATTCTATAAATAAAGAAAAAATGTTGGGTAATTACGATTTTATCAAGGTCTATCAATTAACACTGATTAAAGAATAAATATTTTCTAATATATAATACGTTTAAATTTTGTCGTTTAGCAACTTGAATAAAAAATGGAAATTGTAATTATATCGATAATCAGGTAAGAGACTATAAAATATGGTCTTCCGCAAGATTCTATTCTCGACCCTTTCATTTTAGTTGTCAATTTATCAATTCATCCATAAGGTCTCTTTTATATTGCCTTAGATTCTAGATGGAACAGAAATACCGAAAACTTCATTCTTACCTCAACAAATCCAAGGTATTTAAATTTGACTAAAGGTTAATTTTTATGTATCAAATCAAATGTTTTAGCAAAATCTGATAGGACTAGGATAATTTAACGTAATTTTATCAGTTTCTTAGACAATGATATCTATCACATTTAACAATATATTTGAAGTACTGAAATTTGGCCTGAAACCAGACCAACTAACAAATTGTTTCAATGATCATTTTCTCCTACATTAAATTATGTTCTTTTTAGTTATTGTAGAGTGCCTTAGTAATCCTACCAACGTAAATTTGTGTTGTTAAATTTAGGAGATATGAAGAGCGCCACTTCTTAGGCATTCTATTCGTATCCAGATGATACGTAATAGATCAAATTTTCTTCCCCTTTGGCGAAAAGTCATCATCATCTGCCATAGGTTTTCACGTTTACGGTCTTTTGGCGGATTTATTTTCTTATTTCATAATTTTTTATTCTGTACACCTTGGAGACGAGAAAAATACTACATTATGATAATATATCATAATGTAGTAGAAACTATTCTTTTCACTAACAACTAATGAATTAAAATTAAGTAGAAATGAAAAGGTAAAAGAGGTGAGAGGAGGCAACGTATAGGAGTGTCTCTACAAGAATGGGCAGAGAAATGCAGTGTAATAACTAAAGAGCCAAGTGGGGTAGGGGAACAAGAGTCGATGGGGAAAGTTGAAGAGTTTACGGAGAAGGAAATAGAAAAAGCATTTGATGAGTTGAAGACTGGGAAATCTGCTGGACTGGACGGGTTAAAGGCAGAAATGTGGAAACAGATAGGAAGGGAAGGAAAGCAGAAGTTCGGAGAGCTGCTGATGACAGTGGTCAAGAACAGGATGGAGAAGGAGGTGGAGAGCAATGGAATTTTGCTGGAGGCGCAAGGGGGTTTTAGAAAAGGGAGGGAAACAAGGGATCAAATCTTTACACTGGCAAGGATTATGGAGAGAGTGTTGGAAGAAAAGGGCAGTATGTACAATGTTTTCCTGGATTTGAAAGCAGTGTATGATACTGTACCGAGAGAAAGATTAGTGAAGTGTTTGAGAAGGAGAGGAGTGAGTGCAGGAATGGTGGAATGGTGTAGAAGGGTATATGAGGAAACGTCGGTGATTGCGAAAGTGGGAGTGAATATGTCTGAAAGGTTTAGAATTTGGACGGGGGTGCGAGAGGGCTGTCCGTTGACCCTTTTACTTCTTAACATATATACCATAGTGAATTGGAAGAGGTTTTGAGAAAAGGGCAGGAGTAGTGATTGGAAAAAAAGAAGTTATGGATGCTGGCGTATGCGAATGATGTGGTGCTTTTGGCGAGAAACTGGGGAGAGATAAAAGAGGTGATGCAAAAGAGTAGAGAGGTATATGGACAAGAGAGGAATGTAAGTGAATGCAAGGAAAACAAAGTGGATGCGATTTAGGTAGCGTGGAAGGGAAGGAAGAGTGGGTAAATTAGAATGTAAGGGAAAGAGTGAAGGAATTTAAATAGTTCGCTGACAGAGAATTCCGTCATCTAAAGAAGAAGAAGGGGCCAGAGTGGGAGAATACATTGTGAACTCCGCCCGCAATTTTTATATATAGTATAAACAGGATTTTGTAAAGTAAAATATAAATAAAATATGAATATACTTGGGCTTCGTCTTTAAATGCAAAGATGGATATGGTGAGCACGCCAAATGAGTACAGGGGAAAGCCAGAAAAGCATGGGGCATAGTGAGGAAAAAGTGGGGAAAATGGTTCTCAGGCAACTTTCAATTGGCGTGCGAGCTGTGGGATGCATGTGTGAAGCCTATTTTGCTGTATGGGGTAAAAACTTGGGGAATAATGAATGAATTAATGCATCGATAGAGAGAGCAGTCGTTGTTTCTGAAGTAGATTCTGCGGGTTAAAAGATCAACGCCTGTGTAAATTTAATCAATGGAGAGAGTGGCAAAATATGAGATGAATTTGTTTGGATTAGATAATGAGAGATTGGTAAAAGAGGTATGGAGAACATGTATGGGAATAAAGTGGAGTGAGTGAATGATAGAACGCAGAAAGAGTATCCGAGAATATTTTAAATGAATGGTTGAAGAATGTGGTAAATGTGCGGGCATGGATGAAAGAGAAGTGAAAGGAGGTGGAGATGCAGGGGAGGCAAGGTTGTATCGGAAGGAACTCATATAATCCAGGGTATGAAAGGTGACAGGTGTATGGAAGGGTGCCAGGGTACTTGACTAATAGTGTCTTCTCAAAAGAAGAGAAGATTACCCTGGCGCGAGCTAGATGCGGTACGGAAGAGAGAGGAAAGTTTGGATGGGAGAAAGTTACGGTAGGTGTGCAGTGTATAAGAATGGGTTAAATACATGAAGTCATTTGAGAGAAGAGTGTGAAGGGTTATTGGGGGAATGGATGAAAGAGGATGAAGCTGGTGAAAGGTTTTGGCCAGACTGGGGTGGGAGAGGGAGAAAAAGAGGAAAATATAATAGAATGTTTTTATTTAGAAGTTTGTATATGTATATATATATAGAAGGTTGTTTTGGTAGGTTAAAGTTATTATGCCAATAAAAGTTCTTGTTTTTTTTATTCTTTTGACTCTTTTAGTTATACTTATTTTATGGCCGTTTGGGTCTTCGATTTTCCAAACAACATGCAAAGAACAAAGAGGTTAGCAAACTTATTACCTCGACGTACTCAATTTAAGCATGATATTTTCTATGCTCTATGAAAATCATAACCTTCTTACATCTTAGAATAGTTAACAGAGGAATTTTGTAAAACACGAAAATATTTTTCGTATTTTGAAATTAACAAATTACAATGGCCTAAAGGACTTTAACATATTTTATTAAATACCTACAAGATATATAAAATTATTAATATTTTATTACAATAAATTTACTTGTACTGGAGATTTCTTTAACGCCGAAGATAGTATTGAAACATTCATACAGACTTGATCAATTGCATATAACGAAAAAGGAACATCAATCAAGCCATGGACAAAAATTGAAAATTTCAAGAATCTCTCTAGAGCGTATACACAACAAAGATCACATATCCATGCTTAGAAAGTTCGTTTTGGGGTTCAGAGAATTCACATGCGATTGTGAGACAATTGGTGCGAACATTAGGCTGAAACATCATTGGATATATACTTTTTCAAAAATCAACATGGCACAGTTCTTTCTACCTAAATTGACAATATGTAGTTTCAACAAGACAGTGCAATATAAATATAGCCCATAAAACAACTCAATTACTACATGAGATATTTCAAAATCAAAGAAATAGACTTCTGCTTCATCATTAATCACAAATTAAATACAATGTTTTGTTTGTATGACTGAATATTTTTATACAAACAAAGTAAAAATTGTGTTTAATTTGTCATTTTTAATTTTGATATTCAATGCTACTCGAAAACTTACGAGAACGTTCTACTAATTTTATACCATATTCCAGTGCTCTCTTTAGAATCTTTAAATTCGTTTCCCTTTAATGTACTCAGTAACATTAAAATCGCAACTCAAAGAAGGGGAAGGAATTAATAAATAAATAGTAATAACTTATTTGACAGATCTCTCAGTTTTTTAAATTTTATAAGGTTTATATTTTGTGAAATTGTGTTTTTATCTATGTTCATTGTTTTGAAAGTGTAATTTTGCCTAAAGTCCACCAATATTAAAATTACTACCAATTAAGCAAATTGGTCAAAAGTTATCATTGGTTTACGGAAAAATGGTTCTTCGGTTTGAGAAATTGCTAATCGTCTTAGCCCAAACCATTCCACCATTATGCAGTGCTATAAGGCATGAATGGACTAGAAAGGGTCGGGAATATCACAGAACCAAAGGACAACAAATCAGGTTCATTGACTTATAGCAACAAGAGACCTATTTTCTGGTGCCAAATCAATTGCCTCTTTATGGTTAGCTAACGAATGTCATCTTGTAATTCTTCGAACGGTTTACCGCAGAAGCATAACTTTCGGCTTACAATCCCATCGGCCCCATCTTGTGTTATAACTAACGACTCAACATCGATAGCAATCTTTGGAGAGGTTACGACTGCACCAGAACCCATAATGATAAATCCTTGAATTGTTTGTTGAGAGGCCTGTGCATGGTTATGGAATGGAATGCTATAACTTATGAAAGTACGTCTCCTTTGGTATTCATCCAAGGCAATATGAACGCTCAAAAATATATGGATGAGGTGATAGAACCGTATATTCTTCAGTCGCTTCAGCACTCAAGCAAAACAATGCCAGTCCCCATATTGCAAGAGTGCCAATGCGGAGGATAATCTCCTGATCTTTGGCTCATTGAGCATGTATGGGACATTATGGGAAGAAGTCTAAAAATCTTACTACATAACCCACAGAGGCTGCCAGCTCTTCAGCGAGAATTATAGGTTGCTTGGGATATAATACCTTAAGAGATTATTGACCACCTGCTAGAATCGATGCAGTGAAAAGTGGGGAATGTGTAACCAATAGGGGTAGACCAACCTAATATAGTCAACCGTCAATAGCTGACTGTAACTCATGCATTTTCGTACCAAGAACCGCATAGTAAATATTATCTATTTCGTTCTACCATCATCCTAGGATGATTGGGACAAAATGTTTATGTTTATGTTTATTAGTATACAAATATGTACCAAAACGTACAAAAATTTTGTATGGATGAAGCTGGACGCAGTTCATGCAGCTGCGAACTTCTTCCACTCTAACCCTTGTTTTTCTCAAATGAAAGACGGAACGTATGCCTGATTCTTCTAATATAGAGCGATCAGTCACAGTCTCTGGAGAGGCTCGACTATATTAATATATGCTTAGTTTTATTCTTTCTCTTTCATATTTTAATCAATCTAATCTTTAATAGTTAAACGTTTGTCAACTTTGTTTGGTCAAAACCCCTTCTTGTTGTTGCGATTTCCGTTTGTCACTGAGTATATATTGAAAAACTAATTTTTCGTCCTAACGGATAATTAACATGTCTCATAAGATAAGTAAATAAATATTCGATTGCCACTGGATAGATTTCGTAAATAATAATATATCACTAAAAATAGAGAAAATTTTAAGATTGGTTCTAACATTATTTTTGCTCATCTTAATTTCAGGATTAAAAACGCTTCTGCCGAATAGCTGAAAATAACAAGTGTTCGTTAAAAATTAATAACGAAATTGGCGTTAGATATTAAGAAATTTAGTCATGTAAGTTAAAATCACACATAAGCATTTTAAGTACGGATTGTTCTGCTGGCAAATTTCAAATGTCAACATTTAATCGTGACTTAAGATAATTGAAAGAATGAGGTAAAAATCTTTCAATTATGTCCGTCGTTCAGAATTTCTTGTTTTTAATGGATGCGTATTTGAACCAACGTTAGTCTACAAAAAAAATTGTAGACCAGATCTTTTAATATATTTATAATTTTCTGATATTCTTCAGAGAGAAAGTTTTTCTTCTCTATTGCACAATATTGAATTCAGTACGTTAGAATGTGGGGAATATATAATACAAATGTAAATATGCCTGCTCATTGATTTTTTTTATATTTTATTATTTATTTTAGCTAGCTAGGCTGGATATGTATATGTATATATATGAGTAACCCATAGTTAATAAATCTTCGAAACCATTAATTATAAAATATATATGCTAATCGGTTTTTGCAGTATCAGGGAACGCCCACGCCTCGGTGTAAAAGTACCTTTACAATCTGCGGAAGATCTTTTCTGCGCTTTAATTTAGGTGACTCAATGTACACGTAAGTTACCTGGAATTCCAATCTATGCTAACCGTCGGCCTGATTGTATGTAAAGGCAACATTCATTACTATTCATTGAATTTTTATGTTTCGCCGCAACCAGCGGCGACGTTAAAACGAATTGTTTTTTATATAATAACTATTCGCAATAACTTCATGCTCATGTTAGATGGGAGACATTCCCGATGTGTCATTTAATGACGCGATTTGCACGAAACATGCAAGAAAACATTGTGTATTAACTATATATACTAAGATTGTATTTGTTATTATTATTAATAATTAATATAATTAATTTCTATGAGAGTTATATTTTTTTTGGCAAGACAATTACCTGTTAAAAAAATATAATTACTTATATTTTACCTTTTTAATATACTTTTTGTATTTATAAAAGAACAAAGAATGGAGTTTTATACATTAAACAAGAAAAAACAAAACAAATCGTGCCTCTTTAAATTGTAATAGCTCGGAGGGATGTAATAAATTGGTTCATACGCCGTAATTGTACTCTTAATATAAATTTTTTTTTGTACATAATTAATCCGTTTTTATGTTAATAGAACAAAGCTTTGTCGTAATTACAAAATATCGACTCGTCGGCCGCCGCGCGTGTTTCACACAATGGAGTAGTAGTGGACGTCGAGGGCGAAATTTAAATTTATATAATTAAACTCACAAACCATATCTGATGTACTAACCAGACAGGAAGTAACAAATCTAAGCCGAACCGGCTCATACAAATCGTTGCGTGAAATTACAATGAGAGACAAATAATTGCGTCGAACCGCCAAAGTTTAACTTATAATTATTGTAACTATACACGTCATGCTTATATTTATGTATACATTCATACATCCTAACTGTAATCAAGAAATAAGAAAAATACTTATTTTAATGAAGTGAATTCGAAGAAATTTTGGATCTTCAACAAATAAAAGTTTAAGCAAAGTCTTGAATTGATAAGAAAATCTTGTATAAATAACACTTTAAAGTGAATAAGATAATTTAAATATTAAATAAAGATGAAATGGATAAATAATAATTAAAAAAGAAGATATACTAATAGTTACAATAGTCCCCAAAGCACTTTGCTCTATAAATGTAATATTTGTACAATACATAGTTCCTATTGTGTATTTTATCAAAGCATTAAGTTGAAATATTTTCAACGAAAATCTTTTATGTTCATTCAATCTTTTGAATTAGAAAATAAAATACTAACATGCTTTAATATATATAATTGGATAGTTTCTTGATATTTATAAAAGTAATAGAATGAACAGGGATTATTTTTAAAACTTTCCAAACACGTATATTAACTAGTTTATCAATGATAAAAGATGCTGCCTAAAATATGAATCAAGATATTATTACAATTATATTGAGAGGTTTAATTTAATCTGACTACTAACCTCTAAAATACTCTTGCCGCAATAACATCGAACATACATAAATCATTGTCCTGATAACATGTTTATAATTAAATAAAGATATATTATATTTTTCAATTAAATCAGATTAAATTAGATGTCAAAGAAATTTTACGATCAGACCTAATATAACCTAATTTTAGTTACTAATGAGGAATAGTTCAATACTTCAAATTTAGATTTATTTTAGAATTTGAAGGATTTTTACACATACTTGTTTTGCACGAGAATTTCCAAATATGGACGTTTAGAAGCCCACGCAGAGCAAACACCACAAACGGCCGTCAATCACCGGCACTATCCCATTGTTTACAATCTCACGCCTCGCGCTTTGCGTAATCTCCGTCCTTTTTATCATTTCATCACGCACATTCCTGCCTTGTGCACGATGGCAGTGCTCAAACGAAAACATCGAAAGATGAGTGGGTCAAGGTTCCTTCCGAAAGTTCCACAGCTTCGGCGGCATGAAAGCAGGCAAGCAAGCAAGAATGGGATCCTGCGGAGACGCCGCGCCGTGTTACGAAACAATCGCGCAGGTATCGTACCGGCATTAACCTGGATTTTAACGGTGTTAAAAAATCCACGAAAACAGCCCGAGGATGTGATTATCGTTAATTTATTAGAGGCGCTGCTATTGCGTCTATTTTGAAACGATTCGCGACGACCTCGCGTGGTCGGTGAGCATACAGGTTATATTCGATTATAATAATGGTATCGGTGTAATAAGTAATTTTATAACAAAAAAACTTACAACAAAAGAATATACCAAAAAACATAAAAAAAGGAATTATAGTTGTAGCAATTGTGACGCCTATCAAATAAACTTCAATACATTTCATTTACTAGACTATTCGGTTAGATCTTTCGAAAATGGGTATATGGTTTTGGGCTTAAGAAAGGGTAACTGTCTGCATAGAGGATATCAAGTATATGTACCTTTGTTTTTTTGGATTTGGATCTGTTCGATGAGAAGGCAGAGAGGTTCGCTGCACGTAAGCCCCTGTGGACCCTTTTTACATCTTGCCATCTGAGTCCTCATTCCTTGCTACGGTCGAGCTAACTCAAAGCATTGGCAAACGCTAGGGTTGCAGCAAGCGGGGACTCTTAGGATGTCTTTTGACTGCAGACAACCCTCTCCTATTGTTAATTCACGTAAGTTGGATAGAACCGGGCAGTTTAAAAGTACATGCTCGGCGGTTTCCTCATCACACCCTCTGCAGGTAGAACTAGAGTATAGTTCTAAGCCTTTTTTGGTGCGATCTTAAATTGCAGTGTCCTGCTAGAAGCCCTACAACCTTCCGTAGGTATTTTCTGGTTAGTTGCATACAGTATCTGGCCATTTTATTTTGAGACCCTATAGCCAGTTGTGCCGTTCCATCGTTCCTTGTGGCATCTGATTGATGCATTTTCAGTAGAGGAATCAAGTCTTGTAGAGAAGGCGACAGGGAGGGGTCCAACTGTTACCTCTGTTTTTTTTGTGTCCTTTCACCCAGGATAAGATCTCTTTATGGTCACTAGCCGCTTCTTCCAAGTCTTTGCAACATTCCACCGTTAATGCTGAGATAATTTTACAGCTAGCAGTGGATGAAATTGCTGCTCTGCTATCCGTTATGTTATGTATGTTTTTTCCCTTGATCTTCTTGTCTTCCCTAGTGTAATACTTTTTTCAGGGGCAGGTTTTTGCTATAAATTCCTACATCTGCACCTGTTTTCATCAACGACCCATCAGTGTATACATAAATGTCTTTATGTTCGCTTCCTACTACTGAGTCTTCGTATCTCAGATCTTTTTTTAAGCTTTTTAATGAATATATATTTTCGAGGGCATCATAATCTCGGGATTTCTTTCACTGAAATCCTGTAAGATTTTATGGTGTTTTCACCTCTACCGCTGCTTATAAGCCATCTTTTTGTTGCTCTTAGCCTAATATCCGCCACTACTGCTTTTCCATAGCCGCCATTGGTGTTGTTCTCATGGTTCCTGTTGCGCTCAGGAGAGTGCTTCGTTGTCGTCTGTTTTCGTAGTCGTTCTTGCCCAAAATACTACTAATTCACATGCCAACATTGGCCGCACAATGGCTGTAGAACCTTTGGAGATAGTCCCCATATTTTTCCCACAAATCGTCTGCATTTCCCTAGGGCCATGCAGCTTTTTTGGATCTCTCCGTCAGATGTGCATTTCAGTTCAGTTTGTTATCCCAAATATTTGACCTTTTCTTTCGGGATGAAAAACTGTTGATAGCTTGAAATCCTTGATTTTTCTCCTTTTTGTCAACAGTACCTATTCCGTTTTAGCTGGATTTACGGATATACTTTGGTCTATGCCCCAGTTTTTTACTATGTCTAGAGCATCCGATATACGTGTCATTGACATATTTTGCGTAAAATAAAAGGGGGAGAGCACTCCCAGCTGTGGACAGCCCTTTGCGACCTGACATACTTGTTTATTTCTTTATTAATACTTTGGTATTCTTCTATACAAAATATTCCGAAAAGTTAATTATAAAATTTAAAAAAAGAAAAATAATAATAATAATAATATTCTTTATTTCAAAGTGTCATTACAATAATGTACAAAATGAAATGGTGTCAGTGCCTAATCTAAAACTTACAAGCTACTTAATTGCTAATTTGATATCTATATTTATCTACATACTTATTTGATTACAATACATATATACATAAATACAGATGAAACAGATATGTTTTCGTCTACTTCTTATGTTCTAAAAATTCTTTTATGCTGTATGGTTCTAATTCTAATAAAAAGTTATATACATTTTTGGAAAATATTTTTGGCGAGTTAACACTTTTCTTGAGAGATTCCGTTAAAGCATTGAATAATTTTATTCCCATATAGTGAGCTGAACCGTAGTTTTTAGCTTGTGGTTAGGATATATAAAGTCGATTGTTCTTGTATTATGTACCCCGCGTTTATTATCTTTTCCTTGTCCGTGTTTCAGGTAAAATATAATACAATCGTATATATAATACCCGAATAGTGTTTGACTATTTAGTTCTTTGAATTTTCCCTGGGCGAAGTTCTCTCTTTGTCAAAATGGTTTTCCACTCAAACCCTGACTTTCTTCTAGTAATTGGACATTCCATTACGCTTTTTCTTATTTTATAATAAGTTTAATTTTAGAACCAATCGTTCTCTATATTATGTCAATATGACAAGTCTTGTGTCATCTATTATAATATTGTCTGTCCTCCATTGCAGCATATTGGAAATCCACTGGCTTAAAGCTACCGGAACTCCCCTACGTCGAAGTGCGGCTGTTTTTTATCAAAGGTTCCTTCTATATCCATGAAAGTCTTGCGGGTGTAAATTTCTGCTTAAAGGATCAGCCAATTCTGCCCACCACAATGTTCAAGGCCGAGTTCGTCGATCTGCTCTCACAGTAAGCATGTTGATTAGGATGTAGAGGATGTTTTACCATGACTGTTTCCCTAAAGTACCGGTCCAGTATATTTAGGAGAAAGGATGTGAAGCTTATTGGGCGATATGCTATCGCTTTGGTGTAGTCCAAGCGTCCTGGTTTTGGTATAAAAATCTTTAGTTTCCATCCACGCATGGGGTGTATAACTGAAGGCAACCCCCGGACAGCCTTGCCCCACTGCTGGTTGAAGGTACATACCAGGAAATGGGTCATCAATAAAAGTTTGCCCGGGCTTAGGTGAGTCCTTGTACGAATCGTCCTCCCTTTTAAGGCTAGTGAGCTTTGGTAACGGGTTTTTGGAGAGGGCCTGTTTTAGCCGTAAGGTTTCCGAGGCGTTTTCCTTTTTGGGGCAGAAAAGCCTCCAGATCTCTCTCTTTCTTACTACTATTTTGTAGTTGTTCTGAGTAATTTTGCATATTTATGGTTCTGTTGTGTGCGCTTCTTGCTTGGTTTTTCAGCGCTTCGGATTCTGTGCACCACCATGTTCTTGTGGGTCCCTCGTTTTCTCTGGGTTTTAGAGGGCATGCTCCGTGTACGAACGGTACTTCCTTTTAAGGCTAGTGAGTTTTAGTGACGGGTTTTTGAAGAGGGCCTGTTTTAGTCGTAAGGTTTCCGAGGCGTTTTCCTCTTTGGAGCAGAAAAGCCTCCAGGTTTCTCTCTTTCTTTGTCTTAACATTTTTTTTTACAGTCGCGGTGTACTATTTTATAGTTGTTCTATTCTGAGTCATTTTGCATATTAATGGTTCTGTTGTGTGCCCTTCTTGCTTCGTTTTTCAGCGCTTAGAGTTCTGTGCACCACTACGTTCTTGTGGGTCCCTCGCCTTCTCTGGTCATTAAAGGGCATGCTTTCTTGTATGCTATAATTTTAGTATTAGTCATGTAATTGGTTAGATACCATAATTTCATTTTGTATATTTTATAAATGACATTTTGAAATAAATATTATTAATCATGTCCTTCTGGAGTGAGTCGGTTATAAACTACAGTTTGTGTACATTATTTATTGGCTCTTTTAATAGACCTCTGATTTTAACGATCCTAGTGAGGGTCGTTTTGAAAAGTTCTTTCCTGGTCAGCATTGAATCTCTGTATTGGACTGTGTTGGGGAATTATAATGTAATTGGGAATTTTATCCATCTATGGTCTGAAATTGTAACTATGAGATACGTGCCAGTCACTTACAAACCTGGAGATATGAGTACTAGCAAGCGTAAGATCAATGCAACTTTGGTAACGAGTTTACAAAGGTCGATTCGTTACCTCTATTTACTATATCTAAGTTTACACTTGCAATAAACCATTCAATAACTTACGTCTTCTATTATTTTATTGGCTTCCTCATAGCTAGTAGTGTGAGTTGGAGTTACACGCACTAAGAGGGGTATACTTGAATTTTCACAGTGCTCCACAAGTGCTTCCATCTTCGGAGTTGGGGGTGGAGTGGAAGGTATGCAGCCACTATTATCACGTCGTTATCCTCATCGTCCAATCATAACCTTACCCGAATGATCGCCAGATCCTTGACGGATTGGACTGCATAAAAATATTTGTTAGGGCAGCATATGGCGGTGCTAGGTATTTTACATGTGGATACATAAAACAGATCACTATCTGGTTTCTTAGTCCATGAACCCTGTTTAAAATTATCCAGGGTTTCTGGATTAAGGCAATGCAGTCCTGCACCTCATCAAGCTTCCGGCCGAATGTGGCCATTGCAGCGTTGTAGTGCTGCAGATTGCATTGAATTACTTCTGTGGGTATTTCATTTTTTCTTACCTACTCTTTCTCTTTTTCTTTTACTACATAGGTCAATTAAAGGTTATTTTTGTCTCAGCTTTTAGGTGGTCGGTACTCGCTACAGTTACGGCCGGTGCCTCCGGGTTTGTAGCCGATCCTTGGACTGCCTCTATCTTAGTTCTATTGAGTGCCTAATTTTTCTATCCTTCTAATTAATGTATTCTTCGTATCCATAGTTAAAAATATTTCGTTTGCTTGAATAACATCATGGGCTGGCCAATTTTTCTAAATGCAATCGTTTTCCAAAAATTAAGACTGCTTATGGAGGCATTCACTCTAACTTAGAGTTAGGACTGCCATCTTCGACTTATTGCAAGAAGATACCAATTAGCTAACGAAGGTCATCCTGTAACTCTTTGAGCGGTTTACCGCAGAATCAGAACTTTCGGCTTGCAATTCCATCGGCTCAACATTGTCAGCAACGTTTGGATTCGTGTAGGATGCGACTGCACTGGAATCTAGAGTGGCTTAGGATGTTTACTGATGATTTCTGATTCTGTACGGGGATGCATGATGGCCGATGAGGGTGATATGAAGATGTGGGGAACGTGACAACATGGATTTTTCTTATTAAAAGTTTAAGTGTTTTAACTTTTAACTTTTAATAATAATTACTCTTTACCAACTCAAAATTCAAATAGAAATAAAATTTTCTGTTTGCCTATGCATCAAACTGTAGGGATTATGGAATGATGTGGCATAACCTCTGGAAGGTCTACTTCCAGAAGTTTGGTCTATGAGTTTATAGAATTTCATATTCTTCCGTTTCTTCAGGAGTTGGCCCACCCATTTTTTCAACAAGATAATGCCTGTCCCCATATTGTAAGAGCTTCTATGGACCGATTCGCGGAGGATAATTACAGGTCCTTAACGTGTTTGGGACATTATGACATCATCTGCAGACGCTGCAAGCTCTTCAGCATGAATTACATGATGCTTGGTATAAAATACATTATAGACCACCGCTCGAATCGATGCCACAAAGAGTAAGGGACTATGCAACCCATTATTAATAAAAATTATGCTTAATTTTCTTCTATTTCTTTCAAATTTTAATAAAGTGCCATTTTTGAATAGTTACACGTTTGTGCCAAGTTTAGTCAAGAAAATCGTACTTCTTATGGGTGTTGTAATTTCAACGTCAATAGTTTCATTGAATATCAAATAATGTCATTTCTTATGTAATCTTAATTCAATCCTTTAAAAATAGGACGATGCATAAATTAAGACAAAATGTAATAGTTCTAAATATTGAAAATTCTTTGATTCTGCCAAAATCAAGGGTAAGTGTAGCATATCATCTTAGCCACATGAATTTTTATTCTATCAACTATTTTCGAGAACTAAAATAATGTTCTACATTATTCTTAGGGCATTGTTGGTTAATTAGTTTTCGTGTATAGTTTATTGAAATGACTGCTAAAAAATTATTAATAAATAAACTCATTCAAAACCGCCTAATATTGACTCCAATATTGGCTATAAAATCATTTACAATGTTTTGTTCTACTATAAACCGTCCTTAATTATTAAATGAAATTTTATAACACGTACACATATACATTTTGAAATTTATATCAGACGTTTTGACAAGGAAAATACAAATATATAAAGAGAGTAACATCTAATCAATTCAATTTTTCTCACCTGTTTTTATCTTTCTATCGTTGCTAATGTATTAATATATTTATTATTGCTATGTGTTTCATTCATCCAGTTTTGCGTTATAATCGGGAAATGCGTAGCATAAAGTCAAGACCGTCGTCCCATGTCATCCTTTTAAGAAACCTTCTATGACACGTTGATGGACAGCTGCTATTCGATATTCCGGGAAATGATAAATGGGTTGTAGCCTGACCGGAGAAAGATACGAAAAAAATGGAGTGATTACTGTGACAGTGGCGGAAGTTTGATGAGAGTATCTTATTGTGCACTCTAATAAAAATAATAATTATAACAGCATATTCACAGTAGATAGGGTATAATAATAAAAAGAAATATTTGGAACGATAAAATATTCATGTTTTACATGCTAGCTTCAAACATTTAATTAATTCTACCCACCAGAATTTATAATTTTAATTATCGAATACGGTTGCATGTATTTTAATTAATGTGTTTCCAAATGGACCTAATATTTTATTTTCCAATAAAATTCATTATTTTGCTTGAAAATTACCAACAGTTTATTTTGTGCAATTATTATGGAATGAAACAAACAAAAAATAGAAAGTTTTTCTTCTTTGATTTTATTTTTGTTATAAAACGTTCTAAAAACATTTTAGTATATCAGTTGGTTAAAAACGATGATATTCGTTCTTTAGTTTACAAACCCTATAGGAAGAAAATGCGGTGAAAAATGTTGCAGTTATCAACGATAATAGTGAAACTCTCCCAAAAGTATTGTTTTATTTCAATAAATATTTTTATAAGAATGTATATGCGTTCAATAGATTTTCAATTAATATAAGTTTGAGGGTGGCATAAACTTCGCATATAAGCGTTTAGTTCTACTACTCTGTTTTAATGTCTCTAAAATAAACAGCAAATTCATTTCAACGTAGTTATCATTTAAAATCACTGTTACAGCGAGATTGTGGACTAGGCTTAGACAATTTGGTGCTACTATGTAAAAAATGAAATGCCTCAGGACGTGGGTATAAAACAGCCCCATGTTGGGCGCCACTTGTTACAGGGCTCTTTCGGACTTTGGCCGAAATTGAGAAATCGGAACGTGAATTAAAAATGATAAATCGACCTGACTACGTTCCTGCCTCAACAACTGCACCGTTAGTTCAGGACTAGTATTCGCGAACAAGGTGAATTTTGAAAAGATAGAAGATAATCACTTTGGTAAATTTTCGTAAATGAAATACGATAACACTTTCAAATATGTATTTTGCCGTTCGCGACAATTGTTTCGACACACTCTGTCTTCTTCAGGAAAAGAAATGATCATTTCATATCATGACAGCTCATGGTTAACATAGCTCGAACTAGGAGTAACCATTTTGTGTTTGCTGTCATTCGAATCACATTCCTCTCAGCTATCCGATGTCTTATGTGGTTCTTGTGTACATGATCATTATACGCGAAGATTCTTCAACAGCGATGTTTCTGATTCCCGAAATCTGCACTGTCACGTCTTATCCGGTCCTTTCGGCATCGGCACGTTCGCTTCGCCTCCCCGATCGGTTCGGTCGCATGTATAATATTATAGTTGCCACCCTTCGCACATATGGCGATTTCAGGATCACCAGAAATTTTGGACATCCTTGTTGGTAACGGTTTGGAAAGCTGCAGAACTCTTTTCTACCTGCAGCAGCTGCGAGGTGTTTTTCGCCACGAAATTGATCTATCATGATATACGGGGCGCTGTTTTCTAGAAGTTAGTTAATAAATGAGGAATGACGCGAACTTTACTCATTCAGAAAGAAAAAGAATGAAGCAACACAAGTTTCTGAAGTGACAAGTTGGCGGTGCTTAGCGACGGTAACATCACTATTCTACATTGAATTGAAAAATTCACAATGTTTTAACCACAAATAATTATTGTAAAAATATTATATAACGTGTAGGCACAATTATTCTCTTTATCACTATTCTAGTTATTATTATCACTTAAATATAAACTAAATATTCTTAAAATCTTAATTGAAATTAATGATTTACAGGATCTTAAAAACTGGATGTCAACCTTATAAAATTTGATTTACAAGAGCTTTATAATTCTGCTTATAGAGACACTAACCTTAAAATATGATTTGTAAAAAATTAATCTTTAAGAAAGTTGATCGTTAGAAAAAAATCGATATCTAGAAAATGAGAAAAACAACTTTACGATATTCACAAAAGTCGATCGTTAGAATAAATCACTCTGTTCTCATTTCTAGAAATTAAGAAAAGAAAAAGAGCACAAAGAATAGCATAAAGAAAGAGCAATAGTTTGCGAAGGGCAATCGGGGCTTTATTTAAGACTTTGGCAGAGTTCGCAGGGAGGTTAACAGCTTCTTGAAAGAGACGTAAGACCAGGTCAAAGATCTTTTTGTGTGAGGTGGAACTTCTCTTAGGAGTCTGCAGGTGTCACTGTTTAGACGGAAAACTCGAGAGGCAATTTTCTGACCTCTGGCTGTAATCCTCTCAATGATGGGGTAGAGGCAGGTCGAGGAATCGAGTTGGTAACTTCGATGATGTAAGTGAAAACAGAATCATTGGTGATAATTCTGTATCCCATAGAGGCGATTTTGTTTCTCAAATGACCTGAAGCGGTAATTTGAATTGTAGTTCGTATATTTGCTGGATTAAAGGCAAGTGGTTTTGGGGAATCTCGGAGGTGAAATCTAAAATATGTGATTTCGACTGGTTTGACTTGTTAACCTTAAATATAAAGTGTAGGCAGTTCAGTTACGAAAGAACATTAGTTGCTTCTTACGGTTAATTTTTAGCTGACAAAGCGAAACCCAGGTAGATAGACGGTTGGCATACTAGTTGTTGTCTAATTTGGGAGATGGGGGTGATGTTCAGATGATTGTGTCATCGGCGTATTGCTTATTGCTGGATGGCAGTCTTCGTCCGCTTATGCTTTATAGTAATGGGGATGTTGTCTTCGGAAAAAACAATGCTCGGCATTAGCTATGCTAGGATTGGACGGTAGGGCATCTCGGAACTTAATCTATTGTGCTATACGGTTCTATATGGTATGACCTCAGTTAATGCTTCCTGTTGCATCGTGGAGTAGGCAGACGGATGGATCAGAAGTGTTTTTAACGTTGCGGAAGCAGTACTGGTGGTCTGGAATTATGCTGTTGTCTAAATATTTCGATCGCTTTGCCGATGACGTTTAGGAGAGAAATAGTCTAAGAGGTTTTTTTGATAAGAGGAGAGGAAATACATCATGGGCACCCTTATAGCAGGCTAGTATCGATTTAAAAACCACTCCTCATCATACGCTGTTGTGACAAGTCCAGGACTAAAAATTATTTTCTAGTCAGATCTCAAGCGATGGATCGCAATGATTTTGGCGGGATCCGGTCGTCCTATATGGATCTCTCTTCGAAAGGAGCAGCGTCACTGTTCAGAGACGGTGGCTTTAGGCTTGGAGGCCTTTGATGTTTGCCTTCTGTAGTAACATCGTATTTTGGAAATTTTATTCCAGCGGGGGGATTATCATCAATTTTGCTGTAAAGTTTACAGTGAGCTTTCTGATTTACTCCAAGACACTCAGGGTCTTTGCGTCACGATAAATCAGTGAGTTTCGCATATAAACATATAAGGCGACATTTTGTGTACGTTGGATTTTCGCCATTAAAGTGGGTCTACAGTAGCCTCAAATAGATGCAGCGCAGGTAAACTTCGGCCATATTATCATAGTGAACAACCTTAATCTGGATTTCACTGACAAGGTTGATTAATGACGTGCCCCAGATTAGCCAAGTAGCTCCGGCCTTTTGTATCTAATAAGCGATCGTCTTAGACCAGAAGAGGTGCTTGTCGATATTATGCTGAGATATTTGATTTCGTCTTTTATCGGGATTAGTTCCCCTCCAAAGGAAATTGATCTTTCGTTTTTTGGGGTACGTTCTCCTGAAATATACGGATACACTTTTATCAGGATTGACGTCAAGTCACCTTTGGGTTGCCCACTTCTCGAAGGAATTGAGAGCAGCTTGGAGAGTTCTCTTTAGATGAGCTGGGGTGCCTCCTCTACAAAGTAAAGCTGTGTCATCTGCGTATTGTGCCATTATGCCGGAACCAGATTCGGAATGTCGCTTGTGTAAAAGAAAGATAGATGGGGGTACAATGGGCCTAGTGAGGCCTAAGTGCTCTGGTCAATGATTTGATCACCCTTGGCAAACTCAATCCAGATCCAGAAGAAAGATAGATAACCTTTTTTTGATAAGAGCAGAGGAAATTCTGCATGGACACCCTTATAGAAGGATAGTGTCGGACTCCTACTGACTAAAACCTCTTCTCTGCGATCACTGTTGTTTGTCTAGTCCAGGACCAGAAGGTCTTCTCCAGTCTGGTCTCAAGGTAAATGATATTTTAGAATCGTAGGGATCCGGTCGTTCTGGGTGCCACTTTCCTCGAAAGAAACAGGAACGGATTACGGTGGCCTAAGGTTTTAGGGAGCTAATTGGATGCTAATTAGAATCATACCTGAACTTCGATATTTGCTATCAGCAGTGACATCGTATTTCGGGATGATTATTCCGCCAGCGATCTCTTTGATATACTCCCAGACACTCCTCGCCTTCGTGTCACGATAAATCCGCGTATTCCGCATGTATAGCGGGGCATTTAGTACGCGTCTCAGAGAGGGATGACTTTTTTTTGTAAGAGGAGAGGAAATCCTGCATGGACACCCTTGTAGTAAGGTAGTGTCGGACTCTTACCGACTAAAACCTCTGCTCCGCGATCACTGTTCTGTGACTAGTCCAGGACCAAAAGGTCTTCTCTAGTCTGGTCTCAAGCGAATTGATCGCAAAGAGTGGGGGGATCCGGTCGTCCTGAGTGTCACTCTCCTCGAAAGAAGCAGTGACACCAAGCGGATTACGGTGGCTCAAGGAGTAGGGGAGCTAATGGTGTGCCAATTAGGATCTTTCGTGGCCTTCGGTGTTTGCTAAAAGGAGTGGCATCGTATTGAGGGATGATTATTCTGGAAGGGGGATTATCGTCTGCTTTGCTGTAAAAGTTTATAGCGATCTCTTTGATATGCTCCAGGACACTCGGTATCTTTGTGTAACGGTGGATTTGCGTATTCCGCATGTAAAGCGGGGCATTTAGTACGCGTCTCAGGGCTGCGTTTAGCGTACGCTGGAGTCTAGCAATTTGTGCCGGTCGAAAATAATACCGAGATACTTTGTCTCGTCTTTGATCGGAATTAATTCCCCACCGAATGAGTATTGGGGGGAATCGATCTTATAAACTTTGAGTTTAGGTCGGCTGAAATGCATTGAAACACTCTTATCCACGTTAACCTCAAGTCGCCATTTGTCAGCCCACTCCTCGTAGGTATCGAGCGCTGCTTGGAGAGTTCTTTCGAGATGAACTGTGGTGCTTCCTCTACAAAGTAGAGCTGTGTCATCAGCGTATTGGGCGATCATTACCGGAGCCAGATTCGGAATGGCGCATGTATAGATATTGTACAGGGTCGGGGACACAGCACACCTGCACAGATCTTACGCTCGCTCGAAAGAGTTTGGTTGATTTTGCAACGAAACTTTCTGTTCCGAAGAAAGTCGTGCACGACTCTTATCAGGTAGTTGGGGAATTTCAAATGGATCATTTTGTAATTGAGACCATCATGCCAAACCCTATCAAACGCTTTCGATATTTCGAGAAAAACTGCTGCAGTATCGCGTTTAATCGAGAAGCCCTCAGCGATGAATTCGATCACCCTCGAGAGCTGGTGGATAGTGGATAGGCCAGCCCGACCTGAGAGTCTGGAATAATTTTCTGGTCTTCGATGAAGATCGAAATACGACTCAGTAGAACTTTTTCGACAAGTTTGCCTAAGACGCTTAGCATATTAATGGGGCGGTAGCTCTATGGATCTAGCGAGGACTTTCTCGCCTTGAGGATGCTAACCACTGAGGCTAGCTTCCAGGCGTAGGGGAAATGTCCTAAACGCATCGTGGCGTTTGCTATATTAAGCAGCGCGAATCTACCCTTGCGTGCGAAATTCTTCACCATCGCGATTTTGAGCTGTTTTATCAGCTCATTAAGCTCTTCGGAGGTAACCGGTTGAAAGGTTCGCCTGCGGGTGTTACGGTTTCTGATATAGGACGCGGCGGTATCGCAGACTTTAGTGTTGAAGTCGAAATTAGTCAGCAATCAGAGATTTAAGCGTAGGGTAATAGAGAGGGATGACAGAGTTTTATTTTTAAGTTTTAAAATCTCCAGGTATCCGTAAAGCAAGGTAATACCATTAAGGTGCCATCTATTGTCTGAGCGTTGCACTGAGTGAATAACCACCGACAATCATAGTGAACTGACAATAGTGATAAGTATAGCAATAATAATATGAAAACTTTGAATTATTGTTTCCTGTTTTCAACTACGCCATGTTGATAAGATTTGAAATAGATCGAAGCCAGTCCGTAGCTATTGTTGACAGAAAACAATTATTTAAGAAAAAATCTATTCAATGCATATTATTAAAAGTTGTCAAATATGAGATTTTGCGGTGTGTTGCAAATTTCATTATTTATCTTTGCGTTATAAAGAACACATACATTAAATGCTACATTTATCAAGAGAAGCCTCTAGAGTTAATGTTCTACCGTTTCTAAGGATACCTGCAAACTTAAACCTTATAATATTTAAATAAGCTACTGTGACAAATAGCGAAGTTGCAAAAGAGTAATCATATCTTCAATCTCGAGACTGAAAATACCTATGATGAATCGTTTATTAGGTTATGTTATTAAGCAAACGTAAGCTTTGATACAAACATTCTCAAACAGCAGAATTAATACTACTAAAGAACTTGCAAAGAGATTCAAGAGGGAAAGAACACGAATTTACTAATAATAAGTTTATATGTTTACATACATAGATTTTAGAAAACACATTTAGTTTTGAGTCTAAATAAAATGTCAACATTCGTCTTTTCTAATAAAGGGTAAACATTTTATAAGAAATATATATATGAAAAATTTAACACTACTTTTTCTCCGTCGAATAGTCTGCGATTTTTCAAACGCACTGACAGCAATAATACAACACTTACATACGTCACGGCGTCGTACTTTAAAATTCCAGGAATGTTCCATATATGTTCGCCCGGCCCATTCGATTTCGTTCGCCCCTTTCCCATTGATTCGAAAATGATTTATAGCGTGTAACCGGCAATATTAATATATTTTCTGTTTGCAGTCTAGTGTGGTATAATCCATTTATCCTCGTAAACTTCTGCCTTTCAAATTTGTCGTGCCCACACCATCGATTTCCTGACGTGAGGGGACCCCATTCATTCATTCGTTCGTTCGCTCGTAGAAAACTGCACCTGTTAACTTTAAAAATGAACGGGAACAGGGAAAATTACAGTAATTTTTAAAAATTAAATATATATAATCAACTTTGTGAAAAGGCAAAGGATTCATATCTAGACGTCCCGGTGATTGGTATAGTTCCCAGTGTCTATGGCGTTTGATTTAATATCTCTCGTAGGACGGCGCGTTTTGAATTAAATTTAATTAATGCCGAACAATACGCAGCGGTGAATTTCTTCAATTTGAATAAACCCGTTGGTGTATGCTGGTAGTGTTTGCCTACACGGTCGGTTCCATCAGGAGTTTTCGAACGGCAGCCCAATCGATGGCCGTAGTTAAATATTAAAGACCCGCATGGTTTGCAGCCATTAGGACGATACAATGGACTAAATGATAATTTAATGAAATTATTACGTGCTGCTAGTGGCTACTAACACTATGGTCTAATTTACTTTAAATAATACCGGGGGGGGATTTCTTTGTGTAAGCGCTGCAAATAATAAAATTTACTAGTAATTTAATAATAATTTCTATAAATTACGGATAGATAGTGAACATGAATAGTAGAATTTATCAGTAGTACATTAGTATGGAAACAATAATAATAAATAACTTTGCATGTGAAATATAGCATGAGAACTATTGTATTATAAGTGCAATAATCCACGAGACGAATAATTGATCTCAGAATAATGTAGTTAAAAATTGAATAGTATACTTAGTAGTAGCAATATAATACAAACATTAATACAATCAGTATTTTTTCTTTGATACAACATGGTGACGTACTTGCTTACATGTAAGAAGCTTATCATTGGTAAATTGTTATCATATCTAATCGTTGAAAATAGTAAATTGTTTGTAGACTAGTCATATACAGAGAGTGAAGTCCATAATTTACCAGTTATAGGTGCAAAATTATACGTGTCACTAAATTTAGGATTTTTTACTACAATACTTTTTAATTATCTTATGTAAACGCACAAAAAATAGGTAAATGCTCAGAACTTGTATACGTTATTATTTTCTAAAGGAGAGTGTAGCCTTTACGCCGACGATGCTGCCTTTGTTCCTCTTGCTCCCACAATAGTATTTCATACTAAACTAAATTTCAAAAAGCACTCCACTTACCTTACAACAAAAATCAAGAAAAGAGGTCTAACCTACAAAAAGCATGGTATACATTTAGAAACAAACACACACACATCTCTAAATTGATCTGCCGCCCTTTACTTGACTCTTTGGCTATCTTCTCTTATAACTCTCACCCTGTGAATTTCGAATTAATTTAAGACAAGGACTTCACAAATTCTTTTAGAAATCACAACCTCTCTAATAATAATAAATTTAAAAAAAATCAGGAGTAAATGTCTTCTAAATTTGTAATTGTATATTAATTTTGTTATGTATCCATTCTATCCATTGTTCAATTCAGAGTTTGACTTTTTCCTTTTATATTTGGACAATAATTGGCTATCAATTTATGATCTTAAGGCTTAAGAAAATTAATTTAACTATGTAACACATCATTCAATAAGTGTCTGGCCTAATGAAGAAACGAATATTTTGTTTTAGAAATTCCTCGATTTGTCTTTGCTCTGAAAATAAGCCTCATCTTCGACAATCACTTCTTCATGTGAGCCAAATTTCTTTCCCTGGGACATTTTTCCATGTCCGCAAAAATCCAGTAGTCGCTGAGGACCAAATCTAAAGAGTACGGTGGGTGGGAAGCCAATTCAAAGCGAAATTTATCCAAATTAACCATTGTTTTCATAGACTTGTGACCCTGAAGGGTTCTTGTGAAACAGCACTTTTTTCTATTGCATGTCAGGCCACTTTTTCTTGATTTCTGCACTCAATTCATGTAATATTCACTGTTGATTGTTCTTGCCTTTCGCAAAATTCCATGCGCATCCCAAAATACGGATGCCATAATCTTATCAGCAGACTTTTGAGTTTTTGGCCGCTTTGGACGATTTTCACTGGCTGCTGCCCACGATTTTTTTGGATTCAGGCCTGTAGTGCTGGATCCATGTTTCATCCATTGTCACATACCAACGCAACAAATCCTTTTTATTTCCCTTGAACAGCTCTAAACAGCGCTCTGAATCGTCGAAGCGAAGGTGTGAGCAAACGCGGCACACACTTCGAAAGAAACTTGCGCATGCCCAATGTAAAAAAATTGTAAAGATACCTTCTGATATCTTCAAGGTGTCAGCTATCTCAAAAAACTACATTTTACGGTCTTTTGTGGACATTTTTTATGTTTTTCGGAACAACTACCGATTTTAAGCGGTCAGAGAGTTCATCATCCATGTTTGCACGACCGAGTTTAAATTCAGCATAGCAGTTAATAATAGTTGATTTTCCTGGTGGAGAGTCCATATAATGCTTATCAAGCCTTTGTTTGATTCCAAAAATATTTTCCCCATCTAAAAACAGTGTTTAATCGACACCCGAAATTCTTTTTTTCTTTATTTCTTCATTGTCTTGAAAATTATAAAACTGGGATAACTAAAACGACTGTAACTTCTAAAGAATTCCATAAAATTATGACACATACTGTTTGAAGGTTAGTACTACCCGGAAATTACGTGCATCTGCCAATAATATTTCTTGGAGTTGGGAGAATAGCAATTAGAAGATAGTTTGGTGTTCATAACTATAGGCTTTTGGAATATAGTTGGCAAATAATGGGTTTTCCAATAAGAGGTTTCATTTTGATATTTATAACAACGAGTATATTTTAAGAGAAATCAATGGACATTTATTTCATTGTAAAGAGAAAGGTATGCAATTAACGATAGAAGCACCATATTCTTTTCATGAAACTTTCCATGACCAATTCGCACATTTGCGGCTGTATGTCCTCGATAACTTCAGGAATTCTATCTTTAAGGTCTTGAATCGATTGTCTTATCTTTTACGTGGCTATAAAGAAGAAAATATGAAGGTGTTAAGTCATAAGATCTCGGGGGGCAATTGTGATCACCTCTTTGCGAAATAAGACAGCCAGGAAACTTTTCTTACAAAATTGCGATTGTTTCGTTGCTCTTGTTGTAAATAAACATCGTCCACATCAATATCTTCCAATTCTGGCCATAAAAAATCCTATGATTAATGATTTTTTATATAGCGCAATCCATTCATGATAATAGTTGCACCAGCTTCATTTTCGAATAAGTAAGGTCCAATCACACCGCCAGTTCAAAAACAGCACCAAACAGTGACACGTTGAAGATGGAGAGACTTTTCAATAAGCATTATTGGATTTTCCGAGCCCCAAATGCGACAATTCTGCTTATTCGCTTGGCCTCCGAGGTGAAAATGTGCCTCATCAATGAAGATGATTTTTCGATGAAAATCCGGATCATTTTGATGCACTTCAATGATCCAAAGATACGACGTTGCTGGTGATCGACTGGTTTGAGTTCTTGTGTTAACTGAACTTTAAAAGCCTTTATGCAAAATACGGTGTAATGTCGTTTTTGGAATCGACAAACATGGGTTTTCGTTAACACTTTCGGCTACAGCACCAATATTCTTAATTGTTCTTGAGCGACGCACACCGTTTCGATTCTTCACATCACTAAGTTATCCCAACAGCTCAAATTTTTTTAACCAGTTTTACTATTGCTGGCCGAGAAGGTGCTTCACGCTTCACGACGAACTAAAAGTGCTTTAGTTTCGTGAATTGTGACTGCAAAATTTTCACCATTTCTGTAGTGAATTTTAACAATTTCAATGCGTTGTTGAAGCGTGCATCGTTGCATTTTAACTAGTGGCGTAGTTTTTACTTGTCAAATGTCAAAAAATAACAGCTGCAAAAATGACAGCTGCCCAGATAGCGGGCTATTCAAAATAAAACATCTTATTGGAAAACTCTTTAGCATGAGGATTTATAGAATTATAATAAAAGACTGACTACCGAAGGCTCTGAAAGGTCATTAGAGATAACAATGTCGTCAGTAAAGGGAAGAGCGAAGGTGGGATGATGGTGAGAATTAGAAAAATTACGAAAGAATGTAAGGTGGCATTTATGAAAGCTTAAATATCAAAAGAGAGTGTATTTGATCAACCTCTAAGTGGAGTTTATTAGTAATTACTTAGCTAAAACATGAAGAAAAAAATTATAGAACTAACGAAGTAGGATGGTAGGTGATTGGAGATAATAATAATAATAATAATAAACGTCTTTATTCAGAAAAAAAAATGGGCGAAGTTTAGCCATTTTAGATGATTTTAAAGTATTATTGGCCCAATAAGGAGAAGGGATAAGCAATGACAATTCCGTAATTTAAAGTAGGTCTCGGGATAGGTGTATAAACTGCGAAAATGTGAAGGCGAAGACGTGAGTGATAGTGGTATGGAAGATATTAAATAGATAAGCAAAATTTAATGCACAATTTAAAAAAAAAGACATACATTCGTTCATAGCATTTAAAACAAACAATAGCATTAAAAATAACAAAGATAAAATGAACAAACTCGATAGTTGTGGAGTGTACATGCTAACATGCAATGACTGCCCTAAAAAATATATTGGAAAAACAGGACGAGCCTTTGAAGAAAGGATTGCAGAACACAAAAGTGCATGGGAAAAGAAAAGAAAACACCTCAACGTATGCAAATCATCTACTATCCGAAAATCACACCTTCAACCAGGATTTCCAGATTCCGCACACAGAGAAGAAAGGGAAAAAATTAAATCTACTCGAAAACCTGGAAATCAACAGATTCGAAAAAACGGGCCTCCTGCTAAACGAACAAATTGAACTGTCAAACTCCCCACTACTTAAAAGATTTACCTCTCCATAGTGCGAATATATAGTTCTAAGTTTTTTCTAATTTTATTGTAAACTTTCACCTGAAGAAGCAATAAATTTGCGAAACAATTGTAGTGAAAATAAACACACATTTTGAAAATCTTAGTTATTTACAACTTTAATATACAAATGAATATGGATTTTCAACACCTTAACGCCGTATCTATCAACCAAAATAGATAGGACCAAGACTTCATACAGAATAGTTTTACTTTCTCTACTTAATGTTTAATGTTTGATTTTGCCATATATTTCGGCATTTTTATTCCAGTTTATGAAATTCTGGTTTCTGTCATACTGACAGTAATTGATTGTGTTAAAATGTCTTTGTTCATGACAATAGATTTGAGCGCAATAAAGGCGCACCTTGTTATTGTTCCAATATATTCTCAAAAACGGAGTTTATAATCCAGTAGTAGCCCTAGATTTTTAACACAGTCGGAAAAGACAAGAGGGGTCCCATTCAGGAAAATATGAAGAGATTGCAATGCAGCTTTTCTTTTTTGTTAAGGTCCAAAATTTATAGCTTTTGTTTTAACTGGATTAATTTTTAAGAAGTGCAAAGTAGAAAATTCTGATATTTTTGCCAGATCATGATTAATTTTTGTTTCAGCATTCGACATATCGCCTATGTCAAATGACAAATATAATTGCGTGTCATCTGCATATTGGTGGTACTGACAATGATTTATATAGTTAGGCAAGCAACAAGTACATATTAAAAATAAAAGTGGCCCCAGAATTGAACTTGTACCCCAAGTACTGATAAATTATTAGCCGAATCAGAAAAGGTTTGACCACATTTAACTTTTTGTCGTCCATTTATTAAATATGACCTGATGAGTGCACACTCTGATATACTAAATCCAATAGATTTAAGAATAGCCAAAATTAATTCAAACTTAACATTATCGAAGGCCTTGCTATAATCTAACAACACTAAAAAAGTTACTTTATTGTCATCGGTTCCCTTTATAATATCATCAGTGATTTTTAATAATGCTGAAGAGCAGCCATATGAAGAGTGAAATCCAGATTGAAATTCTGGCAAAACATTGTGCAATTTTATATGTTTTTGAATTTGTTGCTCTAAAAGTTACTCATAAAATTTAGATAAAAAAGGTAAAATACTTATGGGATTATTTATCTTAGGAATAGGAATAATTATAGACTCTTTCCAAGCACCCGGAAAGGTATCACTAGAAATGCTCTCATTTAAAATGTGGGTGATGTAGGGTATTAAGAAAGGATAGCAAAGCTGAATCATTTTAGAATTGATTTGGTCAGTTCCATATTGAGATGGCACGAATTGATTTAAAATTTGTTCAACATCATCATCATTATCGATAGCGAAAATGTGTGTACTTGGTTTTATAAAAAATGTTAACATCCAAAGAGAGAAATGGGAGAGACAATTAGAGAATCCTTTTGTAGCAGAGTCAGTTTATATCTAAAGAAGATTATGTAGCTTATGGTAAGAACACATACAAAATTGAAAAGTGACATACTTTAGAAAGGTAGAACTAAAGAAATAGATGGTAGTATTGTTGAAATTGATGAAAAATGTGTAGAAGATAAGAATTAAAAAAAATAGAGTGACATATCTCCTCGAGAATAACTTGTCAGTTTTTTATTAGTATTTTAATCAATAATCCGATTAATAAAATAATATTTTACTACGAGTTAAGTGTGGAGTTAATAAATAGTCTAGTAGAGACAAGATGTATGGAAGGTAATACCAGAATGTAATATAGAGATATTTGGAAGATATATATATATGTATATATTTACGAGGATGCGTTTTTAAGTTCATGGAATGGAATAGGAGATGCAATGATATTACAAAATTATTTTTCTTTATTTTCAATACTTTTTGAGCTACTTTCTTGATGGAACGAAATTTTCAAATTGGGTAAATTTACCCTATTTTTCTTTTTCAATATATTCACCTGCAACCTGAAAATAATTGGATATTGGGTTGATGAGGCTTACAATTAATGTGTAAATTCTCAAAACCCAAGTGTTTTAAAATGTAGGATGAAATAAAACACGATTTTCTATGTATTATTTCATCCTACATTTGAAAATGAAATACCACATAGTAACGGTCACCACCATTATGTTTCCCAAGTGTTTTATTTATCACCTGAAAATAATTGTTAGATCTATAAATTAACTTGTGAATACCTTCATAAAAAATGATTTATCCTTCTCTGTAAAATACGCTAAGATTGTAACCTTCACTTTTCGTCAGTGGAAAAGTTCTTTTTCATATTTGGAAAGAGATAATAATCACTGAGAGACAAATCGGGGCTGTAGGATGGGTAATCAATGATATCGAAGCCCACCTTAGGCAAAGCAGCTAACGCAACTTGACTCTTGTGAACAGGAGCATTATCGTGCAAGAGCAGAACACCTTTGATTAATTTTCCTCTTCTTCT
Source organism: Ontholestes murinus (assembly GCA_963969525.1). Lineage (NCBI taxonomy): Eukaryota > Metazoa > Arthropoda > Insecta > Coleoptera > Staphylinidae > Ontholestes > Ontholestes murinus. The sequence goes on from OZ018393.1 coordinate 17,404,167, forward strand.
CTCTCTGATAGCCTCTTTTAATTGTCATTGCTTTTTCCTTTGTGGCCTATAGGTCGAACTCAATCTGATGATCAGACAAGAAGGTTCTTCTACAACATGCCAATTTTAAATTGTATTTGCGTAAAGGCATCAGCTAGAGTGATGTCCAACACCTCCTGTCTGATTAATTAATCCATTCCTTTCTTGAGCATTAGAACTGCCCTTGGAGTAATACAGCTTGTTTTATACACCAGACTATAAGTGGCTTAAGGGAGTTTCTTTACCTGTTCCTTATTGATTCAAAATTCCTGCAGGAATTTTTAAATCTCGTATAACGGACACTTGATGTCGCTTTAAAGTCATGGAGATTTAATTGAATACAGCGTATGCCCATAATTAGTGTGGTTTATACCCCATTAGCACTAGTCCCTGAACTTTATGTTTCAGGTATTTTCGCCTTTAGGGTTTTCCTTCTATATTAGATAAATAAACCCGGACAGGAATCAATTCAAGATCTCAAGGTGAAGAACGAGGGATGGAACCGTCCATATATTATATATAATATATATTATGTATTATATTTATGAATTTCTTTTGAATAAACTGTTCAACTTAAAAAAAACACTGCGTTTAAAATTTTTACAGATATACTACGTTTAAATTTTTCTAGATGTAATGTCGAAACTGCGACATATGTTTCACCACACAGTGGCTTCATCAGGCAAATGATTAATGATTGTCTTAGACTACATTACATTAATCATTGCAAAAGTCATACTCATATTACAAAATAGAGACCTCCATAACTACCGTCCAGTTCCATCATTTCCAATTATATCAAAAATTTTTGAAAAGATTATGTATGAACAATTGTTTTTACATTTTCATAAAAATAATTTATTTGATAAGTCGCAATGTGATTTCTAAAAGGAAAATTGCACCGTTGATACAATCGCAGATTTGATGGATCCTTGTATGATTAGTATTGATGAAAAATACCAAAACGCTACGTTTCCAGACCCATCAAAGGCATTAGACTGTGTATGCCACATTATATTCCTCAAGTTATAGACTAATAATTTCCGTTGGGAAATAAAGAAATTATTATTATTATTATTATTATTATTATATAAATTAAGGCGTATAGAAACACCTTTTCCTTATAATAAATCAACAAAATTTCTTCTGTGTCCCAGGAAACCGTCTCAATGAACATTCTCGCCGACTGCAACACCTTGAATTTCTTCGGCCGCGGTGTACCCTTTTTATACCACTACATGGAATCTTGTTTAGACTCAGGTTCATAGTGATGAACCCAAGTTTCATCCCAAAAAACAGTCTTCATTACACTCGATGCGCTGCTGTATTTGTGGCGATGTAAGCAATCTAGGCACCAATCTTGAACTGACTTTTGACATGCTCAGATGATTACGGAAGACCTTAAAAATGGTTGTTTCAGTTATTCCAATCATTTTTGTGAGCTGTTTTTTTTTCAAACGTGCATCCTCTATTATAAATTTTTCGATTGTCTCGATGAGATCTGACGTGGTGACCTCAACAGGTCGCCCAGGTGATGAATCGCCTTTAATTGATTGCCTGCATTGCTTAAAGAGGTTGTGACACTTGTATACCATGGTTTTTCCTAGACAAGAGTCACCGTAAGTAGATGACATCTGTTTCAATATAGTTTGAACACTTTTTCCTTGCTTGGTAAGGAACTTTACAACGGCGCGGAACTCTATTTTCTCCATACTGTACAATTTCTTTCAGAATGAGTTGCTTCTACAGAGATTTTGGTCACACATGAAAACGCTTGAGTTCACTTCTTGTGTTCTTCCACTCACACCCATTTTTTAAGCTGACTTGTGATGGTCAATTTAAGTTTCTTTATCGCTATTCTTGGCTTCTTAAGCAACATTTTTACTCAAAACTTTGAGTATATTTTAATCATAGATTTAGAAAGGCTATCTCATCTTTAATATTCTAATTATTTATAATAGACTAGATCTGCGCCCTGTATGCCCAGTTTAATTAGTTCAGTGGTCTCTTAGGTAAAGGTTTATTATGAAAAGGCGTTATGAAATGAAAGATAGTGGTAGAAGGATTTTTGATTTTAGGAGTGTGTAAAAGATTGCAGGTTATACAGAAATGTTTAGAAATTCTTGGATAACAGGCTTAGAGGAAAATTTTGTAGCAATGTGTGTCAATAGGATTGCTTGAGTTTTAAGGCATCTATATGTAGCACATTAAATTCAAGGACATAAAATTTGTTTATAAAAATTTAACGATTTTACGATTCAAAATTCATAAAAATTTCAATCAACCGACTTGCCAATATTGAGGAATTTCAAAAAAATGATTATGAATTAACTTAATCATTTAGAAAAAATTATATTTATTAATTAATATAATTATAAGGGGATTCTCATAAATTTGAATGTAAAAAATTTCATTAACAAAATCTTCAGCACTTATAACACTGGCACGTAAAATTTTAACATTATAATTTTAGAAATTAATATTTGTTATTGTAAATTGTGTAAATACAATTTAGCAACCTAGCAATGATCTAGAACACATTGAGTTTTACTGTGAAGTAATATAGCTGTTGTAGTTCACACCGTCAATTATAAATATAACATTAAACCCTTTAATTAAAAGCGTGCATACATGTCCGCGCAACAAACACGACGATCTAATTAAATCACAAAACGCCGATGGCCCAAATTCGCTCGCCTCCCCCGATGAATGAACACAAACGTGCCCCTATTCATCACGCCCTTAATTGATTGTGCAACCCTGTAGTATATTTCGGTTTATTTTTATACGTGTCCAAAACGTGTGATTTGAAAATCAAATAAAGCCGGTCGCGCGTAGCGGGGGCGAAAATAACAACAAAAAAAAACCCGAATATTTTCCGGGGATTTCCCACGCGGATTCGCCGGCCGCCGTCCGGCAATCTAATTAAAATAAAATTCGACGCATTCCGAATATTGAAGGTGTCCGTGTAAGTGTAATTCGATTAGAGGTGAAAAATGAAAATCCGCCCGGTTTTAAATTATTTGTTTTTGTATTAAATTTTATGATTTTCACATTGGTGGAATAGAATAAATCCCTACTATAAAATTAGTAATAAAAGTAATAATTTGAATTTTATTTTTAATAATGCATCTGAAAATTAATATTTAATTTACATTTATAAAATTCGTGTTTGAAATATATAACTTGTGGTTACTTCCTCGGATATTTCAATTACAGTATTTGTATTTAAAAAAAATGTAAATATGCTTAAATACCCTACATGGATTAACTTGTAAGTTATCATTAATTTAATCAATTTATTATTATTTTCATCTAAAAATCCATTACTAACGGGTCGATAGCAGCTGATTAGAAGAAATCTTAAGTCTGTACACTTCACATCACCAAAATTGTAAAAATATTTACTTCTATTAATAAAGATGTCTCCTCTCTCCATTACTAAATTAAACTGTTCTAAATAAAATCCATAAAATATATAGGAAATTTTTTTGAACATAATGTATCGTCAAAAATGAATTTGCATATATAAATAATTCTTGGGATGCAGTTAATTATTCAATACAAACTCACTAAAAGGCCCATGCAGATATGACTCATTGAGTAAACTGACGTCGCCATGACACGAAGCCGAAGGTGTGGCCTCTGAAAAGTGATCACGCATTTTACTTTGTACGATACACAATGCAGGCAAACACAATGGTCTGAAATTAATTGAAAACAAAGGACTGTGTTATTGAGTAGTGAGAGTTCAGGATTAATAATTTATATGATGTTGTTGTTATGTAGCTTTTCGGATAAAAATGAAAATGGGGTTTATCGTTAAAATTAGCCAATTGTCTCCATTATAAATTTTCTTAGCGCTTCAACTACTTAATTGTTTGTTTTGGCTGTAGTAAAGTTCATTTGTTGAAACAACGAAGTGTTAATATTGCTAGACTCATCGATACTTTCATAGATATTTGCATTTTTTGCGAGATATAACGGGAAAAGTAGAAACTTTGCGAATAGCGCATGCATACTACGCAACCTCCGTAGTTAATTTATTTTTCATCAAGAAGCCATCCATTACGAGTTCCATAAGTCGGTATCTACCACCTTGAGACAACCAAGCTACGGTGACTTCAATATGTATTGCTAGCTCTTACCTAACTTTTGTATTAATTTTTTGACTTAGGCACATGCCATTAAGTCACATCAGTTCTATTATTATAGTTATCAAGTTATGAGCAATGCAATATCAACAGGGATACATTCATAGCTAAAGGTCTGTCATGACATATATTGAGAGTCACTGATTATTACAATATTTTCGGTTATGATTAGTTTAGCTTATTCTAATGCTTTCAGTATTGCTACACATTCAGCTGTGTAAATAGATGCGTTGTTATCGATGGTTTCTGCTAGATCAAATTTTGCCTAAGGGACAATAAAAGAGTATCCAAAGCCATTGGTCGTTTTGGAACCATTAGTATATATTTTTTATGGTTGATAAATTTATTATTTAAGAGGTCTATCAAGATGTTACAATTAACTGTACTAATTTCTGTGAATTGGGGAAATATTGGTTTTATTTGAAATACATATAGCATTGTTGAGGGTATGCGAAAATATAGTTGCGTTGGGGCTAGAATGATATATTGTCATTTGAGTAGTATCCACGACTGCACCAATTAGAGGTGGCATATTTCTCTTACTCCAGTAATCTCTTAACACCTCGGTATTCAAATTGCAGATAAGTCTCAAAATATGCTCTTTGTGTAAAGAGATTATTACTTTTCTAGCTACTGATTTTCGTGTGAAAGCCATTGATATTTCCTGAGATTCAGCTAAGATTGCATGAGATGGGGATGAGTTCATTGTACTTTTAAATTATTTGTGTTGCTTGTATTGCACGGTATAATTTTTTTAATGCTGAGTTACTTTCCGATTCATAAATAGTACATACATAATCCAGAATTGCTCTAATGTAGGCCCTATAGAAGATAATTCCTATGTACGGGTCTGCACCCCACTAAGTTTTGCACACAGTTTTAATTATACTAATTCCAGTTTCACATTTGTTGGGTACGTGTTGAATATGTGAATTCCATTGAAGTTTTATATCTAGAATAAATATTTTGTCTCTCTGACAACTGTAAATATGTATTTAAATATCTTGAGTTGAGTCCTTGATGGCGGATCTTGTCTTAATATGGTAAATCAATTCTGTGTCACCCATTCAGCTAGATTAATGACTATACTTATGCATCCTTGTATGGTCATATTCATATTATTGCAGGAGGTGTGTGGAGCAAAGTCATCTTCATATTGGATGCAATGTATATATGAAGGGTATATTGAGTGGATATCAGATATAAATATTAACAAGTAACGGGGCAAGAACTGATCCTTAAGGGAGCCCTGTATAAGTAATACGCGACCCAATTGGATGTGAGGTTAAGTTGTCAAATATGTATACTTTCCTCCCTGTATACAATGATACAATATTATAAACTACTTTTATAATTTTTTCTTCCAAAATGTTTAAAATTATAGAATCGTATGTCCACAAAAAAAGCATGGGTGGTAATGATTTTTAGAAAAGGAGCATTGCCTATTAGTTACCAAATCGTGCAAGGTATCAACAGTGCCACATCCACGTCTAAAACCATATTGCCTAATTGGAAACACGGTTCAAATCTATGTTTATACATTTACAAAAACTTATAAAGTATAGTTGTTTTATATTAAAAATATTTGGATCAATATATAGCTGATTTATTGGGTATAAAAACTCCTTACATAACATAATTTTTAATATCATATTTTGAACGGAGTTAATTTTGTTTATACATATACTTCAGCTGCAGAACCCCAAATCAATAGGCCATAGTTTAAGTAAGATTGAATAAAGGCATAATATATAGTCTTTAAGGAGTTCGAATCCAGTGTGTGCCTGATTTTCTTAAATATTAGTTCACTGTTCTGATTTTTTACACTAAACTATTGATATGACCATTCCACTTCAGGTGCGAATCTAGTGTTAATCCCAAGTACTTTATTGAATCCACCAATGAAATAAGCATACTACAATTACAATTCTGGTTATTACAGCCAAAATCATGAATAGTGATATTTTGCTGTATGAACTGAATTTAAGAAAATGAGTTTTTTTGTAATTTATACTTTACTTTATACAAGTTGTTATCTAACCAATAAATAGCATATTTGCTCCAATATATTCGAAATGAAGAAGTCAAAAGCTGCAGCATGTCTTACTGGTCAGGGGATGGATGTGGGTTTGAGTGGAAGAACACTGGAAATCAGTGAACTTCGCCCGTGATCTTTGCTGTCTAAATTTGCGTAGGTGTTTTTTTTTTGTGAATGTATTATAAGCAAGAAGAACAAAGTTATAAAGAATATTTTATATTAGATAGTTGCTGAGATACTTTTACAAATACTTGATCCCAAGAATTGCCGGTAATGTAAATGACTGTATCATCTGCGTACGATATCAATTCACAGCCACTATTTATTTCTGATAGTTCATTTAAATATAGAATAAATAATACTCGTCCCAATACAGAGCCCTGAGGCACCACACAACTTACCTCTCTCTTACCACTGCGAACACCATTCACCAATACCTGTTAGTACCTACCCGAGAGGTAGCTTCGGAAAAGCCTTAGAGATATACTCCGGAATCCATATGATTCTAACTTTTCCTATAATTTGGCATGATTGACAGTATCAAATGCCTTGGCCAGGTCTAAGAATACTACCGCTGAAGGCGTTTATGAGTCCAAACTTTTATATATACTAGATACTAACGTGGCCAAGGCATCCTCTGTACCTTTATCTTCGCAGAAACTAAACTGGTTTTTCGATAAGATCTTAAATTTTGATAAATAATGTTATGCTTGGGTTTTTATGATTTTTTTTGAGATACATGATAGCATGGCCAATAATTAAACATTTGATCATTCGCACTTCCTTTGTGTATATAGGTTTGGTTAGGGTGTCTTTTAAGCATGCAGAGAAGTGTCCTGTGCAGAAGCATCTGTTTATTAGTTTGCTTAGGGGATCAGCAATGAGGGCTGAAATTTGTTTTAGAACTTTTTCTGTAATGTCATCGATTCCGGGACACTTATTGAAATTTAAATTATTAATTGCAGCGATAATATTACATTCCACAATGGGAGTAAAAAAATGACTTATTTCATCTCTTTATTTTACAGTCGTACAATTGATCACGATTTATTTTATGCCTGATATCTTTTGATGCATTAATAAAATAATTATTGAATTCTTCAGCTATTTTTGAATTACTTTCTTCAATTGTATATTTTTTCAGCTTTGACTTTGCCCAGATTTAAACTTAACATGACTGGGAGATGATCACTTATTTTACTACCGGAAATTATTGGTAATATATGTTTTATTTTCAAATTCGATATGACAAACTCAGAGTTACCCTCTATTCTTGTATTCTTCTGTATGCAGTGATGTAAGCCCAGTTGAACACAAGTATTCATGCACACATTGCATTCATTTGTATCAATGAGTTTTATATTGATATTGGTATCCCCTGCAAAAATATCAATAATATTTTTCATGTATTCTGAACCATAAATATGTGGTCTATAGACGGAAGTGATGACAATTTTTATAAACGTTCTCATGAAAGTGAAACAAACCGTTTATTTCAATTTGTTCATTACTTTGTAGCAAATTATTTCTTATGTAGAAAACCACACCATCGCACTTATTTAGCTGTTATTATAATACAAGGTATAACCTTGTAGATTGAAATTAGTTTTTTCACATACCCATGTTTCAGTTAAAATTATAGTATCAAATTCGACAAAAATATCTAAATGCTCAAAATTTATATAAATTTTTTATAAATACATACATATCACGTAAAGTCTCCCCCAGTTCAAAGGAATATAGCTAAAAGCTATTCATGTTAAAAAAAAGATCACCAGATGTTCGAGAACATCATCCAGATAAGATAAGCTAAATGGGTTCCATTTAATCCTGAAGACTAAAAATGAATGAATGAATGATAATTATTTTCTTTCATCAATCTGTCATCTTGCTGGAAGCTGAGCGACAATCCGCTCAGTATATATGTAATGTATATAAATATTGGAATATTATTTTAACAAGAACTTCTGCTTATTTGCAAATTGGTAAATGGGTTTTCAGATCTCGAGATTGGTAGTAGAGCCACCATCCTCTATTTTCATTATTCCAGTCGGTTGCCTTTTGTTCTGATATCCTTTTCAGTCTTAACGTTGTAAACTTTGTTTGCTTACGAAAGTTTCTACAGGATTTTCTCTGTAGTTAATTTTTGTATTTTATACAATCGATGAAGCTTTTTAAATCAGGTCCAGTCAGTTTCTTCCTTGCAGTATTACGTTTAATTGAAAGCTCTTTTTGCTTCTGTTTTTCTTATTTGAGTTCCTTATTCTACTATGAATTAATAATTTGAGTTTGCTCTTCGTGAGATAAGTGGGCATTAATTTTTCATATGAGGAGATGAGAGCTTATTTTAATTGGGAAGCCAATGACTTCTACATGCGTCCTGGATTGTCAGTTTTCAGCTCCTTGTAGTTGTTTTAATTAAGTCTTTAAAATTAGATTTCTGAATGTTTCCTCTTCAAGAAGTTTATTATCTAGTTTATATTATATCAATCTGTAATTAAAATTTCTGACTACATTTTATAATATCAGTCTGTTATCTGATTAGTAGAAAATATTGGTCGAAATATAAAACTTACGGACATGTTTGTATACAAATGCACTTCAAGTATAATATATGATACTATAAAAAATGACCGGCTTTTTTTTGAAGAGACGGATATGGATTCACAACGTTTATTTAGTATGTTTCGATTCGAGCTCGATATAAATTCTAGATTTTTTTGCCTTGATCATTTACGTTACAACCTAACAACCTAAAATAAAGGAAATGTTAATTTTACAATATCTGTTCAATGCCACCAACTTGTTGGTAGGAGGAGAGTCAGCTGCATAAAAATGAAGATATGTTGAGACCAAGAAATACTTTCCATCTTCTTTTCACTTAAAACAGTTTACTTTGAAATATGATTGATAGTTGAAGCTATTATTTTCTGATACATAAAGTTCCAGTTCCACTGTGAGATCAATTTTTGAAAATAAAGGCATAAATATCATTCTCATCTCATAAATAGAAAGAGCCTTGGAAATTGTTTCATTGCTATATTCCTTAACTTTACAGTGTTGAAGCTATAGTTTTTAATCCCAGGTTAATCAAGATGTACCGCGAAGTAAATGCCTCTACCATCAAGAAATTAGATAGAAATAGAACTCCTTAATTAGGAGTACGGCATTTTTAAGTTTTTAAGATAGTGATTCACCACTTGAGTCGCCTTCTTGCAATGTAATAAGCTGTCTCGAAAGATATATATTTTTATCGATGTAGGTTTTAGGTTAAATTAAATGCACTTGAATGATGATGATTCTTGATAATGGCTTTGAGCCGCCGAAACTAGTCGAATAAATTATTATATTGTGAAAAAAGCCAAGTTAATTTAAATTAACCTAAAACCTACATTAATACAATGTTTCACCAAGTGATTAATGAGAAACAAGTATATGGTATTTTTATCTATTTTATAATATTAGTTCAATGTTAAGTTTGATTGTCAGTTGATTCTATATAAGTGATTTAGAATAATAACTCAACATTTACGCCGAGAAACTGCCTCTCATGTTGATGTCTCTTTCTTTTATCAGCAGGAATCTGATCGTCTTATCCTGACTTATGTTAATCGTGATAAATTTAAGCTTAGATTGAGTTCCATACTTACTGTGATTACTTCCTGTGGGGTTCGCACACCTTCCCTAGTTCCATGTTTTGGTCAACCTAGAGCTTCATAGCCTAATCATTTTTTAGAGGACATAGGGTAGCCTTGGTTAGCTTTGAAAGATAGTCAACTAACCATTAGCCAATTCAGTGAGGTTTCATCAGGCCAACATTTACCCCTTAAGTAAAACTATTGATTAAAGATGGAACTGATACCTTTTGAGATATATTTCATTAATTCGGAGGCAAGTGCCTCATCCAAATAGTTCTGGACGTAAATAATTGCGACTTAGAAGTACCTACTGCCAGCTTCATCGAAGGTAAGTTTTGTAGTTAGAGGTTCACTACTCCTTCAAACCTTTTCCTGGGATTAAACCCAGGAGATTTGGTAACTGAGTCGTCTGACCGAGACTTAGATCGGTGCTTGTTATTATGTTTGTCTGTTTTGGCAGAGCTGATCGTTATTGGTACTGCCTGTGGATTGGCTACTGTCTGGCCGATGGTCCTGAATTGTTACCCTGACCCACATGAAATATTATTTTTTTCATTTACCCCTACGATATGTTTTCCTGGGATTCAATACAAGAGATTTGCTAGCTGAGTTCTTATTCTTATTTGGATTTTCCCTTTTGAAAGAGCTGGTTGCACTTGGCAATACCATTGGCTTCCTAGAAGCTCCCCTTGGTCATCCAACCACTGCCTGGTTGACATCCGGGTTTCTGCTGGAATGTTCTGAGTTGTTACCCTACTCTACACGACATCTTCATCTTTTAAAAATCTTACAATGGATGGTTAACTGCCTCTATTTAAGACTTCCCATTTTGTGAAAGCTAGTCGCATTGCGTTTGGTTGTCCATCTAATTCTGTCTGATTGGAAGGTCCTAGATTTTTCCTCTGCATCATACGATATGCTATTTTTCCGGTGTTTTGGAGCTATAGATGCCGGACATATTCCAGAGGTGTTAACCCATTTTAGTCTCTTTTTATGTCTTCGGACATGCCCATTAGAGTGGTTTTAAGATTTGGTGATATCCAGGGTGGAGCAAAGTACACGAGACAGTGTCACATCTGGTTCAGAAAATCAGGTACTATAAGTCCAGCAAGGTGATTCGAGTACCAGGTTTCTTTCTTTGTATAACATTGGGCAATCATTCCTTTAACCACCATATGTTGACACGAAAACAGCCTAGGTAAGATTTTTCATGGACCCTTTCTGCCCTAGATCAGCCAGTATTTAGTCTAGAACAGAAGAACTGGGATTGCAATTAGAGAGGAAATCCAGTCCAACATTTTTTACACCGCGACTCTAACTACTACACCATTATAACCCGATTCACCCTTTAAATTACCTATTACAATAATTTAGATATTCCACGATAATAATAATAATACCCAACTGCTTTTAACTGCATAATTATCTTAGATAAGACTAATGGATATTAAAGTTCTTCAGGGCTAGGCATTGGATTATTATATATATTATTGAACTATTCACATAAACAAGGTGGCGCAAAAGTAATGTCATAGTTTGAATTGACTGACATTTTGTTATAAATGAAAAAAAAGAGCTGTGTTTTCATCAAAAGTTTATTTGAAAGTGTATTATTGGTTACATTACTTGGAAAATATTATATTGCTCAAATGGCCACCTCCCGAGTTGATGCAGAATTGCGCTCGATTTACTACATTTCGAATTGTGGCTTGCAAAACATCTGGCTCCAAAATGGCAATTTCTTCTTCAATGTTAGCTTTCAAGTCTTCAAAGGTTCTTGTTTTGTTGTGGTAAATGCAAGATTTTAAAAAGCCCCGAAGGAAAAAGTCTGGTACAGTTAGATTTGGTGATCTGGGCGGCCGGTTCAAATCTCCAAAACGGGATGTCATTCGACCTGAAAATTGGTGTCTCAAAATCTCCAAGTAACTGTAATAAAAAAATCGCACATGTTATACTTATTTTATTGTATTTACTCCGTGGATTCTATTACTCCATCTCTATCCATTTAATAAAAGAAAATAGATATATGTACTATGTATGTATATTATAAATAATTTATTATGTAATCATCTACAATTTCAGCAAAGGTATGTACATATTATTGAAACCGGCTAGATTTTATTGGAGTTCTACTTATTAGGCGCAGACATTATTACACCAGGAAATCAATTACCTGCCATACAAATTAGAAATTTCCCCCAAACGGGCGGCATTACCTTCAAAGTAAATTAAGTAGTACATCGCGTATATACCGCTGGCGCGCAATAAATCAGATGAATAAAACTATGGACGCTTTTATAGAGCTGGAAATGATTGAATTCGATTTTACGGCGGTGTACCTTAAAAATTCACAACGTATATCTAATTGAAACCCTCGCAATATATATATCGAATCCAGGCGGTACTATCTCGCTCCCTCTTCTGGTGATTATATTGCAATATTATATTTACAGTATAAACAATGCACGTTAATGGCATACAGAGAGCACCAGCAATTAATTGCTGATTGATTGTCAATAACACTCCTCTAATTGTAATAATGGTGGGTATTAATTTGGATTCGACCAAATGAACAATTATATTAAAGCCTTTGTGTACCTGACCAATCCATTAATTTTTTTACTCTAGTACGTGGTAATTAACAATTAGGCAAATCTGAGATGTAAACATTATGTTTTAAAACGAACATTAAGAGTAAAAATGATTTAAATTTCTGATGAAAAGGAGAGGATTTTCCGGGAATTGAGGTGCAACACGCGACGGTGCAGGTATTCAATTATGTAAATGATATCATTTATATCTTATAAGGTTCAACGGCGAGATTACCGGTAAAACCTGATATTCGTGTATAGGAAATTATAGAGAGTGCATTCTCACGTCGACTTCGTAATAGTTTTGGGCTTACCTCAATTATTGAATTTAACTCATTTCTAAAAATATTTTTTTCCCTCAAACGAAATATATTTAAAAAAAATGGTAATAATTTATAAAGTATATGCAAACATAAAATAATAAAAATTCACGTAATACGAAGATTGAGACAAAACCGACTAAAGCCGAGACGACTAGATGTGCACACATTAATCTAAACGTCATTCCGACGAGTACATCCCTAGCGCTGAAAATCCACATTTCGCTTATTTAAAATGGTACAATATTGTAACAGACTGTTTGAATTTCGTGACGGAAAGCCAACTTGGGAATTACAGTCGCTTGTAACGGAAAATTAGTAATCTGAGTAAGGACGTGCTAATTGTGCGACTCGATGCTCACTATCTAATATAATAACGACGATTAGCGCGTTTGTCATCGGCCATAAAATGCGTATGCAAATTATGGGCTATATAAATTTTAATATGCCACATTGTTACATCACTGATGCTGGCTGCAAATAATGGAGACAATGAAGTATTCAGAGATGACGCTGTCTTGAAGTTATGTATTTGTCTTTGGTGTGTGAATTATTTTCTACTTAAAAAAATTACAAGTAATAGTTAATATGCAATTATTTAATAACTTTCTAAAAGATTCATTCGATGAAACCTATAAAAAAAACAATAATTTATAAAGTAAATCTATATTATTATAAAGATAATCTATATTATTATAACAATTGCTTTTCTTCATCAAATTTATAATATTATAATTATCTAAATAATTTGGGACCTTTCGATTAAATAATCTAATGAACGACAATTAATTAATACGATGTACTTCTTGTAACACTTGTATTGATTTATGTCGTGGCCAAAATATTAAGTGTTTTAATTTAATACTTATTTTAAGTAAGGTATGTGTATTCGATAAACTCATATTTTTGGTGACTATTTTATTGCAGCAATAACAAATTCGTTACGCCAAAAACACTTTTAAGATATAACGACCGAAATCGTCGCGCACTCGTTCCAAGAACAATAGGTTCCGCTCTTAAATGTTTCAACTACATGACATTTTGGCGGTTTTCCAAAACTTTTGCTCTATTACGAACGAAAATTGTTGATGTGGTGCTTAACGATAAATACGGCCACGTAGGAAAATAATTCGTAAAACCGTGATGTAATAATACGATGGGATGTATTTAATCAATTTCTGTAATTGTATTACTGTTTTTCCCTTAACAACAACTATGGACCGGTTATGAACTATTTAGAACTCATCAGAACGTTTATACATATCAGGGGTTATAAAACACCGCCGAAATATAAATTAAATCGAAAGCAGATCGTGCATGTGGTCGACAAGGAAAGTAGAATTAAATCTTTCATTATTATTGTTTTAGAATCGGCTCTTCTTCTGGAATTAGTCCTAGTGATCCTTGAGAAGTCCTATTACCAAATAACAGGTCATTTGATTGAAGTTTAGAGATAGCTCAAATCAAAAGTATGAAGCAAAACCCGAAAATCTGGTTTTTCAGCGGATAAAAATCTGTGGCATTTCCAAAACCAATTCTAGGTTGCCGTAACGTACTTTTCCATTGAAAAACATTATATAGAAAAGGTTTTGATTATTAAACTCATAATATTGGTGGTATTTGCAACGCAGCGTGCATTTTTAAATGTTAGTTTTGGTCAAAATTTTCGAATTTCCGGAAAACTTGACGTATAACTTCGGTTGACAGATGACTTCATCGCTGTTTTTGGTCTTAAACACTAAAGAATACATGTAACACTTAGTGCAAGACATTTGCGCCACTTACTGTATCTGCCACTTTCTGTAATCCGGAATTTCGTCCTTTTGCTCTGAACGGCGATTTCAAGATTTTTGTCTTTATTCATTAAATACTTATAAAATTAAGTACTAACATTCTAATAACATACCTCATGTGGGAAAACATGATTTTAATTCAAAACGTGGTTAAGGTCAGGTTTAAACAATTGAATTTTTGAGAGGTAGTCCAAGTATTTACATTTTATAGTGCTCTCACAAATCTGCTTCAATATTCTAAGATTAGATTTCCTAGCATTTGGGAATTGCTGTTGGTGACTAGGCACATATTTATAGGTACTGCTTTTGCCCTTCTGAATTCATAATCAAAGTGTTAAACTTTTTAGCCCTTTCAGCCGTGTCACTTACCACGGGCAACTGTGATAAATATGTTTTTGATTTACTATATTCATCATTTGATTCCCACAAACTAGGCTTAATGTTCAGAAAATCTTTGTCGATTCCGAAACGCGAGAACAATTTTTTGCTTTGATTCGAAACCAAGTCACGGTTGTTCCTCAACTGTAACTCGGATGATTTTACATATTTTTTTTTGGTCACCCTAATATATATAGATTAATCAACATAGTCCCTCAAAACGGTGTTTTGATCTTTAGAGCTATTATATCATCCAGAGAATTTACAATTTCACAAAATCTCATGTATCTCATTTATGATCTAAACTGCCACTCTGTTTTAAAAGTGACTATTGAATAGTACCTTACTTGCTACAAAGAATCATTCATTTTGCACGCCCTGTATAAAGACGTATGATTGGTAGAACATGGTTCTAGGTGGATGGCAAATTTGGCTACGTCCTTTTTCAAAACATTTGGAAAGTAGGCAGTGTTTGACGTATTTGTATCGCAATTTTATAATCATATTATTATGACCATTTATCGAATTTGAATTCTAATTTTCCTCTTTGGCCTTTTACATATCTCTTTATATGCAAAAATATTACGTCAAATCATCTGTTTGTTTCTCATTCGATCAATGGAACAATCCGAAAAGCTCAAACTAACAGATCACCTCAACTTCTACAATATTGTTTAGAACTTCTGATAGAGTCACATTTATTCATTGTTACAAATGTGTGTAAGGTTGCATGCTTCATAAAAAGAAACTTCCGTCAAAATCTGAGTCTTCGAAGAGACTGTCTTGTTTTCTAACAATTTCTCTTGCTTGGGTTTCAACATCGGTAGAAATAGCAGCCTTTTCGCGGACTCCCTTTTGGAAGCGCTTTTTCCTCCGTCGGAACTATCATCCGGACTCTATAGCAAAAGAAATATTTGTCTTCGACATTGAACACCTACTTAGTGTCGTAAATGTCAATAACTAACTCCATATCGTTATCTATTTCAAAATTAGTTGGTCGCTTATTTTGAATGATCCAGTTTCTTTCTTTTGGATATTTATTTTTCTCATTCAGTAGTAACACGAATTAATAAAATAGTTTTTTCATTAAGTAGTAATCGATAGATACATAACAATACTTTCTTACAGAAATTTTGATTGCATAATGAAAGGCTCGAGTACATAAAACTATGATCTTCCACTCTTGCCTACTATTGCTTTGATGACACTGCTGCCACATAAGGTCTCTTTGGTGGACGTCGCTCCGCCATTTTTTTTTTTGGCTTATTTTCCTTCGAAGAGAGAGTTCCAATTATACTAGTTATGTCAAATTTGATAGTTTATTATAAATATAAGATTTAACTTAAGTTTATCTTATAGTTCGCTTTGTGAATTTCGTACTTCTCTCACTTGTTATAAAACTATGTATGTTTAAAAATGGCGATGTGGCCATCATAATACTTTTCCTGTAAGCAGTTGAAAATCTGTTATTTATTTTATTTTCAATTACAATGAAACATCAGCTCCGGTAAAAAAGTTCGTCTTCAAAAATACTGTTTTAATTAAAGTTACAATATATATGTAGGATGGGTGGGTGCCCATGTAGGGTGCCCACTATCCCACCCTCCAATCAATTTCAGTTTGTCGTTAATGTTTTTAACATAAACGAAGTAAATTTTAATAAATGTTATGAATTAATTCAATTAAACCCTCGCTTATGTTTAAATGATTGGAGGGTGTATTAGTGGCCACCCACCCACCCTACATATACAAAACTCTTTATACTCAAACTCTGCTGCCCGCATTTGTTTTACAACAAGCTCAACTCTTTGTATTTCCTTTTAATTTAAAAGCTAAAATTAATGTTTTATGTATAAAAAATGTATATTCAATAATAGTTGGGTAATTATTAGGTATTACTATACCTCCTTGGTTAGAGGCTATAAACCATTCAACAATTCAACTTTTAATATTATAACCTCAATCACAAATTCTTGATCCATTTTCAACCAAAAATGTAGAATGAGTTTTTTTGTCAAAAGTGTCGCTTCTAAAATAATTGTTTTAGTTTAAACAAAAATATATATGTAGGGTGTGTTGGTGGCCACTATCTCACCCTCCATTTTTTAACATAAGCAAGTGCTTTTTATGAATGTATTTTATATAAACGCAAACATTTGTTTAATAATATTTATCGTATGTTATTAGTTTTTTTCTGAAAAATTTGTGATAATGGACACCTACCCGCCCTACATATTTAATATTTTTACACTTAAACTCATCTGCGCCCGCATATATTCAACAACAATCGCAAATTTTTGTATTACGTTGTAAACTTTCTAAAACTGAAAGGTATTCCAATAGGGATTTTCGAATTTTGACAGCTGATAGCGGCCATATTGTTTAAACGGTCGAAATTACAGTTGAAAACTTTTACATAGAGAAAATATTTGATTGTTTTTAAACTCAGCTAAAAACTTTCTTTTAAACTTGCTTTATAAGAAAAAAAAAACAGATCAAATTTGCATAGTATAGTTGGAATTTGAAAAGAAATAATTCAAAATTTCTTCAAGATATAACATTAAACAATTTCACAAATAGAAAAAAATTGAATCAAAGAAATGCACAGCTAAAAATTAAAATTACTAACTAAAGAGAAACAGATTAAAATCATTCTTTTCTTACAAATTAACAGTTGAAAATTTGAGCTGAAAAAAGGCACTTATTAAGAAAATCACAGTTTAAAACATTTGAAATTAAAAAAAAAAATTTAAAAAACTATTGAATTTTGTTAGAAACAACAGTTGTAAACTTTATAAAAATATAATAGTCAAAAAATTCTCAAATAAGAAAAAGAAACTTAAAAAAGCAGAATTAAAAATTAAATTTAAAAAAGGAAATAAGTATATAAACATTACTGTGCAAGTTAGTTATATTTTAACCTTTAGTAAAAGGTTAAAAAAATTATTTTCTTAATAATTGTTGAAGAATTAAACAATAATTGAAAATAAGTTAAACAAATAAAATTTTCTAAGAAAATACAGCTAAAGACAGTTGCATTTAAAAAAAGAAAACAGTTGAATTTTATTCCAAACAGTTGAAAACTTTCAGAATGAGAAAGCAATTGAAATTTTGTTAAAATACAGCTGAAACTTTCCTAAGAAAATTTTTAAATTTATTCATAAGACCCGTTGAAATTTGCTTAATTACAAACAAAAATTTCTCAAATATAAACAAATTGATTCAAAAAGCAAAGCTAATTTTAAAGAAAAAAAATGCCAAATAAAAAATGTTAAAATCATTGTTTATTTAAAAAGCCTTTCAATTGTACCAAGAACAAAAAAAAAAACAATTGGAAACCAGCTGACAAATGACATTTACTTAGAAAATGACAGTTAAAAATAGTTGAAATTAAAAATATATAGAATTATATTTCAAACAACAATTGCAAACGTTATAAAAATACATCAGTATATATTTTTTCTCTCTTTTTTATATTGTAAATGACAGAACCACAACTTATGTATATATCCTGTGGCAACAAATACTTTTGTATTTGAATTTCAATCTAATGCTTAAAACAGTAGAAGAAAATTAAAAAAAATAAATTAAATTTGCTAAAGAGAATAACAGTTGATAACTTTTTTTACAAAATTTAAATTTTACAAAGACTAAAAAAACAATTGAAAATTAATTGAAATTCTCCTATAAAAGAAATCCTTGAACTAACAGAATGGTGTAATAAAATTTATACTATATAAAATAAGGAAAATCCTAAAATTCGAGATTCATTTTTTTTAAAGGTTTTCAGCTGTAACTTTTACAATAATATTTAAATTTAAAAAATTCTTGCACCAATGAATTTCTACAATAAAATATATTTAAATCCAGTTAAAATCTAAAATTCGAATTCCAATTGTTTTTCAGTTTTTCCACGATAACTTCTAAAATAATTATCAGATTATGGAAATTCCTGGACCAATGGATTCCTACAATCAAATTTACTTACATTAAAAATTTGAACTTCAATTGTTTTTTTTTGTTTTTACACGATAACTTCCAAACTAGTTATCAGTTTATGGAAATTCTTGGACCAATGGATTCCTATAATCAAATTTATTCAGATCAAGTAAAAATCTATAATTTGGACTTCAATTGGTTTTCAGTTTTTTCACGATAACTTCCAAATTCGTTGTCAATTGATAGAAATTTTTGCACAATAGATTCCTACAATCAAATTTATTTAAATCAAGTAAAAATATAAAATTCGAATTTCAATTGTTTTTCAGTTTGTTCACGATAACTACCAAACTAGTTATCAGATTATGTAAATTTCTACACAAATGGATTGCTACAGTCAAATTTATTAAAATGAAGTACAAATATAAAATTAGAATTTCAATTGTTTTTCAGTTTTTCCAAGATAACTTCCAAACTAGTTATCAGATTATGGAAATTTTTGCACTAATGGATTCCTACAATGAAATTTATTTAGATCAAGTAAAAATATAAAATTCGAACTTCAATTGTTTTTCAGTTTTTCCACCAAAATAATTATCAGATTAAGGAAATTCAGTTTTTCCACAATAACTTCTAAACTAGTTATCAGATTATGATAATTCTTGAACCAATGGATTTCCACAATTAAATTTATTTAAATTAAGTAAAAATGTAAAATTCGAATTTCAATTGTTTTTCAGATTTTCCACGATAACTTCCAAAATAATTATTAGATTAAGGAAATTCTTGCACCAATGGATTCCTACAATCAAATTTATTTAAATCAAGTAAAAATCTAAAATTCGAATTTCTTTCAATTGTTTTTCAGTTTTTCCACGATAACTTCCTAAATAATTATCAGATTATAGAAATTTTTGCACTAATGGATTCCTACAATCAAATTTATTTAGATCAAGTAAAAATCTAAAATTTTAACTTCAATTCATGATAACTTTCAAAATTATTATCAGATTATGGAAATTTTTGCACCAGTGGATTCCTACAATCAAATTTATTTTAGATCAAGTAAAAATCTAAAATTTGAACTTCAATTGTTTTTCAGTTTTCCACGAAAACTTCCAAAATCATTATCAGATTAGGGAAATTTTTGCACCAATGGATTCCTACAATCGAATTTATTTAAATCAAGTAAAAATATAAAATTCTAATTTCAATTGTTTTTCAGTTTTTCCACGATATCTTCCAAAATAATTATCAGATTATGGAAATTTTTGCACCAATGGATTCCTAAAATCAAATTTAATTAGATCAAAAATTTAACTTCAATTGTTTTTTATTTTTTCGACGAAAACTTCCAAAATAATTATCAGATTAAGGAAATTAAGGTATTCCTACAATCAAATTTATTTAAATCAAGTAAAAATGTAAAATTCGAACTTGAATTATTTTTCAGTCAACTGTTTGAAGTGAAAATTGGCTTCACAAATTTTCAAATAATTTTCAATTGTTTTTGGTAAAAATTCAAATAATTTAAGCTGTCCTTTTTTGGTTTATTTAACCTAGCGTACTCTTGACCTACGACAATAAACTATGCGTTAACATAGCACCTATTTCCCCGCTTAAACTCTAGCGTACTCTTGACCTACCTCAATGTATAATTTGCTTGTGCAGGTCAGGAGTACGAGGGGTCGTTGCATTGTTAATTGAGGTAGGTCAAGAGTACGATAGAATAAGTAATAATCAAGTTTATAAGGTTAAGTTAATTTTGTGCTTATTGTAGTTTAATGTTGCGATTATTACCATATCTAAAAACTAACGTTAAAACAGTTGACATTAACAAAGCGCTAAAACAATTGAATGTATTCAGAGTTAACAAATTTAAATTACTTGAATTTAAAAATTTGAAACTATTGAAAATTACATAAAAATAAATATTTAGGGAAAAAATTATGTTTTTCTAAAATAAAATTATAATTTTATCCGAAAACAGAAACAATTGCATTTTTTGAAGAACGTTTTAGAATTTTCGAAATACATTTTTTAATTTGATTTGAATTGAAATTTTCCAAAAAATCAATTAACATTTCCTTAGAAAAAGTAGTTTTTTACGACAATAAAAAATTAAATTAAAGAATTGAAACTTACTATAAAAACAGGTTCTTTAAAAAAATGTTATTATATTTTGCCAAAACAAAAAAAAAAACAATTGGAAACCAGTTGCAACGAAAAAAAGTTGAATTGAATTTTGAAATTTTACCAAAGCCAAATGAAAATAATTGAAAAACATGATTAATGGTTGAGGCGTTAACTTCGTGATATATTTTGGAAAATTAAACAAAAACGTTTACTTTGTTAATATCACCCTTTAGTGTAATTGAAAAACAGTTTCAAAGATGACACTTGCTAAGTTAAAAAAAAATAGTTGATGATAAAAAACAATTGACTGTTTAAATTTTACCAAAAACAAGAGGACAGCCAATTGAAAATTTTGAAAATTAGTTAAAAGGATGATAAGCAAATTAGTAAACTCTTTTTGTTTTTTGGTATAACTTGAATAATTTTGAAGCAAATACTAAATGATTTTTTGGTCAGTTTCAACTGTTTTTTTTTATTACTAAATTACTTTTGTTTTTATTTGTATAATTTCAAGTGGCCATCTTTACTTTATCTATATTTTTCTCGAAAACTTACAGGTTTTCTTTTTTTGAGGTGGTGCTCCATTGGTCAGGCAGCTTTATTCTTGAAATTTGTGCAAGATTTATGCAAAGTGTAAATAAGTTACCTTTGGTATACGTGAGTTTTTCTGTTAAGGGATAAAAAAAATGCATATACACATAGAAAAAGTTACCAGTATTGATAGCTATTAAAGAATAATATAAAATAATTGCAAGTTTTTTTGTCTAGATTATTCTTCTTTGCCTTGCCTATAAATCCTAAAGTGTCTTTACAAATTGCTTGACCTTTAATAGTGTTGTCATTGCTAATTTCGCCTTTATTGTAGCAAGCAGGATAATTTTTCATTGTCGTTGATGGACTGACTGACTCGATGTAAAAAAGTAGTCTGAAAAAGTACATGTTTCGTCTCAGCAAGGCGTTCGTGGATGGTCTTGCCTTGTCCCTGCTTTGTGTATGTGACGTTTTTAATAGTGACATCTAATACTAACTCTAAGCCCGATAAATTTTCCTCAAGCGTTTTAAATAAAACATAACTTTATGCATTGTTGAGTACTGTGCTGCATAAATTAACACCATCCACCAAATCAGAACAATAAAGTTGTCGTACAACTTAAACAAGGTTTTTGCAACCTAAAAATCAATATCGTAGTTTTCCTAGAGTCTAAACTTACATTTGCACCTAGATCTAAACCAATATACTGAGCCCAAAGATTTTTTTAGATCTAAGATTTAGTAATCAAAGCTAAGGGCAACCATCTAAAACGATCAAATAATATTTTTACGGTACAACCCCAATAATAGTTCAAATTACTTTTCAATAATACTTACTAATTACTTTTTTAGAAATGAAGAGAATTAGTAATGAAAATTTGTATTTACAGTATCTTATGAAACCAAAATTATTAATATTTATATAATACATAATGTGGATACATGTTGAATTTAATCCAAGAAATACAATCATCACCTACCTGTACGTTGTTTTTTTTTTTTTGTTTCATATTTGTAGACCGGTCGATCAAGAATAAATAAAAGAATATAAATTAGCCGGTCCGGAATTTTGAGGAAGGGTAATGGGGAGCAGAAAAAATTGGCCGAAAGGAGGCGAGCACGTGATTCTCACCTCTATTTGATGGTAGGTTCCGGCGGAATGTTGCGTGCGTCGCAGAGGCGGAGCGTTCAGCAGGTATAGACGACGGTTTTTAGAATTCGTAAAATTTCGATGGTACTCGATGCTGCTCGGTTCAGTTCATGCTTGCTAAGCTCGATTGGCGCGTCTACTTACCTCGACAGTTCTCACAATTAATACAACAAGTGTTTACGTTTTTTTTCGGTGTACCGTGCTTCGACAAGTGTTAAAAAAGGACGTACCCTAGTGTTTTTACGCCCTGTGGATTATTCATTACCCTTGGATTACCCTGCTTTAGATACACGGTGAGTAATATTCAGTGATGATTACATCCTCGCGAAAAAAACCAGTTGTCACTTTCATTTTGAGAATTTTCGCCCCGGGCGGAAGATTCCACCAAGACTCGATTTCGACTTGATATCCATAGTTTATTGTATATATCGCGTGTATTAAAAATATTTACAGGTGGTTCACGGCGTCGTAAATGTGAAATATTATTCCATTAAACTTTGTTAATTAATATTAGATTGATCGCTCCTCCAGCCACGGTATGTGAATTCACTTATTTGCTCTTGATAGATAAGTTCTGCGTGTTTCCCCCTCGTATTACCTACCCATTTGTTAACCGTTCGATAGCTGCGGAACTTTCCTCCCTGAAAAAAAAGGAAACCTCTTTGTCGGTGTTAAATAATGCTCGAATGTTCGATGGCCGAGCAACTTTTCAAAAATCTTTCTTTGTTGGTGTGCAGTAACGTCCAAGGACTTACGAGGCTGTAAATTTAGCGCTGATTCAAGTAATTAACGGATCAAATTCTTCCTACGTAGACGCTCCGCTGTGGTTACAATGCCGTGCATTGACAGCGTCTAACCGG
Source organism: Ontholestes murinus (assembly GCA_963969525.1). NCBI lineage: Eukaryota > Metazoa > Arthropoda > Insecta > Coleoptera > Staphylinidae > Ontholestes > Ontholestes murinus. The sequence continues at coordinate 17,427,713 of OZ018393.1, forward strand.
ATGTTATCGCGCGAGGAATACATAATGCAATGAAATGACACATACACACACACACACACGTTGGATAGTAGCTATTGAAGCAAAAAAAATGTCGGTAAATAGAGTGTTTTTTTTTTTCAAATTGAGATTATTTTTGCCGCGAAAACTTCATTTGACCTTGATCTTGTCCTCGGACACCACAGAATGCAGTTACTATGTGGAACATGTTTATATTCCAAAAATGTATTAACATTAATAATTTGGTCCATAATTTCCAAGTATTTAATCTGGTTTGCTGTGAAAAAATAACAATATAAACCTGTCAAAAACTATCAAGGCCAATCGACATCTTCTGCCAAAACGATTTTAATACAATATTTCCTGAAATATTTTGTCATTTTTCAATTGGAATTCTCGGATTGAAAATTTTCAACTTTCAATATGAACAGGTTTGGGAAAAATAATGGGTACAATAGATTCACCTCTATAAATCGATGTCCTAAATGTTTTAACATTAATAATTTGGTCAATAACTTATTTCTTATTTACTTAATTCATCTGTTTCCATTGATTAATTATTGTTACCAATTAATTGTTTTGAAAATCTAGTATTACTTGACAGAATAATAAATATAGATATTTATTTTTTGAATAATAATCATATTCGTAGAATCATGTCTATAGTTAATTGAATCATTCATTAAATATGAAATATTATAATTGCTGCGCAATTAATTATATTGCATAGTAAAGCTGACTATGTAAGATGCGTAATTACAGTAGCAATCATTAATAGTTATTTAAGGTACAAGTGTAAAAAGTGATGCTTTATTGCACGAACTGGCGTTTAAAAACACGAGCGAGGAACGAGCGAGTTTTTTTAAAGCCAGGAGTGCAATAAAGGAACTTTTTACACGTGTGCCTTACAAAATTTTATCTTCGATCGTAAAGGATTTCAAGAATATATTCTTATGAGTAAAATTTTATTGCATTTCAATAATTCAATTAATGAAAACATATTTTACCCGCAGTGCACTAATGAAAGCGTTACTTAGCAACCAGTAAACAAGTTGCACAAATGTCGGCCGCCATTATTATTTATGGAAAAAATGTTCGCTTTATTGTAATCGCTTCGACTTGCATTAAATGAAATCTTCAGAGTTCTTAAATCTGCCATTTGGTTTGTATTATATATTTTATTTATAGTTTATTAGTTATTTGTATCAATTAATAAAAAATTAAGTTTTTCGTCGAAATATATTCATCTGTCAAATTTGACAATTCTGGGCAATAAAAACAGTTTGACATTACCGTGCAATAAAAACGTAAAAAAGCACTAGTGCTTTAAAAAGCCACTTTTACAATGAAAAATGATGCAAAAAGCGTCTACTTTCTGTACGATCGTAGATAAATTTCATTAGTAATCATCAGGATTAAACAAGAAGTGGTCTTTTTCACATTTGAGCCAAAATATTCCTCTTATTTCGACGCCATTCGTCCTAAACTACCTTGATTGATAATTTTGTTAAAATCCTACTGTGAGATTGTCGTCTAGTTGGGATTTGCTAGAATTTTGATCGACCAATTCTTCCCAGTACAAATGTACGAATGAAAATTTTTATACCAATGAAAGAATATGGATACTATGCTGTATATAATAATAATAATAAACGTCTTTATTTGCTCAAAAAAATGGGCGAAGTTTATTCATTAGGGCTACGAAAAGTGTAATTTATTTGGACATTCCCCTTAACTCTATTAACGTCGATATATGTCTCCTTAAAATGTTCAATGATTATTCTCTTGGGATTTCGGAAACCACATTCACCCAATGATGAAATCTTTTCAGGACATTAACTCTTGGACATAGTATTTCACCAGATTTTTTGTATCATTCAATATCTAAAAATTGTATCTGGTTATAGAGAATTGTCTATTTTTTTAACTTTCTCAAGTATAATAGAAAAAGAAAAGAAAACGAGATATATATTTTGGGACGGACCTTTATTCTCAACTTCATGTTTTCAAAAACACACTGGTACCATAAACGCCATAATATCATTTTTACATAAGTTGTGATGATGATGATGATGTTTACACTTCAAATTGTTGTTATGAAGTATTTGAGAGTTAAATTATTTACCTTAGCCTTCTCAGGGTCATATTATACGGTATCTAGTATTTTTTTAATGAAATTAACTTTTATATTTGTCATTTTCAAGTAGTCAACTAATATAACAATGGCAAAATGATTATTATACATTCAATACCTATATTACGCCTTTGTACTTAGTAAAATAAAATACTGTCCCCTAATCGGGTATCCAATGTATGCATCTCTTTCCCTTCTACTGGATTGCATTCATCATAAATTCCTGAAGTTTCTGTCATTCAAGCAAGATGGTATTTATCCTCATATCGGAATAGCTCAGGATGATCTCCTCGATTGGCACAATATGACCTCTTTGGCTGTTAGAAGAGACAAACGCTGTGCAACGTTCCTCTGGAAGATTTTACGTGGAATGATTGACTGTCCACAGATTCTAGCTAGGATACCATGTAATATGACAGTCCTACATACAAGATTTCCTTCCACAGGAACGCTGCCAACTGCACGTACCAAATTATACATACAAAAAAATACAACCCTTAAGTGCGAAATATTGATATCACTTAATACAAGTACGAAGAATATTATTTATACAAATTATACAGTTTAGTTTGCAAAATCGAAATATTTGTTTGTCAAAAGCACTCCTTAATGCATTGACTTTGACTAGTTTAGTAGTATGTACTATTCAAAACATCCTCAAATGATGTTGTAGAAATTTTTATCCAAAATACAAAATTAAGACTATTTGCTTTAGTAAATTGTTTTAATACATGAACAGCAATACCCTTAGTATAAATATTCAGATGATATATCTAGTGTAGTATCATCCCCAGTAGTATTTACTAACTCTAAAATATCCGAATCAAATTGCCGTTTTCTAGAATCAGTCAAATGTTGTAAACTTAAATATGGATCAGAACGTAATATTAATTGACAAAACAGGTCCTCATTTGTTCGCTCCCTTGATGATTTTCTCGTAAAATGTTTACGAAATTTTTTCAAAACTTCTTTTTGCAATTGACCAATGGGTAAAATTACGTTATTAATGACCAAATCCTCATGAAACAAAATTGTATGTACTGAAGTAGGCGCATAATACCAATTGTATAATTAAACGTATTTTTGTGCGGTATCTAAACAATATTTTTGAAATTTATTTATTAATAATAATAATATATATTTGTGCACATACAATTTAGTTTACACAAGTCCTAATTAATACATATACTGGCATACATATACATATATACATACATATATATACATAAATATACGCAACTAATCTACAATAAATTACAATAAATAATATAAATATTAAAAAATAGATATAAATAGATGACTAATTAAAGGTAACACTTGAAAAATTATAAAAAAGATATTCTTCACATGTGTAAAACGCATTTACAAGTAAAAAATCTTTTACCTTTCTTTTAAAGATATTAAAAGGTTCCTCACGAATTTGTAATGGTAATTTGTTATAGAATTTTACGCCGTAATAATTTATTCCGGTTTTGGATTTGAAAAGACGGAGAGATTTTGGACAAATATTTTCTTTGTTTCGAGTATCGTATTCGTGTGTATTGTCGTATTGCTGATAGCTGCATATATTTTTTTTAATATATTTAAGGCACTCAAATATATATAAACTAGGAAAAGTTAATATTCTTAAATCTACAAAAGCTTGTTTGCAGTTTTCCCGATACCCCAATCCAGCTATTATTCGGACTGCTCTTCGTTGGAGAGTAAACATGCGATGCCTTATAACTGAGTGTCCATAGACTAATACACCATATGATATATGTGAATGGCATAGAGAGAAGTATGCTGTTCTCAATGTTTTTGTGGTTACTTCTTGAGATAAGCTTCTTAACAGATAAATGCTTTTATTGATTTTTTTTGAGATTTCATCGCCATGATTGTGCCACAATAGGTGTTGGTCAATATGAAAACCTAGAAATTTCACGCTTTCCTTGTTATCAACTGGATTATTTTTTAAAGTAAACACCATATGTTGTGTTTTAGTTGCATTTAGTTTAAGGCGATTACTATTAAACCAGACATTTGCCATTTCAAGAACTTCCTGATTTTGATTAATCACTTATTTTGAATAGTTTTGAATAGTTAGTTTCTAGTTTGGGTTTGTCCGCTTGTGTAACTTTCCAAGTTTTTGTATATAATCTATAGGCTATGTGTAATAAGCCCTCGAAAAATCTTATGTACCGATGTAAGACAGATAAGCCAAACTGAAATGTTTCTGGTTGTTCAGGAATATTTGGTATGTATTCCAAATTATTCATTTTTGATATTGTTGCTCGGCATATATAACACCTCATCCCAAAAGAATCAGCAAGAGCATTACATATTTTTACATCAAACATAGTTAGTTCTAGCAAAAAATTTTAATTTAATTATTATTATTTATCAGACAAAAAAGGTTCTAATAAATCAATTTGATTAGATACTTATTTTTTCAATTTTAGCGATTTCTTCAGTTTCACGTATCATCTGCATTCCTAAAGGTCTGCATTTTAACAGAAGATGGCCGAGGATTTTGCCATAATACCCGATTTTCATTGTCAATTAGCCTCAATGGCACTAAAGAAGTCATAAATATGCTTTTATATCTTTTACACTTCACTTTCAAAATTTAAATAATCAAATTGTCAAGTAATTTGAAGTAAAAAATTATTCTTGGATGTACAATTCGGGTTCAGAAATGGCAAATCCTCCGTGGATGCAATTTTAAAATTAACAGATATGATTATATATAGTTTTGAAAACAAATCCGTAGCAATAGGGTCGTTTGTCGATCTAAGCAAAGCGTTTGATTGTGTTTCTGACAACCTACTGATATCTAAGCTGAAATGCTTTAATTTGATGCAAATAGCATTAAATTAATGTAAGTTACCTAGACGACAGATATCAGTCTGTGCACATGGGAGTAACACAATCACAGATAAAACAAATTAAAAGAGGGGATCAATTTTAGTACCCATTCTATTCATAATTTTCTTAAACGATCTTCAATCACATTTAGAAAAGTCAACCACAGTTCTCTTTGCCGACGATTTTACAGTAGTAGATATAGGTCGTAATTTAGATGAAGTAAAAAGTAACAATAAACTTAGCTTAGAAGCAATCTCTAAATGGTGTTCAGAAAACAGTCTACTCCTAAATGAAAACAAAACAAAAAGCATAACCTTTAATGTTATAAGTACAAACGAGTCTTCGGCAGTTCTCTTTCTTGGAGTCAGTATTGATGCATCCTTGACATAAGACCTTCAAGGTAACAAATTAGCCAAGCTCTTATCAAAACTTACATTTGTGTGGCCAGTCTCAAAACCGCATATTACCGATTATTTGAATCACGCATGAGGTATGGGTTATTTATTTGGGGGCACTCAACCTGTAGGCACCTTCTTCGCATTACAACGCAAAGCTGTAAGAATAATGGCAAATGCAAAATATAACGACAACTGTCGATCTATTTTTATCAAACTGGGCATACTCACGCTCCCATCATTGTATATCAAGGATTGCCTAGTGTATATCAAAGAACATCTAGAAAAGTACAACACATATGAACATCATGATAACTTAACAAGATATAAGCAAAATATAAATCTTGATCAAGTCCACAAACAGGATCTAAGTATTACTGTGTAAAGTTCTATAACAAACTCAGTCTTGCTACTAGGGACTTGCCACTTAAACTATTTAAGAAAAAAAAAATACATACCAACCTTCTGGAGAAAACGTTCTACTCTTTTGAGGACTTTATTAACCGTGATATTGTCTGTAACTTTGTAAGTTTTTATTTGTTTCCGTTTTAAATTTTAAATGTTAGTTATGTCTTATAAAGGTTAAAGCTGATGTTCTTAATATGTTACTTTTATGACATTTTAATAAATAACACTTTGTCATAGTTTTCATCGATCTCTTAAGAGTCGTTGCGATATGTCATGGGTCTACGACAAAGCAACTGTTTTGCTAGGTTAAGAATTTGCAGTCGTTTACATTTTCTGCACGTTATTTATACCCCAAATACATAAATAAATTTGTCTATTCTATTATATTCTATTCTAAGTATTTTCTTCTGAGATCCTGGGTTTTACGCCTTTTTATAAAAGCAGAACTTTCAGCAAAACTCTTTGAAGGACGACCTCGAATACCCGAAGTTGATGGTCGATCGCAGTAAACGGATTCAGGAAAAATAATTTTTCTTTTAGCCAAACATTATGCTTTTTCATAAAAACACTTGATGTTCTATTGGACGATTTCCAATATAGAAAATATTTTGCAAGAAACATGTGTTCAAGCCAATATAAAATATTTTTACTTCATTTATTTTCTTCGGCAAGCCCGTATGTATCAAGTAGAAGAAACCTATACATTGCTCGTTTGATGTGGAACGTACATGTGTGTTCTAGTTGCTTCTACTCTGCGTAACATTTTTCAACATGTTTTTTGAGTTCCTTATAATTTTTTTTATCAATCATTTGATTTATTCGAAGTTTGCTGCCAGGTAGGTTTCAAAAATGATAACGTAGGAGCACAAATGAAACTCATGGCTTCTTCCCAATTTTTAAGTTAGTAAGTGACAGTCTCTTACGTGGCATTAGAGTCATAGTACCAGAAAACCAAAAAAATCAAACAGGCAGTTTCAGTATTAAAGTGATGGGAACAATAATCTGGGTCAGGAAAAGCATTTATGCCTTGTGGCGAAGAAGTAAATGCTGCTCATGGTTAAATATTAAATAATGTGTTTACTTTTTTGGCAAAAATTAAAGTAAACAAATGTTAAAGTCAAAGCGCAGGTAAAAACTGATCGAAAGTAAACCAAAGGCCGTTCTTGATAAGACAACACTAAATAAATGTCTTTACATTATTATTGTTATTGTCAGCAATATTGTTTTTAATAATTAAACCAATTATGAAAAGTAGTATCACGTTTAGACAATAGATGTCATCTTTATGATGTATCTACAATCGGTGTGGTTCTAAAAACATTTTCTTAATATCGTTTCCGCTAAAGTAGAGTTAATTAAAGATTAAAAATGTATATAAACTTACATATTTTCATTCATTCTAAATGCTTTAGAAAAATACAATATACATTGTGTATGTCCTAGTAATATTATCTATTTAATGTAAAATATATAAAGTTTTTTTTCACATAACAAAAAAAATCTTGTTTGACGATACACCTTAGACACCTTAGATACACGGAATTAATATGGACTAATTAACTTCGTTTAATGATATACTGACTAGACGTTAAATTATTGCTTGCGGCAAATGTATGTACTTGATTGCCCAAGGTAATTTCAATATCGATTGGCTTATATTAATTATGCATAAAAACTTCAGCTAACTTCAGAGAGCATAATCTTGGTAACGTTGTAGTCAATTTTGCTAAAGCGGGATTATTAGGACGAAGTCCATCGAAGGGTTCAAAGTAAAAGGCAACCAGGATAGTCCTTTAATTAATGAACGGACGCTTTACAGCATTGTACCTCATTGTAAATTGTAAACACTTTAATTGTATTAATGATGATAATTTAAATTTATTAGGTGTATAGAAATGATATAATAATTTAAGTTACGAGGGCCATCCGTAAAATAGTAGTCGTTTAGGGATATAAATAAATCCGATATATGTATATATTAACAAATATTAACGTTACATTAAACTACTTCTTTGCATCGTCACCTCGCAAGTTTAAGCATTTGGCGTAATGCGTAAAGAGTTTTTGTATCTCAGCTTCATATTTGTATAGAACATACATTAAACTACTTCTTTGCATTATCACCTCGCAAGTTTAAGCATTTGGCGTAATGCGTAACGAGTTTTTGTATCTCAGCTTCATATTCCTCCGCCGCCAAAGTATTGAGATCGTAAAAATGTTTCCTTCACATTATAGAGTCTTCTAAGAAGATGGTAATCTGAATCAGCCAAGTCTGGACTAAAGGTTGGGTGAAGTTCATCGTAAATGACTCACGGCCGTTCCGAACGCTAGTCATAGGTATTTTCTGTTCCTAAGTTGAAATTACGACACCAGCTCCAAACAGACGACTCATGCATTAAATTTTCTTCTTCAATTGACGATGAATTCATGATCGCAAGGACATTTCTTGCGTTGAGAAACCTACACCAAAGCCCTAATTACACAACTGGCGGCTTTCTTGGTTTAGTATAGTAGCAGTGAGTCGTAACCTTGCACAGAAGCAACTGAAATACAGCTAAACATGTTAATACACATCCGGCGGCTACTTTATTCGCCAGCACTCCGCACGGTACTACTTTCCTACTATCCCTCGTACCAGCAACTCAAGAAGTCGAATATTTTATGTTAATAGAAATACCTATTATATTGCCCTCTCAATTTATTACCCAGAACGATGGCAATGTTAAAAAATATATTTGTTTAAGCTTAGAAACGGTAATTTTATTTTATTGCCAATTAAATTGGGCATCAATCATCTGGACGTAAAATAATTGTACAGTTGCGCAATCCTCCAACGGTATTTGATTAATGTTTGTGAAGATATTCACACCTTAAACCACCAGCATTGAGTATCACGTAACTTACCAAATGTGTACCTTTCAAAACGTATCCTTGTGTCAACGCAGTTAAGATATATATATATCATTGACTAGATGGAGGAACCGATCCTTTTATATAATCTGGAATATCACGACGACTAATGAGGTAAATTACGGTCTTTAAGAAAACAATCGCGGTTGTTTTTCAGAAACGTTCGTTACGGCGGAGATAATCGATTCAAAAAGGCGGGAACGGTCTTTTCTTGGCAATTCGTTCCGGCGAATTACCACAGCAACATCCACAAAACTCGAGACGCTGTAATTTCCCGTTTCCTTCCAAGACAAACAATTCCCTCCTGCCGGCGAGGAGGAACGGCGGCGGAATGAAATTTAAGGACGTGGCATTTTTGTTAATACATTATTTAAGGAGTAATTATAATCTCAACAGTTTATCCAAGCTGAACTAAATGACTTAGTAAGAGACTTGGGTCTATCGAAGGATGCTGCACAAATTTTAGGATCACCACTGAAAGACAAAAATCTGCTTTTGGGTCAGCAGTCTGGATTCACAAAGTATCCATGTTTTTGTGGGAGTGGTACAGTGGAGCACTAAATTTACATTACGTTAAGAAAGAATTGACCCAAAATTAGTTCTTTTGCCTCCCCTTCACATAAAGTTAGGATTGATGAAGCAGTTTGTCAAAGCTTTAAATAAACAAGGTGACTGCTTTATATCCCTGTGCGACAAATTTCCTGCACTTTCTGAAGCTAAACTTGAAGAAGGAATTTTTGTAGGCCCTGAAATCCGAACCTTAAAATCGGACAGGTTGTTCCAGAATACAATGACCAAGGATGAATCTGAAGCATGAAGTTCTTTCGTAGAAATCATAGACGGTTTCCTTGGAAACGACCAGTCTCCAAACTACAAAGAAATTATAGCCAACATGGTGGAAAATTATAAAAAACTGGGATGCAATATAAGCGTCAAACTTATTTTCTGAATTCCCACGTTGACTCTTTTCCTGACAATCATGGATCTGTCAGCGAGGAACAGGGAGAGAAGTTCCATAAAGACATAAAGGAGATAGAGAGACGTTACCAAGGAAGATGCGATATTATAATGATGGCTGATTACTGCTGGACCTTCAAGAGGGACTCGCTCACAAAAATTCACAAAAAGAAAACTACAAAACGCAGTTTTGAGGAAAAATGGAACAATTTTATTCAAAAAAAACAACGATTGTCTAACGTAGTTTATACTGCTTTACCATTTTTTATTTACAAACATCAATAATACTACACAACTTTCTTTAAATATAGAAATATTTCAAAAGCAAATTATGAGTACACTTCCAATTTCCACTCATAATCTGGTATTCCATTACTAATGAGTTTGTCTAAGAAATCTAGTACGTCGATAAATTTTGCCATTACAAGGTTTATTCAATCGTAAATTTCGAAAAATATTCCCATAATTAATTACCAATATTTCAACATTTCCACGTATGTCAAAAACGTAATTTAGAAACCGTGGCATTTTCACAATTACGATTGCACGGTGTGATTGAAAAATAAAACGCACTTTTAACAAGTTTCTATTGTCCGCGTTGTAAAATTAAAATTGCAATAGATCAAGCGGATACCACTCACATTATCATTATGATTGTTTATTTGGCATTCACTTCGCGTCTGCTCACCTGGTTAAGTAAGAAATAAAATTCTGTACACGAAGACCGACTGACCAATTTTGTAATGGGCATGACGCAAGCGTTGGGGTTACCAACTGCGCCGAGACGCCGAACACCTTGAAAATTGATTGCGTTAAATTACTCAATCGGGTTTATGATTTCGCGCAGTTTATAAGGACACGATCGGGTTTTATTTGCTTCCTTAAAAAAAATACAAACGAATACGGTTTATTATGAAAATATTCGTAAACGTGACCGTTGCAGATGATAAACTGAAACTGGTCACACGAATGTCACACGTATTTTTATTGTTATTGCTTGTTAAACAAACTGATTTCTTTATTGATCTTTTACTGTTAATAATGTTGAAAATTTAATTTAACTTTTGTTAAAACGTTTACTTGCTTGTTTTCAATAACGTTATTTATCTTCTAATGTAAAAAATCATGTTAGTAATACATAATAGGAAATGTCACTCTAGAGCACCATTAATTGTATCCCAATGGTGAATGGTACCGGTCACCCATCCAACTGCTGACCCGAACTAACGTTGCTTGACTGTCGCTAACGCTAGTTCGGTCGCAACCGTTATTATATTTTCACGTACTTTCCCACTTTCCGAACATTGGTGTTTTCGGCATCGCAAAAAGATTACATTCATAAACATCCCTTTTTACCGGCTTGGCCAGTGTAGATTAATCAATTTTCTCTTATTATATTCTTCTATGTCTCTCTATCTCTTTCGCTTCGTTCCAATTAATTTTCTTTTCTCTTAGTTGTTCATGTATGATGTCGTCCCACTTTTTTCTGGGTCTTCATTTTTTCTTCTTCTTGTCTTTACCAATTTCCTATACTTTTTTTTTGTTAATCTCGAGTTCTCCATTCTTGTCATATACCCAAACCATCTCAGTGCATTTTCTTTGATTATTATTGTCGTTGTCTTTGCTCCAAGTTGTTCTCTTATTACCTTGTTTCTTATCTTATCTATTAGTCTTACTCCTGCTATTTTCCTTAGCGTCTTCATTTCACTGGCTTTTATTTTGTTCATTTGGTTTTTGTTTGTGCACCACGTCTCTGATCCATAGGTTGTGTAGGCATAAATGTGGCTTTGTGTATTCTCACTTTTGTGTCTTTTTTCAGTTCTTTTTTACTTATTGTTGTTTTATTTAGTGCAAAATAAAGCTTAGTGTTTGCTTTTATTCTTTCTTCTATTTACTCTTTTATTCTTCCATCTTCGGGTATCACTGTTCCTAAATATTTATATTTTTTTACTTGTTCAATTTTCTCATTTTCTATCTTAATTTTCGTTTTTGTTATTTATTATTTTTTCATTTTTTCATTCCAGACATTAAAATTGCATTGTAGCACTTCCTCGTTTTTGGCTATTAATATAAGGTCATCAGCAAACGCTAAATGCCCACTTATTACCCTTTTCAGTTGATGGAATCCCCAAGTTATTTTCCTCATCTTTGTATTACAATTTTTTATTATTTCGTCTATTAATATGATAAATAAATGGGCACTCATTACCCCCTTGTCTTAATCCTTGCGTTGTGACAAATTCTGCTGATATTCTGTTGTTTGTTTGTTCTTACATAGTTCTTCGTTCTTTTGTATAGAGTTTTGATTTTATTTATTGTGCTTAGTTGTCTATTTTTTTTATTCCGCGCTTTCCATATGTCCTCTCGTGTTATAGAATCAAATGCTTTCTTTATGTCTATAAAGCACATATATATTTTTCATCCGACCTTACTACAAGTTGTTTTATTATGAAAACTGCATCTGTTATGTTTCTTTCGGCTCTGAATCCATTCTGTGTATCATCTAATGTTTTTTCTACTTCGTCATTATAGATTCGTATATTTTTCCGATAGCCATATTCCTGTATAATTTTCACACACTTTACTGTCTCCTTTTTTTGTATAGGTATAATTATGACCCTTTGCCAATCTTCTGGTATTTTCTTTTCTTCAATTACCTTATTCATTAATTCTAATAACATCTTCTTTCCTGTTTCTCCCATATATTCAATCATCTCTGTTGTAATTTCATCATGTCCTGGTGCTTTTCCTAGTTTCATTTTCTTTATTCAATTCTCTAATTCCTCTTAAGGTATATTTTTGTTGCTCAGATTTTTTGAGACTATTATAAAGTCTATTGTCGACTTTTCATTTCTATTATTCTCTACCTTGGTATATTTGTGGATTTCCTTATGTTTAAATATTGTATTTGTGATTATGAGATTGTTTTTCCATGCAGAATTTAATAAGTTTCTTCCCGTTTCTGTTCATTGTTTCTTCTTTATGTATGCCGATTACTGGTGCGAATATCTCTGCTTGTTTTCCCACTCTTACATACATATTAATAATGTTAAATGTTTTAGGTAAATGAAAATCTTCATGGAGAGCTTTTAGTCTTTCAGTAAGACTTGATCAAGATTTTTTTATAACTGCATCGTATATTTAAAATCCAGTTTCAGGTTTTATGAGCAATTGCGGTTTTCTTTGTTGCAAGGGGAAATGAGGGTCGGCTGCCGATGAGGCAAAATGAGTAGTTCTTGTTTATTTCTGGGACACCAATCAATTATTTCGGCACTTTTGTCATTTATTTTAATAATTGTTAATTGTTTCTTTTAGTCAAGTTTTCCATAAATATTTAAAAGAGTTTTTCACAATTTCATATTTCTGCATGCGTTAAGCTTTTATTGTTTATTTAAGTAGCTTCCATTCTTTTCTGTTGAGACATTTAATTGTTTCAGCCTACAGTCAGTTTCAACTGTATTTTCCGTTACTTTGGGTGTTGTAACAATCGTCACTTTAAACTACAATAAAATAGAAATATAACTTTAATATAACCTTATAAAATGGGTCAATATTTGTTCTAGTGTTCTAGCGTACTCTTGACCTACCTTAATATACGGCACATTGCCCTAGCGTACTCCTAACCTGCCCTAATAAATTATGCATTGAGGTAGGTCAAGAGTACGCTTGTTCAAGCGGTAAAATAGGCTATAGGTTAACGCTTAGTTTATTGAGGTAGGCCAAGAGTACGTACGGTAAATATATAATTGAGTAATAAAATATATTAAAGTCCTTTACATTGTAGAAATATAATATAATATAATTTATTGAGGCATGACAGAAACACGCTGGTGTATTTTTGTAGTTGTAGTGTTTCTGTATTATTTCTAATATAAATGTTTTCTTAACTTATACTTTAGGCATACTAAAATTTTACACAGAGTAAGTAAAAATGTCAATTGGATAAGACATACAAGTTTCTCTTAAAACCTATTTGTCTTAATAATTGAGAATAATTTCAATTATTTTCTAAAAAGACATTGATTTTTACGCAACTATTTTTTAATAATTTATATTGATGATAGTTCATGGGTGTTTAACTGGTTCTATTGATTTAACAACAGTTTTTATTATTTTCTGTAGTATTAGCTGCTTCTTTGAAATAATATAAAATTATTAATTATTACTTCGTCAGTTTTTCATAGTGGTAGTAACATATATTTATTGACAAATTTTTGTACATATTTACATTGGAATAATGAATAATGAATGAGGTGTTAATGTATTAATTTGTCAAAAGGCTATTGACCAGAGGTCTTTCTGCCTTGTGCTGTCCAGTCATATGGCGTCAGTCGTGATTGCGTAAAAGGATGAAATGATGAAATGAAATCAAATATGGTTGAATTGGGATTTTTAAATTTAGGGTTTATACTAGGGTTTCTAGGAAGACAATATTGGGATAATATATGGAAGTTGAAGGGATTTTTGGAGAATTTTTCTGATAGGAATCGAAGGCGTTCTAGGATAGGGATAACTAAAGTGGTATCATATAGGAGCTGATTAGATGGATTGTGTAGAGGAATTTTTCATAGTATTTAATTGCATTTATCAATTTGTAAAATGTTTGGTTGTAAAGTCCATTAGTGTTATTTGAAGATAATAAAAATAATATAGACCAAGTATTTTGTATCTAAGTAATATCTACATTTATTAAGATAATTAATGTGTACACTAATACCTTCTTTTGTGAAGTATTTTTGCTATAATTTTGCTATTTTTTGAATTGTTTAACTTTCAAAGAAGCTCAATATTCGCCCTTTAACTTCTTAGTGTAATATATTTAATTGATTGCTTACTTAACCCGTTGTGAAAGATTTTTTAGTTCTAATCAAGATAGTTCTTGGTGTAATATTTAGAAATGCATGTATACGTTCATTTGTTATTGGTGTAGAAACTATGATGTTCTTTGTTTATTTATTTATTTATTTATTTATTATGATTCTTTTGATAACCTGTTAACAAAATACATTAATGGAAACATACATAAAAAATAATAAGAGGCTTCTCTTTCACCAACGTCTTGAGACAGTCTCTGCATGTCAACATGAAAGTCTGTTTAAAGTGGTAAAACAAAGTCATATTGTCTTCTTCTTTATAATGTCCAAATATTTTTTGAATTTGATTCTTGTTTATCACGTGGTGTAACATTTTTAATATTAACGGTTAAGATATACTACGCCTCCACAATTTAACAAAAGGAAGAACACCGGACTCCTAATGAATGATCAAACAGATGTAAATCGTTTGCCACTACTAAATATGTTTAATTTTAAAAATACAAATCCCTCCACACTAATTACTATTTAAATCCCTCACAAACTTGACTGATACCATTTCATCGCCTGAAGAAGCAACAGTGTAGTGAAACAATTGCTACAAGCCTAAGCAATAATAGTTTTTTGAAAATTATAAAAGTGTTTTTACTTTAACGTTTAAAAAGTGAAGATAAATTTTTGACAAATAAAAGCCTCATCAATTAATAAGTCGTGGTATTAGTCAGGAAGTAGTTATAGTAATATACATATATTACAAAAACACACGACACGAGTTTCGACGGTTTAATAATGTCCTTATCAAGTTATCAACTTGATAATGATATTACATAATTTTTAGTGGTTTAATGATGTTACATAATTTTTAGTTTGAGTTTATCATGAATTACCACGTAGTAACGGCCGCCACCATTCTCGTGATTTTACAAAATTTAAACGTGGTGAGTTATCTTAAATATTTATTTTGGAAACTTTTTCTCATTGTAGTGCTCCAGGAAGGTTTTTCCAAAAACTTCAGATTATAGGTATCTAAATTTAGGAAATTTACTTTTAATAATTTTCCTAAACGCTTATTTAAATGTACAACTTCCTTAGGATATCTAAATTTTTTTAGAAATTTTCCCTGTGTGTAGTTTTTTTAGTAAAGTGAAGTTCTACTTGGTATTCCCGTGATCAGTGAACTAAAAAAATTGCTGAATTCATGAACATTATGGGATTATACATCTCTATCAATTCTGCATTGAATGTGATATTACTCAGTATGCTATACTTTTGCTGCATTTCATGTAAATTTGGTGCTCTTATAGAAAGATAATGGATCATCAAAATTCTCTTAAAGTGGAACCCACGATCCCCAAAAGCTTATACGTTCTGCTTGACCGAACAACAGGTGATCAAGCTTTTGATTTTGATATTAAAGGCGCTTTTGATGCGAATAATCATATATCTATCTCTACACCCAAGCGTTCTAGACAAGACAATGATTTTGAAGATGATGGTGACTCGATAGCCGATACAAACTTTGTACCAAGTGAACAATATCACCATCATGAAACTGATGAAGATATAGAAGAGCATTCCTATCTAAAAACATTGTACAAGCCAAAAATTCCTTTTAAAAATAAATTTTATTTATTTATTTTTCTATAAAGTTTTCGGACAAAAACTCATCACTGGTCCAAACTCACCCCTCACAAGTCGTATTCGACCAAAAAACGAATGAACCGATAATTACCCAGTAAAAGCTCAAGCAAAATTGCATGAAACTAAATTTGACCAAACATAATCTAAGAGGTGCTGTAGTAATATCGATTATTGATACCAAGTATTGGACTATACTGGTTGACAGATTTTTATTTCCATAAAAATAGAAACTAAAAGAAGTCAACTACTTTATGATGGCTGTGACCGTTACTAGGTGGTAATCCATATTTAAACACATATTGAAACACTTACTATGTTTTTACCACAATTAATTTATTGGAATATGGTTTACATATATACAAAAATCACGACTAAGTTTCGACCTGTTACGGTCATTATCAAGTGAGTACAAAATTGTTGAGGAAGTACATTTATACCGGCGAGAGATTAGTGAAAATTTCCAAATGAGGGTGACGGATTATAAATTATGAATTTTTAATTAGATTTCCGGGAGCTGCCTGAAGAACGGGGTGGAGATTAGGTCTGTTTGTTCGTTGAAGCGATTAATTTCGGGATTTCTAGTGCGTTTATAAATTTCGGCCCCTCCTAATAGGTTTAGCCTCGAAACTTTGGTATAGCTGTGCAAAATGTTCACCTTGCTTATTTCCGGGAATTGATGTTTGCTTTCTAGAATATGGTTGGCGAATGAGCTGTGGTTCTGCTGCAGTCTGAAGGCCCGGAAATGTTTCGTTTCGTTTCGTTAACGTTTCTCCAGGCTGCGTCCAGTTTGGCCTACGTAGGCACTATTACATTATAACACTGTATCTGATATACATCCGATTTTTTTGTGTGGTCAATTTTGTCCTTTGAGTTAATCGAAGTCTATCAAATACTTTGCAGATGGTCTAAAGGCAATTTGTTGATTTTGTTTGCGGAGAATATGTGTTATTTTATTGATTTCTGCACTCAATCGATCCAATAATGCCGTGTAATATTCACTATCGATAGTTTTGTCTTTCTCAAGATAGTCGATGACCAAAATTCAATGCGCGTGCCAAAATACGATGCCATAATCTTGCCCGCCGACTTTTGAGTTTTTGGTCCTTTAGACAACTTTCACCAGCTGCTGTTCACTCAACTTCAATTTGCTTCAAAAGCTTCAAACGGCACTTTGAATCTTTGATAAGTGGTTGTTTCTGGTTAGGTATGAGCAAACGCGGCACCCACCTCGAAAGCAACTTGGACATGCCTAAATTTTCATTTGGTGGACATTTTTTATGTTTTCTGGAACAACTGCCGATTTTGGGCGACTAGAGCGTTCAGCATTATCAGCGTTTGTACAATCGGGTTTAAATTCAACATACCAGTTAATAATAGTTGATTTCTCTGGTGCAAAGTCCCTAAAATGCTTACCAAGCCACTGTTTAGCACCAACAGTATTTTCTCCATAAAAAAACAGTGTTTAATCAACACGAAATTTCTGTCTATCCATTGTCTTAAAATTACAAAACCGTGGTAACTAAAATTACTGTAACTTCTAAACTAACGGTCAGGATCCCATGAAATTTTCACACGTGCTGTTTGAAGATTAGTACTACCCGGAAATCACAAGGGTGTGTCAACAATGTTTCCAATATGTGTCAGACCGGGAACTTATTCAGTGACGTATTACAGAATAACCAATTTGTTGATAATTTTGATTCTCTTGTCAGCTGCATGGCTGCTATAACATTGTGTGGAAGTCGTGTCGGCAGTGGTTAAAACAGTTTAATCAAAGTGGAACTTTACCTAATCAAGGACACTCCCAACAAGTGCAATCTTATCAGAGAACATCGTGTAGTAAACAACGATCATCTCGCGAAATGCTCCATAGCAGCTAAATTTCCAAAAGCCAGGCTAGTGATTGAAATACCCCCGCCCCTTCGGATTCGTTGCCTTCACGTAGGAAGCTAAAGAAATAACAACTTTCTTTTCGTATCGTTTCCTGTTGCAATATCATTTATCGAAAGCTATACAAATGCCGACCATAGGTAGTTAATGTAATATGGATAAAGTCTCCAATATTCCAACACCGAAATTAAAGTAAGTTTTGAAATTAAAAAAAAAAAAAAACAAGGAGATGACTCCATAAAAGAGAGGTAAATCAGTCTCGGTTTTGATCGACTTAAGTTCTATCTTAACTTCTATCCAAACTTCTCTAATAGAACTATAAAGATTTTAATGTTCAATTAGCAGAAATCAGAGTGCTATGCATCTCAGGTAGTTAATTGCTTTGTGTCTACAGGAAACACATTTTCACATGAAATATATATCATCCTTATGAGGTTAAACCTTTTTTGAAAAGATTATAACAACAACGAACGTTTAAGTTGAAGTATTTTGAATATCGTATAGAATCAAGTACTTTGAGTCAATTGAATTGGTAACTCGTTAAATTCAGTTCATAAATTCTTTCTCCATTTACGTGATTAGAAAGAGTTTGCTTAGTAAAAATGGTTATTTTCGTTTGTGCAGAAGAGGTCTTTGTAGAAGTGTTACTCTTGAGATTTGCTATTGGATTAAATAAATATTCTTAATGTGATAATGGTTTAAGATCCAACTTAGACTAGCTTAAAATATGACTTAAACGTTGCTTGCTACTTACATTGCTTTTTCTTTTATGTTACTTTTAAAATAACGCTTTTAGGCAAACTCTAGAATTTTTTCATGAAAATGAAGGAAAAAAAAGAAACGCTGATGATTACAAAGAAGAAGTTGTGGTTTGGTTTTGTGGGTAGGAGTAATAATTTAGAAAATGTATTTCTACGAATTTCATTGAACATTAGTGCCCACTCGCACCAGCTCTGGTTAAATTTTTCGATTTTATATAGGTTATAGGTTAAGTAGGGTCTTAGTGAGGTGTGTTAGCCTCTCGTGAACTGCGACCTAACAGATCTATTGTTCTACCCTTAACCAATCACTTCCCAAGCAATCCCACGTCCACCATGAACCTGGTAACTATCTTGGGGGTGATAATGCTCACTTCTTCGGGGGATAATCGGTCCCTGCCGAAGTGTGAAAGACGCTTGTGAGCAATCGCAACACAAGTGCATAGTATGTGCTCGGTAGTTTCATCTGCCGAATCACACAATCTGCAGTTTCCACTTTCCTCTTTTCCCATTTTCCGCAAATGATATCGGAGGGCACAATGCCCTGTCATGAGTCCGGTGAAAGTTCTTAGCTCGTTCCTTGTGAGTTCAAGCATCTTGTGGCTGTGATCGAGTTTCAGGAGTCGTTTTGATTGACGTAGACCTGGTACATTGTTCCAATACTTACGTCTTCTGTCCTCTTCCCACTTTTGCACCACCTCTCTTCTATGCGCCATGGGGAGTCCACAAAACGGCTCTGGTCCTATAGGAGTGGCATTTGCACCTCTTTTTGCGAGTTCATCGGCCACTTCGTTGCCTTTAATATCCCCGTGCCCTGGGACCCACATGAGGGTCAACAAGTTGTTCTTCGCCAGTTGCGAGAGGGACCTTCGACATTCCCAGACAGTCCGTGAGCCGTGACTATAGGCTCGAACGGCCTTTACTGCGGCTTGGCTGTCTGAGCAGATGTATATATTTTTTCGATTAACTAATCCTGATTAACTTTAACCAGAATATTTCTGTTGCACCGTCGGCTGATTAAGTAACCACCGATCACAGAGTAATAACATGGAGAGCACACGTTTTTAAAGGGTTTTCATTTTTATTTTTGGTAATTTTATGCCGTATAATTGAGAACAGTGGCGCGTCTGGATACTTAATCTATATATAAAAAATGTCTGACAAATGTACATAAATAACTTCACGATTATAAACGTCCTGAAGTTAGTCGCCACGTACTTGGTACATTAACTGGCCAAAATCGACTGGTTAAATATTTGACGTTTTTGGGAAACTTTCGCCCTGATTAAGTTGCGGTGCAAACCGATTTTTCGGTAATCATTGATTAACTTTTAATCAATGGTTAAGTAGCTGCGGTGCAAGTGGGCATAGATCTATTTAAACGTAATGGACAAAGAACTGCGAAATGCAAGATTGCTGAAAGGAAAATGCTGTTATTAAACATAGATTAAAGTAAACTAAGTTGAATACCTTTGATCAGATCTTCAAATCTGCTTCTATGTTATTGCTGCATTCTTGCAAATGTAGAAGAAGAATATAATAGTAATAATAGCTTCTAATCCAAAGATATCATTACAAAAAATATTTTTTATATAGTACTGTGGTATCAGTCAAGAATACTTAAAAATTCTGAATTATAATTCAAAAAATGGGACATAGGAAAAGAAGTATAGTATATAGCAAATCTAACTTTGTTTCTATCGATTTAATACCAAACTATTTTAAAGTCTTTTGTAGCTAATGATTAATAATTACGTAGTTTTGGAATGAAGAACTACGGAGAATAAATCCCCTTTAAATTTAATATTATTATTATTCTTTATTAGCTTCGGTTTGCCTGCTGCTAAAACATATTCAAATAAATATATACATAAAACCATACAAAAAATTCGGCCTCAGGAATCAAATGTGGAGTTCACTGCTTCTATCAGCCTATATGTTTATTTTTGTAAATCTAACCGCAATTTTTGCAAATAAACGCCACGCAGGAATGTTAACTGGTCAGTGATCAAATTAAACAGCACGATATTCCCAAACAGTTTTTATGGGCACTAATACAAAAATGGATGTTACAAACGAGGCAGAACAGCGCGGTGGCGTTGACCTTTAAGGAATTTAAGATGATTGTGGAGTTATCCGTGGGAAACGCGAAACAATCATGACTATCCGAGATTAAAATTTACCTCGCAACTGTAACGTACTTCAGCTGCAAATTGTTGTTTCTTAGTAATAAACTCCGCTGCGTATTGTCCTGTAATTTACAATTTACAGAAACGCGAAGGAAATACGTTCGTTCGAACGGCTAGACGGCCTATTGTATTCTCTTTTGCTTAATCAGCTTTTCTATTCTTAGTAAGTAACTCGTAAAAAAATTAAAATTCGCAATTAAATGGAATCTAAATTAAAAAATAATCTTCAACAATCTATTATAATCTTACTAAGGTAATGTTTACTAAGTAATTGAAATGCAAGATTATACATAAATTCAAAAATGTAAAGAAGAAGGGTTTGAGTGGAAGAACCCGATTAGTAATTGTAAACTCTGTTCGTGCTTCTTTCGTCCAAAATTTGACGTGTGTGTTTTTTTTTTTTAATTTTATTGATTAGTAATATTTGTAATTTTCAATTAATAATAAATAAATAAAATTAAAATAAATTTAAGAAAATGATTAGAAAATGCTACAAGTAAAAAATTAAAAATTCCAAAACTTACTACAATGCCATTTTAATCGAGTCTGCATTTTCTTCATTCTATAGATACAGTTTTCTTTGACCCAAAATAAATTATTATTATTGCCAAAATAAACATCATCACCATCATCATTTAACTGCGTTTTTATTATTGATATAATTTTCACATTACTCAAGAATACATATATAGGAACCAAGTGCTTAATTAATCCTTTTATTTACATATATAGGATCATTTATTATTATTTATAAGATACATCATTTAATTACAATTTAATATAGATGTAGAAGAAATGCTATTTAATGATTAAGAGTAATTAACACTAATATAATTATAATCCTTATTAATCCCATTTTAACACCGTAAAAATTGTTCTTCATATAAATGATGCTCACCAGTCCATTTTCGCATAAATTTATTAATGCTGTTGATTTGGATTTATTAGCGATATTGTATACATTTGAGCCGGAAATTCGTTGAAATTCGGGGATTTGGGCGCGCTACATTAAAATCGTCATTTTGGTTTGTACGCAGTTCCGCCAATTTGATCTGTAACATAATATTCATTCGTTTCGCATTATTGCTCGCATTCTAAATGACTAACACGAAATTAATTCGATTTTAATGGTGAACGCTAATCCAGATATTCGAAATTGCATTAGCGAAAGTATCGATTCGACTAGGATGGATTTATCCGCTGTTAATGACGGTAAATTTCCATGTGTTTAAACAGTTTAACTTTAAAAGTATTAAATGAAAAATGTAACAACTGTAAAGCTGTTTACAATTTATCATAAAAATTGCGATTTTGTAAAAATTGATAGTTTATTTTTGCATTTTTGTTCGTAAGAGTAATTTTGATTAATTTAGCTTTTCATTTTCCAACTGTATCTAAAATAAAATTTCTGTTATAAGACTAAAAATTTTATGTCATTACAATGACATAAACATAAAATGCTTGTGTCGGACAAGCCATAGATACAAGATGGCTGATTGACTCTATATGTTTGCTCAATTTGTACTTTATTTATCTTATCATAATTTCATTTCATAAAAATAGCAAGAAATCTATTTGACCTACAGTTTTTTCTTTTTGTGTAAAACTAAGGTTTAAATATTTATTAGCAAAGGAAATAAATAATAACGGTATTTTTGTTAATTAGTTTTGTGTAATTATATTACTGAAGATTTTGCTTCTAATTTAATTTTGTTTTATGCCAATCAGAGCGAAACGCGTTACACAATGCTCTTTTTAGAAACACGTAACATTAGAGAGGGGTTACCAAATAAAACAAAAGCCTAACCGCAATTACCACGGAGACAGGGTCGACTAATTTCTGTCTGTTAAAATTATTCTGCAATGGTTTGCCAAGCCGACAATAAACCATCACCGAATTCAACTAATTTTTATCCGTTCACACCGCCATTGTTCGCAGTAGACAATAAATAATTTATGAACAATTGCGCCGCACAGGTGTGAATAATTAATTAGAGGCAATTAGGAATGGTCAAATAAAAAACAATTAATTATATTATAATCATGGATAAGAACCTCGACGCTCACTACTGTGCCTAAATGGCCTAGTTGATAGAGTGTTGAAGTAGAAATCCAGAGGTAAAAATTTAAACCCTTCTTCTTAGGATGCTGCCTCCTAACGGAGGTTCGCTATCATTATGGAAATTTTCACATTAGATGCAGCAGCTCTAAATAGTTTGGTAGATGTGTGTCCATATCACTCTCGTAGGTTTTTGAATCAGGAAGTTCTTCGTCGCCCACTTGATGTTTTACCATCTATTTTTCCTTGCATTATCAATTGTAGAATAAATTATCTTTCCCCCCTATTCTAATTTTCGTTTTTTTGATGGTCTGAACAAGCTCCTTTTCTTTTTGAACTAGTTGCATAACTTCCTCATTTGTTATATGGTCTCTCCATGATATTTTTAGCATGCGCCGATAGACCCACAATTTAAATGCCTCTATCTTTTTAGTGTTATTTTTCTTAAGCGTCCACGCCTCCATTTCATATAACAAAATTGAAAAAATGTAGCAACCCACAATGCGTATTCTTAGATGTAGATTTAGGTTACGATTAGTAAGGAGCTGTTTCATATTAACGAAAGCCGTTCTCGCGATCTCAATTCGTTTATGTACTTCTGTAGTTTGAACATTGTTATCTTCAATCCAGGTGCCCAAATATTCGTATCCTTTTACTCTTTCGATTCTGTTGGTTTCTATTTCTGATTTCTCAGGTCTGGGATATTATTGCTATACGTCTTGGTCACAATCATATATTTAGTTTTCTTTAGATTTAGCTTCAATCCGTAGTGGTTTGATACAGTATTGACTTCTTGAAGCATATTTTGAAGATCCATGTTACTGGTTGCTATTAGCACAGTATCGTCGGCATACCGAAAATTGTTAATCGTTCTTCCGTTGATTATTACCCCTCCTGAACTTTCTGTCAAAGTTCCTTTAAAAATAGATTCTGCGTACATATTGAACAAGATAAGGGATAGTATACATCCTTGCCTAACACCTCTTCGGATTTCGATCTCTTTAGATTGTTGTCCATCGACGTTTATTACAGCTTTCTGGTTCTAATATAAGTTTTAAATTAGACGGATATCGTTTGAATCAAGCCTTTTGTCTTCTAGGATATTCATCATTTTGTCGTGCCGTAGTTTATCAAATACCTTTTCGTAGTCAATAAAGCATAGAAATAAATCTACATTCATATCAAGGCACCGTTGAATCAAGACATTCATTTCGAAAATGGTTTCTCGCGTGCCAAGATTGTGGCGGAATCCAAATTGTGTCTCCCTTATTTCTAATTTTTTATATATACGATTGTGAATGATCTTCAAAAGAATTTTTTGAGGCTCATCAGGCTAATTGTGCTCTAGTCTGAGCAATCTTTAGCATTATCTTTCTTTGGTAGAAGAATGAAAGCACTTTTTAGCCATTCTTGTGGTATGTTACCACTACTACAGATGTTATTATATAGATCTACTAGATGGTGTATATTGTCATCTCCAATCTGTTTGAGGATCACTGCGTGAACTTTATCTGGACTAACCTCTTTTCTATCTTTGGAGTTATTAATAGCGTTTTTTACTTCATTGGAAGTTATTGGTGGTCTTTTGTTTTCTTCTCTATGTTCTGATCTCGTATCATCGAACAAATCATTGATGTAATTTTCCTATCTTTTGATCCTGTTAGATAAATCCATAATAACGTTTTCATTATTATCGTTAATCATCCTCTTTTGTTTCTTCTTTCCGGTACCAGACAGCTCTTTTACCTTTTTGTGTAGGTTCAATGAGTCGTATTTTTTCTCTAGATATTCAACCTCTTTGCATTTTGATTTTATAAAATTTCTGTATTTGTTTTTATCTCTTTCTTTGTGCTGTCTTCTTTCTTCCATTAGTTTAAGTATTTCGTCTGTCATCCATCCATGTTCGGGATTATTATTATGCTGGGTGTATCCTTGCCTCCGTCCAAGAGTGATTTTTTTGATATTACCCCACTTTTGATTTACTTATGAAAGGTTTTCAGCTATATTTTCTCCTTGCCTTAGGTTATTGTTGATATCTTCTCTAACCCTTTCTCTCACTTCTTCCCTTCTAAGCATTAGTGTATTTCATTTACGATTTTGATATTTTTGCTTAACTTTTTTAAATCTGGTTTAAGCGGCAACAAGTGGATTATGGTTAGATCCCACATCTGCTCGTGGGTAAGCTTTAACTAAAAGTATAGACTTTCGGTATCTTTCATTTATTATTATGTAATCTATTTGATTACGTACTATATGTTGTTCAGTGTGTGCTGGCGATGTTCATGTGTATAACCTTCTTTTGGGTAATTTAAAACCATGTGTTCGTGATTGCCATTTTTTTTTTCAGTTGGCAGTATTCAATCAGTCTTTCTCCTCTCTCGTCACCAAGTGCCCATGGACCTACACATCCCCTAACGTGACCTTCGCCTACTTTCGCATTTAGATCGTGTCATCTTGTTTTTTTGTGGTTTTCATCATCGCTTTTATCGGTTGTTGGTGAATATATTTGGATTATATTAAGTTTGCCTGTTTGGTATTTAGGTTGAACCATTATAATAATTCTGTTTGAGAAGTTTATAACATTTAGAACAGTCTTATTTACTTTTTTTGTTAGAATAATGGCAACCCCATATTTGTGTTTTTGGTCAACTCCTCCGGAATAATAGATATGGTGCGCATTGATGAGACAATCTCCACTTCCCGACCATTGCACATCACTAACCCCTAAAATATCTATGTTCATTCTCTTCATTGCCGCTATTAAAGGGTGAGCCATCGCAAGGAATCTTTTTAAAATCTCAATAAAACACAAACGGCTAGATGGAATTTGATGAATTTGCATTTATTTTGTAGCCAAGAGTATCCGGTTATACATGGAATATGACATCAGTCAAATGGCTGCCACAATACAATAGTCCATTCTCTCGACCCAATTTTTCAGAACATTTTCCAACGTCTGCGGCTCTATCTCAGCAATGGCATTTTGGATATTGAATTTAAAAACGTCAATCGTTGCTGGATTGTTGGCATAACAATGTTCTTTAATGGCACCCCATAGATAAAAATCGCAGCTCCTTGTTGGCCAATTCACATCTCCACGACGGCTTTGGCGATTTTTGAACTTTGACCGCAATAAGTCGATAGTTTCGTTGCTAGTGTGGCATGTCGCCCCATCTTGTTGGAACCAGATGTTGCTCACATCCAAACCAGCAATTTGCTCCCAAAAAAAGTTTGCTATCATGGTCCTATAGCGGTTTCCGTTGACCGTTCCGCCAGATTCAAAGAAAAATGGGCCTGTTAACGGGCGGAGCGGAAGACGTCCTGGTGATGGACTGTCAAGGAAGTAGCACCGGCGGTACTTTCTGGAACCAACACGCACTGGAGGTGGCCCAGGGGTCCCTGGCGAGGCTCACCATCGATTAGCAGCCGCAGGCTTCGATTAAACAGTTTCCCTTCGGTGATACTTCCTTGGGCTTCCACGCCACGTCAACCTATGGGCACCGGCTAGCTGTGAAACAGAGTAAAAGAACAAGAGAAAGTGTGTAAATTGAAACATGGGGCCAGAGAAGAAGAGAATATATTACAAAATACAGAAAGAATAGACAGAGATAATATACAATATATACAAAAAGGCAAGAGGCTTGAATCGGCGAACCGACCAGGCTGACCATCGCTGCTGATGGCAGACGACTGGTAAAGAGCGATGGTCGGGCCTGGTTTTATATGGTGATCTCAGGTACCGCGGCTTTGTTCTTGTCACGTAGGCACGGTAATTCTTGGAACAGGTAATTATCCTCGTTCGCCGAAAAAAGGTCCGATTTATTGTTCGGCACTGGCAGCTGCACATTTTGGAAAATTATCTCGTTTGGATTATTAGAACAATGCGGAATTTATGCAAATTATTATTAGGAGCAATGGGTAGCTCGTAAAATGGATTAAAATATAATTACGCATTTGTTACCACGTTCAGGTAAACTGAACGCCGGTAACAGGCCAATGATGCCGCCGGCCCATAATCCGCACCATACAATCTCGTACTCGTTCGGGGTGCATTGGCTTCTCAACGATCACGTGTGGGTTTTCCGATGCCCAAATCCTGCAGTTTTGCTTGTTTACATAGCTCCCGAGGTAGATAATGTTTCGCCAAAATTCACCATCTCTCTAAGGCCCAATTAGTGAAGTTTTATCGAAGTGGATGGTCAACTCTCTTCAACTGTTGTGTTATTTGGACCTTATAGGCGAATAAACCGATGTCTTTGTGCATAATACGCCTCATGGTAGTGCGACTAATGTTCAATTGCCGAGAGCGATGACGAGTCGATGTTCTCGGGTTGGCTTGCACACTACGGGCTACAGCAGCAATATTCTCGGGTGTACGAACCGGACGAGCTTATAGAGATTTAGTACAGTCCACCAACATAACAGTTTCATGAACTTTGTGCACAAATTGCTTCAGAACACAACCGAATTTTGTACGCAATTTTCGCACTGATTCTGCAATATACGAATTACATTCAAAGTAAATTTTTAACATTTCCCAACGTTCATCAAGCGTATAGCGTGCCATTTCGTTAACCGGGTGTTGTATACTGAAGAACTGTCATACAAGAGATTCCAAGAGATGGCCCACCCTTTACAGTGTGTACCTTCCATGCTTGGTACATACTTCTTACATTCCATGTTGCTATTTTAATTTTTGGGTTATAAAAGTCTTCCTCCCGGAGATCCGAAATGGGGAATTGAAGCTCCGGGATATTAATTTCGAATTGAATATTACAATTTCTACTATTACTATAATGATTTTCCTGGAGATATCCTTACGGATCTTTAATAATGAAGTAGCTTCTCGTTGCCTTGTGCATCCACATGCCGTTGATCATGACTGATTCATTAAGTTTTGGTATTATTTCTAATCCCAAGGACAAGAGGGTGCCCTTGCCTCTTGCCAGCTCCTCCACCCGTAGCTGTTGTCCAGCAAGAGGTGACTGCTTATTACGGCAGTCTTTCCGTCGACAGAGCCTCGTTGGTTATCCAGCAGGGTGCACTACGCACATGCGAGGTTGTCTTTTGGGTTACCCAGTTATTAGGAATCACCCCGTACATCCCGCTTTAAATAAATTATTTTTTCAGTGTATATCTAACGCACTAAAATTAAAATTTAAAGTTTTTCTCAATTTAGAATTAAAACACCTTCTAAATATCCCTAATAATTAAATTTTTAAGTCTTGGAATTGTAAAGTGTGTCTATAATGATAAAGATTCTATGATTTTCTAAAATTCTCAAATTGTAGAATTCCTGATTTTCGAGAAGTTGCCAATTTGGATTTATTATAATTGCTAATTTAAAAGTTGTTGCCACAACAACACTTTCTAAACGTCCAATAATCGTACTTGGCAATGATCCTTAATATATTTTTTTAAATTCTTAGTTAGTTGTCCGTTGATGATTATGTTGATGAAGATGTAGATGAATCATGAAAAGATATTATGTATTCGAAAATGGTGGAAGGATGTTTGGTTTTAGGGGGTGTAAAGGATTGCGGGGTAAACATATTGAGGATGTCTTGGATATTAGGATTAGTGGCAAATTTTGTAGCAAGGTGTTCCAGGCGGTTTTCAATGGGAATTATGTGGTTTCTTTGTTAGGTATTAGGTATTATTAATTTTATCCAAGATGCTAATAAATGTATTCCAATATTATACATAATAATTCTTTACAAAAATTTCGATCGCACTTGAAAAGGTTTGAATTCACAAAAAATGTGTTCTTCCATTCTCACCCTCTATTCGTCTAGCAAAAGTTCTGCTCCACGAAGTCTTTCTTGATGAATATTTATCACATGATTTGCCACATGTGGCCTTATTTGTCCCAAAAAGGGATTATTACAGTACGAGTAGTATGTTGGAAGGATTGTGTAGAGGGTTATTGGGATGCCTTAGTTTAGTTAAGGTTCGCAGGGCCGATCGTTCACACACCTGCAAGATTCTCAGAACAGGAGGGCGGGGATTTAGGAAAAGGTTTGCTGCATAGTCTAACAGAGGTCGACATATCATTTTGTAAATATTTACTGCCGTTTCTGTGGAAATTCCTTGGGTTTCAATTGAAGGTGTCTGAAATGCCGAGTTTTTAATTTTCGTTTTAAAAGTTTGGGAGTTGTGTTTGTAGGACAGTTTAGGATCAAAGGTAATTCCAAGATACTTACAGGTTGCCAATGGTGTAATATATGAATTATTTATGTTAATACTAAATGGAGATGTGGATGCATGATGGAAGGGGATGAAGAGATGGGATTTATTGGGATTGATGGTTATTCTCCATTTTTCAAACCAGTGCTGAAGACTGTCGATCAGCCCTTGCAGTGTACTGAGGGCTTTAGGGATTGTATTGCTATGTGCAATAAGTTCTGTATCATCAGCAAACAGAAGACAATATGCAGACGGATTAAAGTAATTGGGATTAGTGCCAAATCGTTTTTTATTTCTCAATAACCTTTTTATGATGCTCCAAAATTCTTTTAATTTCTAGAATCACAGAATTGCTTAGTTGTTTTCAATGGAAGCATTTGCTGATATCTTAATAATTCTGGACTAAGCAAAGTTATTTAATAATCTGGATATCAACGATTTCAACTTTAAACTTTAAATTTTTAGATTGTTACACGTATGCGATATTTTTTGGATTATTAGAATTTTAAATTTCTAGTCTTTCAGCACGTCGAGTTAAATAGTCAATAGTAAAATTGTGAAGGATTTTATTGCCGTAACAAATTTTAGAATTCCATGTTTCTAGTGGAATCTCACGTTTTTTTTTTAAGATTTCCACATTTATAAATTCTTTAATAGTTTGCGAATCACCAGTGGACTTTTTTCTGCCGTTTTATAATTGAAACGTTTTCAAAGTTCTCAGACATTTCTAGAGCTTTTGTATCTTTGGTGTCTCTACCTGTCTTCATCGTTTAAAAAGGTGAATCGTTTTGTTTTAAAAAAATATCATTAATTTATTTTAATAGCTTTGAGCTTTTGGATTTTCAAAACAAATCTGTTCACTTCTTTAGGTAACATCTTTTGCACTAGGGGGGGTCAATATTTTTAGTAGTAAGTAGTAACTATTTAGTTTCTTCATTAAGTAGGATTGTTCTAATCTGTTGACTTCTAAGTTTTCCACTAAGTTTTATTTAAGCTTAGACTTTTTTAAGCTTTACTTTTGCGTGTATAGTATAATATATAATTGATTAAGTTAGGTCAAGATTACTCTAGTATAATATATAATTTATTGAGGTAGGTCAAAAGTACGCTTACTTTAAATTAGGTCAAAAGTAAGTTGAACAATAAATTATATAAATTACTACAGAAATGTTGCACCAAGAAACAAGTGAGAAAATTATTCAAGAAATAGAGATTATATGTTTGTAATTGTAGTTCCCTTCATACACGCGACAAAAGTCTTATCGATAATTGAAGGAATAGATGATCGGAAGCATTGTGATTTTTAACTACCCCAAAAATGGACAATGCCATCAGAGGAGTTTTCTGAAATATTAAATAATATTTAGAAATCTACAATTTTAAAGGATATAATTTATCTACCGTTGAAATTCCTTGGAGAATTCGCTATAATTCTAGATTTATATTATTGGTAATGATTTTTAAAGAAGATAAACATTTTTTTATTAGTAAGTAATATTACACAATTTTTTTTGTCATCGTCAAGACGTATTTTATCAATAGTAGTAGCTTGTTATATAATATAGATACTACAGTGCCTTGAAGACGACGTTGAATCGAAAGTATGTCATTGCTTCATATTGCCACTTGACCCTTTCTTCACCAGAGTTGGTGGAATGCAAAATTATGACGTAATTCGTGGTCGCGCGTAATTCAGTCCCGCGTTTCTCGGCACTCTCACACCCACACATCCATCAATGAGTTTATTATTGCAATCCGTCTTCTCGACTCTTGACAATTCATCCGCCGTGTCTACTCTTCGATCGTGACCTCATATGCCTAACAGGCGTATCGATTCAAGCAGGATTGCTTACACGTGCGTTCTTTGACCAAGCCAAGAGTCGAAAGTGACATAACGTGCTGCGTCCAGACGGGAACGCGTGGGTCGGTAATAAAAAAAAGTGGTTTGGGCCTCGACACTGGACCATTTCAAAGTTAAATAAACGAGCGTGGTCAGCACTTACAGCCGTCTCTGAAAGTATAATAAATATAGTGGGTTAGACCAATTAACGTTTTTTGTATTGTATATATTAGTGTTGGAGATGGAATAGATGGTACGGTTGTGTGATTGAAAGAAATATTTGTTTTCAGTTAGACATAACAATCTTTGAAAATCGTTACGAAGTAATAAAATAGAAATAATATACTTTACCATAATAAATTTAGATTAATTATATACAAAGTTTAATAGAATATAATGAAGATCTGTTTTAAAATTAGAAAGAAATGTGCCTGCATTAAAAAAAACAATGTTTGTCAATGAGATTCAAACGTGAGAATCTTCCTTCTTAAGTTAAATATAATAAATTACTAATGATATAATTATATACCGTATATATTATAATTATCATAATTCAGCTATACATCATGATTGTTCCGTCATGAATTTTGGCGTGGTACTTGTCCGTGGCGATTTAATTAAAGTGTAAATCCGTAAATTACAGTATCAATTAATTATTTCATACGTATATAATGATTCGCGTTTAGTGTGCCGCCATAAGTAGTGGTTTATATAATAAGTGGTTCGCGTTTCACCAAACCACTGCTCGTGTGGTCTCCGGCCCGTGAAAGACCGCCCAGCTGCATTTGTAAATGTTTATTTCAATCAAAATATTTATGTTCTAATTTCATTGCTCCTTTGTATAAAAAATAAATATATCCGGCGATAAAAACCTCATTGTAAAATTCTTTGCGCTTTTATAAATTAATAATTTAATACAAGCCTGTCCCATTAAAACTTACAAGTTTATATTAACTTGGCAGAAGTATAATATTACTATTATTTACATTAAATTACTTCTTTTAATGAATTGAACTTGTATAGTTCGAGGTTGGGAAAATTTGCTTCGTGTTTGATCGAGAAATCTTTAGAAGATTCTGATACATTATGCCATAACAGGGCGATTGATAATGGAAGAATTTCTTAAAAATATAAAACCCAGAAAATTCATTCAATCTGGAATCTTTGGAAACCCATATGATTTTATTATCTGCCCAAAAAGTAAATCCTATCTTCTTTTATTTCTTCTGCATGTAGATTTATTATATTAACCCTTATAATAACAAAAATTTATAGTGTCAAGTAATACCGATGGGGTCACCCCTCTTTACCTCAGGAAGTTATGAAGTTGTTGTGGGTATATTTTATTTTAAAATTAATTACATTTTAGAAAGTTAAAAATTATTGAATGCTATAAATTTTTGACAAATTTTATAAACTTATTATAAAGATAATTCATTTTTAAAAGTTTTACATTTCTTTGGATTGACTTTCAGAACAAACAAGAACTGTGTGAATACTACACATAAAGCGATTGCATTTATGACATGTATTTGAGTATTTTCAGTTTACTTTTCTGGGACATTTCTAACACCTCCCACGTTTGAGTTATTCACACAATTCTTGTTTGTTCTGAAAGTCAACCCAAAGAAATGTAAAACTTTTAAAAATTAATTATCTTTAGAATAAGTTTTAAAGGTTCTCGTGAATGAACCTGGTAGATGGCGCTAATAGATCTTTTTCTGTAAGTACAAGTTGCTTTCCTAAGTAATAGGAATTGTCTCCATTTGTATCGTTTTTTCATTTGCCAATCTTTATTTAGGTGACACCAAATAATATAAGCATTCAAGGCACTAATATCTACAATTGCAGGCCATCTTCTTGTTTGTCTTTCTACGTGTATGTTCGAACTAGCTTGTCCATTGTATCTACACCTGATATTGTGTTATTGTAGTCAATTATTATTTGTGGTTTGTTCTTTTCATTTTCACAAATTTCATGAATAGTTGATAATAGTCTAACCATTTTTCCTTTTTTTGGACGTTTGTAATGTTGGCCAATATTACTTGGTTTTAGTTGAATATACTTGTCTGCCAAGTACATTTACCAGTTCTTGGGGCAGCTCTGGTTTATTTTTTCTAATTGTACCAAGCAATGTAAGATCCCTCGTTTCTAATTCTTTTGCTAGTTCAAAACTTGTAAAAAAATATCTGTGGTCACATTTCGACCTGATATTTGCAGACCCTCAACTATTTCTAAGACGACACGTTTTCCACTATAGACTAGGAAGTTGTAAACGTATAAAGTTTTACTATCACAAGCTGCCAAAATTTTGATACCGCACATTCTTGGTTTAGACGGTATCTACTGCTTGAATGAACATCTGCTACGAGAGGTATACATTTTCTGTTATATTTTCATAAGGCATATAGGCATCTTGAAATGTAGGTAACCACAATTCAAAAAATGTTCGGATTGGTGATAGCTTATCTGAAACTTAATTCCTTCGTTTAGCTTCAGCATTATCAAAACGCAGACACTGATATATTGTTGTAAAACTGTTTCGACTCATAGTTTGGTTGAAAATAGGGTGTCCATCTTTAAGATTCCACAAATTTATAATTTTTCATTGTGAGCTTTATTTTATAAACTTCTGCTAGTATCAACAATCCAATAAATTGTAGTAACTCCTCGTCATCTACAGTTCGCCATGAATTTCCATGCTTGAGTTGACTTTATCCATTTGTCCATTTTACGATATGATTTACAATATTGTCTCTAAAAAAGAGGCAAAAAGTACTGCGGTACTTCCAGTTTATTCTTATACCAACAATATAACTAAAATAAATTATCACATTACTTTAAAAAACATAATCACTTAAATGTAAAAATTATGATGTTGACTGAAAATTATTCCGACATTGAGTCTCACATAAGCGAAGAGCAGCTTATGTCAGACTCAATGTCGGAATAATGTTCAGAATCGTAGGCTGGCTGCTCTCCAACAAAATTATCTTCGTCATTATCACTAATATCATCGCGATCGTCAGCGGCATTTTCCTCAGCTTCATCATTTTCACATTCTTTAAGCCACCTCAGTAAAATTTCTTCCGCATCTTTGTCACCTATACGAACCGACCTGATTAGAGAGCATATGAGTAAAGCAAGCAAGTAACGCAGTAAAGACAGGGGAAGAACCGTTTAACATATGTAGAGATATCGGGGAACTACCGAAAAGAACAAGGAATTCCGGAAAAACTTGTGTCCACAAGCGTAGAATGCACCGAGAAAATATGTAATTGGGTCACTTAGTTTTGAAACTTTGTTTTTTCTAGAAAACGAGAAAACCAGTATATTGGAAGTAAGGGGCAAAATTCCTGGATAAGCAAAAATATTAATTTATGTGTAAAAAATATTTGAGGTCTCAGCAGACGCCATTGGTATTGCATGCAAAGTTTCTAGATACCCTATTTACTAAAATAAAATTCGTTGGTACAATGTTAAAAATATCCCCACGTCAAAAGTACTTTTTTTTTAAATTTTAACAATAATCGTTACAAGGATGATTTGATCACATATCTTATATGGGATCTTCAGTGAAACAGTAAATATGATGATACATTGAAATTAACTTTACTAAAATCTCTAAAACTCCTTGTATCTAGACCTGGAATGTCCTTCTAGAGCATTTTATCCATCCTTATGTGCAATTCCTAAGCCCTTGTTTCGCAACACAAGATATTGGCAGAAGCTATGACAAAGGAGGTTTTTAAATGTACGATATTTCATGCAACTGGTTTAATCTTCAAATAACCTTCTTTTCTGATAGGAAATGTGAATCCAAAAAATATCAATGCTCTGTTTGTTTAAAATTTTGTTGTTACTTCTTGTGGTAATAATTTCTCCAAAGCGATATCTATATTACTCGGCTTGACACAGAGATTACGAATCGATTCCCATAAAACCACTTACGTTTATTAGCCAAAAATACTTATTTCCATGTTACTTTTACCCTATCTTTTTTTTAATTTGTTTAAAGATTTTTATCTTATATAACATGTTTAAATATGTAAATTGTATTTTAATGTTTGGTATTATGGCCAATTTAGGAAATCAACTTTAACCTCCTGAATACCC
Organism: Ontholestes murinus; assembly: GCA_963969525.1. Classification (NCBI taxonomy): domain Eukaryota; kingdom Metazoa; phylum Arthropoda; class Insecta; order Coleoptera; family Staphylinidae; genus Ontholestes; species Ontholestes murinus. Next base: position 17,462,854 of record OZ018393.1, read on the forward strand.
ACATCTCTAATGCTTTCAGTCTTACGTTGTGAGCTTCAGTAGACACTTAATTAAAGCAATTTATTACATAAAAGTTCTACAGAACTCTATCGAATGTAAATTTTAAGTTAAGAAAGGGTTAAGAGTATTACAGTGTATTGAATGGAAATTTCCATTGTTGTTATCTCATGGTCAGCTTTACAATTACTATATATGTACTATTATTATGTATTTTAAAAATCAGACTTCTACAATTCGTTTCAAGGTTGTGCGGTTCACTTTCATAATTTCATTGATTTTATATGGATTTCATTTAGGCCAGTTGTACCTCTAGTTTAGCTGTTTTCAAGTGATCTTCTGATACCAGGAGGATTTTTTGTACTTCTTCCATTGTCTCTGCGCTCTTAAAAAGTTTTCATTCGTGTATTGTATGGTCTTTCAGCCGTTTCATCTTCAGTAACAACTTATTGTTAGTTCCGAGAATTTTATTTATAACATGTATTTCTTTCTTCTATAATTTTTTTATAAAATGGATAATGGTCATATTTTCGTTCTAATTCTTTAACCTCTAGACATATCTTAGACATCTGATTTTATGTTGCTACTTTAATTCTAATTAGTATTTGTTTTTTGATGATTTTATGCATGTTTAGTTTATCAATCATTCAATAGTCTTTACACTCATCTCCTAGAATTTTATTCTTGAAAATTTTAATTCTCATTAGTATTCGTTTGTTGATGCTCTTATGCAAATTTATTTTTTGTTTTATTCAGTAGTATTTCAGCTGTTACATCTCCAGTATTTTCTACAATTTTATTTAGGGCTTGTCTTATTTCTTCTATTGTTTCTATCTTACTTCTAATAAATGCAATTTTAGTTCTTCAATCTTAATATCTCTAAGCCATCAAATTTCGTGTTGTTTCTTTAATACTCATTTATTGGTTCTCTTATGCATAGTTTTGTTTTGTAAGCTCTTCTTTTGTTCTCTCGCTTTTTAGAGTCAATATATTCTTTTTATTTTCCTGTATTGTTTCTTGTAGTTTCTACCAGCTTTGGTCGGTATTTCAACAATGCTCTTCTAACTGCAAAACTTCTCGGTTAACAATCTATATGATTTCATACAGTTATTGGTGTAGAAAGCGATTACTTTGTGATACATCTTGTAAAACATAATCAATAATTTTAAGAGAAACTGCACTTTATTGATATCACACCATGTCATTAACCCAAATCCCATCTTTTTACACACCTACAAATACCTAGGAATCCTACTTGATCATAAACTATCCTTCAAACCACATGCCCTATTCTATTAAAAGCCAAGGCCCGCCACTTCCAAGCATTAACATTCAACAAGTAAGGCATTTCACAAAAACTTCAATAAAGTGAAGTTTTTTTTTTAAAGTGCTTGATTCTACATTATTTCATTTTTCTTAGTTGAGTTGCGGAGATTTGCAATTTCAACTGCTCAGATGAACTTTTTTGTAAGTTTATTTAAAAATTTTATATTGCTACAACAACCAACTTATGGTCCGATTTTTGTCTATGCCCAGTAATTTATAAAGCATGAAATTTCGAAATTTTTCTCGTACAAATATGTAGTTAATGGGTATCCTAACAATTCTAGGTAAGTATATAAGTCAACGGAGTTATAGTTTAAGCCAAGTATTTGTTTTAATGAGCCAATCCGTATTCTGCAACAGTTTTTTTATATTTTGCTTTTGCCAACTATTGGGTTGAATAATAATAGAGGTATCATTCATGTTTCTATAAAATTGCAAATTTCTTTCTGCGATTAGAACTAGTACTGTATGACAATGATGTTGTTTAATTTCGCACTTATTTATACAGGGTGTCCCGTTAATGCGGGGAAATGGCTGGACCATAGATTCCTGAGGTCAAAATATGACGATTTAACGCAACTTATCTATATCCAAAAAATTACAGTTAAGCCGGAATTTGGCTTCAAAGTTTAGAAAAATTTTATTTCTTTTGTTTATAACAATTGAACGCTTTATTTGATGAATGAAATTTATTTTTAATAACTACCATAATATAATACATCATTTCAGTTATTATGACTATTATTAGTTAACAAGAAGTATAAGAAACAGTAATACCACCACTTAAAAACTAAAATATTTTTTTTATTGGTGGATCCAATAAAAACTAAAAACTACTACTTGAAAGACCATTTAATTTAAAAACTTTTTCATCTCTTAATAATATTTGATATCTTTTACGGTTTTCCCACAAAAAAATAAAATATATATTTTTTATCTAGTAAAAACAAAATCTAGTGTTTCATCGAATCGAAAATAAATGTTTTTCGTGGCCGTCTTTGTTTAAAAATGGTGATGTGGCCATCATAGTACTTTCCCAATATTTTACTCGAAAACTATGCGGTTTATGCAAAAAGGTTATCCTTAATAATTTATTCAATTTTGAATTCTCTACAATTATTTGTCATATAACTTTCATGTTGCTTCAATAGTTTATTAGCAATTGGCAAAAATGTCAAAAATTTCAATTTTTATTTTTTTTCTCGGAAGTTAATAATTTTATGAAAAATATATTTTAACAAAATTTGTTCAGTTTCTCATTCCCTTTAACTTTTGTTTGAAAAGTTTTGTAATATTTTTTATATTAAAAAAAATATCGGAAAAAAACAAAAAACGCCTCGAGTAAACACCCACTTCCGGTTTATAAATGTTTACCAAAAGCTTTTCAGATCCAGTTTTTAACGATAAAACCTTACGTTTAAAGTTTCATCTCAATCGGATCAGTCGTTTTTTAGATACAGCACCCACGGACAGACAGACAGACAGACAGACAGACAGACAGACAGACAGACAGACAGACAGACACACACAGACACAAAAAATTTTTTTCCAGAAATTAGTTTAATGGACTCAGGGGACCTCAAAACGGATATTTCCGCAAAAAAAATTTTTCAAAAAAAAATCACGATCACAATACTTCCCCTATATATACTTCGTATATAGGGAAAGTAAAAAATGTAAATTATGTATAATAATTATTATTTAGTATCTTTTGACAATTATTAATTTTTAACTTTATTATAGTTCATAAATATTCATATTTGGAACAAACAGATATCTCGTTTGTATTAGGATTTTGCAAAGAAAATTGTTTGAAAAGTGTTAGATGTTGTTTTGATTTATTTTATTAATTGATATTATTTAATTTTTATTCAATTGAGTAAGTTTATTTACTTATTAATGAGTGCATAATGTGTATACTATATTCATATTTTATTTTTTGTGCAAAAACCGTACAAGATATCAAAAACAAGTAAGAGTCAAAAAAGTTTTTAAATCTAATGCCCTTTCAAGTAGATTTTTTTTGATTTTATTGGATGCACCAATAAAAAAATATTTTAGTTTTTAAGTGGTGGTACTACTGTTTTTTATACTTCCTGTCAATCATTAATGGCCAAAATAACTAAAATGATGTATGATATTATGGTACTTATTACTAATAAATTTCATTAAAATCAAATAAAGCGTTCAATTGTTATAAACAAAGAAATAAAAAAATTTGAAACTTTGAAGCCAAATTCCGGCTTAACCTTAAATTTTTGGATATAGATAAGTTGCGTTAAATCGTCATATTTTGACCTCAGGAATCTATGGTCCAGCCATTTCCCCGCATTAACGGGACACCCTGTATTATATTGTCTGAGTAAGGAAAAACTAAGTAATTGACTATCTACTTTTGTTGCTGACTATCATGCCAACTACATTAGAGTGGTTTGTTGATTAAAACATTTACTATTGCTTATGTTGCTTTTTTTTTCGACTAGTTTTGACTATGTATCATTCTTAAGGAGCCAAAAAGCAAGTGAAACGATACCAAGTGTTTTAATCAATTACCTAATTAATATAAAAAAGTTTTAGCACGAGTAAAGTTAGTAATTATTTTATCGTGCACCACTTTCTAAGAAAATTTTTGTTTTCGTGGAAGTGGACCTCTTTATGTAAGCTTGTTGGTTAGGACCAAGGACTCTTTCTATTAGGCAATTTTTTGGTTTGGTTAATGCTTTTTTGACCATTACTGTCTAGGATCCTCTCTTCTTGACCGTCTGGCCACTTTTGTCTGTAACTATGAACTATGAACCTACAGGCTATCATCAACCGAAACTGACTGAACTCTCTTTTTCTTCCCTATCCTACTTTCTCATCCGTCCTTGAAGCCAGGCAGACTGAAATGTATACAATATTTGAATGAGTGAAGGAAATTTTGTCTTTTGGTTAGAATTTCTGCGTAAGCAATATATACGGGTCGAGATGAGTTTTGCAAACATTCATTAATAGAAATCATATTGGAGTTGATTGGTAGAACAATTTAGAGGATTAAGAAAATTTTTGTTAATGTTCTTTAGAAAGATCACGCACAACTTCGATAATAGGAATAACAGGAATTAGAGAAACCACATGCTGCTGCTGTGGATTTAATTAGTGGGAAGAGCTCGATCCATCTGGTGTCTTTTATGATGAACATCCATGTCTCTTCATTTAGGCTTTCTGGGAGTAGTCCAAAGAGGTCCATTGCGATTACTTCGAACCTTCTATTTATTACGGGGGTTGTAGTAATCCAGGGGGCTTATAATTTACTGCTTTGTACTTTTGACACCTTTGACAGTATTTGAAGCAGTTGGCAATGTCTTTTCTTATTCCTGGCCAGTAATGAGTGCGAATGATTTTCTGCAATGTGGGTTTCATATCGTAGTGTCCAGCTGTAGGATTATCATGAAATTTCGTTAATACTTCTTTACTCTGTTTTTAAGTTGCAGTTCTTCCATGGCATCATCGGGTGAATATCTGTAGAGAATTCCCTTTCTGTCTATTGACTAATTTCTTCAGGTTTATTACGCTCAAATCTGTCGACGATTTTTTGTAAATCCTCATCCTCAAGTTGTTCTTGGCCCGAGTCTAGGAGGAGGTCCCCTGTGATTAGGTTGATTCATGTCTTATCTTTTGGGGGTTTGGAGAAAAAAATCGGCGATGTGGTTGGCTTATCCAGGCGTGTATTTAATGGTAATGTTATAGGGCTGTAGTTGAATTGCGCATCTTGTGAGGCATCCGCTGGGTGACTTTAACGTCATTAACTACTTAAGTGAAATGCCCAAATTATGGCCAAAACTTCCCGTTCTGTGGTTCTGTAGTTTATCTCTGCTCCTTTTGGGAGGCGGTTGGCGTATTCCATGGGTCTTTCGTCTCTGCATCAAAGCTGCGCTAACGTATCCGTTAGCATCGGTCCTTATTACAAATTGGGCAGTTTGATCGCCTTGCTGCAGTATCGGAGTGTTGACCAGGGTTTGCTTTAACGTTTCAGAAGCTTCCTTTGCATTAATTTGCACAAATCCTAGGAGCTGTTTGATGGTTTTCGGAGCTGAGCTTAAATTATCGTTGCGACTTTGTCTGGATTGGGCTGCAGTCTACTTGGGCGAATGATGTGACCTTTGTGGAACCAAATCTACACTTTTTCCAATTAATTCTGAACTGGAACTTTTTTAGGTTTTGAAATAACTTTTCCAGATCTTGAATATGTTCTTGTATAGAACCGGATAAGACTATCAAGTCATCCAAGTATACGAGTAATCTCGTTGGCTCGGTTTCGGTCTTCACCTAATCCATCAATATCTGGAATGTTGCGGGCGCAGTCCGAAAGGTAAGGTATTCGTTTATCCCGATATAATCCGAAGTGGTTGATGAAGGTGGTCTTATCTTGGTCCTTCTCATTCACACTTATCTGGTGATTACCAGATTGAAAGTCTAAGGTGGAGATGATGGAGACTTCTATCGAACGGAGAAGATCATCGATCCATGGGAGCTTGATTAGGGCAGTGATTCAGCAGTAATCAATGCATAACTGGATTTTTCCTTTTGAATTCGGTACAATGACTGCGAAACTGACCATACGCTTTCGCACTTTTCGATGATTTAATTTTCTAGTACCTGTTAAACTTTTAATTTTTCCGTCCTGGAGATAAGTAATTGTGCTGGGAGATCGGGAAGTGATCTCCAGTGTTAATGTAATATTTTACGGCCTTGGGGAGTCCTTTGTTTTCAGAAAAATGCAGATGTCACTGTAAAATATGATTAAGGGCGGCTCTTTCTGGAAGTGGCAGGTTTTAGGCTTCATTTACATCTCTGAGAATGATGTCTTCCATGTTGAAGGAGGCGAAGGGTTGATTGTAGACGAGATTTATCTGCTCGATGACATTTTGCAATATGTAAGCAAATTGAGAGGTACCTCGGACTGGTGTAGGAAACTTCCGGCTACGGGGTGACTCTGGAAGAGGGATCATAATAGGTCCAAATCCCTCGGCTAGATCTAATGCGTAGTCAAATGCAATTAATATATTGGGATTTTCTATCTTCTTGGGCGTTGCTGGCTCTTTCTCATCTTTATGGACGAATGCTCTCTCTCTCTTTCTCTTTTTCGTCGCAAAATGACTATGTTCTCTTTTTGAGGTTTGAGAATGAGTCCTGAATCCTCGATGAATTCAACGCGTAGTAATGTTTTTGCGAGTTGTGACTCAGAGTCGTACACAAAACAAGTATTTGCTTTCCACAGAGTTTGACGGGTGCTGTAATGAATTTTACCATTCGAACCTTGTTTGATTCGTCGACGAGTATGATCTCAAAACGTGTAGCAGTATTTTCTCAGCTTTTGGAAAAGATCTGGACTAGCTAGACACGACCGAGCTCCCGTTTTTAAGTAGGTAGTTCCTACCGTGTATACGAGGCAGACCTGCCCTGAGAATATTCTTCGAGAATATTCTCAGGGCAGGTCTGCCTCGTATACGTAGTACTAAGTCGGGCAGTTTTGTTGCATCACTCCGGCTTCTGACATCTGTTTAGCGTTTAAGTCCTTGGGATTTCTTGTGGCTAAGTGCTTTTTTTCTTTTCTTTGTGCAGTCCTTTTTGGCGTGTTCGTAATTAGGGCAATTTTCATATCGGATTCGTGAGGGTTGTGTAGGTGAGCTTCTAGTGGCTTTGCTTGTTCTAGCAACTCCTTAAATGTTAATAACTCTCTTTTCGTCGCTATGAAGTGTTATGTCGTTTCCACTAGAGAAATTGGGAGAGAACAGAAACAAAAGACAACTATAAAACATTGAACTACCCCTACAAGAAGAGAATATTCTACAGATGTTGTACGAAATAGAAAGTACTTTCATGCTCCTTGATTCGCTCATCTGTAATTGAATTGGCCCCACGAACAGAAGAAGAAAAAAGAAAGATATCAGGAAGCAATTAAAATAAAGAGTATCAGGATGGTAAATTTCGAAACAAAAAATGTTAATAGAGGGGACCTTCAGGGGTAAAAAATGGGTAGGAATTTTAAGAAGGTAGAATTTATATGACAAACCTTGGTACCACACTTGTATATCAAGCAAATGAATGGCTGATGACTTCCCTTCAAAGTGTATTGTTTGAGCGTTTAAAGTAAGGATGATAAGTGAGAGAGTAATATTTCATATTTATTCAGTTTGGTTTTGATTTATATTGTATTATAAATGTTTAATTTTTGCTGTATCTACAGAATTTAATAGTAAAGTTGCAAACGAAGTGCGCTTATTTTACCATTTAAATTAATATATAAAACGAGTAAGTTTCGATGTATTTCATCTTGTTCCTTGTTAGGTAATATTTATTGTTTATTACTCTCATTTTCTAAAAATAGCAAAACTAAAACTTGCGTAATGTGCCAATCATTCAGAACGAAATGAAACACTATTTCAAGCTAATCACTTTAAGTACAATAAAAATAATCACAATTGTTTTGTTTATCGAAACTATGCGATTGTTCATTACCCACTTTTCTGCATAAAAGCATGTAACGTACTAATGTATTTCAAGATAAATACGTAAGTAAAACTTATTTATATGTTATAGTTGTTTGCTCTCGATGTTGCATAAATGAATTATGCCCATATATTACAAAAGTAATATCGAGCTGCAAAAATATTTACTTGTTGAATTCTATACTTATATAATATTCACGTTTTCCTATTTTATATTATATCAAAAAATATATTAATTATCAATATTGAAATAATAATATCTATGTGCATTTATGTAATTATTAACCTTTTATTTCAGTAATTGATAATTAGGGATAATACTTGTCAGCCGACACGTTCGAATTTCCCATTAATTAATGAATTATCAGAAGATTAATAAATATTTTAATGGTAATATATATAATAATCACTCACGCCGCAATTTTATCGAGCTTAATTAATTTCCCGTTGTGCCATGATTTCATTTTCACTACATGATGAAAATTCCATAGAAAGTATGCGCTTATCACAATGAAAACTAGTTAACGTATAATAAATATGCAACGTTGCGCAACAATATGCACTGTAACAAATGAATGCGCAATTAATTCGTATTCGCGATTCTATTAATTAATTTAGAAAGCGGGCGTAATTTTAATTGAACTAATTATTTCTTATAACATAACAATACAGGGCAGTTATTGTTCGATTTTACGTTCTGTATGATGTAACGTGATTTATTTAATACTCGCATATTAATATATTTAACGACAATAATAATTATAATAATAATCTTGTCATCTAGTATATATTATTATTATTATTATTATTATTATATACGGTATAGTAATAAATTGAAAAATGTGTAATTATTTTTTAAAGTGATATTTCCATTCGAACCACATTTTTCACACCTGTACAATTTCTATTACACTCAGTAGAGAAGTTCATAGCATTGACAATAAACAAAAAAAGCTTTAAGTCCCCTTGTATTCGTTTACAATTCACAGCCAGAATTGACTTTGTAACGCAGCCAACTGATAATAAAATGGGTTTTATATCTACAGTGGCAACCGCTAGGAAAACTTTATTACTCCCGCGTATTTATACATTATGCGTTCTTATTTTAAATCCATGAATTATTTAATTTTTTTTTTCTTAAATATTATACAACTCTTTTAGATTCAAATATGTGGACGAGTGCAGAATAATTATTGATGTGTCTGAAATGATATCACCGCGGGGCAATGTGTGTTGTATAAATATTTGAGTCTGGAGGAGGATACTGTAGTATCTTTTGTTAAATACACAGTGACAAGTACTTATTCTCCAGACACGCGTTTTGGTCGGCATATTGAGTACACTTATGTTGCGTATCGATTTATGGTGGCAACATTGACCCCCTACAGTAATGGCGACCACGTATTATGATATTATTGCCTTATCGGCAATTTTACTTCCTATTGTATTTATTTGCCAGACCGTGAAATGGACAAATGATGTGTAATACGGGTACGTTTCTGAACGAGACCACTGACGAAATATGAAACATTGTATTTCCTAGGAGTTAAAAGTTTAAATTTAGATTTACTTATATTTACATTGAAGTAGGCCACAATCTGCACCTATTTTAAAGACTAAATATTTAGCCTAGGTTGTAAGTCTTCACTGAAGACTTTTATAATTTATTTTTACTATGATATTAAAACAAAGTCCTGCAAAAATCGCGATCAACAACAGCCATGGATCGGTTTCAATCTATTTGGGATTTATTAGCGTAGCGTTCTTGGGACCAGAGGAACCAGGTTTTACTCAATTAGGAAAATTTACTGCAAAGGTTTTACTATAACCTATGGTTTAAGAAACATTTATTCGGACTAAAAGTTAAATGGTCGATGAAGGCAATAATACTACTTCCTATATTAAGAACGTATAATAATAATAATAATCATTTATTACAGAATACTCAAATTATACATAGTAAATACACATATACACACACATATACGAGGATTGGGGCAAAAGTCATGGCAAATATTTTTTTTCTTGAAGATACCAGTCCGGTTGGAAAATGTGACATATACAGACGAAATGACAAAGTCTTAATTACATGTGTGGACAATGAATAGCACTGAATAACGTAACACACTAATTTATTACGGTAGTATACAGGGCAATATGGCTTTCACCGTGCAAAAGAATGATAACACAGTACACATAAAGTTGACATGATAAACCTGGGCCTAAAGACCCTCGACGTAGTCCCCTGCTAGTGTCACTACACGCTACCAATGATGTGGGAGGCGCCGAATACCATCAGCCTCAGCATTTGCCGCACCATATGTGAATCGGGTCATATGTTGGCGCACAGCATTAGCAATGTCCTCATGTATTGGTTCCTTAATCTTGGGAATGAGATCAAAGTCACAGGGCGAAAGGTCAGGAGAGAACGGTGGGTGCTCTAATTCTTCCCATCCCCAACGTCGGAGTAGCTGCCGTACACCTGCCGTGCTTTATGTGGTCTTGCATTGATGTGCACGATTATTGCACTGTCCACAAGATCCGGACGTTTATCCCGAACGCCACGTCATACCTGTCGCACCAGGAAGTCCATGTAATACTGTACGGTCACTGTTCTGCCATGAGAAACAAAGTGGCAAACAATGACACTCCTGACGCTATACGCGACGATCACCATCAATTTGACTGGGGAAGGATTCTGATGGAACTTCTGGTGCCTTGGTGATCCAGGATGCCCTGGCTCAAAATTCATCGATGGCGACTTCACCAATGTCGTTAATAAATAAAAGAAATAGAACGGGACCGCAATGAGTACCCTGCGGTACCCCAGATGTAACAATAATAGGTTTAGAGATATACTCATTAATTTTAAACCAATTTTGTATGACCATTAAGAAAACTGGATATCCAATTGACAACTTGAATACCGAAGCCAAGTGCCTCGATTTCAGTATAAACTGTATCAACCTGGCTTCCACTTTCTAGAGCATGAACCAAAAAAGATTTAAAACATAATAGATTGGTTAATGTTGATTTACCAAGAGTAAACCCGTGTTGTTGATCGATAATAATTTGTTTACATTGTCCATTGCAACTGTTTACTTACTAAATAATCAAGCAACTTAGGAATTGCAGACTGGACAGCTATTCCTCTGTAGTTATTTATATCGTCGCGGGCACCAGATTTAAATAACGGTGTAATAAAACTATATTTCCAAACATTGGGAATAGTTCCAGTAAAAACTGACTTACAAAATAATATATGCAGCTAGAGTAAATCGACAATTCTGCAAAAAATGTTGGGGAATGCCGTCAGGTCCACAATTATAAGACGCTTTTAATGATGAAATACCCTCCAGAATGTCCTTTAAATCAAATGAAAATGATGAACAATCAACTTGTCTATTATACGAATATGATTTTTTAGGTACGTTATTGTCACTATAGACAGAAGCAAAAAAAGTCAGCAAAAAGATGAACGCATCCATATCCGCTGGAGCATGATTTGCCATTAAAAGACATTTCGGAAGGATATTTATTGCAATTATTTTTTCTATTTATATGATCCAAAACCTTTTTGGATTAATTACAAGTTCATGATCAAGCTTCCGAATATATTCTGAATATAATTGTTTGCTTAAATTTTTACATTATAACCGCAGCTGTTGATAATTTCAATAGTCAGAAGGTGAATCAGTAGATTTATTTAGAAAGTGAGCATTTCTTTTATGTTTTACAAGCCGAATTAGTTCACTATTAAACCATATTGGGTAATTACTGGATATGACAAATTTCAAGGGTACATATATAGAAACAGCATCATAAATTAAATTATAAAAAGCATCAGTAGCAACATTTATATCAAATTAGGAGAAGTACAACTCTTGTTATGTTCCATTTCTTTATTTTCAGATAACTGACTCGTGTTTCGGTCCTTGTGGATCATTATCAAAGTTAAAACTTAATTATAAATGAAAAATTTCATAGTATATATACAAATTACTCTAATTGTAGAAAATTCCGACATTATCGGTACTGACAATTTCTTGCTGATTGTTGAGAAGATAATCCCCCCGGACCGACAACTGGATATGTTTCTACATACACTTCCAATTACACCAAATTAAAAAATCAGCACTCAATTTATATATTCACCGCCTTTTAGCAATTCCAATGCCGGCGCAAGCGTACAAAAAGGAATTAAATACAATAATACAAATAGCCAACAACAACGGGCATGACCAAAATCTTGTATTCAGGATTTTTAAAAAGCAGAAACGTTTTCTAGTGAAAGCAAAAGAGAAAACGAAGGAAGCATATTTGCAGCTATACCATTATGAACAACACCAGCACAAAAATCAAGAGACAGTTATTATCACACAACATAAAAGTAACAATAGTTAACAGAATAAATTTAGGACAAAAAATCATCAACACCAAAATAGAAACTAAAGATCCACTTAAAAAATCAGGAGTATACAAAATACAATGTTCAAATTTCGAAGGTTATCACATAGGGCAAACGGGAAGACATTTTAAAACAAGGGAACGCGAACACAGAAAAATAATTATAAACGCATCAACAAGCACTGGATTAGCCGACCATTGCATATCAATAGGACACCACATGGGCAAAATTATGCCGATTCAATTTTGCCGAAAAGGTCGGAAGCTTAACTTATTAGAGGGATTGGAGATTAAAAGGGCCATCAGTAGGGCGGATTATCTTCTCAACAATCAGTACGAAATTGTCAGTACTGATAATATTATGAATGCCGGATTTTCCTACAATTAGAGTAATTTGTATATACTTTAATAATGATCCGCGAGGACCGAAACACGTGTCAGTTATCTGAAAATAAAGAAATAGAACATAACAAGAGTTTTACTTCTCCTAATTTGAAAATTTGGTTCCATCAAGAGAGTAGCAGAACAAGTATCGATAACATTTATATCACTTGCACATAAAACATTATTTCAGTCAATTCTTACAAAAAACTCATTTAAAAGAGAATAATTTGAAGATGATTGATCTTATTATTAATTGGAATAAACACATTATATGCTGAATGATGAATACCAGACTCGGTTATCCCATCTGCTGCGTAGTGGAACTTAATTTCTTGAATATGGCTGAAGCACAAATTGTTAACGGTAGACGCGGAAGACGTCCTGGTGACGGACTGACAAGGAAGTGTCACCGCGGTACTCTTTGGAACCAACACGCACTGGAGGCGGCACAGGGGTCCCTGGCGAAGCTCACCATCGATTAACAGCCGCAGGCTTCGATTAAACAGTTTCGCGCAAGTGCTACTTACTTGGGCTACTTACTTGGGCTTCCACGCCACGTCAACGGCTAGCTGTGAAAAGAGTATAAAAACAAGATAAAGATGTGTAAATTAAATATGTGGCCAAGAGAAGAAGAATATATTACAAACAAAGAAACATAGAACAGAAAAATATACAGTTAATTTAAAAGGCAAGAGGCTTGAATCGGCAAAGCCGACCAGGCTGACCACCGCTGCTGGTGGCAGACGACTGGTAAGGAGCGATGGCCGAAGCCTGGTTTTATACGGTGATCTTGGGTACCGCGACTTTGTTTCGGTCACGTAGGCCCCGCGATTCCGGGAACAGGTAATGATCCTCTTCGCCGAAAAAGGGCCCGTCCTATTGTTCCACACTGGCAGCTGCACATTTTGGAAAATTATCTCGTTTGGATTATTTCAATAATGCGGAATTTATGCAAATTATTATTAGGAGCAATGGGTAGCTCGTAAAATGGATTAAAATAGAATTGCGCATTTGTTACGACGTTCAGGTAAACAAAATCCAGAAATACTTCTCTCGAGTTGGGCAACGAGTTAACTTGAAAGGTACTAGGTGCTGCGTACTGAAATAATCGTAGATTGTTTCTTGATATGGTGTAGGATTGCCATCACATAACACGCCTAAGTTGTCATTGTTCCACGAGACATGCGGCAAATTATAATCACCAAAAATTATAAATTTCATTTCAGAATTATCTAACCATAATTGTTTCGCAGTGATTAATATATTTCGGTAAATGAGAAAGTGGTGGTAAATACACAGATCCAAAAATTAAATTTAGTGATTTAATTTTTATTAAAACCTGTTCAACGGAGTCATACAATGATGTTAATTTTGAGCAAACATATGTTTTTATAACCGCAATTAGTACTCCTCCGCCCAACACTTTATCACTATTGGCAGGTGATCTATCGGTTCTAAAGTTACAATAATTATCCCAACGGATTTCGTTATCAGTAATAGATTCATTGAACCATGTTTCAACAAGCACAATAATAGCATAGTTACTACAACTAATATTCATATTTATTTCAATTAATTTTGACTTTATACCACCCACATTTTGATAATAAACATTTAGTAAGGGTTTTGTTTTCGAGAATGCACTTTACGTTTTGTAATGAATTGATGATTATTATTGTATTTAATCATTAGATCGGTTTCACCTTTTTCTTTTCTAGAATTTAATTCTTCGTATATTGCAGATATTTCATTGTGCTGCATATTTGTTAAATCACTTTTAAATTTAAGATCAGGGTGTCGTTGTTTTAGTTCAATACTTTTGAGAATTTGTTATGGAGCAATATTTTTAGAAAAAATTAATTTAAGTGGTCGATTTTTATTTACAGTTTGTTTTCCCATTCTAATTAATTTAATATGGTTACTTATGTTTTCAAATCCTTGAAAAATACTAATAACTGCTTTAAGGTCGTCCTCTATTCTTATATTAACTGATTTGGTAGATGATTCTTCATTACATTATTTACTAACATTAAACTTTAAAAAAAGTAATGTTGAGTTTTCACTTTAATGTAATAAACCAATAATTCCATTTCTTAGTATCACTGCCGTTTTAGTACTTGTATTGCGGCGCGTCCGACTTACGATCATTGTCGCTTCGCCTTACAATTTATGACGCATTCTGTCCTGTCACGTGAACATACATCACACAAAGTTTCAATCCGATCGTTTGTCCCGCTAGTCAGATCATATGATAATACCTTGTAGTGTAAGAAAGCCAGAAGGTCTAGACCACCGGGCCGCGTCGTAAATAATTTTCGTACCTCGCCGTCCTTGGAACGTTTCATTAAATATTCGTCACTGCCCGAACAATGGAACCATTTATTTCTGCGAAGGGATGCTGCAAAAGACAATCTAAACTGAAATTGGCATAATAATTACATTTATTATAATTCATACAACTAATAATAACTATATTAGTATTGAAACAACCACTCCCTGAATCAATAGTTATATAATAAAGTTATATCAAATGAATATATTTAATTATTGCAAG
Source organism: Ontholestes murinus (assembly GCA_963969525.1). NCBI lineage: Eukaryota > Metazoa > Arthropoda > Insecta > Coleoptera > Staphylinidae > Ontholestes > Ontholestes murinus. Next base: position 17,478,013 of record OZ018393.1, read on the forward strand.
CCTCCGCAATTACTTATTTGAATATATTTAAGTTTGAAATTGAATTTGAAGAGAACATGATAAATCACATTTGTATATTGAATTGATGAGCAGATGAAAAGCTTCTAATTTGCTTCCGTTTGAAAGTTAATATAAAGTGGATAACCTATTTGAAAATCTTGAAACATTTTTAAGAAAACAATTCATATTTTGAATATATATTTGAAAGACTCAATTTCTCAAAAATTGAATTTATTAGGCTACACTTTATTTAATAGATACTGTAGCTTTCTTTGCAAAAAAAAAAACAAAATTTAGATTATACCTCAAGGGTCGTTTTACGTGATCTTTTCTATAAACAATTATCAGACTCTGATTTAGAATTATTTTCCCTTGCATAAAATGCATCCTTAATTAGTATTATTTACCTTTATAGTATAAATTTATCATTCCTCCAGCAAACACGTTTGCATGTGAATCGTACAGGCCAGTCCAACAGAAGAAACACAACAATTTGCATTGATATAACTTCGGACAATTGCAGCGTCTGATGTTTATATGCAAAGGACTCTGGCGGTGCTGCACTTCCACCTCTGAGCACCACCCAAAGGACCAAATTTGCCGGAATTAGATTGCGTTTGAATGGCCACATTTGATATTCTGCACTGCGTTGATTGGAGAATTGCTGTAAGCAGCCTGCAGTTATAACCGCAGAGAATGGCGAAGACAGGTCAAAGGGATTTCTGCAATTTGGCAGGTTAATTGGGCGTGATTCAAGGGAGTTTGTTCGCGTGCGGATCATCTTTTGTGCATATCCGTTTCTTGTAATTAATTAGTCTTACTGGATTCGGATTCCTTCGGATTCCTAAGCCTTTCAAAAAACCCCTATAAATTAAATTATATTATACTACCATGTACAAACAATTGTAGTAATTATTATCCACTCCTTTAAAACTGATTCTTATGCTTTTCGAATGTTTTTTAAAGTTAATTTGCTCATTGTATGGAACCTTAAAAATCCTGATCTCATTGAGTAGTTAAATAGAAATTTGTTGTTGAGTTACGTGCAGATTTATTTTATACACTTGGTGTATAGTTTAAGTAAATAATTCTATAGTTTAAGTAGATAATTCTTGAGATTTTGTTGGCTTTCCACTAAAGTCTTTGATTTGATTTTAACAAAAATCAGTTACAATCATCAAATATTAAATTTCTCAACATTTGCAAGGATTATGTGTTTAAAACATTTCTAATATTTTAAGTACTAATAAATTATAAAAATTAAAGCAAAATTTGTTTTATTTCATTCGCCAATGTATAAGACGTAATTCGTATCATAACAATACTACCAAATTACAAATATTCCTTCTTCTTCTTTGGTTCAAAATATAAAAAAGAGACCTCGTATCATCTTAAAATAATCAAGCTGAATTATCTAATGTATTCGGATAATTAATTATACTATAGTTCCAATTAGTAATGAAATAAATTTATTACCACCTTTAATTTATTTAATAACCCAAAGAGAATACATTAGCATACTTAATATGATAATATAATCTATTATACGAGTTAAGGCCTTTTACTAAAACATCTAAATGACCTATTTTCACGAAATAATAAAAACTGACCGCTGTACAATTATATTTTCATCGCATTAGTATCGAATAATAAAATATTGGACAGGACGCGTCCACGAGCCTGCGCCTGGTTGGTGGTTGGACGTCGTCGTCGTCATAACTTTGCATTCCGGGCGCGTTCAAGTGGGTTTTTGTTTACAGTCCCCCCAACATTCTCCACGTGGTGTTCAATATAACGTAAGTATCTTCCGTACTTACCCCCCTATATTTTTTAATAATCCGTAACGTTTATTTCGGTCCACAGCTGCCAATTATTAAACACACGTGACCCGTAAATCTGCACATTTTCCCAAGCGAGTTTTCACGTGTACATATATTTTTTTTTCTCTGTAATAAATTGAAATTATTCATGCCTCCCATTTTTTTTAAAAATGGAAATCCTCTGTTTTATTCATTTTAATAAATGTACGTACTGTTGGAACATTAATGCCTTTTATTATGAATTATCTAGTATAGCCTCTCCTGCACTTTACTTCTATTAAGTTAATGGTTTGGTATTTTGTTTGCATTTTAAAGCGCACGATTAATTCTTGCATATTAAATGAGCACAATTATGAACTTGTTCCTTGTTGCATTTACGGTAATGAACTCATTTTATTATTTATTTTTAAATCCGTGAGGTGCATTGTTTTGTTTATTTTTTCAAGCTTGTAATGCAGATCGTGAGGCGTTGCATGTCAGTCTTAGTCATTAATTACGTAGAATTGCCGTATTTGTTTTGCAATGTCAGGACATCGTCAAGTATTATGATTACATGTTTTTATGTCTGGCTATACTTATACTATAATTGCATAAATTATGTTCGGTATATTTTAGTTTAAATGTATGCAAATATAATCATAGGTTTTTATAATGATGGTTTTTAGATTCTATAAAATTTGTTACTAGGACTTTAAGCTATTGAACTAATTGCCACGAATTTACTTGTCAATAGATATATCCCTCGGTCTCTAATAGTAAAACTTGATTGTAACGTATTATATTATGAATGCAGCTTGTCATTTAGTAATAATGGTCTTTTGCGATAAGTCCTGGTAGTACTTTTATTTATGATGTTTTGAAGCGCAAAATAATTCTTATGATGTTTTTCCATAAACAATAATGGTTGTAAATAGTAGTCATCCATCTATTCTAAATATAAATTCAAAAGTAATAACATGAAAACACATTACAATCTGTAAGCAATGAAATATTATCGATACAAACAATAACCATGTCTGTTTTTGACATTACAAATTACCATTAAAATTTAGTATGAAAATATTCCATCATTTCTGCTTAACTTCATCTCTACCTTGTGATTGTGGAGGGTTGCTCCTCCCATCTTGGATTATCGTTTTTCGTTTGCATGCGCTTGAACCAATTTCGAAGCACTTTTTCACTCCGATTGGGATATATCCAAATAATACTTTTTAAACGTATTAAACGCTTCTCCAAGCGTCGAATAACTTTGACCACATAAATTATTTTATCAGTCGATACGACAAAACCATAAAGGTACCATCTATTGTAGCTGTTGTTGACGGAGAACAATATTATTTATCGGTGCTAGTTGATCTCTCTTATTTTCCGAAGGCTTTTGACAAATAGTTGTGTACCATTCAGATTAGACCGCCTGACATTACACTAATATCACCGTTGCCACATGTCCAAGTTTTCCCAAAAACGACTATTTACTTCGAAGTGGTTCTTGTGCGAATAACTTGTGTTGGATTTGGTTCATCTTGAAAGATCCATTCATACGACTGCTGTTTACTTTTGGGCTCATACGCATATATCTATGATTCTTCACCTGTCACGACGTGTTTTGGAGCATCAAAATCGTATTTCATCATGGCATTTCTTTCGACCAATTGACACAGGCCTTTTTTCGAGCGATTGTTAAATTATGTGGGATCCAACGCGAACAAATTTTTTGACAGCCAAATGTTTATGTAATATTGAATGTATGCTGGTTCTATTAATGCTCAAAAATGCCTCAATCACGATGTCTTGCAATATCGTTCACGCACAGCATGTTTTCTGGAACAACAACCGATTTTGGACGATCTCCACAAATTTCTTTACTACTACCACAATTGAATTCCATATACCATCGATTTTTATGGATTTATGATAATTCTTCATCGGCAAAAGTCGAGTTAAGTTCATCGATGCAGCTGTAAAAAATAATCGCACGGAAATATTTACGACTTGATTCCAATTCTTGGCCAATATTATTTTTTTATGTTTTGAGTAACTGTACTAACAATCTAACTTTACGTTAGGAACGTCAGTTGTCAGATAGAAGCACCTGGATCGTTCATTTCCGAAATATAAGGCTATACGAGATTGTGCACCTTTTTTTCTTGATTTCGAAGTGTTATCTAATTTTATATGTCTCTTTGATTAATATTTGATTTTAAGTTTTAGTTCAAACAAAATGTAAATTAGTATTTTTATGTATTGTTTAATGGGTTGTATCGTTAAGGTTGATGAGAATTTAGAGTTTTTAATGTCTGTTCTTAGGTGGAATTTCCTCCTTGTTTTCTATTTACAGATTTGTTTGTTTTGTTTTTGAGTGGTTTCGAGATAGCAACTTACTTAAGTTTATCATTTTCTTGATATTGAGTTCTTTTGATTGCTCCTATGACGATCGAACTGTAACCCTGTTATGATTAGAAACCAGAAAAGTTCGCAAATATATTTAAAAAAACACAGACTGATGTAATAAATATTTCATATCAAATGAGATATTCACAAACTATACATACCTTATCGTGTTAAACAAAAGCAAAATGTCAGCGACTGGACGTGGCTGCATTCACAAACACATTCTTACGTCCCTAAAAACTTAGAGTGGACATTAGGTTTAATAATTTTTATCCCCAAATTTCTTAATATTCAGCCACATTACTTTGTTCAATAAGATATATAAATTTTTCTTAGAAAAGAATCCTAATCTCGAATTTCTCCATTCCTATACCAATTTGGATATCTTCCCCAACTTTCACGTAGCTATCCACTCACCATTATAGCTTACTCTAATTTTCAAATAATACACCTTGTGGTCAAAACTTTTACATCTCCATTCCTAGATGTTCAGAAAGGACTTTAATATACACGTTGTCCCCTGAAATTTTGAATACGGGCAATTGAATGCATTACTTGTTGCTTAGCTACCACGCTTGTAATAAAATAGGAAATCAAAATGAAACATATTTACATGATATTTTAATATTACTATTTCTACAATCACAATTCTGACGTAACGAATAACAAATAACTACAATGTTCATCTTATTAAATGTTCGAAAACATCTGCTTGTTGAGCCAAGCAATATCCCAAACGTACATAAAATTCCCATTTTGAAGGTATATAAGTCAAATTGACATTCATTAGCAGCAACAACCATGGCAACCAATAATAATAATTGAGATGCAATACAAACACATTACTCATATTCAAATCTATTGTACAAGTGAAACCTCTTAAATATTCCATACTTATCCTCTCTAACAGATCCTTAAAGTCTAAATAAAAAACTCGTACTCTTCTTCTTTCACTTTTGAACAACGAGAACTTCCCCAAGGCTTTCCACTTGATATTTGATATTTTCTGCCTTGATATTTATAAACTCCGGCCCTCTTTGAACCTTTCAAATGCTTGCTGCAATTTGCAGATGATATTGCATGAATACTACCAAAAAGCTCTGCCCTTCAATCCCTGCAAGAGCTCCCTTCAACACTTATTTGTAAAATGACGCATTAAAATCAACCCCAATAGATCCCAACTCTTATTTCCCTATCATTGCAACATCAACTATCCGTATAAAGTCCTTATACGTCCTTCCTTAAAATACCTGATCCTAACCAAAGATAAAAAAAATCAATAAAAAGCTACGGTAGCAATAAAAAACAACACATCAGGAAGGACAAAAATTTTAAAAATACCTATAAAAATACTTGTGTTTCTACAGTTACAATTTATAAAATGATCTGTCGCCCATTACTTGACCTTGATTATGCTCTGTTTTTTGACTCCAGTTATCTATAATATTTAAGGTGATCTCTTGGAATCTTAACCAAAATCCTTAAATATTTCTTAACCCCTCCAATCAACTTCTATGTGATCTTACCCTTGTTATCTCTACGGAAGGACGTATTGTATTCCTAATAGAATAAAAATATCAATTTCGAGCTTATACCAATAGTATCTATTTAGAACAATGCCAGATTGATGCTACTAGATCGACAGAACTAGGCAAGCAATCACCCTTTGTATAAATTTCTACAAGCTTCAAACAACATATTGAAAAAGGATAAAATAGCAGAAGTTGAATTTCCTGATCCTTACAGTATTAGTTTATAAAAAAAATACAATCAATTTAAACAATCTAATAAGATAAATATAGCAAATGCATCTAATGTTACAACTTAAGGACACTCTAGTACATTGACAATAATATTATTGTTGGTTAAATTGATTGATTGAGTTACGTGAAGATCAAAAAAGTCAAAACTGTGATGAAAGGTTATTAGTGCTTTATTCGTCAAATTATTTTTGGTGTTGGAAGATTCTAAATAATTTTTCTTTAAAATGTTTTGCTCTTAAACTGATATAAAATAGAGGCTTTATGTAATATTTGAATATATTCCCGTCTACATGTGTATACGCCAACTTGATGTTCATAAGCGCAACTGTCATAGTATTAAAGTTGACATTATTCATGAATACATGTGCTTTATTTAAATTGATATAAAACCTCCATCCTGCCTAACAAGAAACACTACAGACAAAGTATTAAGTATTTATATTAGATCTTTAAAAGATAAAATTGACGAACACAAAAAAGCTCTCTAAAGAGGACAACAAACTCAATGTACGCTAATATCGACTTTCTTCATATTGAATAGAAATGCCCAATTAAATTAAATTAAACATTCGAATTTACCAACTTTATTTTTAATAAATTAAAATTTATAGAAACTTAATTAATATGCTAAAAATTTGGCAGACCTTCAATGGTCTGAATAAGTCACAATGTAACTTAAGTAGAAAACAAATCAATATAAACGCCAAAAATTTACATAGACCTAGAGTGACCATTGACTTGAATAATTGACAAGGGAATTTTAGGATTTATAAACTAAAACTTTAAATGTATCAAGTTAGAATAAAATTAATACATATAATATGTCTAACTTACTATATAAGGTGTTTATCTCATAATGTCTTAATTATAATGCAATTAAAACATATAACAAAGCAAGAGTAAAATTTCAGTTGTAAAGTCATTTTGGGTATTCGGGAAGGGAGCCAAATATAACAGAAATGTCTTTGCAGAAAGAGTTTACTGTATTGTTTTCAATTAGAACTATAATCTCCTTTAAAGTACTCTTAATTAATATTAATGCACTTGTTTAGTCGTTGGCTACATTGATAAAAGCCAATTCTTCCTCGTTGATAGCTCTTAGCAACTTTGTTGCATTGCATTTTACATCTTTGACAACGGCAAAACGTTTCTTTTTAAAAATATTTTTTTCATTCTCAGGATCAACAAGAAGTTCGATGATGCAAAATCTGACAATGGTCAAGGTAGTATTTTCGCGAACTTCACTGCCACCCTTTGTATCCACAAATCAACGGTTAAATGCTCTGAAGTGAGCTTCAAAACAGCTCGGATAAGTGCTCCAGTTGTTCAATTGTTTTGAGTTAATCTTTGTTGATGATATTACGGATTTTGCCAATATTGTCATCGCTTCGAGCAGTTAAAGGACAACCGGAATGTATTAGCCGTCAATGGCGTTTTCTACCTTTTTAAACTGAAAAAAAATTCGTACACATCTATTACTAAGAGTATGTTCTTAAGCTTACAGCCACACCTTGTTTCGTCGAAATTGTATACATATTTGTTTTCTCAAGGGTCAAAGGGTTGTTGTTTTTTTTTATTCCAGGTTTATGAAATCGCAAAAACTTATTTTTTACTTTTAATAAATACAGTTATTAAATGGTTCAACAAAGTCTGAAAGTAAGAACTCCTAAAATATTATAATTGTAAGGAGAAAGCTCTCTAGTGACAATTTTTCTCAATGTCACAATAACGTTTGCAAATATTGTTAATATTAATGCATGAATACATTATTACATATACTGTAAGTTTAACTTACAGTCCAAAATGTCTCCAACCTTTAGTATGTAATATAAACAACCAATAAAAATATCCTGGTTTTATCATCTTTAGTAGCAAACTGTGCTTTTAATTTCTGATATTTCTAAAAATTACAGCATATTGATGAGAAATTTGGAAATACAAACATATGAGGACTTGTAATGAAAACCATGCTAAATGCCTAACCTATAAATTTTTTCGCAAGTGACGTGCATTTGTTGACCAAATAGTCTGCAAAATTTTGTACAATTAGTGACGCAATATATTATTTCTGCCTGTGGCAACACATTTTTGGTTAATATACTTCGAATGGTATAAAAAATTATTATGTTGACATTTGGAAAAACGTTTTAAGTGCCAATAATTTATTTTACGTTCCAAAATAGTTTCAGAGGCGCCATGTGCCACAGCTACGAGTATTTTTTTTATTGATAAATACATGAGTATAGATAGCCTAGGCTAATAAGTTAGTATAGAATTTTCGATTCTCCTCCTTCATGAATGAGATTATTGCTTGAATGTTTTCTTTCTTCTCAGCCTTGAGACGAGTTGTACAGTTAAGCTGTGGTAAATTCATGTTTTTTATCTTTTGCGAATTAATGTTTTTCTTGAAAACATTAACAGAATTCCAAAACTCCTTCTCGTCTAAAGTTTATTTGATTTTTACTGATCCAGGATGTGGTGTGGAAAAATCTGAATCCACGCAGCTTTTGAAATCTAAAGCTTAATGGTATTTATTCTTATTCAGTGTTGAATCAGCAGCAATTTTAAAATCTTTGAAATCCTCAGGCTGCATTAACAATATGGATTGTTTGGGGTAGCAGATGTCATTAGGTGGACTAAATCTAGAGGCATTTTTCTGATAGTTTTCGTTTTTTTTTTCTCGATCACAACTTAAAAACGAATGACCAGAGACCAAGAACTTCTGGTTACCTTCTTGAACATATCCTTTTGTTAGCATGAATATACATAAAAATAGCATCATTTTATTTTTGTTCTGTGCAGCACAGTTATCACTTCATATGTTTAATTTTTCCTTTCTTGTTATTCCACTTGTAACTGCTTTCCAAATGCATGACGCGATTTCGTTACCTCCTTTCCCAGATATTCCCTCATGCCATAACTGCATGTGCCCTTTATTTCGTCATCTTTTTACCGGGCACACATTTAAAAGTCCCATTAAATATGAATTCTGTTTTACATTGTCTTGCAACTTATAAAATTGGTGAAAGAGCTGCAGGTTTTGGCTACGTGTAATGTTTTTGCATTGATATTTACACTTGCATAAATTATTAAGTTTCATTACTTTTGTTTAATAATCTATAATGATTATTAAACAAAAGTAATGAATTAATAATAATACTGAAGAGATCGAGAGATCGAAACACGTGTCTGTAGATGGTTATAAATTGAGTATTGAATTATTTAATTGCTTTTGCTAATTTATTTTTAAAACACCAACCTAAATTAATTTCTTGTTCCAAATTTATCATAATATAGTCAGTCACAAATTATTTAACGTACATTCAATCATTTTTAGTTCATTTTACAGAAAGAAATACGTTCAAACTATTGTTGCTTTGATAGCCTTGCTATTTTGTAACACGCAAATTACTTTTGTATTATTCAATGTCTGTCGAAGTATTGGCTAGAGAAGTAGTTGTTTCAAAAGTGGTTTGTTCTTGTAGTCTTAATAAGACTCATTTGTTGTAGATTTTACGAAATATTTTCGTGTTTTTTCTAATTAAAAGTAATGAAACTTAATAATTCATGCAAGTGTAAATATCAAGTTTACTTACTGTTGCTGCTGGTTCTTCTTTAGATGGCACTACTTTGTTTTTATTTCCCACATATTCTTTTCCTTGGCTTCTTCTCAGTTTATTGAGAGTTTTTTTTGCTTCCTTCTCAATCTTTTCTTTTCCTCTTAGAGGTTGAACTAGATGGTTCAGCGTTGTCAGCCTTAATGTATTCAGCAATTTAGGTAAAACACTCAACGCACGTTAAACGAGAAATAAATACGTCTGGCACATCCGCCATCTATTAAAATACTTTGAAACCATTTCCAACGATTGTGGCGCTTTTTTTGGCACTTAGCACGGTTTTCATTACAAGTCTTCATATGTTATAGAGTTAAATTAGATACTTCTTTATTACTTACTTATGTTTCGATAATGGCAAGTGGAGAAGCGGAAACTGGTCAACTTAATAAAAAATACAGTGTTATACAAACAAAGTTAAAGTGTTTTATTAATTATATACTTCTTTTATTACAATTAGAAGATTAATTAAAACATTGGGATTTGTTTCACTATTTTTATATTTCTCCGACTTAAAAATAATGAAACAAAACCAAGTGTTTTAATTAATCTTCTAATTAACATAAAAATATTTCACCACGTGTTAAGTGAGAATTTAGTTCATCAATTGAATACATGAAAAACATAACTTCTGTTAGAAACATACAAAGTTTTGATTTTTGAAAGAATTTTTGTTTAATTGAAAATATCTTTACATTAAATGATATGAGATCATTTTATCCTGTTTATTTGCTATTAAAGATTTATTTACGACAACGTTGCAACCTTTTTCTAGTAGTAAAATTTCTGAAGCATTTGTCACCTTTATTATATAAATTAATCAATGAACTGCAGAAACAAGATTGTGGTGAACGTTACTATGTGGTATTTTATTTTCAAATGTAGGATGAAATAAAACACTATTTTCTATGTTATAGTATTTTATTTCATCCTTAAATGAACTGCAGCTACCTGGTCGCTGTTTTTTGTGAATTTTGGTTTACATCATGATTAAATTAACTTTTATTGACCTGCTGAATATTTTAGGAGAAATTATCAATAATATCCGCTTCGCAGACGATTCTGCCATCCTAGAAGCGTCCGCTAATGATCTTCAGGAACTAGTGGACAGAATAAACAATGCCTGTTAAGAGTTGATGTTATAAAAACAAATTCATTGTTATTGAGAAAACATACTCAGGCTCAACAGTATTTGGATTAAATGGGAATCCTATAGAAGTAGTTGAGAAATTTAAATATCTGAGATTCTGGATCATGGAATTGTTCAATTCCTTGAATCAGATAAGGTGCCGAATTTATTATTATTCCAGCCAATCTTTCAACACTGTGAGAACAGTCCATGCACTGACAACGCTTAAAATTGCAAACGAAATGAAACTTTTTCTGTACCTATGTTTCATATTGTCGATTATGCTCTGGTCCATAAATTGGATGACATCTATTGAATTTGCATGAATAGTATTATAATTTTCAAACAGAAGCGTTATCTTTATTAGTAGTAAGCTTCATGACGCAGTTCTATTTTGTACACAATAGTTTCTTAAGGCAGCTCCATTGTAAACAGAAAAGCTTCTTAATGTGGCTCCATTTTTAATTGAAAAGCTTCTTGGATAAGCTCCATTTTGGACAATAAATCTCAATCCTGAGATTTAAGTAGGATTTTGCAGTATTAATTATAATACATCAATACATCAAAGCATTTGTGTCGATAATAATTAACAGAGAACATCAATAAATTCATACATTTTTGGAGGCCTGTGTGTTTTGCTCTTCTAATCTTTCTCAACTCCAGTTTACTCGAATGCAATATATCTGGGCCTTAAAACCTTAGGCTGTCTTTTCAAAAAAGAATGTCGTATGTGTTACATCAAATCTTGCAATTAAAATATTGAGACGAGGTTTTTACTGTGGATGTACAGTAATCGAATAACATAGCAACATTTAAACTTCTAACCATCTCACATTTGTTTTGATGATTGGATTCTTATCTAGCTTGTTAATATAAACAAACTTTTTTAGTATCATAATGTGACTTAAAATTATAATTTTTAGCTTTTTGTCTTTTAAGAAAAGTTAAAATAAAACTCCAATGTATGCTTGTTAGAAAACGTAAATATAAATTGAATGTTTTAATATTATTATTATTATTATTATTATACTACGAAATACTATTTCTATTACAATGTATACTTTAGTTGGCTTAAAAGTATCGATTATCGTGAAAACGTATCACCTCCCCATAAATTTGTCATGGGGATGATCCAATTTTTCAAATTGACAAATGAACTGATTTAATTAAGCATACATCCATCCATACGTTATTAAGCATCAATATATAACCTGTCCATCAAATAAATTTAAACACACCCAATTCTTTTCCGGAAAGAACAAAAAAAAAGTAATTGCAGCAGCTATATTTATTTAAACAAATATGTAAGCGAATAATACGAAAACATTCGATAATCACAACAAACACATTCAAATATATGTGTTATAAAATATGTATTTTACATGTAGTATTTAAAATATGCAGCAGAAATTTTTTTTTTAATTGTATTTTATTTGATAGTTATATTGTATATATTAAAGTAATCAATAGTAATAATACAAATAATAAACAATGTATTAAAGCAGGATAATACCATTAAGGTACCAAAAGTAGGTAATATATTCACTTTACACACTTTAGCAATAATGATTTTTTATTGATTGTTGAGGCCATTAGACGTTAAAAATCTATTTTCAAAATTAAGATAACGACAATGTCTGATTTTAAATATGCAGTGTTTAACATAAAACAAATTTGAATATCAAACATTGTCGTTATCTTAATTTATTTTTTTATAATGTTGTTCGTTATACTGTAGTATGCAAGCATATATTACTTTTGTTTTCTTTTGGTGTTATTTGGATATTTTAAAGTTTTAAAATGATTTCCTGGTAAATGCTATAGCAACGGTAGCAGCCTCTCAATTAATTTTATGTATTTATGTACAGTTCCAAACGAGTTTATACACCCAATTATTGCAAATAAATTACATGTGGTATTTGTATTCCAATTTACAACCAAACAATTGCAAAACAATCATTGAAAATAATTCGATGCAGGCAAAACTTTTGCGAAAATTGCTCTGCGTGTTTTTATTGCATCTCAATTAATTTATTGTAATAATTTGCAGTCATTACTATTCGTTTTGTAGCTACATACCATGTTGTGCGCGCCATATAGGTTAGGTAATCAATAAACTGCTTGATGTAATTAAGACTAAAAATATCGTTCATAATCAATTTAAATATAATTTGTTTGTTTTTTCTTTTCAGGTAAGGTCGATTTTTTCTAATATGCGCTGATGGTTGATGTGCGGTAAGTGATAATTCAATTATCGGAAAACGCTACAGTGGTAAATTATGGTTCGCTATAAATATTGATCGAGTGATTAATACGTGGGGTTTTACAACATATACAAGTTTTCTTAATATTCTGTATATTTTTATAAATCACCACTGTAGTAATAACCAGAATGAAGTCACGGTCTAGCTCATAAAAAAAAATATACAACTGCATGCGAATGTTCGATTAAATGTTAAGAAATGCAACAGTTCGATGAAACATTGCGTGTTTTGTGTTTTATTATAGTTAACAGAACTGTGATCACGTGATCTATTTAAATATTCATATTTATAAGTTAATAATTAGAGCAGGATTTTTAGCAGTCGATTTTCGTATTCATAAAGTTCTATCAGTATTATTTACTAGAACTTAAATTGTAACATATATATTTATTTATTTATTTTTCAACATTATCATTAATTTTACTAGCTTAAAATTGAATAAATTTATAAATTTACATTATACAAAATTTCAACATTGCATTTATTTAATTGATCAACTGCTAAATTAATTTCACCCTAATGCGCTCGCAAATTGCACCCGATAAAATATTTTATTAGTATAATTACTTTACTACCGGACTCAGTTAACCCGAACTAAATAATTAATAACAATCGATTGTACCGGTGCCGGAACGCACGGAATTCTGCGCCATTTTTTTCGTTAATGAATTAAATAATTCACGAGCCGCCCCCACAACGCCGGGGTCGAAGTCAATGGGAGCAACTTGCCCGAATCCGAATTTATTTGGCCTGTTCGCGGAAAATATGTCCGTGCGAGCGCATCGAATTAATAATTTATCGCCGTTTATTACTTTTCTATTGTGAATTGTTAATGCCGGCATATACAATGTTTGTTTATTATTAAACAGATTTATGCAGATAAAGCAGATATTAATAATGCAGTCATAACCGGTGACCAGCTGCTTTTACCCTTTTCGGTAATGAGAAAATAATATGTGTGCGTACGTAATTTCGTATTATGGCGGATCAAACAGAGTAAATAATTAATAATTGATAAAATGTAGCGAATTATTATTGTACATTCCCTGTGTTTACGGATGATGGTGATGTATTGATTAAACAGGATTTTATGGTTTTTGTCTGGCGGGCGCGCATTTTTTTTTTGACTGAAAGTTTTCGCTTTCGCTGATGGACGATGTTTCAGGGCTCAGGGGAGTCGTGAAAATTTGAGTGTTATGGGACCGAATTTAATACGACGCATAATCTTGTTGTCCCTTTTCCCCAGTTTCATATTTCTTGAATGGATGTCGTGTTATCAACTTTGTGGGGTTAATGTTCTGTTAACGCACTGTTGTGTTCGACAGGGCGGGCCCCCCTTCTCCAGAATAAAATTAAAGTTTATTTTTAACTTTATTTCCAAATACTTATTTCATATAATCATTGTATTAGATATAGATAACGGTTTTAAGCCCAACAAAATGTTTTCAAATAATTATTGTGTATTTTCAAAATCAGAATTACTGCTTATGATTTTTTAAAAATAATTATCGTCGATTTCCCAAATTAAAAACAGTAATTTTGAAAATCCTTCCTTCTAATAACCACAAAAATTAGATTTGAAAAGAGGACTTGCTCATTCGTTAACATTCCTATTAGCTGAATTTTGTTCAATGTAAAGATCTTTAAGAAACTAATTATGGTGCTTTCCTAATAAACAAATCATCTCCATTCGCCTTCCCGACCATAAACATCGAGCTTAGGAAAAAAGTATCGATTATGTTTCAGGACGTTTCTTGACTTCATCAATTAAACTTACTTGATCATTCTGTTAGCATCCTTCATCATTCAGTCACCAAACTGATCCCCATGTGCCACCCGCTGGTAAACTTCGCAACCATTCCAGAGCAGCTCTAAAATGCACTTCTTATCAAACGTGTCGATTCGTTAACTGGAACAGCATCCATATGCTTGGCAAGGCGTTTTTCTCATTTTGGAAGATCTATAGTACAACCACTGATTGTATATGTAAGGTTTTGGTTTTTTCTTTGATTGATAGTATCTTTAAAAAGAAAAATATTTAACTTAAATGTATAACCTCGATTGTAAAATTATTATTGGAATACTTTAAATATCTGTGGATAAAATTAAATAGCTTTGAATTATCATTGTATTATCTTTAAGGACCTTTAACAACCATTAATTGACATAAAATATCCTTAAATGACGTTGGGTAACCTTGAATGTTTTTGATTCATCTTTATGTTACATAGAAGATTAAATAACCTTAGATAACCTTAAATAGCCCTAAATGACTTTTTGTTGGTTTGAAGGAAAATTGAATGACCTCTAATGACTTGAACAATCTGTTGAGGGGTAAATTAGTTTACGTGAACTGTATATCAGAACTGCCTAGGTTGACGTATCCAAATACTGCCACTTACCTTGAGTCCATCGCTAACTTCTGACTGTATTGGCTGCAGGTGGTTTTCTTAACACAAAAGTCACTATAACTTCAATAAGTCCGTTTTCTATCAACCGTCTTCGGTGATACGCA
This sequence comes from Ontholestes murinus, assembly GCA_963969525.1. NCBI lineage: Eukaryota > Metazoa > Arthropoda > Insecta > Coleoptera > Staphylinidae > Ontholestes > Ontholestes murinus. The sequence continues at coordinate 17,493,509 of OZ018393.1, forward strand.
GTCTCACTCCCAAAAATTTTTCGACCGATTTGGGTGGTGCAAGAGACAGTTTTTTTACCGTTCTATTTCACAACTGAACACCATCACCGGACGACTTTAAGGGACCTAGACTAATTGTTAAATGATTTTGAATTTGACAATAACTTATCATAATTTAAATAACCTTGGTTGTTTAAAAATAAGTTAGATTGATAAATATATTGTGTTTTTATCACTCACATTTTTTGTGGTCGATTAAAATTGTTAAATGACTATCCGATGCTCGTTAGATGACTATATGACCTTAAATTATGTTTATTTATTATAAACTTGCGGGATATTCAAATTCTGTTTAATGCTCTAAACAACCTTGAAAGAGCTTGAATGATCTTTCGTTGTCCTTTAATGATCATTGAGTGACATTCAATAACTATAAATTATCGTTGACCTCGCCATACAACAAATGTCCTTAAATTATATTGATTTATTATTTGTCAATCTTGAATTACGACTGAATTAATTTTAACAATTTTTATATGACCTTAAATTAAATGATCGTTGAAATGACATCAAATATCCTTAATTGATACTTCTATAAACTTGAATAACTTTGAATGCCGCTAGATAACCTTGAATGATAATTTTGATTTAAAAAATATTAAAGGAATATAAAATAACTCAAATATGCAGTTTGAAATTGAAATACTATATTGTATTATTTAGAATAATTGTTGGATCAACTTAGAAACGATTTTAAAAACCTAATTAGCATTTAATCACCTTTTGTGACCTTGTTTGGCCTTAAATAATCTTTGACTGACCTCTCCATACAACAAATGTCCTTAAATTATATTAATTTATTATTTGTCAATCTTGAATTACTACTGAATTAATTTTTACGATTGTTATATGACCTTAAATTATCAGCAGGTGACCTCGAACGATATTATTTATTTATTTATTTAGTTAATGCATTACATTAAAAATATATAATTTTTGGATGAACGTAAGTAACCATATGTAGCTTAAGAACATTTTTTGTATAATTAAGAACAATTAATCAACTTAAAAATTTTGGTGAATTTAAATAGCTTCCAATTTTAAATAACCTTGAATAACAACTGAATTAATTGTAACGATTTTCTGATGACCTTGAATTATCAATAGGTGACCTTGAGTCATCATTGGATAAACTTGAAGAGCCTTTTACTTTATAACCTTGAATAATAACAACTGAATTAATTTTAACGATTTTCATATGGCCTTGAATTATGAATAGGTGACCTCGTACGATCATTGGATGAACTTGAAGAGCCCTTTACTTTATAACCTTGAATAACGTCGAATGACTTCACATGATCTTAAATGATCTTTGTATGGCCTTAAATGGTATTAAATGACTATTAGATATTTAAAAAATCGATAGATGACCTTAAACGATTATTATATGGAATTAAAATCCTCGAACGATCATTTTATAACCTTGAGTAAGGTCAAGTAACTTCACGTGATTTTAAATGATATTTTGATGGCCTTGAACGACATTAAATGGCTATTAGATGACCTTGAAGTATAAATTTAAATGAAAAAGTATTTAATAATAATTAGAAGAAACACGAAAATATTTCGTAAATCTACAACAAATGAGTCTTATTAAGACTACAAAAATAAATCACTTTTGAAACAACTACTGTTGTAGAAATGAAACACACTAATAACTTTGTTTGTATAACACGTGTTATACAAAAAAATTTATTAGTGTGTTTCATTTCATTTCATCTAATCTATTTAATGAATTATTCTATTACCTAGAATAATTGTTGGATGACTTTTAAAGTCCTAAGATAATTTTAAGACCTTGAAAGATTGTTTATTAATCTTTAAGATAATTGGCTGATCGTGAGTAATCCTTACATGTATGTACACATATCCTTAAACGATCTTAAGTAACCTAAAATGGTTCAGAATTAAATTAAATAACCTTAAATAACCTTGAATGTTAGTTGGATAACCATAAATTTAATTCAATGATAATTTGTAATTATTGCGTGGCCTTAAACGGGCATTAAATCGTTGCTAATTGTCATTTTAATAAAAAAATGTTGAATGGAAAAGTAAATTAATTACTGATTCACCATAGTGTTACCTAAAATCATTATTGGTTTAGTTTTAGTTTTCTGTGACCTCGATAGACAATTTATTGAATCTTAACGATCGGTTAATGATTTTAAGTAATTCATATATGTCATCAAATACCCTTATATATATGCTAATTATTGTAATCTTAAGTGACAATGATACATTTTAACGATCGTCAGATTACCTTAAATAGCTTTAAAATATTGTTCATTATTGTAAAAGGTTCTTGTCTGACCTTGAGTGATTGTTCAGACAAATATTCTTGAATTGACAACATTGAACAATATTGAATAATTGTTTAAATAATAAATGAATTTTGAACAATTACTAGATGACCTTGAATGATTATATTATTAATATAATCAAGGTAATTATTATTAACTTTTGAAACTCAAATGACTTTGATTGAGCGTTGTATGTTCATAAATATCCTTGGATAATCTTGAATTACATAAATAAATAGCCTAGAACCGTCGTATGATTTCTAATTTAAATGATTGGTAAATGACCTTTAGGAAAATTTACTATATATTAGATGAAGAATGGTCAGGTGACCTTAAATAGACTTGAATAGTTGATGCATTAACCTGAATAATTGTCAGATGACCTTAAAGCTATTATTTACATATAATCTGAGGATACGTCTTTTGAGCATGAGATACGATTAAACGTCAACGAGTTCTTGCAATAATTCTATTTCGGAGCCTTCTACTTCTATCTGATGCTGAATAAGCAGTTACATGATCAACACATCTGCGAGCTGATCCCCATATATTACCCGGTGGTAAGCTTCGAACAGATGAAGGTGACACACATCGCAACCACTCCAGCCTAGCTCTAAAATGTCATTATTATCAAACGTGTAAATTCTTCAACTGCAACAGTGAGATGAATCAATATTTATCAGCAATACGCTTAGCAAGGCATTCTTCTTATTTTGGGAGATCTATGAAATAATCACTAATTGTCTATATGAGATTTTGGCTTTATCCTCCGACACTTTTACACCTACGTTACGGTAAACTGATCCCTGACGTACTACTCGAGAATTACGATTAAATCAAAGCTGCAGTTGAGTAAGGTGAGGGTTAGTAAACTGTTTAGAGGTACTGGTACCATTCCAGGAGATAAAATCTTCGAGGATAAATCTTTTGAGCACGAGATATGGTTAAACGTCAACGAGTTTTTGCAACCATTTTACTTCTATCTGAAGCTGAAGAAGCCGATATATGGCCGCAACATTGTGTGGATATCGGAGTACTAAGTATAAGGCATTTGCTAATACAAATACAAAAAACTTGACTTGACGTCGAAAAAATAATGTTGTCGATTTAAAATAGGCTGACGTATTTTGTTGTAGAGTAGGTTTGAAATCTAGAAAACTTAAAATTTTTGATTGTTCGGCACGTTATATTTGCCAATTAAATATTTTTGGTTCTAACGATTTCGAAGATTGATTTAATTCAGAATATTATTCTTTGGGCACTTAAATTTTAAATCGCATTGATTTTTAAATTAAACTTGTACAAATACATAACAAAATGAAATGAATGAATTAATTTACCTTATATAAAATGAAATTACACCAATTGTATGACTATGTTACCGTCGTTCAGTTTACCTGGTACCGAAGAGCATGGTATAAAGCTAGGCTAAGACCGACGCTATTCACCAGTCGTATGCTCTCAGCAGCGACGGGCAGCATGGTCGGCTTCGCCGAATCAAGCCTCTTGCCCTTCTACATAACCTCTATATATTGTATACAACTCTTTCTTTTTTTGTAATATATCTTCTTCTTCTTCTGGTCCTATTTTTAATTTACACTTGTTTCCATTGTTCTTTTATTTTTATTCATTGTTAGCCGGTGCCCACACTTTAAAGACGTTTCTGATTTAATATCGTAGAATAGTATTTTTGTACAATATAGAACATATGTAAAGAAGGTTAGGAATCAAATCATCTCTTCCAAATTACATATTCAAAGATGAGTATTCCGTACACCCATCTTTATATGAATGATTGACAAGTTGTGGGAATGTTCACACAAGGATATTTTGCTTTAAATGCTACTCAGTGACGGTGAGTGGATGACTGACGTTCCTTAACGGAGCAACTGACCTTGTTGGTCGGACTATTAGTACCCAGTTGTTGTCATTAACAAAAGAACCACCAAAAGATGCTAGTTAGTTGTCATCACTTGTTTAATATATAATACATTAAGTTTGAGTTTCCCAGAAATATCAACCCATTCGCAGAAAACTTATTTGGTCAGGTTGTACTTCAACATCATAAATGAATATATTTTTTAATTATATTTCCATTGTCATATCTGCTATAAACATGAATTTTGACTAGAACAATCGAAACAATAAAGCTAATACATTTGAAATGGTTGTCACCTTTTAAAAATCTATAAGGTATTGGCAATTATTTTTGGAAATTTAATTTTTAGGACAGGAAGCTAAAATTTGATACGAAATTATAAGGCTCTAGATTGTATTTTTTACAACCAAATATCATCCACTAAATCTTGATACTAATTTTTAAGAAGAATAACATTATATATTTGGTGTTAATCAAAGTAAAATGAAGAGGCTGGTATTTTTGTAGAAAATGGAGCTATCATTAAATGTTAATCATCCAGTTGCTATCCATACATTTTGGTGATTATTGGCAACAATAATAAAACTTAAATATTGTTTTCTCTCAGTATAAAAAAAGGCATTGTCCAGGTTTAGACATTTTTTTTATATTCACGCAAAACATACAGTTTGTTTGTCTACTTTTGGTTATTCTATACCTATCCAATCTTATATAAGTAACCGGGCATGTTATGTTTCATATAGCGGCTATAAATCCTACATAATTACTCCTCTCTCTGGTGTTCTCCAGGGTTCCTGACTGGGACATCTCTCATTCAATATTTTTATTAACGACCTGCTCGATCTATTAACATGTCTTGTATTAGCATATGGTGGCGACCTTAAAATCTACACTAAAATTGAATGTGACATAGTCTCCAATCAAACTTAAACATCAGCGCTAACTGGTGCTCCTGTGTTAATATTGAACTAAATACAGCTAAATGTCAAGTTGTGCACTATAATCGAACCTGCAAAAAATCTGATTCTAATTACTACTGCCAATTATCTTGTGTTGATATTTTTAAGGATCTTGGTGTCGTTCTTGACAAAGAAACATTCGTGGATCATATGGACTCTGTCTGAACGGCCGCATCTAAATTTTTAGGTTGTTTATTCACAGTCAATTGGGGTTTTCATAACATAGAAATATCGAAATCTCTATATTACGTATTTGTACTTAGTAAATGGAATACTGTTCCTTTTATCTCGCTCCATCCTAGTGGATCGCATTCATCGTAGATTCCTGAAGTTTCTGACATTCAAGCAAGACGGTATTTATCCTCCTATCGGAATAACTTAGGAAGACCTCCTCGATCAGCACAATATGACCTTATTGGCTGTTAGAAGAGAAAAACGCTATGCAACGTTCGTCTGGAAAATTCTACGTGGAATTATTGACTGTTCCCAGATTCTAATGTGTCATTCCTACATACAAGATTTCCTTCCACACCCAGGCTGCTAACTGCAATTACCAATGTATTAATTAACTGTTTCTATTGTTATAAAACTTCCGATCTTCGCTAGGACATATATTTACATAATATAGTACAGTTCAATCTTCAACAGCTGCACTAATAAGACCTAAGTAGATCCAAATCAACTCTAGCTTCTCGTTGACGGGGAAAGTAAAGGTTTCTTGGGCTCATGTGGCAAATATGGTATTCCCCAAGCAATGATTTTCGGTATAGTTTTTCAAATAAGTCCTATAAGGATGTAAAAATAAAATAAGTTACCTTGACATTCTGTCTTCAACTACTGCAATAACAAGACCTAAATATATAGAAAACGATTCGATCCGGCTGTCAACTATTTTCTTCTTTGCCTTCTGATTAAAACTTGATGATGACTCTGCTAAACCTAATTATTAATCTTATTATGTGGCGAAGAAGGTATTTTTCAAGCAATGATTTTTGGCATAGTTTTTTAAACAATACTTAAAAAGCTGCAAATATAAAATAAGTGACGTTAAGAAATTGTTAAGCTAACAAAATCTATAGTGATTTTAACTTAGAATTGTGACTTAAAGGTAGATACCGTAGAAGTACAACTTTTATTTTTATTGGTTTGTTCATTTAAATTTTTTTGTGATATTTAACATTATTTTTCATATATTGAAATATCGAGTGTAACTATGCACAATTCATCGGGTTGATTAATTTTTCGAATGTGAATTCCCGGCGCACCGACTAAAAGTGGCTCGTTGCACCGTTTTTACGTATTTATTAAATAAATATATAATATTTGAATGCGCCACCATACCATTTTTGTATTCGGCACAAATCATTTGAAAAAAAAGCACGCGTTTTATTTGCCGAATCGAATATTATCGACGGGCAGTTACTAAATTGGATGGATGCGCTGCACGTTTGTTGTAATTATTACGTCGGACCATATTTATTTCACATTCCGTGTTTATTGCAAATGGCGGCCCGTTGTGTTTTATCTCTTCGGGGGTGTTTATACGCGACGAGCAATAAATTGGAAAATGAGCGCCGATTAATAATGGACGCGTCATTACGTATTTAAAAACCGTAATGCTATTGCTATATAGTTATCATGAGACCAGGAGGAGAACGTAAAATGAATAAGTTAGGAGCGGGCTTAAGATATTTAGTGGAGCGGAGAGGATGGCTACCTCCGAGGAATACATCCGCGGCCATCCTTGGAGGGGTATTATGCTTTAACGACCGCTGTTTATTATTGATGCGTTATTTCATATTCGAAATTGTCGAGGAAGACGTAAGTAAGGGGTCGTAACGACCGTGTAGGCCTTTGATGGCGTGGATGTCGTATTGTTTACGATTTAAAAATGTTTAAAGTGATGATATCTTTAAAAAAAAATAAGATTATCAGTCCTGTCTGGAATATAATATTTTAAGTTTACGAAATGCTTTCGTGCTTTTCTAATTATTAGAATATTTTAAAGCAAAGTTTTAAGGGTAAGAATTTTGGAACTAACTTAACATCTCTCAGTGGTTCTTACAAGATAATAGGCAATTTTCGTTTTTTTTCTGTCTTGATATTGCAATTATCAACGATATTTTTCAAGTAATACCAGCTGTGAATTTTGGAATTCATCTGGCTTTAATGTTTTTGGAAATATCTTTTTTTCCATTTGAAATAATATGATTTGTAGATTCAATGTTAAAATTGTTACAAACAAATATTACGTGTGTCCTCTTTTATATCCATCTAAATGAGTTGATTCTTTGGCTACTCATTTAAATATTCCATTACTGCCGGTGTCTATGGGATTATTGGAGGCGGGTCGGTCTTCGTAGGTGCCAAGGGGCAGTATAATGTCCGGCATGGGCGAGGCAAGTTATTCGGAGCTCCCCATTTAGACGGGATAATGCCAATATCCCCTAACGTTGTAGTGTCCATTAACGAGACAATCGTTGGTTTCTATGTCAATAGTTATATAGGTGTTATGGCGACCCTCGAATATCCATCGAAGTGTACAAACTGTTGCTGCTGCGGACGTGACCCGCATAGTCATCGGCACAGACAGTGGCAAACAGACGCGCCTCCGCATCGTTCAACAGTTTGCCACTACCATTAACCGTATCGATTATTTGCTCAGTGTTTTCGTGTCTCTATTACTTACAAACAAAAAAATGAAGTAAGTTGTATTAGATAATAGTTTGCCTTCATTTAAACGCGATACTAGCGCCATCTATCAATAATTATTTTGTCTCTATTTTATGTTAAATATTAAAAATTATTTGTCTTAAGTAAATATTAACCATCATTTATCAATTGTCTATCACCAATAATTATACAAACAAAGTTTAACTAAAATGTATTTTTCAGATGGGATTTTCAAAACACTTACTCTCTTCCAAAAATTCTTGAGAAATATAATATAATATAATATAAATATATGATGTATTTCTAGTAAAATTGGAATTGGCATTATCAATATTTCCAATTAGTAACATAGTGCGTTGTTTTAATTTTTTGGAATAATATCCACAGCACAGATCTGCTCTGATGGCATTTAACGAAAATTAGTTTGGCCCGTGTCAATTTATTCACGCCATTGGCACAGAATGTTGTGGAACGTTGCTGTATGGCCTCTGTTTGTAAACAATGAAGCGAATGCAACAAAAAAGCCGATAAACCGATAAAAATTGCATACGAATGAAATATACGGTCCTGTTATAAAGCAGACACAAAAAAACGAAACTTATTTTGTTATTTTCTACCGTCATGGCGTAGCTGACGTGAAAATCGATTAATCAAATTATTTATATTTAATAAATGAAAAATTAATTCGTCACTACCTTTACATAGTTGTGTCGATCATGCAGCAGCGCTTGTAATCGAATATTATTCAAAATTCAAACTCGTGTTGTGTTTCGACGTAGCATTAATTTTATAACAATCTGTATTGTGTGCTGAATTTATTTAAATATGATGTAACAGAATTTTCGTTTTGTAAATAATTTGGAAAATGCGTTTGATTGAAAATATATTTTTTACGGTTTAATTATATTTTTGTTATTACTTTTTAATTATTTTTAATATTTGAAAGAAAAAAATCATAAATATTTCAACTCTTTCAATTGATTGATGGTTTTAGAATATCTTTATGATATTAAAAAGACATCTGAATGAAATAATCTACTTTCCCTTTTAACGATTTTTATTCTTCTAGAAAAATGTTTGATATTTCTTGAGATTATTATAATTTTTCGCCGTTGTCCAATAATTTCTATAGTGTACCTCTAGTTGTAGAAGTTATTGTAATTATTTAAACTTAAGGTTTTATCGTTCAAAACTGTAACTGAAAAGCTTTTGGTAAACATTCACAAACCGGAAGTTTTCAAACAAAACTTAAAGGGAATGAGAAACTGAACCTGTTTTATACAAACATATTTTTCATAAAGTTCTTAACTTGCGAGAAAAAATTAAAAATTACATACTAATATTCTTGATTACTTCATCCTCAGTAATATAAGATATAGGGAATGTTTCACTGGGTGAGGTACATTCATTCGATGTCGAAATACTTTTAGAGTGGTAGATTTTAGAAAATGCACCACAATATCTTGTGGTGATGATAAACTTTTGTCTTCATACAACATCTGATTGGGAATTCTTGAAGTGGCTTTTATCTGCCGCACAAACTTCCAAATGTCCTGGGGTTTACTTTTAAGATTATTTTTAATATTTAACATACGCATAGGCAGTGCTTATCTGCGATTTGGTTTGAGACCGCAATCTTTGAAATTCAGAGCGATAGAAAGGTGAGTTAGAGGATTTCCATTTCCTATGACAGTGAAGCTTCAATTTAATGTTCCTTTTTATATCTGCTGTCAACCATGGTGGAAAACGGTTAGTACTTTTTATATTATGTAACGGAACGTGCTTATCAAGAACCCTGTGCAGACGATTGCACGTTGAACGTGCTACATGACTCCCAAGAATGACCAATCAATAGTGATAAGATCATCATATAAGTTAATATAATTTGCTTTTATACAATTTATTATTGTTTGTCGGAAAGTGATCAGGTTGAAATGACGATACAACTAAAATTGTACGTGACAAAGCCGGGAGATGTGGATCCTCAGTGACAAATGGAAGTAAATCATGTTCCAAGCTAATTTTACAATCAAAATTACATAATACCAAATCAAGTAATCTATTATTGGAGTTTTCAATTCTGTTGAATCGATCTAGCTGTACAATATTCATGAAATTTAAAACTGAAAGACATTTAGGATTCCGACAGTTGCTCAAGTCAGCAACACCAAAACTGGGTATATTAAAATCTCCAACAATTATAATATAACAGGTTTAACAAAGATTAGCAATTCAATTGACTCAAAAAGTAGATTAACATTTCATAAGATATATCTGGTGGAGTATATATAACAATTGAGTAAAATAAATAAGAATTAAATTTACATTAACATAAAATAAAATCAATTAATGGTATCAATGATTCAATATGCGTTCATAAGAGATGCTATTTGCAAACGCCACTTCACCGCCAAAAGATCGTTGAGTCGCAGAAGTATTCCGGTCCATGGCGCACACTACTATAATTACTATTAAATAATTCTAATTAAATACACATTCATTTAACCAAGTTTAGTCAAAAATATAATATCGAACTCAGAGCTACAAGAGCTGGTATAAAAATAATTTGTTTTAGTTTTAATGCCGCTAACATTTTGGTAATATATATTGAGGTTTTTGCAAATACTTCTGAGCAGTATTAGTTTTCCGAGATGTCCTTCACAATGGTCGGTACACCACGGATATATTTAATCCTAATATGTTTTTCATTCATTCACATTCATTTAACCAAGTTTAGTCAAAAATATAATATCGAACTCAGAGCTACAAGAGCTGGTATAAAAATAATTTGTTTTAGTTTTAATGTCGCTAACATTTTGGTAATATATATTGAGGTTTTTGCAAATACTTCTGAGCAGTATTAGTTTTCCGAGATGTCCTTCACAATGGTCGGTACACCACGGATATATTTAATCCTAATGTGTTTTTCCCCGGCATTGGTCCTACGCAACAATTCCCTCTTGACATACCGATAGTTCTAGATTTGATCTCTCGAGATATTTATTGAATTAAAAGTATGACTCTATTTCAGTTTGACTGTGTTCTGAACCATCAATTCATTGGCAATCCGAATCTTTAACGGTCGTTTCCTATTCGAGCAGGTAGAATCATACTTTCCAAGTCTTGTATTATGTTACATTTTCTGTGTTTGCGATTTGAAATCTCCGGAACTATTTTCTCAGTAAATTGAAGCATTGACTGTTCAGGTGGGAGAGATGAATTGACTTCAGATACAATTGTTAAGGCTGTTGAGTTTTAATTCTAATGCAATGAATTTCTCAAAAAGTTCCCGCAATGACTCCTTCAGACTAATGTTTGCAATTCTAAAACAGCCTTAATAAGATCTGCAATTTTGATATTTTTTTGCCTATTGCTAATAAACTATAAGAGTTACATGAAATTTATATAACAAGTAATTGTAAAGAATCCAAAATTGAGCAAATTGTAAAGAATAACTATTTTGCGAAAACCTCATTGTAGTAAGGTAGTATGGTGTGTGAGTTCTGTTTAAGGTAATAACGGATGTATAAAACTGGAGAACTGCGAACTTCTAAATTACCCGAATTTTTACCATTTTTTGAGAAGAGAGACGAGCTCTCGGTTGAAGAAAATATTGTGTTATGGAAAGAAAGAATATGTATTCCGATTCGTCTCTCTTCTCAAAAAATGGTAAAAATTCGGGTCTTAAATCCATTTATCTGGCCAATATGATGTAATAAATTGTATTACCTGTCTTAATGTTTGATCATTTGCTATTTTATGATGCATAGTTCGTTTTGATATTGGCAATTTATTTAATCTTATGTTCAGTGTGTGTCCTCTTCTTGGTAAACCTACTTTTTCGTTCTCTGTTAACTCGATATTATTAAGTGGTAATCTTCATAATTCGTCTACTGGAGCGTTATCTTTTCCTGGATGATATGAAATTGTATAATCGTAATTGTTTAAAATCATAGCCCATCTAAGAAGTCTGTTACTTGCTATTTTGGGTGTATTCCAATGTTCACTAAAAATTATTTCTAATGGTTTGTGATCTGTTAATAAAGTGAAATGTCTACCATAAAGATATTGAAGAAAATATGAAAGCAAGTGCTTCCTTATCAATTGTTGCATATCTAAATTCGACATCAGTCAGAGTTCTGGATTTATAGGATATTGGCCTAAACACATTATTGCCATCCTTGTGAAATAATACTGCTCCTAAGCCTTTTTCTGAAGCGTCTATTGTGAGGTATATTTCCATTGATGGGTCATAATGTACTAATGTATCCGTAGATGTTAGTTGTTTCTTGATTGTTATGAAAAATTTGTTTTCTTGCTTAGTACAATTCCACTGTACTTCTTTCTTAAGTAATCGATATAAAGGAACGCATGTTACGTGAATATTCGGTATGAATGCTATAATGCTATAATAAGTAATAGATCCTAAAAATGATCGTAATTCAGTTACGTTTGTTGGAGTTGGCATTTCATTTATTGCTTTAATGTGTTTATCCGTTGGATGGAGTCCTTCCTTGTCGATTCGATGTCTTAGAAAACTACGATGTCTTGTAACATTTTGATTGATGTGTTTTAATTCGTGCGTTCGTTAATCGTTTTATTACTTGTACTCGTTGTATGTGTTCTGTTATATATGGAGCTGTTATGAGAATATCATCAAGATAACAAATTGATCCATCAATTCCCGATAGTATAATATCCATTGTTCGTTGAAAGAATGATGGAGCGAAAGATATTCCAAAAGGTAACCTTTTGTAACTGAAATATCCCTTATATGTTGACATGATCAAGTACTTTCTCGATTCTGGATGCACATTGAGTTGTAAGTAAGCATCTCGTAGATCTATTTTTGTAAATTGTTGACCACTAGTTTAGATATTATGTCTTTAAAACGAGGAATCGGGTAATCGTCTCGTTGTGCATGTGGATTGATAGTTACACGAAAATCGCCACAAATTCTACACTCTGAGTTATCGTGTCTATTGGTTCGAGAATACCCTCTGTTGTAAACATTTGAGTTCACACTCAGGTTTGTAAATATTTCCGTTTTTCTAAATTTGTCAGATTTTAATAATATTCCAGCAACATTTCTTCCAGTCTCAGAAAGCTTCTCCTTTCTGAATTTCTTAAAGAAAATTTATAACAGTATATTTTTAGATTCCTAGAACCTTTTATTTTGTTTCATCATTCCCAAATTTACGTTAGGCTTATAAAACAAATGTCCATTTCATATTGAAATTCTGAAGTTACACTTACTAGGATGTGTGTTATACTTTAAAACTATATTTGTTATGACGAGTGTAAAAATTTATTTGTAAATAAGCACAGTCAACTGTTTCGGCAATTTATTTCTCTGGTTTCTAAAATTCCAGGATTTTACAACTACTTTTATTCCATTCTTCAGGAATTTCCTTGCAAATTTAAACATTTCTTCGATCATTCCTAAATTTTCCAGAAATTTCTCTTTAGAATCATTTCATAAAGCTTTGTAATATTTTCCTTTTTCCAGATTTTTCCAGAAATTCCTAGGAACATTTTTGAACTTTTTTTTTTAATAATCCAAAATTTGATCAAGAGTTATAAATTATTTTAACAATTTCTTTTACAGATCCAAAAACTTGTTAGAAATCTAGGAATATGTCTTCTAATTTCCTAGGATTTTCCAGTAAATTCTTTACTCTCCAATTTCCGTTTCAAATTACGATTAGTTTTTTTTTCAAAAGTATTGAATATTTATAAATCCTAAAAATTTCCAAAATTTTTCGATGAAAAATTTTTCTTCGTCAATTTTCAGATTCAAAATTTGTAATTAAAGTTATTGCAAATCACCAACTGATCGCCTCAGTAATTAAAGTTAATATGTACATGTAGGGTGGGCGGGTGGCCTCTATCCTACCCTTCAATCAGTAAAACATCATCAAAAATTATGTGAAAAAATTGTTTGAATAAATCTATTAAATTTTGTAATAATGTTATATTTATTTAGGTTTTACCACTTTTAATTAAATCCCTCGCTTATGTGTGACTGATTGGAGGGTGGGTTAGGAGCTACACATCCACCATACATTAAAGTATATTGTTAATAAAGTTCTTTACTTAATAATTTTAACATTTTTGTTCGTTATTGCTAATAAACTATAGGAGTTAAATGAAATTTATATAACAAGTAATTGGAATGAATTCAAAATTGAGCCTTTTTGCACAAACCTCATAGTTTTCGAAAGAAAAAAAAATAGGGAAAGTACTATGATGGCCACAACAATTTTTATATATACATATATAACCACAGGTAAGTTTATAATTCTTAAGTAATACACAAGAGGATTGATAAATTTATAGTGTATCATTTTTCATGCATCGCCCGCCGAATATTTCACTTCGAACACCAGTTAAATTTAATAAACCTATGAAATTAGAAACTTTCGCCCCGATGTCTACGAGCACATCACATCCACCCTATAACCCGAACATGTTATAAAACTAAGTTACGCGCAAACACTATCAAGAATATTACATGATATAAAACGTAATTTACAATTTGCGAAGATGGAAATAACTTTATTTCGAGTTTGACGAGGGGGCATACAAATATTTGGGCGGGCCATAATGAACTCTTAAACGTAATTATGATTTTCTTGGCTTGGAGATACCAAATAGAATATATTTGGCAGTATTCATCCGTTGAATGTACTTGCGTACACGTGTTTGTTCGTTGGTGGTGTAGACGCGGTTACTTCGTTAAATGTCTCGAACGATATGTTCTAAATTAGAAATTCAGTTATTACGTTTTATCAGTGTATTTTATCTCGTATATATCTAGTATTATCGTCACAAAAGGTCTACGATGAGCAAGTAATAGAGAAATCTTGGGCTCTTAATAATGTTGGATGATCTACGTTTACATACAGAAGTACAAAGCAAAATCTGTCATTAAACTACCCCTCAAGAGGTAACAATCATTTATGTTTACTTGAAATAAAACAATTTATTGTTGAACACTGCAACATGTTTCGCCACACAGTGGCTTCATCAGGCAGATGAATACGTTTACATTATTATTATTATAATTGCTGCTGTAGACAGATTTCTGTAATAGACGGTGGTTATACACTCGTAGGGATCTAGTGCAACGTTTAGACAATAGATGGCACCTTTATGGTAATATCGCAATCAAGGGTAGAATAATTGAAAATAAGAGTTGCAAATTATCCAATATAAGGCTATCTACAAAGCAATTTTTATTCGTGTCAAATATATTAGATTATCATTCCACAGTTGAGAGTCCAATTCTAGTTATCATAAACATAGCTTTATAATGTTAGTAAAGCATCTGTACTATTAGTCACTAGGATAAAATGGATTGTCTTAAAGCATTTAGATTGAATAAGAGTAAACAAAGCTCATCTTCGAACACATATATATTTTATTATTATGCTGCCAGTGAATTAATTTCACTCTCTCTAACTTCCTAACTTAATAATTCTTATCAACAATCGCATTGTTTGCGGTGAAAATACAGACAGTATAAATAATCTGCACGTAACCTTCACCGTGAGTCATGGGACGGGAATTCATTTATGTTGTTACTCGTACCTGAGTATCAAGGTAAAGACGGCCATGATAACATTTATAACCGCTTATCATCAATTGAATTCCGTTAATGACACGCATACGCAACCTTATTATAGCTATTTTTTTCATAAATTAAATTCTAATAAATATATCGGTTGATATTAACAAAAACAATTTCTTATTTATAATTTATTGAATTATAATATATTTTATCGATTGTTGAATTTATTTCAATAGAAAATGCAGCGTTCTATTTATGATTTTATGCATAGATCAGCATATTCATTGCAGCCTGAAGAATCAGCTGTGTAAATAAAGGCATGTCTAATATCTACATACCTCTTAGATAACGGAATGCGTGAATACTATTTATTTGAATGATTTATAGACATGCAAGAAAAAAATGTATTTCTAGTTGTTGCAACATAAACATATTTTGAGAACTATTAACCTTTGTCAGAAATTATGTATGTATTTTAAACCTTTTCTCACATCTTCATGCCAAATATAAAATATGGTGATGTGGCCATTATAGTACTTTCTCTATATTTTTTCTCGAAAACTAAGAGATTTAAGCAAGAAGGCTATTCTTAATTAATTTGCTCAATTTTGGATTCTTTCCAATTACTTATTATATAAATTTCCTGTAACTCCTATAGTTTGCCTGTTGCTAAGGCAAGTTAAGAACTTTATGAAAAGTAATTGCAATTTTTAGAGATTTATTCATACAAATTTTTCAAATAATTTTTGATGATGTTTTACTGATTGGAGGGTGGGATAGAGGCCACCCACCCACCCTACATATACATATAACTTTAATTCCTTATCGTCTCACGGTTTCCAATCAAATTAATTACAAAACTTTTTGAATAAAAAAAGAAATTAAAAAGGTAACATTTTTGAGTGAGTAATTTAGTAAAAATTTTATGCATTATGGGTGGGCAGACTCTAAATCTAAATTAGATACGATTAACTATAGAAGGTCACTTATATTTGGATTATGCTTTATTTTTTATTACATACAAGGTTTAATGAATATATAAATCTAAGTCTAAAAATAATCTTGTAATTTCGGGAATCTATAAAAAAAATTATTCGAAAATTCTGAACGCATAGAAAATTCTAGAATTTTGTGACTAGAAAATTCTTAAAATTTTGAAAATAAATTGCTGGAAAACCTTCGAAAACAAATTTGGAAATTTGGTGGAAACATTTTTGGTAATTCTAGTAATCTAAATAAAATTATATTAAAATATTTTAGCCCCTCGAAGAAAATTCTAGAAATTTGGAAGGGAAATTTCTGGAGGCATAATAAAGAAAATTCTAGAACTCAAAAATTTTTGAAATATGGAAAATTAATTGATGGAAAATTTACAATTACCTCGAAACATATTTAAAAAAATATTGAAAAGCATTTTTGAATAAAAAAAATTTGGAACTCCTCAAAACAAAAAATTAAATTTGTGACATAAATTGGAGATTGTAAGAGAAATTACTGGACAATTTTAGACATCTGAATAGTTTTCAACTTTTACCATAAATTCTGGAAATCTGAAAAATATAATCTTAAAAGTTTATAATGTTAAAGAGAAAATTCTGGAATTTTCAAGAAAATTTTACAGATTTGGATTTTATAATGGTTAAAAATTAAAGAAGTGCGTGGAAAGTTCTAAAAATAAAACAAAAAACTAAATTTGTAACAGAAATTGGAGATTGTAAGAGAAATTACTGGACAATTTTAGACATCTGAATAGTTTTCAACTTTTACCATAAATTCTGGAAATCTGAAAAATAAAATCTTAAAAGTTTAGAATGTTAAAGAGGAAATTCTGGAATTTTCAAGAAAATTTTACAGATTTGGATTTTATAATGATAATAAATTAAAGAAGTGTGTGTAAAGTTCTAAAAATCTAAATTTAAATTATGAAAATCTAGAAGAAAAGAAATTGGAAATTTCTAGGAATCTGAAGAAAAATTGCTGGACAATTTGAAATACTTAAAGAACATTCTAAAAATTTGGAAGATATATTCCTTGGAAGAGATATTCCTAGATTTCTAGCAATTTTGGAAATCCAGAGAAGAAATTTGTCAGAAAAGTCGAGAAGCAATTTAAAAAAAAAAAACAAATTTTGCAAGGGAATTCGATAAAAACTTTTAAATATTTTTTAGAAACTTTGCAAATAAATTCCTGAAGACTGGAATAAAAGAAGCTGTAAAATCCTATAAATGTGGAAAACTTTAAAAACTTGGAAAATAAATTACCAAAATAGTTTATAAGCCTAAAGCAAAGTTTGGAAATCTGATTGAAAAATTCTGTTGGAAATTTTTCTTCGAGAATTTCAGATGATTGTAAAGAAAGCTTGTGGAGACTGAAAGAAATGTTTGTGGAAAAGTCCACAGACATATTTACATACCTTAGAGTCTGTGAATCTATAAATCTAAATCTAAAAGAAATAATTTGACGAATAAAGCACTATTAACCTTTCTTCACAATTTTATTTGATTTACCAAATGTACATTTCGGACACTGTGCTAATCCTTTAATAATGGTCACTTTGTGTCCGAAATCTACATTTGGTAAATCAAATGAAATTGTGAAGAAGGCTATTAGTGCGTTATTCATCAAATTAATTTGATCTTCACGTAACTCAAGCAACCAATCTAAAAGAAATAATTTGAAAATTCTGGAATAGAAAATTCTACAAATTTGCTGAATAATTTTTAATATTTGGGAAATAAATTGCTGATAGAAAAATCTGCGAATTCTTGGCAATTCTGGGAATATAAAAATATAATCTTAATGTATTACAAATGACTTGTGTTCTCAGACGAATAAATAAATTTAAGAGCTTAAAAGTGAGTAGAAACGACGTATTCAACGCAGGAATGACAAATGGGAATATTATAATTAACGAGGATATGGGAGAGAGATTGGAGGGATGATATGGGTAGGAGGGTTCTGGAATAGTTGGGCAGACATAAACGGACCTAATAAACGGAGGTATAATAACGAGGATAAACCTAATTAAGAAAGTAAGAAGTTGCGTTGGGAAAGCATAATGTTTAGTAGAGGATACTAATAATTTTACTATGTGTGCACTTATTATAATATATTACAGCAATTTTATAAGTATGCATAATAATTTTTCGTCATTTCAATTCAGGTTTGAGTACGTAAATCTAGTTTATGCTTAGTTGCGTCTTTTTTTTTCACAAAATGCATTTTTACAGTTAGAATAACATTTGGAATAAAAATCCAGGACGTAAACGCATTTATGTGATCTGCAATAAAACCCTCGCTTATTTTTATTTTACCTTATTGTAGACGATAAATATAACGGCGAAATGCGCCAGTTCATAATATTGTCGTACTTATGTAAATAATTGCGAACAATCGAGCAAGGTCTTAGCGTAGTGTCATTGGCACTTGATCTTGAAAGTAGTTGTCAACGTCAACGTTTCTAGTTCATCGTGATACCATTGTAGAAACTGGTTCTCGGCACACCCACTCAAATCAATGATAATTTTTAATTACGGTGAATTAATAATAACAAAACGGTGGTCGCCTATTAAAAAGGGCCATTAAGGGATTTAAGCTATGTGTGTCTGTGTAAGGGATGGGGTTGCGCGGCGCTCGTACTATTTTTATGGGTTTACTTTAGGAGTTGTTTTTAATTATTGCGAAAAGTTCTAATTGCTACCGCTTTAACTTTAATCTGTGGATTATTTCGCTTCAGTTTATTTATGAAATATCTTAAATTGAAAATATGTACTTTAATTTAGTTCTAAGTTCGTACATTCATATTTTCTTAACTATATTTTTTATTAAACTTAAAATACATTTAACAATAAATTAAACAATTAACTATAATATTATTTATATCTGAAGCATAAAATTCAGTTCAGTTTTAGGTAGAATTTTCCATGCTTTGAATTTTTTATTTTCGAAGTTGATGTTGCTATACATATAGTTTTCTGCCTCTACGTTAATTAAAATTTTAATTGAACATGTATATTTAGTTTTAACAGACTAAAACAGTAGGATAGGATTGTGCTGTTATTTTCTTCTTCTGGTCCAATTAGAACAGCATGTCATCACCGGCGCATTTAATAATAATATTATTCGTAGTTCATTGTTCCCGTAGTAAAACATACAAATCGTGCGTAGTTGTTTAAATTTCAAATACCGCCCCGGTTCGTTATTTAACTCCCACGATCCGCATTAATAATCCGTGTGCTAATTCACCCCGCTGAATGGCGCTGGCTGCGTGTTCATGAGCGCTGATGAAGTTATCTCATTTTGCTTTCGTTTAATGGGAGATATTATTGCCGCATTTGTAGGTATTATCTATTCTTGCAGCATTGTTGCCGGGAGTTCGGAGCAACTCAACCGCAAACGCGGTGTCTTCCCAGTGATAGCGCCCGGACCGCAAAATAGTTGGCCCAGTTTCGTTAGGAATTCGACAAGAAAGTTTGCCCGAATCCCGTTCAACTAATTTAGTTCGAACAGAAATAAGTATTGTGATTAGTGCGTACAATCAACTATTTACAGGGTGGAACAAATTGGATGTTATGATATAGGGATAAAAACTATATTCCAAATAGTAACTACAAATGCAAGGGTTTTAGAGTAGAAAGAAAATTTTAAGTGTTTGATGTTTTATATTATTGGAGATTTTTTGTAAGAAAGGGGGAAATGTTACTAAAATAATTTTAACCTAATTGGTGGTAGATCTTCGTTTTGAGTCTATACTTTCTTATTAAAAAGTTTCTGCACAAAAAAGGAAGCTAGAATAAGTTCATGTCGAAAAAATAATAACATTTCAACCAACAAAGAAGTGAATGCTGATTTGCACAGGAAAATCATATGGATCCATGAAGACCATTTTTATTTGAATAGGTATGTGAATCGCCAAAATTGTTTCGCATGCTATTCAAGAAAAAACAATTCATCCAAAATAATGCACTGTTTTTGGTGTGCGCTGTGGGCTGAAGCAATTATTGGTCTGTATTTTTTCTAAATTTGATAAATATTACATAACTTTTCAAACAAAGGTTAAAGGGAATGAGAAACTGAACAAGTTTTATTAAGACACGTTTTTCGTAAAGTTCTTAATTTTTGAGAAAAAAAGTTAACTTTAGAATTTTTCAGAAAATGTTTTAGATTTTTCTTCAAAATTTCAGTAATTTCACCTCCATACTTTTATTTTTTATTGCAACTTCCTTTCCGAAGAATTTTCATCGAGAAATCTAGACATTTTTACAAGTTTAGCAAAGATTTTATTCAAGAGTTTCAAAATTTTTCAGAAAATCATTATTTATATTTATTTATAGAAATTGCATCGTGGTTTCTATACAAGATTTTGTTCAACTTTTTCTATAAGAAAATTTTCTTCTAAATTTCTATAATTTTCTCAGATGATCCATACTTTTGGTTTTGGTGTACAGTAATTTCTTTTTCTTATCTAATAAATAAATAGATATTTCCACAATTTTTAGCAAAGATTTTATTCAAGAGTTCTAGATTATTCAGAAAGTTCTTTCAAGATTTGGTTTAATTTTACAATTTATTAGGATATATTCTTTAAAATGTCTATAACTTATTTAGAGGCTTCTAAAAGTTTTAGGAATTCCCCCTCCATATTTTCAGTTTTATCATCATTTTGATCAAGGATTTTAGAATTTTTCACAAGTTTTCCTTGTAAATTTCTAGAGCTTTTTTGGAGAATTCTAGAAGTTTATAGTAATTTCTTCTTCATATTTCCAGATTTTTAGCAAAGGTCTTATTCAGGAGTTTTAGATTTTTTAGTTCATTTCAATATTTATATAATTTTCTTTGAGGCTGTTTCCAGTAATTTCTCTTCCAGATTTTAATATTGTCTTATAAATTGCAAAGATTTCCTTCAGTGCTCAAAAATTTAAAAAAAATCTTTTCCAGACTTTTTTTCAAGAGTTCAGAAATTTCCAGTAACTTTTATTCAGATTTGGAGGCTATAGATTTTTCTAGAAAATCTAGACTCTTTTTAGTTATTTCTCCTACAGATATCAAGATTTTTTTCTAAGCTGTCTTTTAAATTGCGAAGTTTTTAGAATTTTTTTTTTTTAGAAATGTAGATTTTTTTGTAGAATTCGAGATATTTCCAGTAAATTGCGAAGATTTAAATGAAAAAAAAATTGTTCTTAAAAATCTAGACTTTTTTTCGAGAGTTCAGGAAATTTATAGTAATTTCTTCTCTACATTTCAAGTTTTTTTCAACCCAAAGAGTTTTTTGAGGCTCTTGAATTTAGAATTTTCTTCTGGAAATCTAGATTATTATCTCGAGGGTTCAGGAAATTTCTAAAAATTTATTCTCCAGAGTTCAAGCCGTCTTTTAAATTGCAAACATTTTCTTTGAGGCATTAAGATTTTCTAGAATTTTTTTCTAAATGTTTAGAGTTTAGAAAATGGCCAATAAATTCTTCCCCAAATTAAATTTTCTTAGAAATTGCGAAGATTTTCTTTCAGTATCTAAATGTTTTTTAATTCGTCTTCTTTTCGAGAATTCAGGTAAATTTCAGTAATTCCTTCTCTAGAACCCAACATTTTGTTTCAACTAAAGGCAATAAAATTATTTTAATAGTTCTAAATTGCGGAATGTTTCTTGAGGGTCTATAATTTTTTGGAAAATTTTACCCTAGGAATATTTTCTTATTTTCGAGAAAGTTTAAGGAATTTTCAGTAAATTCTTTTCCTGATTTCTAGTTATTTTTTCCAATTTCCAGAAATTTCTTCTTCAGATTTCAAGGTTATTTTCTTATCTTCTAAATTGCAAAGATTTTCTTGAAGGCTCTAGAACTTTTTAGAAAATTTGATTGTAGAAATCTTTTCTTGAGGGTTCAAGAAAATCAGGTCCTAGATTTTTTAGAATTTCTTCTCTAGGTTTCAAGATTTTTTAATCCAACCCGCTTTTTAAATTGTAAAGATTTTATTGGAAGCTCTAAATTTTTTAAAAAAAGAATCATTAAAAAATTTAAACTTCTTTTGAAAATTAAAAATAATTCTAATAAATCCTTCATCTCTATATGTGCACGGTAAGTCATTCTACTATCCAAGCGTAACCCTAAATACTTTAAATTTGTTGCTGATTTTATTGTTTCGGTTCCTACTAGAAACGGTACCTCTAATACTCTCTTCCTTGTCAGTAGAACAACTTCCGTTTTTTTTTCTGTTGCGAGGCTTAGTCCATGTTCGCTCATCCATGTACACACCATCCGCATTACTTGGTTTAGTGTTCGCTGCATGTCCTCTAGATTTCATGTCATCTGCATAACCTACTAGAAAGTCTTCATCCGGCATGTCCATCCAGAGAAAACCATCATATGCGACATTCCACATAATTGGTCCCAGGATAGACCTCTATGCAGCGCCGGAGGTAAGTATTTTGACAGTTTCTCCATTTGTATTATTTAGATAGCTACTCATCATCTTCAGGAGGTATAGAGGTTGAGTGTCTTTAGATTTACGTCCCATCTAGCCGAGTTAAATGCATTCTTAACATCTAAAGTTACCAATACGACGATCGGCCTTATGTACTTGCTCTGGGTCTGTGCTATTTCAAACACATCCACTACTTCTTTAATGGCGTTTAGACCCCTCCTAAATCCATGTTGTTTCTCTAATAAGCCGTTCGATCCTTCGGTAAATTCTTCCAGCTGTAGTTTGAGCACACCCTCCAGAAGTTTTCCAGCCGTATCAAGACAGCACAATAGTCTGTATGCCGATGGTGACTCAGTAGATCCCTTCCTTTTCGGTATTAGGACCAACCTTTGTTCTTCCACACATCTTTCGCATAAGCATTTATTGTATATGCCTAGTAGTACATTAGTTAGTTTCTGTGCGACTATTTTTAGGACCTCAATAGGTATATCATCTGGACCTAGGGATTTGCGGTTCTTTAAAGCTGAGATGCCTTTAATAATTCCTCTATTATAAATTTCGGTACAACTGTGGTTTCATATAAACTTGTTGATTCCAGAGGTGGGTGTGTAGGAAATAGTTCATCAACAATTGTTTTCAACCTTTCCGAATCTAATACAGGATTGTTTAATTTTGCTCCTAGTTTCTGCATGACTAACTTATATCCTAACCCCTACGGATATATGTTTTAGGCTTAGGTGGGACATGGCACAAAAAAGGTTGGGAAACACTGCTCTAGATGTACTCTATCTTTCCTAAACGTTTGATTTAAGAATTATATCACTTTATATAGGTACCTATGGTCATGATTGGAAAAATGTCTTTAATTTCTACTCTATAAGCAATTATTTACTTGTATTTAGAAATAGAAAGAAGAAAAGCTTCTTTATAAATTTTTAGTACCAAATCTTTACCAATTCTTGAGATACTGCCCCCACAAACACATTTCATAAATGGACTCAGGAGGCATTAAAACATGTATTTCCGTTATAATTTCGAATCCAAATAAAACCACTAACGTTTTTCTATTAAAATAATAAGAGGAAAAAATCGTACTTCCTATTATAAATAATTTTATTTTTCAGATTAGTTTCGGTTTTACGTATTAACCATCATCATTGTAATGGTTTAACTGTATTAAATGAGTAGAAACATTCAAATCATAATATTTAATATTACCAACTCCAAAAATATTTTTGGAAATAATTACCATCGATATATATGACATCTATAATTGAGATTTCTATTAATTTCCAAATCAACTAATTAAGATTTATTTGATTTATCCAAATGCGGAAATTGACAGTAGCATCTTTAGGCCTAACACAGTATAATCAAACGAGTTGTACGATTTGATGTATTCCAGTAGTTTATTTTGCAGCGTGTGAGAACGTTTGGCGTAAATATGTCTCCTAAAATAAACGTTTACATGTGTTATGTATTTATTCGACATTTCTTATGCATACGGAACTCGTTATGGAAATTGCGCGTGTTTTCTGAAATCCGTCGCTTAAGTAAAAGTTTCCCGGCGTATTCATAAATTCACGCATTCGGACAATGTTTTGATGTAGTATCAGTTTTTTGAATTACATGTATAAATAATTTTCACCTGTTGAATTTCATTTGTTTACGATTACCATTAAATTTCTCACTATATAACTAATAATACGTTTATTCTAAATCAATATGAATTACTTTGTATTACATTTTATACTGCTGGCTATCAAAGGGGGTCAAAAATATAATCATATCCAATAAAATAATTCAAAAATACTATATACCCAACATGCATTAGCCATCGATAAAAAAATTGCTAAAAAAATCATCAACGTAATTCTAATAACTCATATAATATATTCTTGTTGTATATTATTTTATTCAAACTGAAAAAAAATCTAATAAACTTACTATATCTGGTGACGTAATGTATGTTAATTCCTTTTCTACGAAATAAATATATGTCAAATGATTTGATGATTTATTTCCTAATGGTTTGGTTTGGTATGAAGTAATTCTAGAATAATTTTTTTTTAATATTTTCGCAATGGCAAAAGGTTGCTCGAGGGCACGGACATTTCGGCCGGTTAGCCTTCAATGTAACATGACCTATAACGTTTCGACAATGTCAGACTACCGAAACGGAGCGAGATGATGGTGGGTTAGCAATTTTGGCCGCTGGAATTCCTTATATGGTGTGTTGAGACAATTTTGCGCGGTGCAACATATTACATGCTACTTGAACCATCATCATAATTATTGTGTGCATGGTTTATATAAGAATGCTCCCATGTTTTTCAAAATAAAACAAATAAGTTTTTTGATTTACGTTCTTAAATAACGTGAAATTCAAAATTTTAACTGTTTAATAATAATAAATTAAAGTTGTAGATATTATAGTAAATAGTGTATTAACACATAAATGGCCGTTAACATATCAGTAACAACATAAGTAATTATCTGTATTTCAATTTCCGCGCATTTCCGTTCGTTTTTGATTAGAATTATTGCCGATGGTCGGTATTTTGCCGAAGTTAGAATTTTATTATGAATTATATCATTGCCATTTTTGCCTTCTTAACAATATTTTTGTTATATGCTATATTTAGGCATATAGCGCTTTCATTGTTCCTAAAATTATTTTTTTACTCTCTCTTGATATAAAAGTATCGAAATCAAAAAATTAACCATGACATTGGGTTGTATGAAAGGTATTGATTAGCATAATCTACACCTTTTATATTTTATTGTAATCCAAAGTACTTTCGGGCTTCACTATCATATCTCCAGTTTTTATTTTACTTTTCCTGTTTCAATCATGGTATCTCTATGTATTGAAGTTATCATCCCAACTTCCCTTTTATCTTTCCATGTGTATTAGAACGCTTCCTTTTCGTCGAAAAACATCTTGTCCTGTCCGCAACTTAGCTTTCGTAGGTCTGCAGGTAATCCCCGATTATTTCGTATAGTTCCACATATTCTAATTTTTTGTAAGCAATTCGACACTGTTGTAGAAAATATCAATGTAAACGTGATCATACATTTTCACTACCATCTAGGAGATTAGATTACACACAAGATCATTCTAGTTTATCCATTACCTTAAAAGTTTGGTTAGAATTTTCTGGCATTTCCGAATTGTTGAAAAATGGATCGATTGTAGAATTTGCCTGAATCTATGTCGACTCGTTACTTTGCCAAAGAAACAATCAATTGTGCTATTCTTCCTAACCTGTCGCATTAGTATATTTAGACCCAAGATTTTTTTAGTTCAGATACCGTTGGGTTTCTTGCAGAAAATTATGTAGAAAACCAAGGCCAAACTTTTGACATTTTTATGTCTGCTAACAATTTTCATCTTCATTAAATTGAGTTGAATTGGTAATTTTTTGTAATATTTTATTTTATATTATCTTTTCACTGATTTTTATAAATTTTTGTTGTTTTTCACGCTTTGTTTGAAATTTGAGTTATTTATTTGACTATTGCAACAGTACTGT
This sequence comes from Ontholestes murinus, assembly GCA_963969525.1. Taxonomy (NCBI): domain Eukaryota; kingdom Metazoa; phylum Arthropoda; class Insecta; order Coleoptera; family Staphylinidae; genus Ontholestes; species Ontholestes murinus. The sequence goes on from OZ018393.1 coordinate 17,519,887, forward strand.
ACTATCCAAATTTAAATTAAAAATTTAGGCCGGCGAAATAGAAATTCTAAAATTGTAAAACAACTGTTTTTGAGTTTTTAATTATTTTCTATTCTAAAATTTCTTCTGACGTTTTTAATTTTGCCTTTTTGTGTACTTCTTTTTCATTCAATTATTCCCGTTGATTTTAAAATGTTATTTTCAGATATAAAATGGTTTCTTTTGTGTAATAACATTATGTATTGTTTGTTTTAATTATTACATAAAATATTTTTTAAATCCTAACTACAGACTCTTCGCCTCGAAGGTAGAGCTTTCGTACCTTTATTTCTGAATGTCCAGAAAGCTTTTGGCTCTGTCTGGCATCAAGGATTATTATACAAATGTCATCTCCTAAATATCCCTCTTCGTATCATATTCATTATTTATTAAGCAATTCCAATAGATCCCTAAAAATTAAAATCAATAACTTTTTCTCTTCTTCGTTTACTTCGGAACAAGAACTCCCCAAATGCTCTCCTATAATAATAATAATAATATATTTATTCCCAACAGGTACAAACATTATATAAGCTACATAAAAAATGTACATAAAATAATATAGAGAATGAAAAAATGTATAAATAAAACATCAGAGAGGTACTATGCACTAATAATAATACAGTTTAGGAAATCTTGTTTAAAGCGATGGAATAAGTCAAATATAAGACAATGTTCTCACAGATGTTAAATGTTTTTAGTTTCCTATTGTGATCAGATGGGGTAAACAATCAAAAGGCTTTTGATAAGACTGTGTATAGGACGTAAATTTTCATATTGTTGTCCATGTTAATAGAAATATCCTGGGTCAAATTTAGAAAATTTGTAAGCGTAGATCGATTTTTCACAAAACCATGTTGCTAATAATTTCTGTGAATACTTCATAATATAAGAAATCTAATAAGACTTTCGAAAATCTTACTATAGTTGCAAAGAATTGAGACGGGACGATAGTCGCCATGCTTGAATATGGGTATAATTTTCGCCTTTTTTTCCAGATTTTAGGAAAATATTTTATTTTTAGAATTAAATTAAAAATAAAAATCAACGGCTTTGCAACTACCATATTTCGCCTTTATCTTTTATAAAAAATCCGGAATTTCATCTGGCCCCTTTGTCTGGATTTAAGTTTCTTAAACTGACGCAGTACCATAACTTCAGTTAGCAAAATGTTTCCCATGAATTTCTTCGTATCATTTTCTAAATTATTTAATTTAACTCCTTTAGAAAGCGATTTTTGAAAATAATTAGCAAACTCCTCAACACTAGTTTTTTCGTTTTATAACGAACAGGTCCAAGTTTCATTATTTCAGGTATCCTCGTGGAATTATTTTTTGCATTAATAAATGACCATAATTTCTTAGGGTCTTTAATAAAGTTCTTGTAGGATTGGTTAACATCTATTTTATTTTTCTCCTCTAGTTGTCGTAACTTAAACTTGATGGTGGGTGAGTTGTTTTTACCTCTAATTCGTCGATATTTACGTCTCAGTGTAATATCTTTTATAATATCTGGCGTAAACCATTTTGGATAATGATGTGACTTGCCCATAGCTGTTTTTGGTGCATGGGAGTTTAGGCAACTACAGAACATTGAATAAAATACTTCACAGGCATTTTCTGCATTATCGCATTTATTAACATTTGACCAGTCTGTTTTATATATTTCATTATATAGCTTTACTAAATTAGCTCTCCTCACAGTATTTCCGGGTATGAATCTGGAAGCCGTTGACTTTGTCAATTCGCATGTAGTTTCTACCGCTGAATGATATGTAGCTTCATTAACCAGGGGATTGTTGCACTTTGAAACATGTGTATTTATATTTCTTGAATTAGTTTCTCATGTAACCCGTAGTGAAACATTTTGTAATAACCAAGCGTAAATTGTGTTATTTTTATATGTTTATTTATATTTTCTGATACTAAGATTAGATCCAAAAACCTGCCTGTTCGTCATAGTATTGATTTGATGAAAGTTGTTGAAACTAATAAAATCCAATAATGGCTTTAAATTGTAGGGGCATATGTAGCGTGAACTGTCTAACCATATTCTATATCCTACTAATTCAAATCGATTCAGATTTGTATTTCAAATTCACAGCAATTAACTTCTATCTTTACGGTAAACACTGTAGTTTGTTAAAAAAGTATTCATTATTTGCAATGTCAGAAGTTAGCCATTTTTCCGTTAAAATGATTACGTCATACATACAAGACATCATTGCATTTAAAAATGTCACTGCTTTGGATTTTAAGCCACGAACGTTCTGGTAACATATATCGAAATTTATGATTTCCTGACTGGAATTAATACTGCTATAATCAAGTAAAGTAATTTCTAGGACAAAGTACATTAGAAACCTAACATATGAAAAAAATGATATTTCTACCAGAACTCCGTCAAGAATATATAAAATAATTTTCCGCCCATTACTTAGACTATGGTTGTGCCTATAACACTATTTTAGTTATCCAACCTCCCGCAATATTTAAGTTAGCAAGCGAGCATTTCTTTGTACATTAACAAATTATAGGAGCAATGGGTAGCTCATAAAATGCATATAATTTCGCATTTGTTACGACGTTCAGGTAAACTGAACGCCGGTAACAAACGTCTTTCATACTCCAAAAAACCTTTCAACTTCCACATATTATCTCTGAATTGTCTTCCTAGAAACTCCCAAAATAAGCCCTAAATTCTACTATATTTGATTTCATTTCATCAATTCTTTCATTTACGCATTAATGACTAGACAAAATAAGGCAGAAATATCTCTGGTCGATAGCCTATTGGCAAATTAACATACTAGCAACTCATTCGTTATGCGTTATTTAAATGTAAATATTGTATAAATTTGTCAATAAATATGTATGTATGTTTTTAAAATAATTGAATATACTTTCTGAATTTATTTTTAATTGTTTTAGAGATTTACCACGGCCGCTCTCTTTCAGTAAAGAACTAAATTAGTGAAAATAAATCCCGTACAGTGTCTAACAACAAAGTTGATAGGGACCTTCTCAAGTGTAAAATTTATGATTCGGATTACCACACCAGTTGTGCAAAATCGTAAGATAAATTAAGCATTACAGCTAAGTGTGAAAAGAACAGCTCCCAAAAGTGCTCCCACTTATAGCTTTGAAGAAAGGAATTTCAGATCTTATTATCAAGTGAGTCATCAAAATAATATAATATTTCAACAAGAGGAAAGAATAACTACTCTCACACCAGATATAAATAACTTTAAAGTTAGCAGAGACACAAACCAAAATATGAATAAGAAAAATCCAAGATCCTACCAACCGAAACAAGTAATTCCATAACAAATGGAGCTACAAGAGATAAATACATAACAATCCGATAAAATTGTAAACAATGGGAAATATCTCGCGATCAGTTCAATGACTGCGGCTCCGAAACGCCAAAGGAAAACAACAATAAATGGGCAGATATCATAATTTCAAATTTAAGGGACAAGAGGCAAACATGGAAAATTTCGCGGAGTTTCAATCAAGAAAATGGATTTTTGTCACTCGATTACATAAAGATGTGAACTGCGAACTGATTTAAGAACATCTATCTAAAGCAGGAAATTTTACATTTATACTTCAACAATTAAAATCCAAATACGAAGACCATCATATGCGTAATTTAAAATTGGCGTTCGACTAGCCTGCGAAAAAACAGTTACTAATGAAAAATTAATATTTCTGGTTAAAAGATGTTTTCATTAATATATTCTTTTTCAAGCGTAGACCCAAAATGAAATCAAATTTTCAATAAAATTGAAGCCTCAAATAATGGTCAAGATAACTGTCTCTATCAATACATCACAATATCCAATGCATTAAGACATAATTAAACCAACTAGAAGCACTGCTAGAAGACATACAATGCAACATTTTGTGTATTTGCCCTGTTTATTGAAGACACAATTACATTTTCTCTGTTTGATGTGCGTGCATTAGTAACAAGACGTAGTTGAAATCAGTTTATATAGGCCAAAACTTATAATGATTTGTAACTGAAGAAAAACAAATCAAATTAAAATTAAATCTAAAAATAAATCCAAGACATCTGGGAATTTTGTCAGAGATATCGTTGGTGGCCATAAATCTTGCAATACCAAAATACCATAACATTGTTAAATTAGCTAATGACTTCAATACATTTTTCAATGAAATAGGTAATCAAAAAACATCTTCAAGCATTACTTAATACATATAATAATAATATGAATAGTTTTCATGATATTCAACTTTTTATTTTAATTCACTACAATTGTTTCGCTACACTGTAGCTTCTTCAGGTGAGAAATATAATACAATTTTTTTAACTTATTTACATTATATACAAATTTTAGAAGTGTGGTTGGAGGGAGTGTTTTTCTTTAGCTTAAGTAGAGAGAGTTCTAGTTGGTCGCAAATTTCCTGACTGAAGATTTTTATTTATTTCTAAATTTTCTAGTAAATTTAGTTTCCGTTTCTTGTTTGAGATATGGAGGATTTTAAAGTTGTCAAATCGGTGGTTTTATTCAATCAAGTAGTTTACATAGGTTGACGTGTTTTTTTTTTATTAATTACCGCTTTTTGGTGTTCATTTATTGTATCATTATATACATCTTCGGGCAATCAGCACAATTAAGCAAATACATTTTTACTGTTACTATTACTATATGTAATTGATCCATAATTTTCAACTTTGCATTTCATAGTGGGGTATATTGATAATTTCTTTTTCTTTGTTTATTTTGAAAATTTTATAAAACGCATCCCGAAATCAAGGGAAAAATAAGCATCTATTAATTATATATTCAATTAAGGTATGCAAACAGTGTTACACACCTGGAAAAAATGGTTTATTGAAAATAAACTGATTTTAAATACTACAAAAACCAATTTTATCCTATTCGAGTCAAATAAATCAATAGAAACTCCACGTTCAATCAAAATTAAGTAATAACTTTTATACATTTTCAGATAGTGTCAAATGCTGGGGTATTATTTTTGATGGTACGCTGAGTTTTATCCAACACATTATTTATATCTGCAATAAGTTAAGTATAGGGTCCGTCAATAAGGGCGCGTGAACTTTAAAATTGAATAAAACAAGTTGTGTGTGAGGTAGAAACGAAATTTATTTTTCATTCGAAAGGGTATTCGACCCCATTAAGTATGGAAGATAACATCGTTCAAATGACCACCGCGGCTCCGTTTGGTAGCCCGGATCCGGGAGGTCCAATTTTCGATGACTCTGGAGCACATATCGGCCTCAATTTGAGCGATGGCGTTGCGTATGTTGACTTTGAGGTCATCGGTCTTTAGAGGCTTGTTGGCGTAGACCAGCGACTTGAGATAGCCCCAGAGAAAAAAGTCTAAAGGCGTTAAATCGCACGATCTCGGTGGCCAGTTGATATAGACTCCGCGCGAGATGACCATGTCCGGAAATCGCTCGTGCAGAATGTACATTGTGGCATGGGCTGTGTGGCACGTGGCGCCGTCCTGCTGGAACCACATGTCGTCCGTGTCCATATCATCCAGTTTAGGCCAAAAGAAGTTGGTTATCATCGACCTGTAGCGCTCCCCATTGACGGTTATGGCCGCCCCAGCTTCGTTCTCGAAAAAGTACGGACCGATGATGCCGCCGGCCCAAAATCCACACCAAACAGTGACTTTCTGGGGATGCATTGTTACTTGGTGGACCTCGTGTGGGTTGTTCTCACTCCAAATGCGGCAATTTTGCTTGTTCACATACCCGTTCATCCAGAAATGAGCCTCGTCGCTGAAGATGATTTTTCGGCCAAAATGGGGGTCTGCTTCCAACTGCTCCAGAGCCCAGTCAGCGTACGCCCGACACTGTCTGTGGTCGTTTATCTTGAGCTCCTGGGTCAATTGGATTTTGTACGGGTGCAGACCCAAATCCAGATGCAAAATTCTGCGAGTTGATGTCTCCGAAAGGCCAAGTTCCTGTGCACGACAAAAAATGGACTGCCTCGGGTTCTCGCGCACACTCTCACGGACAGCAGCGATATTTTCGTTCGATCGGGCGTTTCGTCGACGTGACAGTGTTGGCTGGTTGTTTACTGAACCAGTCGACTCGAATTTGCCCACCAATCGACGGATAGTCGACTCTACAGGCCGATCATCGCGACCGTAAAATGGGCGAAGTGCGCGGAACGTTGCTCGAACTGATGACCCATTTTCGTAAAACAATTTAATAATTTGCACGTGCTGCTCGACACTCAAACTTGCCATGGTGATTTGGGGTTATATACTGAACAAATGACAGCAACTTTGACAGCTCTACCTCGAACAACATGGCCGCACCCTTCCGGCAACTTCGCGCGTCCCTATTGGCGGACCCTTTACTACTTGCATTGGTTTACGCATACTTATGCTTCAGACACACTCATATAAGAAAATTATTCTACTCTGCAAACATCGTGTCACACCTCAGAAATGGTCTGAAATTTTGGGGCAGCAGTACAAACGCGATAAAGACTTTTACTGCTCAAAAGAAAACCGTACGAGTTTGGCATTAATTAAAATATAATTCAAGTTGTCGAGGAGTTTTTAAGCAAACATGATCACATTTTATGGATTATATATACATATTTGAATGTATCAAGTTCATTTGGAAACAGAGGATTATTCAAAGATTTATCCCCACCCGATACGATACAAGCATAGGCCAGTCCATAATTTACCTCGGCATAGCCTCAACAAATTTGAGACTGCTTTTACGGATGTTTAAAAATATATAATCACCTACCGATTGAAATTACAAATATTGTTATAATTATAGCGGATTATTTTTTGCATCTACAAAAATATTCATTTTTTTTTTGTAATAACCGAGATATATTGATTTGAAAAAAATGACACTTTTTACTTTTTTCAAAATATCTAATTACTTTTGACTTTTTTGAAAACTTTAAATGTGGAATTTTATTCGTCTTGTAAATCTACATTTCTTTCCTCATTTAACCGTTTTTCTATCTCTTATAGTTTCCGAGATCCCCATAGAGAACATCTAAAAAAAACTCATCCCGTATATATTATTAAATAAAATTGTATTTATCTAGTCCACATTTAGAATAAACCAATTCTGTATAAACCAATCTTGAATGTTTTCTATAATATTTTTACCATTAGTAATAATATTCACGTTGGATTGACAAAGAAAGTCATAAGCGAATAATTTTATTGTTTATAGATATTATATTCGATATCATTTAGATTAATTATGAATAAACGCGGACCTAAAATGCCACCATGAGGAATCCCTATCATCTATGTTCCTTTATTAATTTTTACAAATTTGTTACGATAATGTAAATATGATTTAGACCATTTAATTACATTACCCCTTATACCATATTGGCATAGTTTAGTGATTAAGATGGAATCAGTCTTAGTCAAGGGCTTTTGGCAGATTTAAAAGCATACCACACATTACTTGTTTATTATCAAGAGCTGATAAGATTGAATTAATCTACTTGAATAAAGCATTACTCGTAGCCTTGATAAATCCATGCTGATTCTTATTTAATAAGTTTTTATTTTGCAAAGCAAAACAATTTATCGGTTAATTTTAAAATATATTACAACTCTTAATGTCATGAGTTGTAATGTATTTTAAAATTAAGTTTAAAAGATGTATCTTAAAAATTATTCCTTCTGAAATGTCGTCCACCAGAAGTTATTACAATTTTTTAAATAAAAGTTAATCTTGAATGAAAGAAATTATTTATTATTTATATTTTTGCAAGTTATTAAGATATATAATAAATTTATCTGACAATTAGTTGTAAAAAAACAAAGATAATTCAATGAGTAACATCTAATAAAGAACAATATCTCCTTGTAAACCATATGGTTTAAATTACTATCGCATCACCATTTTTTTTTTGTTTATCGCAAATGTTATTCGATTTGTGAAGATTATGTTTCTTAATTAAATAAATGTGGTTATAAATTTTTTGTTTGGATAAATATATTCATACGCTTACGCTGTCTTTTTTAACCTTTAAATCCTTTCCCGGTCAATCGCCAGTAATGAACTCCATTGCGCAATTATCGTCGAAACCCTTGAAACGCAGCGGAGCTCAAACCATAAAAGTGGCCGCGGGCCATTTTTAATTCCCCCCGCATTCAAATCAGCAAAAATCTAGCTTTATTGGAAATCGGCAGAACGGCAGAACGCGCCGAGTTTTATTAGAACATAAACGCTCCTCCGACGAGAGATTTACGGCACGTTTCCCCGCGTACAAAATGTAAATTGGACCTGTACGGGCGAAACATAATACTAAAAAAAAAGAACAACTATTCTCTTCCAATTTCAATTTCAGACCCGATATATCTTCATCGGCGCACGGACGAACGCTTTGTGCGTTTCGTGTGTGTCTGCGTGTGTGTGTGTGTGTTAATTAACCAAAAAATAGTCGATGCAGATAAGCAATACCCGGCTGGCTCGTACATCCGTTCCCTCGTGTACGTTTTCAGTTTGGCGGCAAACGTCCACAGCGCGTGTTCTCCTTAAGTTTTTGACCAGTAATTACCAGTGTTCGCGTTAATTGGTTATTACGACGACGGTGCCGCTTAATTAATCTATAAAGTGTTGACGGATTAAGCGTTTGAACGACAAGACCGCGTTTATTTTCGGTAAGTCGATGATTAATCGTCCCCCTTTTAAGCCCAATTGATACGTTTCATTAAGCCGCGATTAATTTTTAACGTCCCTATTGTTTTTGGTTTGTAATCCACGTATCGTGCGTGTTGTCAGGTTATTAGCTAATGCCTGTTGTATGTAAATTCAGGTTACTTTACATGAGCACCGAAACGTAGCTGTTGAATATTATCGACGTTTATGTAGAAAAAAATAAAGGTGTGCTAACAGTACAGGTGTAATTTTTATTAATAGAGAATTTAAGGCGTATTTTGATGTAAAATACGAATTGTTGACCTTGTGGGCAGAGCACGTTGTTTTCATTGCCATCTTTTTTTCACACGCTTGAGGACTGACTGGTGTTTGCTAATAGAAAACGTTACTTATTCTCATTCGTTTAATAATTTTCCCGAAAAATAATTTATAATAAGTAAAAAAATTTAACAATATAATCAAATGACTATTAAAACATGGGTCTAATTGGTTTCAATCCCTATACACATGCGTAGACATTTATTATTAGTTATTTATTAATTTATTTATATATCTTTGGACTATTTTCTTAAAAATTACATATACAATAAATCAATTAAAAACACATACGTCAAATTTTCTGCAAAATTTATAAAATCCTTTGTTGTACTTTCAAAAATCGATAGCATGGTTATAAAAATATTTTGTTTTGAAATTTTTGATCTGTCGCCATTTTGTTATTTGAAACAATAAAAAATAATTGTAAATACAAATGTTTTGGAGAGCCGTAAGCTACTTTTGAAACTTTTTGTTTTTTTTTTTTAATATTCTTTTAAATAAGGGAGTTATAGCGATTTTTAGAAAAAAAACAAAAGAACTCCAATAACTCCGAACCGGAGCACCAAATCACAAATTGGAACTAAGAAAAGTTGTTTGTTTTAACGAGTTCTAACTGCCATTTTTGGGTGTAACGACTTAGTATTAACACCCGGTATATTAATGAATTATTTCCTGGTATAATTACATCTGTGAAAAGATTGTTTGAAATATTGGATGGTTGATTTTTTTTACAGGCAGAACGAAATTCGTTGGTTTTTAAAGAAATGAATATTCAGTGGAGTACAAATTTAAAAAAAAAATGCATCTCTTGAGTAAAATTGTCTGCTATTTCATCTAGTACTGGATTACGTGAATAATTATTAATTATACATCTCTAATTAATCATCACCAAAACTTTTTTGGGCAAATATAAATCCTAAAGGCAAACAGTTTCTGGATTCCGAAATCGTTGATACGTGATTATAAGCATCTTGATAGTCCTCTAGATACAATAAATGGAGTTCTTTGAATCTGTATATACGCTTTTATTTCTAAATTTTGAGTTCTATTGTAGTTAGCTACATACAGTGTTTTATTTTGCCCCTATTACAGATGATTCAGCCCTGAAACTTCTTGAAAAGCTTGCTAATAATTATACCTTTGATGATGATAAATTATCTACCCACGTTTCTTTTAGGTCATGTGCTCTACAAGTCACTTCCATGTTATTTAATTTGTTAATTGAACAATTTAAATTGCATCCACTTTTCTTTACTTTCTCTACCTATCTTCTCCGTTGATTAACGTTAGCAACTTTTGTCTCTTAGTATATGAGCGACCGTGATCGTGGCTACTAATTGGATATCTCAATGCAGGAGAATTTATCTGAACCACTTCTGACTCCCTTAGCAACTTGTTCCTATTGTAAACTTATCATAAATAAAATACTACTAATATTTAATAGTGTTTTGTATGATCTAATCAACATATTAAATCATGCATATCTGCTTAACAGCATGTTTTCTTTTACTTAGCCGATTAACAGTGAGTAATCTTTAAATTTCGGCGTGAGTAACGTGTTTTATATTTATAATGAGGGAAGTAAGTGAATAATCTGTTTATAATTACGCACAATAACGCTGACACATTTGATTATGCAAGGCAACTATTTGTTATCAACACAAATTATTCGAAAACGTTTGATAAGATTGAACACTACAATCTTTTGCTCAGGTGTTTTTTTTTCTTCATAACATCGGAATTTTTAATCGATGTGAGTCACATGTGTCACATATGAGCTGCATTTTTTACATATTATTTCATTTTCTTGTGTCTGCTTCTCAAGAACAGGTATGCCATAGGGTTTAATTTTCATTCCTTTGTTGTTTGAATTCTTTTAGAATATTTTAGAAAAAAATAGTAATTTGTAAAGATGATCCAAGGAATTATTCTCAATATGAACAAAAGAAACCAGCTTTTTCTCTCTGAAAAGTTTGTAAACGTATGTTCTGATAAACATTGTATAATGATACAGTTATCAAAGAAAATAGACACTTTAGAAATCCAGAAATTCTCTGATGATAACTTTTCTTTGAATTATACGTGTGTTATTATTTTAAAAGTTTGTGGTTTGTAATAATTAGTTTTGGCCAATTTAAAAACATTCAGGCAGCTATTAAATCACCAATTATTGGTAATAAGTATAACTTTTTATAGAATTAATAGAACACTTCCTGAAAAGTGCCAAAACTGCGTTATTTGTTATTATAAGGCAGATGATTAATGACCACCTACTACTTCAAACCGTACTTAAATACTACTTGGTGATAGTTACTACCTAAAGTGCAGAATTATTTTGGTTATAGATTTGTAATAGATAGATTTTTAAATAAATAAATTGAAGGCAAATTAATTATTAACATTCAATGGTTAATGCTCAATGGAGCGCCACGCGATGTTTATTGTATTGATTTGCTTCAAGCTGTTCCAGGAGGTTTAATTTCCTGAATTTGTTGTTGGAGTGTAAAATTTTGATTTTTTTGTTGATCATGTTTCCATGAGGTTGTTGAGATCTGTAGTATATTTTTTCTTGTTTGTGAAGCTGTTCTGGTTTTCAGTCATTTTTTTCTTCGGTTAAAAAGAAATTAACTTCAAGCCACGATTAAATTTATTAGTATTTGTTTTTTATATGCAAATAGCTAACGACCAAAGGTCTTTTTGCCTAAAAAAATGGCATTTTGGATAATTTTTTGGTTAGGAATAGAATGCGTTCTTTAATAAGGATAACATATAGGATTTGAAGGGTTGGTTAATGTTCTAAGAGATGTTAACTCGGAATTGGTGCTGTTAAAGTAGTGGGAATATGGGACACTACCATAATTAGGTAAATGTAGGCAGATCATTTCATAGATTCTTACGGTAGTTTTTGTGGATGTGCTGCCGTTTTCGTAAATTAAATTTTTTCCCTCGCTATAATTTTAGTTTTTATGGTAATTTAAAATGATTTGTGCCTCATTTGTTTAAGGGAACATTAAGGGAATCATTATTATTGCGTTGATCTTGATCCATCATTTCGTCGACCAGTGTCCTTTTCCTATTCTTAGGAGTTGAAGAGCTTTGGATAGCATAGGGCATGGTTAACTAGAGCGATATTATCCGCAGATTGTAACAGCTAATTGGATCAGTAATTATAAAAATCTAAAAAGAAAATATTGTTTATTAGAGACGAAAGGACCTTGGGGGAAGTCTTGCTCTTAACTTGATAATGATCTAGTAATGAGAAACTGCTTAAGATTTGAAATTATATGGTGGTCAGCAGCAACTATTTATGCCAGACATAGCCGTAAGCTTTCTATGAGTAAGGCTGCTTAGCTTTAAAGATTAAAGTTTAACATAAATACCTATATACAGACAAACAACACGTTAAAAATATGGAGGTACATATAAAATTTACAACTAAACACACATATTTAAAAGCTATGTGGGTTTGTTAGTAACCCATCATTGCTGTAAAATGATTTGTCGAGTAAATACTGTTTTATCCTACGTTTAAATAATTTAATGTTAAGTTTATATGACCTGGTAGTAAATTATAAAATTTTGGAGCATAATATCGTGGTCCATTTTGTGTTTTTGATAATCTGCTATGCTTTGGTTTTAAAAAAGTAATTACTACTTATATTGTAATCATGAACTTCATTTGCTGTGATATAGTGCGTCTGATTTTGTTTGCCCATATTAAACAATCCATTATATAGAGGCAAGGTTATTATTCCTGTACTACTGAATGTGTGTCTGCAGTCTTCGCTATTGCTCAGACCGTACACAACTTTAACGGCCTTTGCTGAGAGAATATTCTCTATGCAGCCTAAGTGAACACCATATGAGACATGTGAATGTACTACAGAGAAATATGCTGTTTTTATGGTGTCAAATGATAGATATTTGGTTAAATTTCGTAACAGATAAATATTTTTGTTAAGTTTAATAGCCAAATTATCAACATGTACATCCAAAACTGTTAACGGTGGAGGCTTCTACTTCGTTATACATAATTCTTCACAAATAAAAAACTTTTTTAACTTTGTATAACACGGACTTTATTTAGTGACTAAAGTTTCGACAATTTTAACTTGTCATTATCAAACTAGAACTAGAAACTTCTAAGTTAAAGTTAAAAAAGTTTTTTATTTGTGATGTACATCCCATCTTAACTTATTGTCAATATACAGTCCGAGATATTTTGTATGTATTGATAAATCTTCCTGGTGATCTTCTCTAAGTGAAAATAACATTTTAACAGTTTTCTCTTCATTGAGGCATAATTTATTAAGATCAAACCAGTTTTTAACTTGTTTAAAATTAAAAGCACATGTATGCAATTCTTTCATATTATTAATATCCTTATTGTTAACAGTGGCCGTTGTGTCATCTGCAAACTGTGTGACGTTCATATTGGGATCTGACAATGTATAAGAAAAATCATTCACATACAAAACAAACAGTAATGGTCCCAGGTGAGACTTTTGTGGAATTCCGCATGTTACGGGTATTTCTGTTGACTTATTTGTATCATAAAAGGACGTTTACGTCTAGATAAGTAGGACATAATCATTCTGCAGCTCAGCTAAGAAGTTGTAGTAATATAGCTTTGTAATTTTAGTACATCATGAGAAGAGTGAAGTAAGCAATAAAGTGTGTGTTATTTTCATTTATGTCGCTGTTGGTTTTTCCAAAAAGAAGAACGATTTTGCGTAAAAACAATACCGTTAAAACTTCTTCTTAATGGTTTTAGTACTTTATTTTGTAAGACTTTGTCAGGGCTTTGACGGTCCGTAAAAATATTTTCTTATTTTTTATAACGTAAAATTATTATTAGTATTAGTAGCAGTGTCACCATCGATCACATGATCCTTTACCTGCTTTATTTATCCGCGTCTTAGAATTTGGATCACAGGAGTTCACAGAAAAGTATTCTTCCCTCTACTCTTATATTATTATTTCTTATAATTGAAGATCAATTTCAGCAAATGATTCTAAGAAGTAATATGCGTGATATTTAATTATGATTTAATTTTTCATATCAATTTACTTGATTGCTATATTGAAATTGGAAGCGATTTGTTCATTTGTATTTGTTCTATTATTTTTATAAGTTCTCTTTCTAATCATATATCCATCTTTAAGACAGTCCTTCATTGTTTTATAAAAAAGTTTCCTCGCACCACGGAAGCCTCCCTATTTCAGCATTCTGTTGCATCTAGTTTTGTACTTCTTTTGCTAACGTGCTTAATCTTGATCAGTAGTTCCACAACAATCGTTTTAAGTACTTTTATAGTTATTCTTAATTCATTAATTTGGCGGAATAATCGGAGCTATGTACGTAAACGAAATATTACATTTAGTTTAAATCATTTATTATCATATTATAAATTAGTGTTGTAATTTGTATATGTGAATATATACAGGGTTATTCACGCTATACGGCACGGAATATTGTGGCCAAAATACGTGACTTTCAAAAAGTTTCACTTTGGGGATATATGGGGGTCTATTAGGGCTACTTTTTAAAATTACTTTCATAATATACAGGGTGTCCCAAAAACCCTAAAAGTATCAAAGTTGTGTTTTTTTAATGAAACATCCTGTATTTTATTGCATTTTTGGATCCTTCGATAAAAATAAGTGTGTGTTTTAATAAGGTTTTTATTACATAAACCTTAAGGTTTTTGAAATAATTTGAATTTTGTAAAAATTTAATCTAATTTTCATGTTTCAAATACTTAAAAAATAATTAAGTTATGCATACCAAATTTACACTGAAATGTAACAATAGATCATATTTTATTTTCCAAGTATAATAATCTTGACATCTAATTCCGGGTGTAATTGGAATTAAACAAATGAGAACTTTAAATGGCTATAACTTCATTTATTTAAATGGAACGCTATATTTATTAATTTATCAGCAAATGCACGTTTTAATTACCTATCGAATGGTATTTATATCTTAAATGTTATGTCTTCTCGTTTTTACAGAAAACGCCAAAATATTGTTTATTACACCGTTTTAGTACATTTAGAGTAAAAATTTTAATGTATCTAGTTTTCCATCGTATTTAAAAACGTAAGATAATTAATTTATTACACATTATTGTTCCCTGTCAACAACTACAGGTTTGTTAGTGGACCATTTAGACAATAGATGGCGCCTTAATCATAATATCTTGCTTTAAAGAAAAGTATTTTTGTTAGTTTGTAGTTTGCATGCAATTTCCCTATTTCATTACTAAAAGCGTCGCATTTAGAGAAGTCAAAGACGTTATTATTTACAAACTACGGCCGCCCGAATACGCGAATAGCATTTGTTTATTGGACGGTTTCGGGTTTTATTCGTTAGATAAAACCTCTTATACACAACCGGGTAACCGTGTAAGACATAAAGGAGGTTAACAAATCTAATTTGGTGGTCTAATTCAAGCCTCAAAGTGCAATCCTCATTCACGAGCAATTGGTTCCAAATCCAATAATGTGACAGTTAAAGGGGGCGGTCGGGGGGTGGATGGCGAGGCGGTTGCTGCTGGAGATGTTAGACCTAGGGTCGGGGGGGCCGTTAAGGGGGCGGCGCGAACATCCTACCGAACACAACTCTCTAACCTGTTGCATGCATATCGAGGGGCGATAAACGTGCTTTTTACAATATTTCGACGACGTGCGCCCTCCATAAATTACACCCTTACATCCTTATATAATTCACTTATCTATATATTATATTTATATATTTAAATCTTGTTATAAACAATTTTACGAAAATTGCATTCTATCTTTTACGAGATCCAAGTTTGAATAAATATATAAAATATATTGAATATTAATCCTTTTAAATATTAATAATTTTGAGTATGTTTCTGTAGGTCAAAAAAATGTCTTACCACAAAAAATATTTATTGCTGTGACTATAGTTTCGAACATTCACTGTTCATTATCAAACACAAAGTTAAAGTGTTTTAATTATCTTATTAAAATGTACCACCAAGTTAACGCCGACAACATTCAAGAATTTAAAAAAAAATGTCATTTATCCTATTTGAAATATTAAGAATTTGGTAGATTATTAAAATGTATTACAAAGTAATTAATTATGAAAAATGTCTTATGAATCAAATATTAGCAATCTTATAAAAAGTTTAAGGTAGGGTAGTGTAGGTATAATTTTGTTGCGAGCAGAAGACCTCTTGTAGTCAATTCGAGTTAGCTAAATATGTTGAAATCAAGGAATATATGGATGTTTAAAAAGATATCTGATATCACATCTGGACTGTAAAGGAAACTAGGCTAATTGATATTCCTGTTGAAAATTTTATATATCCTAAAAATTTATAAATTCTAAGAAAAAATGCAATTATCAAACAGACAAAATAAATAAAAAGACTTTATTGTAATTAAATTTTGGTATATATATTTGAACAAAGTTTTTTTATAAATAACTATTTTATTATGTTTTTTTTTTTATGTGAGCAAAAATGTATCAAACCTAATCATAACCACTAAATTAAATACTGTTTTATAAATAGTACTGTTACCTTATTTTCTTTTAAGGATTTTGACATAATTATTCCTCATTTGCTCGTTCCGTCCTGCACGCACACTTGACGCTTCCTCCAGTTTTCTATTTATAATCAATATCCTGCGAGAAGTGGCAGTTTCTGTTTCTGGTTCACATGTAAAATAGGAACATAATTCAAACTGACGCACGTTGTGCAACTGAAGCATTTGATTTATGCAATAACACGAGGAATCGCTCGCGTGATTTATTCTAAACGTAACGTCTCCATCATAGTTTTGAGTTTGGTTCGTGCGGATTCAAAATCTGCATAAATTACGACCGTCACATTTATTGCCGTGAGATAGTAAATAAAAACTTTCTATATTCACAGCTCAATGCGTAATATACTCAATTGATTAAGAAATATGCTAGTTTATTTAAAAGAAATACAAATAGTTTATTAGAAAAAATAGTGTCAAGCAATTAACTAATTCAAAGTAAAATGGAAGCCATAAACAATATAAGGATTACGAATTAGGAGCCAGTGTATTGAGATACATAATCATAGCTTATTTTAGTTCTTTATCTTTTTCAAATTTCTTTCCTGTCAAAAAATCCTGAAGTTTTGTAAGAAAATGTTAGTCAAAAGGAACTAATTCAGGACTATAGGGTGTAGATGGTTTAAAATTACTGACGGCCGTCCTGAATGTTCGTTATCAAGGGTGTTCTCTCTCCCTAAGTTAAGATTTATCCATAAAATTTTCTTTATATACATTAAATAGACATATTTCTTGCGTTGTTATCATATTTTCCATAAAGATTATTTTTTTGTTATATTCGCCTGTTCAAAATATAACTATACTTATTCTGAAGTACTTGGACAATTAAGTCCGTGTGCGACGTCTGATTCATTTCATAATAATCCCCAGTTAAAATAAACGCTGTTAATTAATAGCTTAATCAATCTAAATTGGCCTTGATGGGAAGCAACTGGCACCAGCGATCTTTTTATAGCCATTCGGGATTATTAATTTTTCAAGTGAATCAAATTGTAAAGGCTAGAACATGCGTCATGCCTTACAACAGAAAAAAAAAATGGAGTTTTCCGCCATTTCCAGAATGATGCTACTTGACGTGAACACCTTCGACAGTTAGTGACTCTGCCATCGTACATCCACTTATTTTTTGCACTTTCACGACGCATAGCGGAATTTACAACCGCAAAACGTGTACAGGGTAATGGATTTCTTTATTGGTGCGTGTTTACTGATGTGCTTAAGTTCTATTCTAAATAAATGGTTTACTGAAGAATACCATTAGAAAAAAAACAGAACGTAATAGAGATTATATGACAAGTTAATACAATGCAAAAAATATTTTTTTATGATCTGTGTTATCACTTTTACTTGATTATCATTTTTTCTATCATATCAATATGTCGCTTAAAAAAGTTTGGAATCCTTGGCTACAAAACACCGATAATGTAAGCAGTCAAGGTCATTAATAAGAAGTAGTCATCTCTTCGACTACTTCTTCTTAAGTCTTGAGAATAGTGTGCTTCAAGTTTAACAGACAGGTTAAGGCCTCCTTAGGCAAGCCCCTTGAAGACTTATTGTAACATAGATTATTTTTAAACTTCTTGAGAGTAGAGGGTTTATCACATTTAGAACTTATTGAATTGTAATAGAACGAATTATTCAAACAGGTTTGCCAAATACAGGATATAAATTATTTACATTCGAATGTTGCATAATCGATTTTTACTTTTTTAAATTTTTGTTTGTAAAAAGAGATAATAGCGAACGACAAACTTATGTTATATTGGGGGAGGGTGGTTTGTATTAGATTGTAGATGTCTTGTAAGTGTACGAATAGATTATTGTTCGGATAGCTGAATATTTATTTAAAACTGAGGTTTTGTGGGTTATTGCAAAGAAATAAAACTACACAGTTGAGAGGGTTTTTTATGTTTTTGAATACTGTCTAGGAAAATGTGTCCAGTTTGTCCAACGTATACCTTAGGACAATCCCCATATTTTAACAAATATACGCACGAGTTCGTCGTTTTATCAGATCTTTAGCTTTATTAATGAATTTACTAATTGGTCATTCTGAAAGATAGGGTTAGAATAAATGATTTAAGTTTTTTGCTGGCGGCAATTGCATAGATATAGCGGCTGAGTCTAGAAGAGGTCGAAATATTATTATTTTGTAGATGTGAACTTCGAATTTTGTAGATAATAGTAGATCTTAATTTTGATATGTAATTTATCTGTAATCCCAACCTCTCTTCCTAACGCTAGATTTTGGATTGAATTTAGAAATATAATTTGGTGTCAAATAAAAGGTATTTATAAGCAGGATATGAAAATTAGTAAATACGTTATTGTGGAGGCTTTGACTTCGTGGTCCATTTCGAATAATTTTAACAGAATTGTTATCTTTACCTTTAAAATCAGGCGTTTTAATTAACATAGTTGATACTTGATGACCTGCCCTCTTGTTGGAACCAGACATGTAATTTTGGTGAAAAAAACATTTGTAATCTTCTATATTGTTACTTTTATTTTCAGAAACACGTGTCAGGGTGTTTCAATCATACCCGATTTTAAAAGGTTTAACTGCTTAAACAGTGTCAGAAAACTGAAAATAAAAGTAACCATTTGGAACATAATACATGTTTTTCTACACCAAAAAAGTTTAAATTAACAATCTAACTAATACAAAAATATTTCACCACGGGTTAACTAAGAAATTAATTCGTCGTACGATTAACTTCGTTGGTACAACAAATTTTATTTTAAAATGGATTAAAGACGGATTAACTAGAAATCTTAGAAACGTAAAGGTAGTCCCACAATAAACGATCATACAGGCTTATTATTCTCTTCTTTCTTTAACGAATAAACAGTTATAAATATGTTTTTATTGCAAATGAAAATATAAGTAGTTTCACAATGAAATAAAGATATCAAAACTGTAGTTAAAAAAGTAAATAACAGGTGCAATACCAACAAAGTTAATCGTTTGATTTGAAATAGACTAATTATTAACCCTGAGCACTTAAATATTATTCATATATGCGTTTTAGTGCAGTAATAATTATGTTTAGGTAAAATCAAGAAATTTAGAAGAAAAAAAAACATAACTTTGTTAATGTTAACTCTCGAATTACTTGCAGTAAACAACAATTTATTGAAAAATATCTCTTTGACAATAATAATAAACAAACATATATAAAACGGCGTCGAAATCTCTTAAACATATATCTCTTTTATTTATATTTTTCTTCTGTGTGGTATTTTTTGAAGCAAACTCCTGGACTTCAATTTAGCTATAAAATGAGGTATTCCATCAAGCCTTCTTTACATTTTAAAAAAGTATATAATTTCAAGGTATATTATATATAATTTCGATCCTTGTTTTGCTACATTCTTGATGGAATCAAATTTTCATATTGGGAGAAGTAATACACTTGTTATGTTCCATTTATTTATTATCAGGTAACTGACACGTGTTTCGGTCCTTTCGGATCATTCTCAAAGTTAAAACACTTTTAACTTTAAGAATGAGCCGAAAGGACCGAAACACGTGTCAGCTACCTGATAAAAAACAAATGGAACATAACAAGTGTATTACTTCTCCCAATATGTATATTATATATTATTATGTTTATCTAGAGAACTGGGTCTTCTTCTTTTCCTTGATAGACTTTTGAATCTAGTATCTCCTACTAATTCTAAAATTAGTTGTTTTCTAAACTTCTAGTGCTTCACTTTGGTTTTATTGTTTTGTTCAAGGTTTGGTTGTAAATTATGAAACTGTTGATAACACTAATTTATAACAACAACAAAATCCTTCGAAAAGGATAACTGGTACAATAATGGTCCGCTCTATCAACAGCTCCCATGTAGTCAATGATTGCTACCGGTTTTGAAAATTTTCCTGTTGCCCCCGATACACCAGCTTTATATCTGTCTACAGTTTCCTCATGTAAAGAAGACAACATGTGAACAATTCTCTTATCCTTCCATGCTAAAGCAGTTAGGTTTTGAGTTGTATATGCTTGTCATTATATATAAAGTGGACTGCATTTATTAGTACTACGTTCAATAGTTTCATATTTAAAGACAATCATGAAACACACTGGATGTCAACTAAAAATGTATTAGGGTTTCAGTAATGAAAATTCCAACGCTTGCTTCGATGTCAATTATTCTTGTTAGTAATAATAATAAAGTGAACTGCAAGTATAGGGTGGCCCAAAAGTTCGTTTACATTTCAAATGATGATTTAAAATAGCGATTTTATTTATTAAAAATTACATCATCCATATGTGGTCCGTGACTATTTTGACACTGCTGCAACCTAGAGCGGAAATTTTTAATGAAGGCCTCAAAGTGTTTCGTGAAATGTTTTGCATTTCCTCTCGAATATTTTCCTTTAATTCCTGTAGGGACACTGGGTTGCTGTTTAAAACTTTACTTTTAAGGTATCCCGAAAGAAAACAGTCCAATGGGGATATGCCCAGGCTACGAGGTGGCCAGTATATGGCACCTATTTTGGATATCACCTTTTGTCCAAAAATTTCGCGAACAGCACTTAATGAGTCGTTGGAAGTGTGGCATGTTGCCCCAACTTGCTGTAACCACGATCGTTGATTAAAACCATCGAAATCCTGTAGCGCTGGTGAAAAAAAGTTCTGTAGCATGGCAATATACCGATCAGCGATCAGCGATCTTCAAAAAAAGTATGGACCAATAATGCCTCTTGCTGACGAAACTGCCCATTCAGTAACCTTGGGTGAATGCAGAGGTTTTTGATGATTCAATTTAGGATTAGTGTCACTCCAATACTTGCAATTTTGCCTATTCACATGCCCATTTAGATGGAAGTGAGAAAAACATGTTGAACCTCTTTAACATTTCGTTTGCAAATTGGAGCCTGTGAGCGTGATCTTCAGGCTTTAATTCCTGTACCATTTGAATTTTGTACGAATGTAAAAGTAAATCTTTGTGAAGAATACGATTAAAAGATGTTCTGGGCACACCTAAGACGTTAGAGCGCTTTCAAGTAGAGAGTTCATGATTTTCACGAATAGACTCTCTTACACGCTCGACGTTTTCGGGATCTCTTGATGTTCTAGATCGGCCGGATCTTGGTTGATTCATTGTTGAACCTGTCTCCTCAAACTACTGTACCCATTTTCGAATCAATTGAATCGATGGAGCTTCATTTTTACGTATGTTGTAATGAGCGCGCCATGGTACTGAATTACTATTGACCGTTCTTGCGCTTCGTAACCCCTCCGCCTCACCCCGTCGTCGCTACTAGTTGCAGCTACCGATTTAAATTTAAACGGACTTTTGGTCCACCCTCAATTATCACAACATTGAATAATTTTAAGATAAACAACAATCAGATAATACACTTGTTAATAACTAAAAATTTTATAGTTTCCAAGTCCCAAAATTCGAACGCCGTCGTGGAATATTCTTTATCCAGTAAAAATTTTTATAATGAAAATGTCAACCTATGATACTGCGTCATTTATAGTATGGTGTATGCCTTGTGTAGGATAGATGTATACTAGTAAATCAATGTCATGTAAACAGACCGGACATAGGAGCGAATATTAAAGAATTAAGATAATTTGTATCATGTTTGTACATATTATGAACATAGTTATTGTAAAGGATTGGATATAGGGAAAGGCTTGAGGAACACCTTGTTGGGGGATGTTTTAGATTTTTGTTCTTCATGTGTCAGTCAAGTTGACATTCCCAGATTGGGAACAAAATTGCCTAAATATAAGGCAAAAATAAACTTAATTATGCATTGTTCATTCATTCTGTTGCGATCCTGTTCGGCAGTAACGTTAGCCGAAGAACTTATTCATTCAGGGTACGAGTGGAAGATCATCTAGGATGAACTCTGTCCAATTCTTGTGCAATCTAGATTATGTGTGAATATGATTTGTATTATTTTTTGTATGTATAAGGTTTTTTTGTTAGAACTGAATTAAAAAAACCAAATCAATAAATAAATCTCGTATTTCTCTAATTTGTGGTTTTCTATTTATATGCTTTTATAATTTGCAACAATGTTATTAACTTATGAAATACGATAATAAAGTAATTAATAAGATGGATAGCTGTTTTGATAAAACCTCTTGGTTGTGATATATTATTATAAAATGCCCCTTGACTTGAAGTTTACTTCATGATTTTCGGAGTGGATTTTAAATGTTTTGATGGATTCCAAAGTAAAATGGTTGTTAGATTATAATAGACACATTTATACGAGGATGAATTAAATGCAAACCTGAATTTAGTTAAAAAAAGGTATGTATGTATTGTTAAATATATAATATGTTTTATTTTCTACATCATCTCTGCTTTTATGTACATATTTTTCCCATCAAATCGGAAGTTTCTTGATGCCATTATCGAAACACGATTCCACAACTTGGTCACTGTGAAAACGGCGTCCTCCCAATTCGTCTTTGACAAGTCGGATCTATAGGGAGGGTGTTTAAATATTTCCCAATTCATTTTCTCTAATTTTTCTCTAATTAAAGCAGTTGTTGGCCACACACAGTGTTGTCATGGAGGAGAATCATACGTCTGATGGACATGCCTCGTTTTTTATGTCGATAAGCCAGTTTGGTTTCGTCAAGGAGCTTCGAACGATATTCAGCATTGACTGTACATTGCTTATGAAGGAAATCAACGAGCAGTATGTCTTTTTCATCCTAATAAACAGTTGTAATAACATTTCCCGTAGACAGACGCGTTTTGACTTTGCGAGGTGGAGCTTCTCCAGGTTGTCTCCACTGCATGCTTGCTTGAATTGATTCAAGGGTGTAATGATGCACCCACGTCTCATTACAAGTGACAATGTGACTTAAAATACGAGAGGGCGCCGTTTTGACAGTGACCAAGATGTAGAGTCGTTTGTGAGCAATTGGCTGATTACATTCTTCGATAATGGCATCAAGAAAGTTCCGCTGGGAAAAATGTGTACGTAAAAGCGAAGACTATAGAGACTAGTTTTTTTTTACAATAATACATACATTGTTTTGCTAAATTCCTGTTTATATAAGATTCACCCACCTATATATATAATAATTACTAATACTAAATACCTCAGGATAGCAATTTAGGGCCTATTCTATTTATAATTTACATCAATGACTTACATCGGTTGGGCTTTAATACAAAATGTTGCATAACCAATTATGCTGATGACACAAATTTATTGGTGGTCTCCACTAAACTGTATCCAGATCTTTTGGCAATGTCCAATAATACATTTGAAAACATTGAGAAATGGTTTGCCTCAAATATGCTGGGACTTAATAAAGAAAAAACAAATGCTTTTTTTCTTAATACAAAAGTCACAGATCAACGCCCCTGAATGTATTCAATTATCAAATAACAAAATCAAACTAATTACTGAAGTTAAGATGTTGGATGTGATTATTGATGATTTGTTGGATTGGCGCTCGCACGTAGTACATTTATCCTTGAAAACAGAGAATCTCTGTTACTTAATGAATACTCTAAAAATCCACTTTAAGATTCGAAATAATTTTTTGGGGAAATAGTTGCCAAATATTTTACGTACAGTTTTTGGCTTAACATATAAGGAATTTTGCAAAGGAGTTTTCAAGGAGAATGGTCTAATCATAATTTATAATTTATTTATTTATGAATGTTTAAATTGTTTTTTAAACTAGAACTAAATTTGCGCCTATTAGTAAGAATCATACATACAGGGTGCGGCAGAGAAACTTGCTGATTTGAATTAGGCGCCAATGAGCGAGACGTGGTCAGAAAGAGGGTGGGAGGGTCTCATTCGAAAGAGGGAGTCTTGAAGTTTTATTACCGTTCAAGCCAGTTGTCGTCATGTGTTGGACAAAGGAGGAGCGTGCGTTCGTCGTTGAAACCTACTTTTCCAATGGCCACCCAATGTGCCTTCCCTTCAATCCCCGTGAACTTCATGAGAAACCACTTAATTTTGAACGTTTTACTGTGTGGTGTGCATTGTCGAGAGCGTAATTAGGCCTTACTTTTACGAGGAAGAAGAACACACTGTTACTGTAAATGCAGAAAAATTATTGAAGCATTTCTTTTCCCAACACAAGAAATGGATCTTGATTCTAGTAGGACGGAGTACACACAGCGAGAATTTTAATGGTACTTTTGAGTGAACACTTTCACGAGCGCCTAATCTCTTTGAGGGGTGACGTACTGTGGCCGGCGGGCTCCTCCGAGTTGGCTCCCTGTGACTTCTTTTTATGGAGATATCTCAAATCCATTATTTACAATGACAAACCATGGACCTTGCAACACCTGAAGGACAACATTCGCCAACCCATCGTCAATCTATACCGTCGATATGCTCGAAACAGTGGAGCGAAACTTCAAAAAGCGGGTGTAGCGCTAATGAGGGCCGCCATTTGTTCGATGTCATTTTTAAAATCACTTGAAACAAAAATTTAGGATGTGTACAATACGATAAAAAAGGAATTAAATCGATAAGTGAAATACTTTTTCTTTTATTGACCTTTCAAATCAGCACGTTCCCCTGCCGCACCTTGAATGAGACAAGAACGAAAGAAATAATGTACCCAGCCCATAAATTAACAACCACTGAACGAAATACTATAGATGCATTAAATTTTACAATCATCCACTAAGAAAAATTCAAGAGCTTCATTCGTTCAGTAAATATGAAACTAAGGTGTTTCATTTGTTGGAAGCAGAACTATTCTCTCTTAATTCCTACTTTGATAACATGCGCTTGACTTAATTTTTTTTGTTAAATTTCGACATTATAATTGTTTGTTAGTACTCTACAATCTATTAATATTTTAATAATGTAGCCCTCATTTCTCAAGTTATTAGAAACATTAGTACTATGTTATGTATTATAGTACTAATTTTTAGATCAATCTTGTAGGTGATTGGGAAACTCGTGCGACAGTAACAAGGCTCCTTTTTTTTCCAAACTCAACTTCGAACCGTTGAAACATAGACATCCGCACTTCGCTCATTCCCCCAATTACCAGTCCACCCTCGTAATACCGAACTACCCACCTATAACAAGCTGTCTGGTTGTGTAATATGCACTGCTTCGCTTCGAAAGTTACATTTCGCCGTGTTAGTGATGTGTGTGATGTGTGTGTATGTGTTATACACCATAATTGAATTATCACCTGGTGTTTGCAAGCTGATTTACATACACACAGACGGGTTCGAGATTGGCCTTTCTGGAAACACGATTAACACATTAACACGGAAACGCCACGTTTTACGTCCGTTTTTCGTAAACGCGATCGGCGAGATCAAAAGAGAACGCCGCCGGCCCGAATTGATTTAAATTATTGAAAGTTAAATATTTGTTCGAAGTTTTCGCGACGCCGACGTGAAATATTCCCGAGTTTATTTGTCGTGTATTAACGATTTTATCGACTTAATTTAGGGCCGTTGAAGTTGAGTTATTTATTACCTCTGAGGTGTATCTCATTTTTGTGTATTTTCGGTATGACTAATAATATGATGTGCGAGAGGGTGGCTAAAAATAACGCCGACTACTGGCTTACTTCCATGCTAGTAAAATTTTGAACAATAGTTATAACATACAAATAATAAATATAATATTTATATTATAATATAAATCATTTTTTATGTATATGTACAGTTATTTTTTATCTAGACTAATATTTTTTTAACTCCTTAATCTTCTGATTAAGAAATTAACTCAAGACGAAAATATCATTAGCGCAGACCTTCCACCATAATAAGACACATGCAAATTGTACACATTCTCAAAATTAGTTTAGATTTAAATATAACTTTGATAATGATTGCAAAATCTAAACACTTGCCAGGTAACTGAAAAATAAAAACAAAGCAGAACAATGTAATAGTGTGAAGCTTTCGAAAATTGAAATAAAACTGTTTTTAATTATTTTTATACAAATTTCATAAGATTGAAAAAACGACGACTTTCTTTGATCACAAACCAGAACCAGTTTTAACTTGGATAATGATCCGTAAGGACCGAAACACGTGTCAGTTATCTGAAAATAAATAAATGGAACATAACAAGAGTTTTGCTTCTCCCAACAAACCAGAAGTTTGATAATTAATAGTTTCAATTATGAGAAACTATATTCACTGTAAAAGTCATAAAATATAGTGATAAAAAAATGTCGTCATATTTTCAATCTCAAATTTATCGTGAAGGTTATTTATTCGAAATGATGGTTGCGACCGTTACTACGTGAAAATTCATAATGAACACTGAATAAAACATTAAGTGAAGGTTATTTTAGTATCAAATACTGTCCTTAGATATTTGCAATATTTGCAGGTGACAAGGGGATATATTTTAGCCATTTATTAATGTTCAGGTAGGTCGTTCTGTAAGTCGGTGAAACTACTCCCATTTGTTGAGATTTGTTTGGATTAACAGAAATACGCTATTTTGGAAATCAGGTCTGAGTTACGCCATGTATGGTATCTAAGGGCTTTGCAAAGTATGGAAAGGTGTGTATCGTTGGCATAAATGAGAGAATTGACGGTTTTATTAAAATATTTTGTGTTGGTTTAATTGGGATTGCAGATGCACCAAGAGATTATATAGAATAGATGAAAGGGAAGAACCTTGTGGTAGACCTGTCTTTTCCCATCAGTTATTTGTCACTTTTCGTTTGTCATTTGTAATCTATAAATTCTTATCTGACATATATCATGTTATCTGTTAATATGTTTCATAATGTTTTATATGTGAAACTAAGGAATTTTACCATTTGTCAATTCACATTTCTTTCTGAACTTTCTCATTACTCGTTTGTCATTTTCACATTTGATTTGTCAATCTGTCATTTGCCATCTGTCAATTGCTATCTGTCATTTGTCATCTGTCATTTTTTAAGAGTCATTTGTCTTCTGTGATTTTTACACATGTCATTTGTTATCTGTCCTTTGTCGTCTGTAATTTGTTATTTCATTTTTCATCTGTCTTTTGCCATCTGTCATTTGTCACTTTTCATTTGTTAATTGTAATATATCGTTTGTTATATGTCATGTTATCTGTTATTATGTTTCGTAGTGCTGTATAGTGGAAATTAAGGAATTTTCCATTTGACATCTTTCATATGTCCTTTTGCGATTTGTCATTTGATCGATTTAAGTTGTCATTTGATGTTTATAACTACACCATTATAAAGTATCAAAAATGGCATTAAGGATCTTTTATAATATACCATTTGCCATTTATTATCTGTCATCTGTCTTTTATGAGGTCATTTGCCGTTTGCCATCTGCCATTTGTCACCTGTCATGTGCCATTTGTCAATTGTCTTTTTCCTTCTGTCATTACTTATTTCTCACCTGTCATTTGTCGTCTCTCATTTATTATCTTTCATCTGTCAAGTGTCATTTGACATCTGTGATTTTTTACACCTGTCATATTATCTATCCTTTCCCATCTGTTATTTATCAGTTGTCATTTGTCATCCATCTTTTTCGATCTGTCATTTGTCATTTGTAATCTATAGTTTATTTGACATATGTCATGTTATCTGTTATTATGTTTCATAATGGTCTATAATGGAAACTGAGGCAATTTACCATTTGACAACTTTTTTAATTTATCGTTTGATGTTTGTCATTTATTATTAATTTTTACCATCTAATTTAATTGTGCTCTGGCGATAAAAGAAACTACACCATTATAAAGTATCAAAAGTAGCATTAAGGATAATGAAACATAATATTCCTAATTTGTGTGTCGTCTCTTCTAACATATCATTTGTCAATTATTATCTGCCATCTATCTTCTATGAGGTGGCATCTGTCATTTGTTATCAGTCATTTATTATTTGCCACTTCTCAAATGCCATTTTGTCATCTGACATTTGTAAATGTCATTTTTCATCTGTCATTTGCCTATTTTTCATCTCTCATTTGACATCTGTCATTTTTTAAATGTCATTTTTCATCTGTCATATCCCTATTTGTCATCTGTCATTTTTTAAATGTCATTTTTCATCTGTCATTTGCCATTTCTCATCTGTAATAGGACATATCTCATTTGTCAGGTGCCATTTCCAAGAGTCATTTGTCATCTATCTATTTTCACCTGTCATTTGTCATCTGTCCTTTGTGATCTGGTATTTGTCAGTTATCATCTGTCATTTGTCATTTAATTTCTATCATGTCATCTGTTAGTTGCCATAAGTCATTTCTCATCTGTTTTAAGTGTCATTTGTCATCTATTATTTATATACCTGTTATTTGTTATCTGTCGTTTGTCAGTTGCCATTTGTTATCTGTCATTTCTCATCAGTAATTTGTCATCTTTCATCTGCCATGTGCCATTTTTAAATGTCCTTTGTCATCTGTCATTTCTAGATCTATAATTTGTTATTTGCCCTTTGTCATCTGTTATTTGACAGTTGTCATTTACCATCTGTCATTTATCATCTGTTAGTTCTCATCTGTAGTTTGCCATCTGTCATGTACCATTTTTTAGTATCACTTGTCATCTGTAATTTGCCTCTTGCCATTTGCCATTTTAATCTGTCATTTGATGGATTTATTATTTATTAACATTTCTAGGATTTTTGTCGACCAATTAAAATATGGTTTGGCGATGAAATAAACTATAACCCTGACACCGTTGTAAAGTATTAAAAATGGCATTAACGATAATAAAACATAATGTTCCTCATCTGCGTGCAGTCTTATGTCATTATTCTGTGTTATTTGTCTTTTATCAGGTGTCATTTACCATTTGCCATCTGTCATTTATCATCTGTCATCAAAACTTGAATTAAAACACAGTTTCTTCACAATTAATTTTTATTTTGCTACATGTACATTTCGGGTACTATGCACCCATTATCAATAGTTAGTGTTTTAATTCAAATTTTAATCATATCTTCACGTAGGTCAACAACAAATGTCTATATATCATTTGTCATCTGTCATTTGTTATTTGTCATTTCTCATATGTCATTTATCATCTGTTATTTCTCATCTGTAATTTGCCATCTCTCATATGCCACGTTTTAAGGTCATCTGTAATTTTTACACCTGTCATTTGTTATATCTTTTGTCTACTACCACCACTAAATAAACACTTCTACAATCAAAAAACAAATATAATGTTTTAGTAAGAATACTGAATCCTCTTTTTTTAGGTAAATATTGATCAACACTTTTGTTTGCTTATTGTTTCACTGTTTTTTTATATTACATAGTTTGAATTAATATCCTGATTTTAATTTATTATATATTTGTATTTAATGATTGCTATCTATTAAGCGTTTCTAGTCATTTTGTTTTTTTTTTTTTTGATGTTGGACATCAAAATTAGAATTCGATAATCATTTTATATTTTTGCATCATTAATATTCCTTACCTGACAAACCTTCCAAAAATTAATTTTCTTATTTGAAAAAAAAGTGTAAATACCACCGACCGATACATCACTTTCTTTCCTTAAACCGTAATTTATTAGATAATCTGAATGTAACACGCATTCACCGTTGCCGTGGAATCATTTCTCTCGGCCGAGGAATAATTTGATTGACGGGCCGTATTTAAAAAGGATGTACGTACGCCAATCATCTGTCAAACTGAACGCTAACCATTCAAAACGGCCCGATCCAAAAGCGATGCTTAACTTTCTCCGGTCGGAGGATATATTTTTTTTACACGCATAACACCCCATTATGTTGGGACGGCGTTATCTGGTAATTACAATTGCTGAAAGTTTACTATAAATTGAATGTATTTTCGATCGCATTAAATGATTAATCGGATCCTCGTTAATACTGTTTGGAAGCGTTTTAGTTTTAATAAACGTGCATAGAAAATTAGTGAAATTTTGTTGAATCGATTCAACTGTGTAACATTTTAAAATTAAAACTGCAACTAGATATAATGCATGGTGTTATACAAAATGACAAAATAACATTTAATTTGACGATTTATCTCTTTTAACAGATACATTTCTACATAATCTTTCATTAATACATCAACTTAAATTGATGTATTCCATAATGAAGAAAACAATAATCTTAAATTTAACTAATCTATAGATTGTAAAGAAAATATATAAATTTTGAACAAAGGCGTTATATTTAAGGTTGATAAAGTGATAAGAAATTATACTTTATTTGTGTTTTGAGTTTTAAATTCGCCTGGAAAATATTACGTAATAAATATTTGCGAAAGAAATAAACCTACTGAAATATATTTTAATGAAATAATATTATGTTTTAACTTATTTAACTAATTTTATATTCCTTTTCCAGGTAAGCGTTTTACTCCTATCAACAACTTTAGACCCAACATCAACCAAAATATTCAAAGGTAAATATATCTTAGCTCATTAAATATATACACCACGCAGTTATTTTATTTGTAAGAAATTATTTTCATGGACTTTTATTTAATTAATAATAAAACACATTAAGAATAAAATAACAGCAATAAAATATAGGTAAGATCCTAACTTATAACGTTGAATCATTATTTATTTAATTATTAAGTTAGAGAATAAATTACTTGAATTGATCTTAGCAATGCAATTAAGAATATTTAAATAATATTTTGACTCATTTGAATCAATAAAAACAATTTTGTGACGAAAGTGATAATACTTTAGTTACAATTACAATTTACTCATTTGAATCAATTAAAATTCCCTCTTTGTTTTTGAGAAGTTTTTTTCTAAAATACAAAACACAAGCTATGTATGTGTAAAATTCGAGTCTTTAGCGTTCTTCGCATTTTATTTGGAAGCGAAAAGTCTTCTTCGTTATCATTCTTTTCATTTTTACCTTCATCATTTCAATGGTTTCTCCAGCCTTAGTAGTATAGTAAATATAGTAATCAATTTAAAAATATATAATAGGAACCTCAGTTCATCAACGCCGTTGGCATTAATGTCCTCAAGTAGTGTAAGAAATGAGAAAGAAATCAAAGAAGCGAAGAGACATTCTTTCATAAACATAAGAAAGAAAACAGGATCACTTTGTTTTACCACTTTTTATTATATTATTTATACAAAGTGGTAAAACAAAGTGATCATGTTTTCTTTCTTCAGTATATTCAAGATGTATCACAAAGTAAACGCCTCTACAATTAAACATTCTTTCATAAACTTTTTCTCGTGTAATAATATATTTAATGAGTTTCATATCAAACTGAAAGAAACGTTAAGATATCTTGAGTACCATTCTTCTCAAACTCGCGAAACTCTAAAAATATCATGAATAACCATTTTCTTAAACTGGGGAAACCATAAAGATATCTTCAATAAATTGTTTCTTAAACAGTATCAACTGTAAAGATAAATTTAATAATTTTCTTCTCAGACTGATAAAACTGTAATGATACTTTAAATGGCCTTCTTCTCATTCTGGGAAATCCGTAGAGACATTCTTTAATAAACTATTTCTCGTGTAATAAAATATTTATCGAGTTCAAAATGTAAGAAATAGTAAGATATTGGTAACATTCTTCTCAAACTGGAGAAACTAACCATTTTCTCAAACTAATGAAACTATAAAGATACCTTCAATAAATTGTTCCTTAAGTTGTATCAACTGTAAAGATACATTTAATAACTTTCTTCTCAGACTGAAGATACTGTAAAGATACTTTAAATAACCTTCTTCTCATTCTGGAAAATCCGGGGACATTCTTTAATAAACTTTTTCTCGCGTAATAATTTATTAAATTCGTTTCCTTTCAAACTGAAGGAAATGTTGAGATATCTTTAGTAACATTCATCTCAAACTGCTGAAAATCTAAAGATATTCTAAGTAACCATTTTCTCAAACTGGGGATACTATAAAGATATTTTTAATAAATTGTTTCTTTGAACTGTAGCAAATATAAATTTAATAACTTTCCTCGCAGACCGAAGAAACTGTAGATACTTCTTATTCTGGAAAATACGTAGAGATATTCTTTAATAAACTTTTTCTCGTGTAATAATATATTTAATGAGTTAAATGTAAAAATATATTTAATAACCTTTTTCTAAGACTGAAGAAACTGTAAAGATACTTTAAATAGTCTCAGTCTGGACAATTTTAAAAGACACCTTCTACAAACTGAAAAACTGTAAAGATAACTTTTACAATATTATTCTCAAAGTTGAGGAACTGTAAAGAAATCTGTAATAATTTTCTTCTCATATAATAATATATTTAATAACTAATTTTTTTAAATTGTAGAAACTATTAAAATATTTTTAATAAACTTATTTTTAAACTGGAAAATTTATAGAGATACTGTCAGTTACATTTTTCTCAAACTGTAGAAACTACATATATATTTAATTAATTTCTCACTTAATCCATGGTGAAACATTTTTAAACTATTTTGATTAGAACTGTAGCAACTATAAAGATAGATTTAATAATCTCTTCCTCAAACTGTATCAACTGTAAAGATATATTTAAACTTTTCGAACTGAAGAAACGGCAAGGCTGTAAAGTACTGTAAAGTAATATATTTATTTATCTGTAGAAACTATAAAAATAAATATTTGTTGAATTTGGTTCTCGTTTATCACGTGGTGAAATATTTTTAATATTAAGGGTTGTTTATAGAAAGGCACTTGGTTGGTTTCCCTTTTTTTTTGTGAAAATTGTGAAACCAACCAAGTGCCTTTCTATATACAAACCTTAATATAAAAATAAAGTTAATAATCTCTGCCTCAAACTTTACCAACTTTAGAGATATATTTAAACTTTTCGCACTGAAGCATTTCCAAGCTTGAGGATCTGTAAAGTAATATTTTTATTTACAAATCTATGATGAAAATCAATCGGTTGAGACTAATTTTTCCAGGCACGTTATTAGGCTTTTGCTTCTATTATTGGCTTTTCCATCGCATTCTGCATCTTCTGGCTCATACTTTCTTATCAAAATGATCATCCGTAAATCATAGATTAGATCTTGTAATATTTCTACTTAAGAATACATACCTCAATTCAATTGAATTCAATTTATTTTATTACCAAAAAGAACGTACATTCATGGGTGAATCCGCAAACATTGTAATATGAGAATTTATCACAGATGTCATGTCATTTATAAATAAGAGAAATAATAGTGGACCTAAAGTGCTTCTCTGGGACACACCAACATTAAGACAAGCTTAGATTGAATTATTCCTAGTGTTGTAATATTTTCATAGGTTATGTGTCTTCTGTTATACAGGTTAGAAGATAGGGGTTGATGACAAATTCTTCGTAATCCATAATTAGAATTTTTTAATAGTAATTGGTGTGGCACGCAATCAAAGGCCTTGGTAAAGCAGTGGAAATATTAGGAAAGGTCTCAAACTCGGTCACCCAGTGTTCGGTTCCTAAGAATATATCTACATTTAGTTGACTCAAGGCGATATCTATTTGGCTAATTTTATTTTTAATGGATTGAACATTATGATGAAGAACGATTGTTGTTATTCCGTTTTCCTCTTCCTCGATCCTAGGTGCTATTGTTTTTCTTGTAACTGTTTCTTTCTGTGAAAACCCCGGCGAAACATACGTTCCGTACGCCCACATTTTCGAATCCATAGCTTTTTCAAAGTTGCATAGATCAATTGTTACCTTAAAGGAAGCGAAATACTTTTAAAATTTACTCTTTAATGGCTCGCATATGACTTCACGAAAAGTATTCTTCATATAACTAGAAATATCCTCCGGAGTTGTCTCTGGTTGCATGCGTGATACATACAGGAACTGCTTTCGCCAGTTTTCCAATCTGTTTCATTTTGGACTACTTTTGTTTCAACCATTTTTTCCTATATATTCATATGGTTTGCATGTTGGGTTGCTTGGTGTGGGTTATCAACTATGGTTCCGCGGACGATCTTCCCTGGCTTCGGATTCATGTTGGCGAGATAGGGCACAGCATGAGCAACATTTGCCTTTCGCTTTTTCTTAGATTTTGAGTGGTTTAACAAAGGCCGTATTATGTACTATGTTCTTAATTTCGGCTGTTGCTTTATAGATGTTACCAATATTTTTTCAGGCTGTTAATTCTATCTTTTAGAAGCTGATTGTTCTCTTTAAATGTAGAATTTTTATCATTAATTTCAGTAATTATTCTATTTAGTAATTCTACTTGCTTTTTGAACGATGAATTTTCGCAAACCTCACTTTCGTTCTGTGATCCACAACATATCACTCGAGTACCGTCCACTGCATATCTTTGGTTTTACTGCTACAGCTAGCTCTAGCTATAGCTATTTTCACACATACTAGAATTTTACACGAAGTATTAGTACAACACTTGAGATAATTTATTATCCTTCAAAAATTTGATTTCGATAACATCGGACAAGTTAAGGATGCGATTAACACTATTTTTCGTCGAGATTTGAATCACCTTAATCTTTTCAGCTTCGATTTTACATAACCTATTATTAATTTACCTGAAAATATGATTGATGTCCAAGAGTCATAATTTTTAAAAATAATGCTCATAACAGATGGTTTCCCTTTGCATTTTGCATCCCATGGCTCGTACATTCTTATTAAAATATGCATCATGAGACCAATCATATTTACGTTCGAGAACATAAACCTTCTTAAGAAATTTGGTTTCGGCGTTATTCTGTTCAAACTTTGTTTATAGCTATTGCTAGTGTGGCGAGTACATTAGGGAAGTTGAGGGTGATTTTGAGAGCTTCCTGTCTCCTGATTTGATTGACCAAGCTAAATTTCAGCTTTCATCAGAAATTTTTGAAATGGAGTGCAATTTTGCATGATAGTAATATCTAATTTATCTAGAAATGTTGATTCATAGGTAAGTGCCGTTAACTTCAGCAATTTTGTAACGATATTATTTAGCTTTTCTTTCTAGTCATATGTTTTCCTTTGCATTCTGCATCCTCTGGATCAAAATACATCTATATCAAAATGACATGAAACGTCAGAAAATAGTCTCATACAAAATGAGCAAAAATAAGCAAAAAATTTGGTTATCTGGTTCCATCAAGAGTGTAACGCAACAAGTATCAATTATAAGCAAAAATGGCCAAAATATTGCCCAAAACGGCATTTTTAAATGGACATGTAAAGTAAAATCAATAAATCAATAAATCACCTTTACAAACGATGATGTGGCCATCTTAGTATTTTCCCTATATTTTACTCAAAAACTATGGGGTTTACGCAAAATAATTTGCTCAATTTTGGATTCTTTACAATTACTTTTCAATATTATTAAGTTAAGAACTTTATGAAAAATATGTTTTAATGTTCAGTTTCTCATTACCTTTAACTTTTGTTTAAAAAGTTATGTAACATTTTCCAAATTCTACATCTTCTTCATTCCGGAGGTTGGCTATCATCATTACTAACATATTTTGATTCTGGAAACTGCAGCCCCAAATAAGTCAGATGACGTGACATTAAACCTTTTTCGGAGATTCGTCTCGCTCCGAGAGATCTTTTTCCCACGATTTTTCCTTGGATAACGAGTCACAGAATTTCATATTTCGAACCTCTCATAATGTGGCCGAGATATTGCAATTTTCTTATTTTCACTTCCTGTAGGATCTCTCTGTCTTTCACCATTCTTCTCGGAACCTCCACGTTGGTCGCATGTTTTGTCCATGATACTCTCAACATTTTACGATAGGCCCACATCTCAAAGGCTTCTAATTTCCTCTCGCAATACACCTTGAGCGTTCAAGTTTCTACACCATACAAAAGTACTGGGAATATGTAACATTTGAGCATTTAAGTTCTGAATGAAATCTTGAAGGTCTTGCTTGTTTTCAGCGAGAAGTACTCTTTCGAGGGCTTCGGTGAAAATTTCTTCTGAATAGATGTTAAAGAGGAGTGGAGAGAGAACACAGCCTTGTCTAACTCCTCGCTTGACCTCAACAGCTTTTATTAGTTCGGAATGGACCCGAACAGATGCACTTTGGTTTAGGTACAGTTTTACTATTATTTTTATATATCTTGTGTCGAGATTTTTGCGTTCCAGTGCTTCCATTAGTTGTTTGTATCTCACTTTATCAAATGACCTATTATAATCTATAAAACAGACGTATACCCTTTGGTTGACATTCAGACACCGCTGCATCAAGACGTTGCAGGCAAACAAGGCTTCTCTTATTCTCTTAGAAAGGGAGTTGGCCCTTTCTAAAGCCAAACTCTGGGTATCTGGTATAAACTTCTTCCAGTTTCTTGTAGATCCTACGGTTCATCAGGCTGATCGTACGGTGTTTTTCGCAATATATTTCTTAGGAATTTTGACAAAAGTTGCGTGAAACCATTCTTGTGGTATTATGCCTGTTTTGTAGAACTTATTAAATAGGGAAGTTATAAAATCTAAATGTTGCTCTTCAATCAACTTAAGCACATCTGCAGGGCCAGGAGCTTTTCCATCTTTTGCTGTTTTTATTGCTGTTTGTAGATCTTCTTTTACAATAGATGGTCCAGTTTCATTGTTACCGTTGGTAGTCATTTCTTCTCTTTGATAATTGGAAAGAGATCTCATATATTTTTCCCACAAGTTCAGTTCTTCAATAAACACAATATTTCCTTCTTCATTTGTAAGGATGTATGCTCTTTGTTTCCGACCGATTTCAGTGAACTCTTTTATTTTCTTATGCACATTATGGGCATTTATATTTAAACTTAAATTTGGATTATGCTTTATTTTTTATTACATACAAGGTTCTATTGTTTTTTAAGCAGCAAAATCATCAACGATTAGTATTTAAAGTTATCATGTATATGTAGGGTGGGTGGGTGGCCTCTATCCCACCTTCCAATCAGTAAAACATAAGCGAGGGTTTTAACTAAAAGTTGTAAAATATAAAGAAACTTACAAAATAGTGATGTGGCGCCGTGATAGTAATTTCCTTACATTTTTCTCGAAAACTATGAGGTTTACAGAAAAAGGCTATTCTTAACAATTTGCTCAATTTTGGATTCTTTACAATTACTTATTCATTTAACTCCTATAGTTTATTAGCAAAAGGCAAAAAATACCAAAATTTTTCTTGAAATGTAAAATGAGTCCGAAATGAGATCCTCGTGGTACCACCATGGCTACTGCTAGAAAATTACATTTTGTTATGGAAACTATTATCCATAAATTGCCAAAGTATATGTAATTTTAATAATAGTTTATTTTTTATATTGTGTCAAACGTTTCCTTTTGTTATTAATTTTCAGAAAAAAAAATACTTTCCAACAGTTACCTTCAATTTTTGAATAAAAGATTTATCCATCTCTTCATAAATCACATTCTGTGAATCACACACTATCAACAGCAATGTATGTATAATAAGAACATGATTAACATACGACGATGTAACTTGATACATACTCGAGATGGGTGGCTTGTGTAATAAAGATTCCAAACGAGCGGCGGCTGAAAAAATAGCTCTGAATGAAAACTAATAAAATTCTAAAATTAAACGACGCCTCCCAATTATCTCTCTAATTTA
Organism: Ontholestes murinus; assembly: GCA_963969525.1. Taxonomy (NCBI): domain Eukaryota; kingdom Metazoa; phylum Arthropoda; class Insecta; order Coleoptera; family Staphylinidae; genus Ontholestes; species Ontholestes murinus. Next base: position 17,557,928 of record OZ018393.1, read on the forward strand.
CGCGCTTTTGTCTGTGTCATTGTCATATTATAAAATCTGTCACAGACGTGAAGAAGCCGATCGCGTGCGCGGACCTCTCATCAATCTTGCGCGATCAAAAATAGTTCGCCTATTTTTCCCCTCTGAAACGGTTGACTCGCGTATAAATAGCGCGGTCTTGATTTATTGAGGACTAAATGAGCATATTCTGCCTGTAATATGAATATGACGTTTTAACTCAATACACGTGACGATATCGCTCCACGTTGCCTGTCTGTTTAGTGTCACGGGGGCTATTTGTGAGAGTAGTGCCATCAATTTGAATTAGAAGTTTTTTTTCTCTGGTGTAAGTTATGACGGGGTTAGCTTGTTTGTTTTAAAATATTTCTACTTCCTTCTCTCTACACATATGTTTACAGTGAACAATTTCCTCTAAACAAATTTTAGGAAATATAGGAAGTAATAATAAAAACAATAAAATTATGAAATAAAAATGAAAACATTTAATTAATAATATGGATTACTAGGTAGAAATTATGATTATAAAAATGTTATAAAATTATTATTTATAAAAATTCGTTTCAAAAAATTAAATCTTATAAGTGTATATTATGAGTAATGTAAAGAAACACGCTAAATATTTTGTATCTATATTTCTATTAGCTACTAGCTCTGTTTACCTAACCTCTAAAACTTGACAACAGCGTTATCAATTAGCGGCAAAAGAGGCGAACGTGCGTCACTGCAGGAGGGGAGAGGTGGAATGGTGACGATCGATAAACGTTGGGCGCAAATTGGGTAACTCATAATTAGCGGATGGTTAGTGCCCAGCTTCATTAGAGTGTACGCCGTAATTGTAAATTAATTTTAATTGCGCTTTTGACCGCACACGTACGCACGTACACACAAACACACGCACGCACAACACATACACGAGACACTTTTGTAAACTTGCTGTCTATTAATAATTTAGGCCACAATTTGTACATTTTCCTTTGCTAATTATCTGCCAAGTGGTAAACCGCAGCTCTAACAATGATGATGACACTCGAGCATCAAAGGACGTTGAGTAATTGGTATATTAATACCTGCATTATTTACGATCACGGGATGAATATATGTTTTGTGAGTAATCAACGTGTATTTTTATTTGTTTCTATACATATTTAATGGTCGTTTATTAATTAAAAACTTTTTTTTATTCGATGAAAATTCATCCTAGAATTTTGGCGCCTCCACCATAATGAAAATTATTTATTTAATCCTTTTTTATTAGAAGTTAAATATAGATTAACTATTTTATTACTTTATAACAGATGATTCGTTGGGAATCCAACATGTTTATATTGAGTTTGGTATTATTGACTTCTTGAAATAACTTTCCTCAAATTAACATCATCTTCAAAAATAGCTCAATTTAATCCAATAAATTATTTTGTTAGTGCTAACGATTTTAATTATGAATCTAGGTAGTCATTTTGTGTGTTTTAAATATTATGTAAACTAAACAGTTCTAGTCTTGTAATTACATACATGATTGTATTATTTTATACTATATATTTTATATCTTATGTTTTTTTATACTGGATATTTTATGTATTTTATACCTTTATATGTTTTCCCTGCCTTTTGGGTTATTAAATAAATAAACAATAATATATTATCTTCTTCTGCGTAGCCAAAGAATTAATTGATATGAAGCAAACATTGTTTTGGTCCTAATTTGGATCCTTGCGACACCTATATGTTATAAATGTATTGATTTAAAAGATCGTTGTATAATTTAATTAATTTAGATCTGTTTAAATAGGATATGTAACTATTAATTTACAACTCGTGTAATTAAAATTTTCAGATAGTGTACTTATTGAAGATCTTTATATATTTCCTATTCATAGATTTTCTTAGGAGATTTTAAGATTTTACTTAAATAATCTTTAAAATTTTCAATGTTGCAAATATAGAAGATGCTTGATTTTATTTAAACTAAAATATATTTATCACATAAGTACATAAATAACTCAATTGTGTTAATGTCAATGTTAAATTAAAATCACTTTTAATTAATCAGGAACTTATTTCTTACAAACTGCTTAGTATACTCCTTTATACCTTCAAGAAAAGACAAAGAAGGTAGAAACTGTTTCAGAATGAAAGGTTCCATTGAGAATTAATTGCTTCATATATGCAAGAGAAGTCAAAGAAGGCAAAAGCAGTTAGATTCTACAACTACCATAAAAAAGGCTTATTGTACATATACCAGAAAAGAAACTGCACTATACTTGCAAGAGAAGGTAATAATGTAAAAAAGACAATTATATAGCTATCAGAAAATAAATTGCTCCATGCCTGTAAAAGATAAAAGCAAATAGAATCTACAATTAGCAGTAATACACTATGCACTGCACTTTTCTTGCAAGAGAAGATAATATACATTTACGAGAAGATACGAAAGATAGAGACAGGTTTTTTTATTACTAGATAATGAACAGCCTTACACCTTAAAGAGAATATAAGTAAGATAAGAAAGACCAATTCTACCATCAGCAGAAAATAAACCCCTATATTCTTTCAAGAGAAAATAAAGGAGATAAAAGAGACGAATTCTACAGCTACCTGCAATTCAAGTTACTCTTTACTACAAAATACAAGGAAGATAAAAAACAAATTTTACAACTACAAGAAAATAAAATATTCTATACAAGCAAATGAAGATAAGAAAAACAAATGTTACAATTCTCAGAAAATACTCCTATATATAAGCTAATCAATACATTCAAGAGAATACAAGGAAGATAAAACAAGGTACAAAATTAATTGTTCTGTACTTCTAAAAGGAGATTCTATTTCAAAACTGCAATAGGAGAAATTGAAGATAAAGAAGACATTCTACAACTATTCGCAAATCAAGAGAAGATAGGGAAAATAAAAAATATGTTTCACAATCACCAATAATTAAATTACTTTTTACTTTTACAAGATGATAAGAAAGATAAAAAAGAGAAGTTCTGTTACTTCCAGAAAATGAACTGCCCAATACCTCAGATAGATAGATAGATATTATATGGGTGGCACCAGCGCCTGATTCACCGCTACCTTTCAGACATATTGTAGATCCCTGCTTATCTCAGAACACCAGCTCTAGCTTTGCCTCTTTGATTAGTCCTCTTAGCCCTGCTTCTGGGGCTTGGGTATAGTTCACCGCGCTTGGATTTGTGGTGCCCAGCATTTGATGCCTAATCCTTGCTAGGATCCTGGCAATGGCATAGGATATTCATCCTCTAGGCAGAATCTGCATTGTGCTTCTTCCACCAGGCCTATTTTGCTCATATGTGTGTTGAGCTTGAAGTGCCCTGTCATCAGAGCTACTATTGGTTTTACCATTTTCCTGTCTTGGTTCAGAAGTTAGATTTTGGCGATTGTTTCTTAAGGAACTGTTTTGCATGTCTCCGTCCTGGTGATTTCCATCCACCAGGTTTGGGCCTGTGTCTCCACCCATTTTTGTATGGGTCGTTTGACTGCGATTTTGGAGATGCCGCAGGAGAATTCCAATTACTGCTTTTGACGAAACTTGTTTATCCAGTTCGTCTGTTTTGCCATTCCTCGGATGTTCTCCGTGTCCTGGAACCCATGTGATTATTACTTTTTTGTGACTGCCAAGTTCAATACGAGCACATATACAGTCTCACACTAGCTTAGATTCGACCTGTGTGGAGCTTAGTGCTCTTAGTAGCGCCTGGTTGTCGAAGAATATAGCTATCGACCTACTTTTTGATGTCTTGTCTTACTATTTCTCTTTCTCAGTGGTGAAGAGCTATCGCCCCTGCTTGGAACACCATGGTGACCTTGGTGAGACTGATAGAAATCTTTGTCTCTGGTTTTGTACCGTACATATCTTGCAATTGCTCACAAGCATCTTTCACACTTCGGTAGGGACACGAAGAAGTGAGCAATATCACCCCCAAGAAAGTTACCAGGTTCATGGAGGACGTGGGACTGATTGGGAAGTGATTGGCTAAGGGTAGAACAATAGATCTTTTAGGTCGCAGTTCAAGAGAAGCTAACACACCTCATTAGTACCCTATGTTAACCTATAACCTATATAACCATACATATCTGCTTCTACCCCTTTGTCGGTCTTTGAGCCGTCCGTAAACTAATTTGATTTAGCTTTGTAAGAAATGCAGGTTCTACAACCATTATAAAATGAACTACTAGAAAATACAAGAAATATAAAAAGATAAATTGTACAACTACCAGAAAATAAAATACTCTATACATTACATTTCTCAGAAAATCCTCCTATATATATATAATCTAATCGATACCTTCAAGAGAATACAAGGAAAATGAAACAAGGCATAAAATTAATTGTTCTAAACTCATAAAAGGGGAATCAATTGCTCTGTAACTGGAAGAGGAGAAATGGAAGATAAATAAGACATTCTACAACTACTCGAAAATCAAGAGAAGATACGAAAGATAAAACATAGGTTGCAGAATCACCAATAAATAAATTGCTTTATACAAGATCAAAAAGATGAAAAAGACAGGTTCTGTTACTACCAGAAAATGAACTGACATATACTTCAAAAACAAGATAAGGAAGATAAGAAAGACAGATTCTACAACCACCAGAAAATGAATTCTTCGAATCACCTCCATCTTTTTTCCAGTGTTATGGATTGTCGTGCCTTTTTCGCACCACGTTCAGGAAACTTTTCTGCACTTATTATTAGACATGTTTTACTTTACTAATAATTTACTTAAAATTATTACACAGGAAAAAGTAAATGGATTCAATTGCGTTTAATAAATGTACATACGTCGTAGCAGCTCGGTAATACTTTTTAAGTGAGGGATGATCAACCTGTCTAGTTCCCCAGTTGGGTCGGGGAATCCCAGTACACGTCCATTAAAATCGGGGATTTTCAAGACGAAGCCATGTGGCTGTGAATCGGGCTACCTACCTGTACTCTGTATCTACTAGAAAATACAAGCAAGACAAAACAAGACACAAAATTAATTGTTCTATACTTCCAAAAGGAGAATCAATTGCTCTATAACTGCAAAAGGAGAAATGGAAGATAAAGAAGACATTCTACAATTAGTCTAAAATCAAGAGAAGATAGCGAAGATAAAAAAATAGGTTTTAGAACCACCAATAAATAAATGGCTGTATACTTTTACAAGAAGATAAAAAAGACAGGTTCTGTTATTATCAGAAATTGAACTGCCCTATACCTCAAAGACAAGATAAATAATATATTATAAAGATAAGAAAGACAGATTCTACAACCACTAGAAAATGAACTAATCTGTATCTACTAGAAAATACAAGCAAGATAAAACAAGACACAAAATTAATTGTTCTATACTTTTAAAAGGAGAATCAATTGCTCTATAACTGCAAGAGGAGAAATGGAAGATAAAGAAGACATTCTACAACTAATCGAAATTCAAGAGAAGATAGCGTAGATAAAAAAATAAGTTTTAGAACCACCAATAAATAAATTGCTTTATACTTTTACAAGAAATTAAAAAAAATAAAAAAGGTAGGTTCTGTTACTACCAGAAAATGAACTGACCCTGGCCTATACCTCAAAGATAAGATAAAGAAGATAAGAAAGACAGATTCTAAAACCACTAGAAAATAAACTACTCTGTACCTACTAAAAAATACAGGGAAGATATAAAAACAAATTGTATAACTATCAGAAAATAAATTACTCTATACATGCAAATGAAGATAAGGAAAACAGATGTTACAATTTTCAGAAAATCCTCATATATATAAGCCGATCAATACCTTCAAAGTTCAACAAGGAAGATAAAACTTGACACTAAAATAATTGTTCTGTACTTCTAAAAGGATAATACAATCGGAGAAATGAAAGGTAAAGAAGACATTCTACAACTATCTATCAAGAAAAGATAGGGAAGATAACCTTCAATAAATAAGTTGCTTTTTACTCTTACAAGAAGATAAGACAGACAAAAAGAGAGGTTCTGTTACTTCCAGAAAATAATCTGCCCTATATCTCAAAGACAAGATGAGGAAGATAAGAAAGAGAGATTCTAGAACCATCAGAAAATGAACTACTATATATTTTTAAGACCACCTCCAAATGATATGTTCTATACCCGCTAGAGAAGACAAGGAAGATAAAAAAGGCAGAGAGAATTAAGTACTCTATAGTTATAAGAAAAGATAAAGATGGTTAGAGAGACAAATGTTATAATTTTCAGAAAATCACCTACCTATCCTGTAAATGAGTTGCTTTATAATTTAAAAAAAATGTAATTATATTAACAATGTTCATACGCAATCATTTTGAGCTGTAATTAATGGTTTAACTTACTTTAGTTTAAAAAATTCTTCAAAAATTCACTTTTGCTTCGTTTTTATCATTAAAATTTTGTCTGAATAATTTAAAATATCTGATGGAGACTACTACTTTTCTTAACAAGAAAGTCTAAGCTAATTGAGGTAAAGCTTATAGAATATTATTTCCAGTAAGGCCTTAAATTACAATTTAAACCTGAACATATAAGCGGTTCGAGTTTTTGTTTCAGTGGTTCCCTATATTATGGCAATAAAAATGTTGTATTATGACAATAAAAACTTGTTTGCACGTGACCCGAATGATGACGTTTTAGAATGCTTTGGATACAATTTCCCTCTCCTGTCTTCAGAAATAGGTGTTTCCTGAAGCAGATGTTAGGGGTAGAGACGTCTTAATACATATTGCTTCAGGAAACTAATAGGGAGAACATGTGGAGTGAATGTGGAGTGAAACCATAAGTAGAGTAGCCGCGTATGAAGCAAAGTTGGGGGGATTAGATGAGGGGAGTTTAGTGAACGGGGTATGGAAGGGAGACATGGGTGGATGGAGACTGGAAAGGAGGAGAATGTATGAGAGGGTGGGTCTGTCAGAGGGGATCGTAAAGGAGTGGATGTAGCAAGGGGTGAATGTGGCGGAATGGGTAAATGATTTTCATTTGCCCATTCCGAAAAAAGAGGTGAAGAGGCAGGAGAGACAAGGGTGTATGGAGAAGAGTGCGTACAATGAGGAGTATAGGGAGTGACAGGTACATGGGAGGAGGCCAATGTACCTGGATTATAACCATTTCAGAAGGGAGGAAAGAGTGATCTTGGCGAGGGCGAGATGCGGAACGAAGGAGAGAGGAAGGAAGAAATGGATGGGCGAGGGATTCGAGAAATACGTGCTGTGTAAGGAAGGAAAGGATACATGGAGCCATCTGGCAAAGGAATGTAAAGGAGTAATGGAGAGCTGGGTAGATGGATGTAGAAGTGTCGAAGAATGGATGAGAGACGATGGGGCCAGAGTAAAGATTCTGACTAGATTTGGACAGGAAAGAGGTAGGAAGAGGGAAGAAGGAGATTAATAGTCTAAATCTATGTTTTAGTAGGATGGGAAATCCGCGTAGGTAAACAAAAAAGTTGATAAATAAGCTTTGATATTTGCTCCCAGTGCCTCTGAATCTTCTCAGCTTCCAGTTAAGGTGTTGAGTTCATAAAATGAAATGAATTTTTGTTCTTTAACAATCAAAGGGTTTTAAACTATCTTAGCGATTCAAGCATACGAGGTAAGCATTTTAGATTAGGAATATCTTCTTTTGTAGATTTGCAATACATGCGTATGAATGTTTAGGCAATACATTTCTGTTGATCAACAGTTATCAACCCACGTTTTTAACTAATTTTATCAGATCAACCTAAATTAGTATTATACGTGGGTGAATCAAATATAAATCAGAATTTAGTTAAAAAAGTATGTATGTATTATTGTAAAAGAAAATGAATGTTTTATTTTTCTACATAGTCTCAGCTTTTATGAACATATTTTTCCCAGCGAAGCAGAAGTTTCTTGATGCCATTATCGAAGAATGTCGTGTCCTTAGCCAATTGCTCACAAACTATTCCACATCTTGGTCGCTGTAAAAAGGAGTTAAGTCTGGACTATTGGGTGGATGGTTGAAAATTCATCCTTAATGACTGATGGCCGTCTCCAACGTTCGTCTTCCTAAGTTGAAATTACCACACCAGCTCCGAACAGACGATTCTTACATAATTCGTCCTTCAATTGACAATGAATATCGTAATGTCACACATTTCTTGCTAGCCTCAAAAAATATGGATATATATTACACTTGTCAATTTTAATTGTAGTTTATGATTTAGTGCAAATTATTTATAATAAATTAATGTTATTGACAAAGAAATTGGAGGGTACGTTTGATAATGACCTTTTAAAGGTTGAAACTATAGTCACGTAATAAATCCTATGTGTGATATCAACGAAGTGTATTTTCATTTAAAGTTCCAAATTGGAGGGTGGTTATAATTATATTTCCGCTTTATTTATCCATAGTCATATTCTTGTATAATATTTTTGTTTTTGTTTTATAAACTTGTACACTGCTTTCTGGATAGATGTAATAGAGTAATAACCCTTGTCGATTTGTATAGAATTACCCATAATTTTCGCACAGAGTAATAAAAGACGCACATTTAAAACACCGTTTGTATAAATCAAAACTTTTAAGCATGATTGATCAATGTAACATTTTTCAAATAATAAATTACAAGTAATACTTAATTACCGCCCGGGAGTGCAAAAAAAAAACGTACGATTCTCATTTCCTAAAAATGAAATATGAACCTCTTCGCAAACATAAAATTTATTTATTCAGCTTACTTAAAAGTTTCTTATTTATGTCCCCGGCACACGCATTCTAAGCTAAGAGGGAATGAAGATAAACATTACGTAAGGCAAAGTTTGCGAGGGAGTCCACCACCACCTGAGATCGGGCCGATTTTTTTTTATATCTCTTTTGCAGCCCTCGGACATGAAAGCGGCGCCCCTTTGAAAATCGAAGCGAAATTAATTAATCCGATGCCCCGAATAAAAATTGACGAAAATGAAAACTTCCACGGCGCTCGGATGGCGAAGGGAGAGGGATGTGCTGAGGAGGGGGTAATTGCGTGGGTGGAAAGACCTGCAGTGGCGGATGAAAAAAAAACCTACGGGGTGTAAATGGTATTACGGTAAATTAGATGGCGAGGCAAACTTGGCTCAAACAATTTATAAAACTACGGAAGGTGAGCGAACGCTTAGTTTTCGTGTTTTGTGGGGTTCTTGTGTGGCCCTCGCGGGTTGCGCCTCACTTGTTGATTGCGTCGGGAAATTAAGGGTGGGATTCACTAGAAATGCGTATTTTAAGATGCAAAAAATGAATATAAACACAATTATATTAATTTTTTTCAATTAAAGTAGGTAAAGTGAAATAAAACGCCAAGTCAGCACTTTTTAGAAAGAACTAAACGACAATGTTAAGAAAATAATGCGCAAATCTAAGAAAGACAGTCCTCGGGTGGCGTCATTAAAGGAAAGCTTTGATAAAATTGGTAGACTCATAGCTAACATCAAGATCTTGAGATGCTTGATAGTAGTATAAAAATGACAAACATAAAAGAATTGCAGACAAGTTACGAGAGCTATCGAAAGGACAAGATGTAGATATTAAAGTGAAAAATATAAAGGAAAAAAATATTTGAAAAATGTGTTTTTGAATTTAACCGAATGAAATTAAATGAAAATTTTTATTTTGTACTTATCTATTTATGATTTTCAACTTTTTATTCTAACTCATTACAATTGATTTGGTTGATTGAGTTACTTGAAGATAATAATAACTTTGATTAAAACACTTAGAACCTTTCTTCAATATTGAAGAAAGGTTCTAAGTGTTTTAATCAAAGTCATTACAATTGTTTCGCTACACTGTAACTTCTTCATGTGAATATAATTATATTATTTCTTAGATGTAAAGTTTCTTAGGACTATTACTCAAAAAGTCTATTAACATATGCAGGAATTAAATTGTAGTCATAAACAAACTGAAACTAATTCCAACAACGCCATAAATCCCAATTCGTGACATCACCAAGCTGCACAACGAAGACCATCGACCGCCTAATTACAGCCTTGACATTTCGACAAATCCTAACGTTGGTGTTGATATCAGCCGATCCGAGCGTCGTGTTCCGAAATTAATTCCCATTTCGGCTTTCCGACGAAGGCAAAATCATTCCCAAAATGTCAAGTCGATTGACACGAGTTGATTTCTCGGAACATGATTTGCATAGGAGGCAGATGATGGATTCGTCATTGCGATTGATGAAAAACAAAACGTTTACACACAAAGAAACCGCAAGGTTAACAACATAATTAAGTCACTGCGCTCATGGATAGATTGATTTTCTCACGGCGTAAAATACGAATATAATTTTTTTTTTTAAGAAGGAAAATTAGTAATTTAAGTATATACAACTATGCCAATTAGCCGATGGTTATTTCTCTTCGGTGAGCAAAATATTCAATTTAACGTATATGTTATTCTGTAATAATTAACACCACAGCTTAGACGCAGTTTTATTTACTATTTTATAATTGTTTATGGGCTTGTGTTGCGTTTTGTCCTTTTTCTGAAGTAAATCAGTAACACATATAAACTCGGTTTACTTTTCCTTCTTTTGACCACTGCTTTATGGGAATTTATTCAGTAGTAGAATAAATTCCCAAACTTCCCTTTAAATGACAATTAAAGTGTATCCCGTTCAAGTATTTAGGTTAGATGATTGGACTGAAGATAGTTGGTTAAAAATAAGTGCACCAGATTTTTTTATTGGTACTCTATTCAAATATATGTACTTTATAAATAAAATTCAAAATATATAAAAGAGTAAACAAAAACACAAATAATTTGGCCTTCTTCATAAACTAAAGAAAGTAATTCGTTAATAAATAGTAAAATATATTAAAACGTTTCAAAATACGTTTAAATAGATGGAATTTTAATGTAGTCAATATATCGAATTCAATTACAGTTTTAGCAGTTGATATAAATCTGTTGAGACGCCAAAATTTATTAAACTTAAAATCCTCCTTTTCTAAACATTTGTCTTCCGTTAGAATACATAAAGTAAATAATGTATTGTTTGAACTATTCAATTTAAAAGAAAATAGAATTCTTTTGTATTAATAGTGACACCAGCTATTATATTTAGTTGGCCCAACTCCAACGAGGTGAACACACTTGTTGAATTACGTATATATAGCAGAAAAAATATATATGTTTATTCTAACCGGCAAAATTCGTCGTGCTTGTTACTGTTTTAAATGAATGGTTGAATTTCGAGGACGATTGACGAGTAAATCCTGACGTCCTGCCAAATGTCTAATTAGCTCCGCTAGTCGTTTTCAACATATTCCAACTGGAAAACCTCGCTGACAGGAAAATTCTATGAAAAGTTTAAATTTTAATCATACAATTGAGACCTTCGTTGAATTCGATTATTATTATAGCCGGGTTTAATTTGGGGGGTGGGAGACCTGGACTCTAATATACGTTACGCACCGAACGTCTTAATGGTGGCTGGGGATAATTTTATTACCCCAGTAAATTTTGGATTGGTCTAATTAAGGAACGGTATATGTGAATTAGGCCGTAAGTTACGTTTTATTTGTGGAACTAATTACTTAAATGACTTTTGTCTCGATGTCGCTTCCAATATTGCCCTTTATTCATAATTGACCGTGTTTATTGGAAAATATATCATCATCATAATCATCATTATGGTCGATATATAATTCAAGGGTACGTGGTGTATAATTTATTGCTTTATTGATGTTACTAAACTATTTTTAGATAACATATTATAATTTCTTATACAACACTACATAAAATAATCGAACATAAAAAAAAATATTATTAATGATCTAAAAAAGGCAATATTTTTAATTATTGGTTAAAAAAATGTTTTCTCTTATAATTACCTCATATACAAAAGTCGTTTAATTTTCATGACCATTTCAACCGTAAAGCTTTATTATTAAATCCACGACTGTAATTCTTTGTGGCATGTTTAATTGTCACAAAAATACACCATTTCGCCGCTGTTTTTTTTTTTACGACTTAATCAAATCCGGGCGTGAAAGATGCCCGTGCCGACCGGCCAATTAACCCTCTTGCCGCCGTCCCTTAAAATTTAAAATTGGGCGACATTAAACGCCGACATCACGTAGGACATCACATTACAATCGCAATCTAGACCGGCAATCTGGCAGCGCCCTTCCCTCCCTCATAACTATAATCTCCTTACCCGGTGGCCATTATGTAAGCCGCATATGGGTTAAATTAAATCCCTATTGCAATTTTTACGTCGTCCCGCTGAATTGCAAACTAATATTCCGATTTAAATGGATAATAATCCGCCAGGCGGTGCCTTGGAATTAAACTTAAAATCTTAAGAACCTACGTGAACGTCAGCATTAATTATTTTTATTTCTAGCGCGTGTTAGAAATCCAAGATTCATCTATTTGGTTAGGGATTATCCTATATAATGTGGTATTTTATAAAGCTTTTCCTGATATCCTATATGTTTTAAATTAGAAATATGAGTTAACTTTTTTAATATCATCCCCAAACAAGATAGTCTTCACATTGACCTACAATTTATACAATATTAGACGGCGTTGAACAAAGGGGTGTCTAAATGGGTTGATTGAGTTACTTGAAGATAACTTTGTTTTTAATCAAAGGCGTATCTATCATTACACTGAATTGAAAAATTCACTATGTTTTAACCACAAATAACCATAATAATTATTAACATAGTGAATTTTTCAATTCAGTGTAAGTACGGATTACCATGTAATAATGGTCGCAACCATTCTCTTTATGAGTATCTATCAGGTCAGTTTTTCTGTATTAAGTTTAACTTTGAAAATTTCAAGGACTGAAGTAAACCCATTTTTAAACCTTCTCCTCTTAAAAATTGAGAGACTGTGGAACAGGTTAATGGGACGTCTTCGTTTGGTGAGGATTTGTTGCGCAACCTCTTAGCAACATTGAATTAGTGGAGAATTGATGGATAGGATTGGTTGGACCATGGGAACCATGCTATAGAAGGTGTTCCTAAAATTTGTTTGCTCAAAGCTTTTTTGTTTGCTCGTAAATCTACATTTATTATTTCACATTTTAATAGAATATTTATTTTAGAAACTTTTATCACTCTTTGAAAATTTTGATAACAGTGGCCGTTTTTGAGTTAAAAGCAAAAGTGTTGGTCTCTGATTTAAATCGTAACAAATAAAAAACCAAAAATCCTCTGAAAAATCCGAATGGGCCATGACAATTGAAAAACGAATTGAGCTGTCAACTTGCCTATGTCGTTTAAACAAAAAGTTTAATTTTTCGTTAGTTAATTTTTCCGAAAAAAATTAATTAAAATTATGTTTTTATTTAGTGACAGTGATAAAACTAGAAACTACAGTGTCAATGACAATGACGTTGATAATAACAGTGATAAACCTAAGTTTTTTAAAATCTGTATTTGTGGTAGGAAGAAAGATTTTCTTTTAGAATTCTTTAGCTAGTTGTTTTTTTTTATTTGAACTTAATTAGAAGATGATGAAAACTTTATTGGTCATTTTCATGTCTCTCTTTTTGTAATATTTTTCTTTATAATCATTGCTTATGACATAAACATGGAAATTCAATCAAAAACTGCATTTTAATCTTTAGAAACGTCAGCAGTAAAACAGGTGAGTTTTTTGGAAACTAGAAGTGTGTCAGAAATATAAGCGCAAATATATTTGTAGGGTGGGTGGGTGGCCACTACCACAACCTCCAATTAGTAAAACATAAGCTTAGGACTTATAGTTTTTTTTATTTAATAATTTTAAGACTTACATTATTTACTATAAAAAAAATATGTTTTATTGATATTCCTTCTAAAAATGTAACGCCTATGTTGTAAAAATTGAAGGTTAGGATGGTGATCACACACCCATCCTACAAAAATATAGAAATTTAATATTAAACACTGCTTTTTTTAATGTTTAAAAACATCTGCAATAAAACTAAAACTTATTTGTGGTTAAATTAAAACACAGTGATTTTTTCAATTCCATGTAAGTAAGGATTACCACATTTTAATGGTCGCAACCATTCTCCTTATTCAAACTAGTGTGTTTTTTTTTTGGAAACTAAACATGCATTAGGAATTTAAATACAAATATATTTGTAGGGTGGGTGGGCAGCCACTAGCACACCCTTCAGTCAGTAAAACACGTGCGTATAATTTACAAAATTTGTATTTTTTAACAATAAGACGCTGCATTATTAACTACAAGAACATTTTTTGTAATAATTTTCTTTAGATAAGTAGATAAAATTTTAAGAGTTTTTATAATAGGAGGTTGGGATAGTGGCCACCCACCCACCCTACATAAAATTTAATGAAAAACACAGCATTTTAATCTTTGAAAACATCAGCGGTAAAAGAGGTTTTTTGGAAACTGAAAATGTGTAAGGAATGTAAATGCAAATATATTTGTAGAGTGGGTGGGTTGCATTCTATTCCACCCTCCAATTAGTATAAACTAAGCATAGGATTTATATTTTTATATTTAATTATATTAAAGCTGATACATTATTTATTACAATTTTTTTTCTGTTTTATGGATAGATAGATAGATACATATATTTATTGACAAATTTTACAATATTTACAAAAACATAGTGAATAATGTATGAGGTCTTTCTGCCTTGTTTTGTCCAGTCATATGGCGTCAATAGGATGAAATGATGATATGAAATCGAATATGGCTGAATCGGGATTTTTAAATTTAGGATTTATTCTAGGGTTTCTAGGATAAGAGTAAAAGGATAATATATGGAAGTTGAAAGGATTTTTGGAGCGTTCTTGAATGGGGATAACCACGGTTGTATCATAAAGGAGTTGGTTGGAAGGATTATGTAAAGGATTTAGAGGATGCCGGAGTTTTGTTAGGGTACGGATAGATGCTCGCTCGCTAACTTCAATATTACGGGAGGTTGGATTGCTGGGATTGGTATAGAGGGCACAACCATAGTCAAGTAGTGGGCGGCAGATCATCTTATACATTTTTACAGCTGTTTTTGTATTTATGCCTTTATTCTTATAAGTTAAGCTTCTAAAGCATTTTGCTCTAGAAGTTATTTTGCTTTTTACTATGGCTGTATGTTTTTTAAAATTGATTTTTTGATCTATGGTTATGCTCAGGTATTTTACGGAAACTGCGGGAGGGATCATAGTTTTGGAAATATGTACTTTGTGAGGGGAAATGTTGGCGTGATGGTAAGGGATTAGGAGCTGTGATTTGTGGGGATTGATTTTAATGCGCCATTTTGCAAACCATCGTTGAAGGGAGTCAATAAGCTCTTGGAGGGATTGAAGGGCTTTTGGTAGTGTGGGAGCATGTGTAATTAGGGCAGTGTCGTCTGCAAATTGCAGGAGGTATTTGGATGGATTAAAGTAGAGAGGATCAGCACAAAAAATGTTATATAACAAATGTGACAGAGGAGAGCCTTGAGGAAGTACTTGTTCAGGAGTAAAGGAAGAAGAAAATGAATTATGAATTTTGACTTTTAAGGATCTATGAAAGAGGAATTGTTTGATAATGAAAATGATATGGGTAGGGATATTTAGGAGGTGGCACTTATATAATAGACCTTGGTGCCAGACCGAGTCGAACGCTTTCTGGACGTCCAAAAATAGAGCTGCAGTTTTATCGATATTTGTTACAAAAAATTTTTGGCACATAATTCAATGAATAAAACATGCTGGTATAATTTATATAATTTTTATTTATTAACAATAGGGTATTCGCATTATTAAATACAAGAATATTTTTTTGTAATAATTTTCTATAGATAAACGCATTGCATGAGTTTTTAACATTGGTAGTTGGGATACCATCACCCACCCTACATAAACACGGAAATTCAATCAAAAACACTGCATTTTAATCTTGTGATAAGGCAGATCTATTTAAAAATTTTACTCATATAAAAGTAGTATTTTTATTTAAAGATTTTCAAACTGATTCATACGCCTTAGGTATAAAATAATTTTTAGGAAAGATCAGAGAAGAGCCAACATTGAAATCCACCGGCTATCTGGAAAAATATCTAAATTTCTTCTTCTAGCCGCTCGATTTTACCTGTGTATGTCCTACCTTCAGCGATAGAGCAGAAGGATTGAAGAAAATCAACACTGAAATTGTTTCCTCTTAAGGAAATAGATACCATCCTCGTCTCTCAATTCTATTGGAGGATGGAACTTGGCATAAATATTACTTACACATCAATTTTGTTCATCTTCTTTTGCAGTAGTGTGAATAAAGTAGATACCATAATTTTCTGGCATTTTAATAACTTAAAACTCTTAACAGTTTCTTTAAACTTTTAGGAGCCAGTATTTTAATTACGCCTTTCTTTATTCTGGTCAGTAGGTACGAATACCATTATTATAGGAAAATGTACCTCTAATAGAACATTCCGACTTTCCTAAGTCCCTAAATCCCATCGTGTTTTTTCAATTCCATTGAAGTGGTCTTTATAGAGTGTTACAATTATAGCTGTATCTTTCTTACATTTAGTTTATTGTGTTTGTGCCTGTGTTTGGTATGTAAAAGAAATTAAATGAAAAGAGTCAGGATTATAAATATTAGCATCCATACTAAATATTAAATATGCAACAAAAAAAGCTTTATAAAGCAAAGATGAAGAGTTTTGTTTTTAAATTTATTTGTAGAAATTCTATTAGAAATCAAATGCTTAAGCAGGAAAATCAAATTTATCTTTAATCTAAGCAAGTAGTAAATAAGATCTTCTAGGTACTGAAGGCTACTTGATAAGGTGACTTTATCAGCATATTAAAAGCACTTGTTTCAAAGGATTTAGGAAGATTAATATCGAAAATATCAAATCAGATTTTTGATATTAGTAGTACGGAGAGGTAATGTGATCGTGCAATTTTAAAAAATATTTTTCAAATAATCGTTTCTACTATTTTTGGGGAAAAAATAGCATCTTCATTCGGCTGTATTTTTGTGGGCTCAGTATCTAAAAAAGCTACAAATTTAGAGCTCAAACTTTAGTTTTAATTATTTGTTGGTAGATCTAAAAAGCCTTTGGAGTATTTATTTATTTATTTGCATTTTTGGTCTTCTTTCTTAAAAAAATACCTAGAAAACAAATTACAAAAACATACGTAAAATTTTGTTCGAAAAATGCACGGGCGGAGTTTATAATAAATTATATTATTAGGACTGTCGAATATCTTCCGGATAATCTCGAATAGCTACTTGAAGCTCTGAATTTGATTATAACTCAAAAGAAGAAAATCCTCTTTATGAGCTACCACCTTGTCCACTAGTTTATCCTATTTCATCTTGACGAATTTACACACAGATTGAATGCAGCAGCAATCTTCTTAGTTTCACATGTTTGATTAACTCCAGCGATTTCTTCGATTCCTAAAAAGGAAGCTGTTTTCGCAACCGTTTTACTTCAGCTCCTTTATGAACTCGTAATATAATATTTAATCCATTTCTCAATTTAACTTTACATTTCACTAAAGATTGGTTTATTTTCAATTAAGGATTATTACTTCTTATATCCTGCTAAACAAAGCAAGAAACATACTTTTTATAATTAAAGCATTTTGTATGGATTTTATACAAATTTTCAGCTTTCCGCTGATCCAAAAATTCTTGACAATTGGTAACAAGCTTGTTGCTGTCTCAAGTGACCTTGGTCAAGTGATTTATAAAATATTGTTCTTCGTAAAAATGTCAATTTGAAATACATTGACAATTACTTTTAATTTCCGTCAACTGAGGCTAGGAAAAATTTGAAGCAGTCAGTAGTTAAAGTTATTACAAACTGATTCATAGCATAGAGATTTAAAATGAATCGATTAATGATTTTGAGGATAGGATTTGAGCCGATCACACATTGCAGTATGCAAAGGCAGTGAGTTGAAAACCAGTCCCATATTGAGAAAGAACAGCTATTATGAATGGTGAATTTGTACAACTAAAGACAACCAACTATCAAAGAAAGTATTTAAATATCTGTTTTTTTTTCATTCTACTCGATTTTATATGTGTATGCCCTACCAAGATCTTAGCATGATAAGATAAATAGTAGAAAATAAATTAAAACAGGCACAGAGCGACTTTATACCCAGGAGAAGTGCGTGTGTCAGGAATGTAAATGCAAATATATTTGTAAAGTGGGTGGATGTCTTCTAACACACCCTCCAATCAGTAAAATATACACGTAGGGGTTATAATTTTTTTATTTTATAATCTTAAGGCTGTTGCATTATTAATTACAAAAATATTTTCTGTTTTATTGATATGCCTTGATATTCGTCGTGTATATTGTAAAGATTGTAGATTGGCATAGTGGCCACCCACCCACCCTACAAAATTAAAACAAAATTAAACTAAAACATTGCTTTTTAATGTATGAAAGCATAAAAATGGTGTGATTTTTTTTAAACTAAAGATGTGTCAGGAATGTAAATGCAAATAAATTTGTAGAGTGGGTGGTTGTCCACTAACACACCTTCCAATCAGTATAACCTAACTGTAGGATTTATAGATTTTTTATAAATTATTATTATATTAAGTCTTATACATTATTTATTACAAAAATATGTTCTGTTTTATGGATATTTCATTCAAAATTTTAATGTGTAAGTTGTAAAAATTGTAGGTTAATATAGTAGCCACCCACCTACCCTAAAAATATATTTCTTCAGATAAACGCAATCTATGAGATTTTAAGATTGACGGTTGGGATACTGGTCACCCACCCACCCTACATAAACATGGAAATTTAATCAAAAACACTGCATTTTAATCTTTAAAAATATTAGATGTAAAAGAGGTGAGTTGTTTTGGAAACTATAAGTGTATTTATTTATTTGATGTGCCTTCCAAAAATTTGCCGGGTATGTTGTAAAGATTGTAGGTTGGTATAGTGGCATGAATTTTTAATGTTTGAAAGCATCTGCAATAAAACTAGTATGATTTTTTTGAATGTAAAGATGTGTCAGGAATTTAAATGCAAATAAATTTATAGGGTGGGTGGGGGTCCACTAACACACCTTCTAATCAGTAAAATATGCCCGTAGAATTTATAGAATGTTTATTTATTAATAATAGGGCGTCCGCATTATTAAATACAAGAATATATTTTCGTAATCATTTTCTTTAGATAAAATTATTGTAGGAGTTTTTAAAATTGGAGGTTGCGATAGTGGCCATCAAAAGCTCTAACACACCCTCACATCAGTAAAACATATGCGTACGGTTTATATATTTTTCCGAGGAAAAAACCCAACGAAAAATTAACTAAGGAAAAATTGAACTTTTTGTTTAAACTACATAGGCAAGTTGACAGCTCAATTCGTTTTTCAAATGTCATGCCCATTCAGATTTTTCCGAGGAATTTTCATTTTTTATTTGTTGCGATTTAAATCAGAGAGTAATACTTTTGCTTGCTTTTAACTCAAAAACAGCCACTGTTATCAAAATTTTCAAAGAGTGATAAAAGTTTCTAAAATAAGTTTCTAAGGAATTTACTTGATGTTAGTTTAGGCTGTACCAAATTTCAGCACTCTACCACGAACGGTATTGAAAATATTTAGAAAAATGTGTTAATTTCTTAACCTTTTTGTCGCCAGTGTTTGTATCCACTATTTATCTTAGTTATTTGTGTATACTTTTCATCACTCGCACTGCAATATCTCTCTAATGTTTACCCTAAATCCAAACCAGCCTCATCACCAATTCCAGAAACGTACGTTCACCCTATAATCATAAATTGAAAAGAAGTGTCTAACACCCTATCAGTATAAAAGGGATCATTTTTTACATTTTTAAAGTAGTCTTCAATTTGTCTTAAACCAGGAAACATTTAATCTTGAATCAATCGTGAATCAATATACAGTTAGTGTTAAATAAATCTTTAACCTCTAAAATCATTCGTGCTATTATCGCGGCTAGACAAGTATTATTTAAAAGTAATTAAATTAATCAAAAATGATGGAAGAAAAGAACGATAAATTTGTTTCCGAAATTTTTAATGATATTTATCAGATATTGAAGCTGCTGAAGCCTGCAGTGATTGTGACGACAGTGGGGAAATTGGTTTTGTCTTGCCTAGAAGAAGAAAAATGGTATTACTAATACCAGAATCAGAATCATCATCTGATAAATTACTTGTTCCGGGCAACACATGGAGGGAAGATGACCATCCACGCAATTTGGAGCAATTCATAGGAAATACTGGTGTAAAATTATTACCAAATAATAACGAAAATATAAATGACGTGCTAGAATTATTTGTTGATGATGACGTTTATAATATAATTGTTACCGAAACCAATAGATACCATTCCCATGCTTGGGCATAGATCTCTGCGCTTGGGTTTGTAGTGCCCAGCTTTTGATATCTAATCCTTGCTAGGCCATCGCAATGGCATAGGATGTGGAACGAGTCCTCTTTTTCCTCTAGGTAGAATCTGCATGGTGCTTCTTCCACCAGTTGTGAATTTTGGCGATTGTTTCTTAAGGAACTGTCTCTGTCCTGGTGAGTTCGTCCACCAGGTTTGGGTTTGAGTCTCGACCCATTTTTTGATGGATCATTTGACTACGGTTTTAGAAATTCCACAGGAGGGTTCCGGGCCAATTACTGCTGTTGACGAGCCTTGTTTTTCCAGTTCGTCTGCTTTGTCATTCCCCAGATATCGTATCGTACCGTATCCTAGGACCCATGTTACTTTTTTGTGACTGCCAAGATCATTAAAAGCACATATACAATCTGCAATTGACCTACTTTTGGTGTCTTGTCTTGCTATTTCTCTTATGCAGTGGTGAAGAGCTATTGCCTCTGCTTGGAACATGGTGGTCTCCTGACAGAAATCTTTGTCTCAGGTTTTGTACCGTATATACCTGCTCCTACCCCTTTGTCGGTCTTTGAGCCATCCGTGAACCAATTTGATTCTGCTTTGGTGGGCTGGCCTTCAATACTAATAAAATTTTTACAAAAATAGGGCTACCTATTGTAAAACTAACGTGTATTGTAGATTATAATAAATATATGAAGGGGGTTGACCTAGCGGATAAATATCTTTCTTATTATTCAGTAACACGTAAATCTGTAAAGTGGACTAAGAAAGTTGTGATGTTTTTCTTCAATTGTGCTCTATTGAATTCTTTTTGTATTTATAACATGTTAAACCATAAACAAATTACTTTTGAACTACTTTTGATAAATGCAGCTAAAGGATTAATTGGAAGAAATGAAGTAGAAACTGTGGAAAGTCAACCTGGAAGAACTAATTCAGACCGAGTGCCACATTCCGATTCGCCATGGCGATTATATATGAATCTTAAATCGCATTGTTTAAACTAAAATTGTAAGTACAGGCAAATGGAAGTGTCCTCAGAAAGCGGGCAAAATGTACAAATCTAAAGGAAATCGAAGACATTATAAGTACAAATTTTGTAACGTTCCTTTGTGCAAAACTAACTGTTTTCAACAATGCCATGCTCAAAAAAAAACTATTAAATTTATTTACTATTTATTGTACTCTTGCTCATGTATTACTTAATTTTATTCAATGTTTTATTACCTACAAAATTTGGTATTTGGGTTTTAATACATTTTTGTGTTTATTATTTATGTTATTAATTAATTTATTTTTAATATTTAACGTTTATTAGTTTGATTCAATGTGCTAACATAAATTGTCTAAATATTTATATACATACATAAATACAAATATTTTAACTGCACATGAAATGGACTGAGTTCACCTATGGTGATCTTCCACTTCCGCCTAGATTCTTATATTTGTCTATGATAAATACAATGCTGTTTTAAATTATATTTGCCATATATTTCGGAATTTTTATTTTAATTGATAAAATATGGGTTTTGTCGTTAAAGTTTTCAGTTTTTTTTAATTAATAAAAAAATATTTGAAGTTTTTACAAGTTTTTTAGGCAAAAACAATATAAGAAACAACACATAATCATCGGGTGATTAATTATTCGCTCCAATGTTTGACCAAAATGTGCGGCTCTGGGCAAAATGAAACAATGAATTTTAGCGGCGTCAGGCGTTTGCATTACCTACATATACAGCGGTCGCGAAAGTGTTAATGGTAGTTTTGTTCCAAATGCATTGGTTTTTGTAGGTTAAGAATAAAAAATGTGGAACTCTAGTTTGATCTTGTTATTTTTTAGATTGTACAAGGCCTTTAAAAGAATTTTAGAAGTCGAATAAAATAAAACCTACAGGAATAGGTTTTGTAACTGATTATAAGGTTTGACTTTCATGCGCCATTTTGGGGCACAAATATTGGATCGGGTTGGATGATGCTTGAAGAGATGAGCATGGGTTGAATTATATAATATCATGACAGAACATGTTGTAAATGTGGGAACGAATTTAACAGGATTTGACTGACTCTGTTGGAAAAGATAATGTATCAAGGAATAAAATCTTTGTTTAGTAGCCTTTAAGGTAATTAGATGAAAAAACTTGTTGTTTTTTTTTGTGAAGGAATTCAAACTGGTTAATAATTAAACAAAATTATAATATTAACCACATTTTGTAAACACACTTTAGTGGTTACATTACAACTTAATTAATTTTTAGAATTGAATATTTCTATTAGGATTGAATATTGCACTTCTGTATTATTTTTCTACAGATAAATATTGTTAAATATAAACCATCGTATGATTAGATATGTCTATGTCCACACTAGTGACAGTAAGCAGATACAAATATTGTATTTAAAAGTGTGTATTTTAGACCTCGTGCTAAATAATTGTTTATTTATTGTATTTATAATGAATTTTTGTGGCGCGATTCGACGAGAGTCTTTGGCAGCGAACGCTACTTTCAGGCTCCCATGTTTTTAGATTAATTGGTTTAAATAGGCGTTTGTTTACACTGGTGCAGATAGTTTCTTTTGAACTGCAGATGTGTTTGTAAAAGGGGGCCGATTTGTTTTGCTGGCGCTACCTTATTACATCAAAGTATGTTGGTATTTGGGGTCGGATTACTTACAATTTTATTACTATTTTACATAATTTTATGAATTAACTATTTACTTATTAGTACTAGACTTTTTTATAATGATAAATGATGTCAGCAATTTAAATTGTAATTTTTGATTATTATTTTTACTATTTAAATCGAAAATAGAACAATATTATTATAAAATTTATGATACATGCGATTTTACTAGATAGATTTTTGGAAATTATGCTTGGTGTTATATATGAATTTCGTAACATGCATTGATGTAACGATTTAATACTATAACTACCAACAGTTACCAGTTATTTTGACCGGTATGATATTTATTTGAAAAAATATAAAGGTTCAAAGAAAATAGAATATATTTTATTCTAATATTGCAAGTCACATATACATCTATTTTATTTAAAAAGAAAGTCTCGTGTACAATTTATGCATCCGGTCATTTTGACCGGTCAGTAGTGTTAATTAAATTTTCGATGGATAAAAACTCACTCACTACCTAAAATTAGTCCCTTCCTATGCATCCACTGTCCATGATTAAAATCGAACAAGAGCGAATAATTCATTCATCGATTTAACCCAACAACTACAACCCGAGCCCACTAGGGTGGGCAAACAATTCGCCCTACCATACCATCTGCCACGAGGCGCTATGTGGGCCCCAGAGTCTCCCCTCTGTCCTTTAGTATTCTTTGTGCCGTGTTGCTTGCCTATATATTCTCGCGCCAGCTAGTGCACGTGCTTGCGTCCAAATTTCGCCGTTAATAGTGGTTTTCTTGGATTATTTACACGAACGACAGGTGAGTCCAAAGGCCACGGAGTCCGTCGAAATTGTTGCATTTTGTTACACCGTCGATCTGCACGGCGTCATCCATTCCCACCTCTGAAACTCACAAACGTCATTGCAATCATTACGTTTCACACGAGCTTTAAGCGAATGTGGATATTCGGATTGATTTGAAATTACGTCGGATTTGTGTGGTGTTTATTTAGGACGTGCGCGGATTGGCAACAATGAAGGTTTAAGTGTTAGTTTCCCACTTGTTTGATTCGACGTGTGTAGTGTGTGTGTGTGTGTTGTACAAATAATACGAGAAAAGTGGTATTCATTCAAGAGAAAAACTTTTGATGATAGTAACTGTACAATTGCTTCATAGTAATACAGTGGAAATTTATTTGGCCCATAAGATTATGGCCAATATTCAAATTATTTTTACTAATTAGAATATATTTCTTTAATGTTTTATACATGTAAACTATATCATGGCAAAGTTTTTTCAAATACTGGAAATTACCAAAAATTCTTTAGCAATTTTATTAAACAATGGTTCATTCGAGTTAATTATCATTATAATAATATATGCACTTATTTTTTTAAATTCAATGAATCCTTTTCTTTTAAAGTACATTGATAATTATTGTTAATTTATCAATAGTTATGAGTTCAAAAATAAATAATACTAATTTTAGCATATTTCGATGATAGTGAAGTGTTACGCCACTCACATTTGTTAACGTAAATATTAAATATATTTTGACGTACTTATACTGTAATGTAATTGTATAAATAATTATAGTTATTATTATTATCCAATAATTATATAATTAGCAGTTGTAAATAAACATTTTTTATATTGACGAATATATATTTAATATATCACTACGACTGATATTATTTTGTAATACAGGGTGAAATATTTTTGTGATTTAAATGAAATTTATAAACAAATTAAGGATTAATTACAAACATAATATTTATTATTCGTTGTATGTACTTAATTGTTTAGTTACGAGCTTATAAATAATATATAATATAATATTCCTTGAAACCGTATACTTTTTATTTATCAAAATACTTAATTATTTTGCATGATTTAATTATTTACTGCGTAAACCTTTTATTATATTGTATTACTTAAAGTACAGGTTATATTCACTAAGTATAAATATATCATTTGTTCTGCAAATAATAAATTAAAATAATAACATTTTGTATTGTTTCACTTGTTAATAAGTGAATAAAGCCATATTTCATATATTCAACACTTTATTGTCTGCATTTTTTCTTCTTCTCACTCATACTGTTATCTGAAAACTTTGGGAACCACTGGTCTAGATTAACCCACGTATTATATTATAATAAATTTTCTGTTGATTTGAATGTTCACGTCATTGTAATACCATCACCTGGGCAAAATTATCAAACAATAATTTACATCGGAGTTTAATATAATACGGAATTAATTAAAATTCGCAATAAATTAATAATTTAACAAAATTATGGAAATATTCCGTCAAAACGTAAACAGAATCGGCAGCGTATTAATGATAATAAATTAATTTTATAACCGTTATTTACGTCCAGATGCAATGTCGAATTAATAGCGAGTTCTCGTCGTCGTCGCCGGGGTCTTTGATGCTTCAATTATGTGTAATTAATAACTCTCTGTTTTATTAGTTGTATTTAATTAATCGCGCGGATTCGGCTCCTGGAGAATGTCGGGTTTTTCACGGTTATTAATCCTAATAATAATAAGCGGATGTTTATTTTACGTCTCGACTTTTCCCGCAAATTGGAGGAGAAGGTCGGAAGATAAAAGAGTACAAAAAAGTTAAATAATTAATTATTAGAGAACAATATACACTGACGAGCATAAAATTAGGGTCATTCCGTTATTTGAAGTTATTTTAGAAATTTTTAGTTTTTACGTGTTTTTTTGATTGTAACAGTTTAATAACTGATTGCTTGAATAAAAAAATAATATTTGGTTGTTCCAAGTTTATTGAAAGTACTGAAACTGAACAATTGCAATCGATGAGGCATGCTGTGGATCAGATTCTGCAGAAGAGTATCCCATTCCTGCAACAGTATGTCGCGAAGCTCTCTAGAAATTCTGGGGGGCTGCACATGTCTCCGTAAATGTTTTCTCATCTCATCCCAAACATGCTCAATCGGATTTAAATCTGGACTGCGAGCAGGCCAAAGAAATCTTGTGATTTGACACTCATCAAGATACTCAGTAACTATCTGAGCAGTGTGGGTTCGTTCGTTACCATGCATAAATGTTGCACTATCATGAACGGTATGACATGATTCTAGAACCTCTATCAGATACCTATGCGCAGTCAACGTTCCATTCTCGATAAAGACTAACCCCGTGTGAGTGTCAAAAGATATGCCTCCCCATGCCATAATTGATCCTCCACCAAATGGAAGTCGCTCGGCAATACACGCTTGAGCATATCTTTCGCATTTCCGTCGCCACACTCACTAACTGTCAACTCACTTATGTTTACATTTCTCAATTCTTGCAGATGATTTCGAAGGGTATCTGCCGTGACCGTTCGGTTTCTCAAAGCACTAGAAACGAGAACGCGTTCATCTCTAGCAGTTGTAGTCTTGCCTCGCACTGAACCAGATCAACACCAACGTTTCTTGCAGTTTCATTGCAAAACACTAATAATGACAACAATACACAAACAATTGGCAACTAACAGATGACACCATAGAAACAAAAACTATGCTGTCCTTAAACTTGCTTTTGTTTCAAAAAAGCATATCAAAGTAAATCTGTTAATTTTCATTACTTATCATATCAAATTAAAATTCATTTTCATTACTTTCCATAAACTTTTAACAAGAAAAAATTATTTTTTATTCAAGCAATCAATTATAAGACTATTACAACCGAAAATACACTTAAAAAAACTAAAAATTTCTAAAATATCTTCAAATAATGGATTGACCCTAATTTTATGCTCGGCAGTGTACCTCAATTTATTTATAAAAATCTCCAAAATACTCGGTTTACTTCTTTATAATAAACCAATAAAAAGACCAACAATCATATCAAAGTTTTAGAGGTATGCTCAAGGAATGGTTGTGTCAAAAGGGTTACATTTAATAGTATTTAGTTTACGTTTTATATACTATGTTTCAATTATGAAGCTGCTGTACCTAACTAAATGTAATTTCTTTGTGTAACCTTATTTTAATTTTATCTTGACAGATCACATCTGTATTTAAAGAACTACGTGAATAAAGATATATTATTATTATTATTATTATTATTATTATTTGTATATGTAAATATAAAACATACGAACTAATAAACGAAATTTTATTGAAACAATTTAAAAAAATTCTGGGAATAGTTTAAACCATTTTTCTAAAATTTAACCAGAGATAAATTTTAGAAAAATTCCAATGTCCATTGATATCGTTTAAAGAGGCTTGCCAGTGAGGGTGCGGTAACTTTGGTATGTCTTTTTAGGAATTTCTACCTGGTACCAGGTACGCGGGTATTTAAATCCTGTTTCCCTTTTGCAGGTACACAACCGGTACATTAAAAAGGTAGTTGATTCCAGTTCGGTCCGGTAACTGTAATTTGGATAACATGAGAAAACATTTGAAAGATATCTAAAGAAACGTTAAAAAATATATAATATAAATATAATATTGTGGATGCGTTTACTTTGTGGTACATCTTGAATTTAATGAAGAAGAAGACATGATTACTTTGTTTCAGCACTTTATTTAAAATTACACTATAAATTATATATACTATAGTCATGTGTAATTTTAAATAAAGTGGTAAAACAAATTAATCGTGTCTCCTTCTTCATTATTATCAAAATGTACGTAAAATAATTAAGAGCTCATAGCCATTATCAATTATTAAAATCATGTGAGCTAAGGACAAATATAATTCGTACAGCTGAATGAGCATTAAATAGGTTTCGAGTTGTTTGTAATCATTACTATTTTTCGTTTGGGATATAATTAATGTTGTTTAAAAATTATGGGGATATTTACAGTAACAACTTCATTTACATACGCAAATAACACAATCACATTAAATAAAAATCTTGGAAAATTAATTTTTATTGTTGCTAGAAAATAATAATACATTTCTTTTCTATCGAGTATTTTTACAGTATTTTTAAAATTCATTAAACACAATATTTCGCTTCATTTATTTATTGTTTATATTCTGTTTTAAACAACAGTAAATATCATTCGTCGTCTGCTCCTAACATCAAAACAGAACAATTAATTAAAACCAACAACCTTAGTTAGTACTTAATTGTCACAACTGCGGGCGTGTTCTTCTATTTTGGTACGGGTCATACGTAGGCAAATGTCGGCTTAAATCATACCAAATGACGGCTACATGAACTAAAAATAACACCCACGACGAATTCTACATACCTTTAAATATTTCGTAATTGTAGAACATATGACACTATTTCTTTTTAATAAATTTAAAAATACGAAAACATTTCGTGAATCTACAACAGTGAGTCTTACTAAGACTACAAAACAAATTAATTTGAAACAACTACTTCTCTGGCTAGTACCTCGACAGACTTTGAACTATCAAAGCAACACTAATTTGAATGAAATTATTTCTGTTGAATAAATAAATAAATGATAAAATGTATTTTAGATTGTTTAAATATGACTATAACATATTTCGTGTTATAGTCTTTGAACTTTGTTTGTATAACACTATATTTATTTTCGTTACTCATTTATTCGTGCAATTACAAGGGAAAATATCAAGAGAACGCTAACTTTTAGGTTGCTTAATTAAACAATTTAAAACATAAATAATAAATAAAATCTAATATCAATAATAATAATAATAAATTATAAACAATCCTATAAAAGCAATATATTAAATCTCTAAATTTATGACTAATAAATTCTTTAACTGAGTAGAATGCTTTTGATTGGAGAAACTTTTTGATTGCCGATTTAAATTTTTTAATGGGAAGGTTTCTGACATTTTCAGGTAACTTATTGAAGAATAATATCCCGAAGTACGTGGTTCCCGTATTGTTTTTTTTTAGTCTCGACTGGATTTGTTAAATATTACTTTTACACCTTGTTGAGTACTTATGATGGCAGTGAGTTTTAAATTTGTGTTTCTTTTTTTGACATATAGTACACGTTCAAGATTGAATTAATGTTAATTAAAATAGATAACCTTACGATATAATCGATACTTACAATAATTCTTAATGCACGCCTTTGAAGCCCAAATAGACGATGTCTTATTACCGAGTTACCCCATATGATGACTCCGTATCGTAGATGAGACTCAACTAAAGAAAAATAAGCGGTTCTTAATACATGAGTTGAAACCTGTCGCGAAAGATTGCGCAGACAGAAAATAATTTTAGTGATAGTTTTGGGTTTCATTATCAGATCTTTTCCAATTTAGAATTGAACTATTATGCAAAAAAAATTAACAGAATCTTCACTTTTTGAATTAATTTTAAAATTTATAGTGTTAGTTTTACTCTCGTTTAGGTGTAATAAGTTGCTGTTGCACCAAGATGAAATATCTCTTAGAATTTTAGTTGGTTGACGCTTAATTCATTGTTTCCTATATTTAACACGGAGGTATCATCAGCAAAAATAATGGCATGGGCATTCTTTAGATCTTAGGGTAAATCATTTATATAAATGAGAAAAAGTATTGGGCCCAAAATAGACCCTTGCGGGACGTCATGCATTATTGGCTGATGTTCCGATATACTATTTTCCGGATCACCTACTTGTATCCTATTTTGTAGATAGGATTTGATAAGATTCATACTATTGTTATTAAAATTATATTTTAAAAGTTTCTCAGTCAGAACCTCATGCGATACACAATCGAACGCCTTGCCAAGGTCAACAAAGGAGCCTATACACAATGTTTTATTTTCAAAGCAACCCAAAATTGATTCACACTACTCAATTAGCGCGTCTGTTGTTGCTTAGGGCGAAACTCAAATTGACTTGCGAAGTAGTCCAATATTTGATATTTAATAACTGTTTCTACAATTTTAGAAACTATGGGCAGAATCGCTATACGTCGATAGTTGTTTAAAACTTTTTTACTGCCATTTTTGAAAATTGTAATAATTCTAGCAAGTTTTAGAGCCCTGGGAAATTGTCCAGATTTTATGATATTATTAATGAACTTTGTGAGCGGAATTACTACTGTTACATAGCAAATCCATATTCCGTCACCAGTGACTATTCGTTTCAAGTAAGGGTCTTTTTCAAGAATAAAAATAGCGTACCAAAAACATCAGTAAGCGAGCGACCCACCTTCCTCTTCTTTTCGAATACAGCTTGTTATCATGGGTGTTCTCTCTTCCTTTGTTGAAGTTGAAATATGTCATCAGTGCCTAACAGATGACGCATACATATTTTTTCCTCCATACACACCCTTCAATTGACGATCTTTATTTTCTAGAACGTTACATAAACAGCACAGTAATTGCCAGGGAGGCAACTTTTCACACAGGCTGCGCACAGGCTGAAATGCAACTAAACCTGTGTTAGCATACATCCGGCGGCTACTCTATTCTCCAGCACTCCGCACAGTGCAAAAGGGTGCTACTTTCTGTATATCTCTCGTACAAAAGTTTAAACTTGGAAATATTGTAAACGTAAATTAATAATTTAATAATTTTATATTGAAAATTTTGTGAAATCTGTTAAAAATAGTTGAAACTATAGTAAAAAATGAATTAGAATAAAACAGGTAGTATAAATTTCTATCTGTTTAATTCTAACTCATTATTTACTATAGTTTCAACTATTTTTAACAGATTTCACAAAATTTTCAATATAAAATTAACAACAACAAACTAACAATATCGAAGAAAATTATCATTCTCCAAAATGCTTTAAAAAAAAAACACGAATACTTTTGCAGCAGTTCAAAGTTTTATTTTTCAAAAACAATTGAAGATTTGGTAATATCAGTTCAATACTTAATAACATTTACAAAAAACTAGACAATATTTGCTTATACCGTGACAGTGTAACAATTGAAAATTTGACGGTTGACATCTTAAAACATGAATCAGAAAACAACAGTCGAAATTTTACAAAATAAAAGCAAATAATTTTTTTAAACGATTTAAGTTTTCAAGAAAAACAATTACCATTTTTAATAAAGATTCAAAACATTTTAAGAAAAGCAAAAACAATTGATATGTTTATATTATTTATACATCTCGAATTTAAAGTTCCAAAAACAATTGAAATTTCGATAAAATCAGTTGAAAACTTTTAAAATATTTTTTTTAGGTCATCAAATATAGCAATAAAATATTTCAAGAAAAAACAGTTTGAAAAATATTTGGAAAATATATTTCTAAAGAATCAATAGAAAATGAACTTGCTTTACTCAATGAAAAAAATCGAAAATTTTCTATAAAGTTAATAACTTTTTTAAAACAGCACCTTAAATAAATGGTATAAATACAAATTAACTTTAGAAGAATAATAATTGAAACATTGTTTACAAAATTTACTATATCAAAAACATATAATGTTTTGATAATGGCACGTTGAGATGCTGAAACTATAGTAAACAGAAAATAAATAGTGTTATACAAACAAAGTTACAAAGTGTTTTTTATTTATAAAATAATATTCATCATGCCTTCTGAATTACAATAAATACAATAAATTTCATTAACTTCTAACGTAATGAATTAACTTTATTATAATATTTGGATTTAGTGTATATTGATGCAATAAAGACACTGTACCTTCAATAGGTATTTGGATAGGACTTTGTGCAGAATTTTAAAGAAACCTTCCAATGGTGGCCAGTGCTCTCATCCTATCTATCCGTTTTAACCTACTATAATTATCCTTTATTTGAATTTGCTCGATAATTTCGTTTAGGAACGATCAAATATTGAATTCCACAATATATTCCCTTTAAACATTAAATTCAAACATCCTCGAGTAAACACACATATCCACACACACGCGCACACCGAGATAATTTGATCTTTTATTTATTACATGGGCCGTATTATACACAGAGGAGGATCCTCGACCGCCGGACTACAAATAATCCGAATAAATAACAACAACCGCCAATATATATTTTGATTCCGGCGGAAAAGCCGTCTCAATACGTTTATTGATTTATGTATAATAAAGACTCCCAAATTTTCTATTAAAAGTAAATAATGGACCCCCGGCGATGTAAATAACTCAAACGCCCTATGATGTGGCACCGCCGAACAAAACAACCCCCTGTTGAAGCTGGGCCCCCCTTGCCGGAGCCGCCGCCACCAACCCATCGCACGGCTTCAAACAGTTTTCGTTTCTAGTTTATGTTTATACGACGACGGAGGCCGAAATGCTTAATTAAACGTTTTTGATGTCACTAAGGCTAAATTGTTTACGACTAAACCGCTTAAGTCAATTTACTTAAACTTTTAGTCACTGACGGTAATACTGTGATAATTGATTACACATATTTGTACTATTTTTTTGCAATCTGCGAATTTCCTTCATTAACACTTTGTCATAACCATATTTATTGAATTCTTTTCTGAGACGTCATGAGTTGAGTCTATAATATCTGTTAACGCCCAAAATTAAAAAGTTTCCTTTCTTACTGATGATTTTTCATTTTTGCATCCTTTCAAAATAGCTCCATCTAATCTAATATATTCGACGGACAGGCACATACACACACCCATTCATCAATCAGTGGCCCTCTATGCAAATTTGTCATCGCTCTTATTAACTCGAAACTAATAACTAGCGATGGCAGGGGGGCACACCATTTTTGGCCCCTCGCCAAAAAGAGAACCACGCCCGACATTATATTATCCACGCATGGCGAACATAAATATAATTAGAACTTATTTAGCGGCTTCGTGAAACTTTTTCCCCTCGGTTTTTTTTTCCCCATTTGCGGCTGCGAACGGATCCCCGGTTAATATTAATTAAACACCACCAATTATGACGATTAGTTAATTATGTACGGTCGTTTCATCTCTTTAGCGTTCACGGGCGCAGAAATGATGAGTTACTGCCGTAATTCAATCAAACAATTTCCCCTTGTTCCACGTGCGGTACAACAAAGGGTGTAATGGATGGGCGGTGGAGGTTTTTACTGGTGTTTGTCGGAGGGGGGTTAATCCCCGATATCTGATGTCCGTGAGTCGAGCGTGTTGTGTATAAGGTGGGAGGGAGATGTTCAGTCGATTTGAGAAGATTAATGTGCAAAAAAATGTATGATGGGCCATTAGCATGTGTCAGAAGTATTGAGCGACGTTTATCAGCGACAGTTATTAGTTGTCTGCAAATCTTTAATAAAAATATATTACCATTAAATCATGTTTAGTTTTTCTTTTGAAAAGAAACATTAATTTCTATCAGTTATAGCTAAAAAGATAAGCAGAAATAAAGTTGCAGTACTCTCCTTACTTCAATTCAAGTTTTTTTTTGTTTTTAAATATTTTTGCCTAGCTTTGGAAATTGTTATCCATTAGCCAACAACAATGTTTTGGTACGACGATTTTCATAGTACTAAATACTAATACTAACCTAACAGGATAAAACACAGGCATGACATTATTCTCGTATCGATTACATCATATCCAACAAGAAGCACATGGTTACAAACGTTGCAGACCTAAATATATTTCACAGAGGAAGCGTCCACAGACTAATAAGAGCATCAGTTAATATCAACTTTAGTGTAGAAAGAAAGATGATGATCCAACAAAAAGCAATCCCAATTTTAGAAACAATTAAACAAAATACAGCACAATAACTAACACCAACAACGAACCTTTCAAATCTTAACATCGATATCTTGGCTGAAAAACTACAAAACCACATTCAAACGGTGAATAGAAAGCTATGTATCAACATAAAACTTCAAAAGAAGCAGAAAATCATAAGATCATAACGAACAGACTAACGAACAAATCCGACTTCTACCAACCGCAAGAGCAAGCCGGCTTTCGAAAGGGACTAGGCACAACAGACCATCTTCATACGATCCGTACACTCATTGAAAAAAGCACAGAGTACAACATTCCACTCCACCTAGCATTCATCGACTATCAAAAGGCATTTGACTCCATAGAGCTGTGGACAGTTTTCGCAATGGATAATGCTAGAATAGATTTCAAATACATTAACCTTCTTAAGCATATATATAAAAATGCACCTTCCAAGTGAAACTCGACGATTAAACTTCGACAGACAAAATCCAAATACTAAGGGGAGTCAGACAGGGCGATAGCATCTTTCCAAAATTATTCACACTTGCTTTGGAAGATATATGAAAAAAAATATATTGGGAGACAAAGGGGTTAAATGTTGATGGAAAATATCTAAACCACCTACGCTTCGCCGACGACATGGTTTTGATGAGCAGCAACCTGAACGACATTCAAGATAAACTATCTGAGCTGAACAATGCATCAAAATTAGCAGGCATAAAAATGAACTTAAGCAAAACTAAGATTATGAGCTTCGAACGACCTATTATATTAATCGAAAACCAACTAATAGAGAATGCCAACGAAAATATATAACTTAGACATACTATAAGGCTCGGCAAAGGCAACCAAACAGATGAGATTGCCCGACGAATACGTATGACCTGGGCTGCTTATGCAGAGCTGAAATTCATTTTTAAAGATATGAATATATTTTTAGGATTGAAACGACAGGTGTTTGATATGTGTATTCTCCCGGTCATGACATGTGGAATGGAAACTATGGTCTTAACCATGAGAAATGCAGACCGACAAAGAACTACCCAGCGTGCAATAGAACGAGCAATGCTGGGGGTGAGTCTGAAAGATCGTATAAAAAATGATTCGAGGAAAAAGTGGTGTCCAAGATGTTATGAAACGCATAGCGAAACTAAAGTGGAGCTGGGCAGGTCATATAGCTAGGCAAAGTACAGATCGCTGGACACAGAGACTTATGCAGTGGCGCCCAACAAACGTAGTGTCGGAAGACCACAGAAACGATGGGAGGACGGCATCAGAGAAATCGCAGGAACAAAATGGTTCTTAGCTGCAAAGGACCGTAAAACCTGGGGGAAGATGGGGGAAGCCTACGTTCAGAAGTGGACAAACTATGGCTAAAGAAGAAGAAGAAGAAGGGCGGCCTCTATCCCACCCTCCAATCAGTAAAACATAATAAAGGTTTTTAATTAAAAGTTGTAAAATATAAATAAACAAAAACTAATTACAATTTTTAGAGATTTATTCATACACATTTTTCAAGTAATTTTTGATGATGTTTTACTGATTGGAGGGTGGGATAGAGAAAAAATACACTTCGATTAAATTTCCACTTCTGGTTTATGAACGTTTCCCATAGGCTTGTTAGTTATATATTTCGTTTACTTTCCCTATATATTCTATATAGGGAAAGTAAAAATAAACTACTCTAAAAATGTTAAACTGTTTAAACCACCCATCATGTCGAGGCATGTTATTTTTGTAATAAACGATTCTACAGACAAAAAACCAACAACTTATTCAAACATTCAAACTTCGTACAGTGTTAAACGTCAAAAAAAATTCCTTTTCCCCGTCAGTTCTGGTCGGGACCAAAAATGACGAGGTGACTGGACGCAAGTAAGCTTTAGGCTATAGTTTTCCTTCTCATCGCACACTTAAGATATTGTACAGGGTGATTCATTAAGGGTGGCCACTGGCCGTATCTCGGAAACCGTATATGCTAGAATTTGGGGAAAAAAATTCTAATGACATAATCGGCCAAAAGAAGATGCGTTAAAATATTTTTAAATGCGTAGCTTTCCGCTAGGTGGCGCCTTTTATCATTTGCATAATTAATTTGCGTTTTTTTACAAAATATTACCGCATTAAGGCTATTGAAAATTATCAAAATTAGAAACTATTGTACTTGGTTTACAATTTTTGCTTAAGTCATTTTTTTCTATCACCTACAGTTAAGTGGTGGGGGAAGTATACTTTTGTTTACAGAAAATGGTCTGTAACTTCCGTATACCTTAACCGATTTTCACAAGCTTAGGCTCAATGGAAAGAGTATTAGAAGTTGATTGAAAAAATAAATAACATTAACACATTTAATCTATGCGCTGGCAACTAGAGGGCGTTATGTAACACTTAACCCTATTTATGTATTTTTCTCAGAAATATCAAATGGAATGATATAACTCGAAGCTGCTTACAAAAAAGAAAATGAAATTACATATTGTTTCGTCAAAACCGCAAACTGATATCTAGTTATTCCAAAGATATTTAGATTTTTTAAATTTTCCTCGTTGTTTTTCGTTGTTTTCGAAGTGTTGTTTCACCCTGTAAGTTGTAAGTGAAAACATACTGCTACAGTTACATTTTAAAAAAATATCAAGTTAAATTGAATGGCACAATATTTATTAACATAATTAATGAAAACAAAAATACAAAAAAACTAAAATTGATAACTGCACCTATTACTTAGTTATTTTAGGTACTCAAAATGTTTCCCATCATTTGCTATGCACAAATTCAGTCTTTCTATAGTGGAATTGACACTGGCCTCTATTTCAGCACTAGAAATACCTCTTACTGCTTGCCGAATCCTTTCTTTCATATCCTCACGTGTAGTTGGACGTGTTTTAAAAACCAAATCTTTAATTCTACCCCATAAAAAGAAATCTAAAACCGTAAGATCTGGTGACCTTGCTGGCCATGGAAAAATACTTCCTCTTCCAATCCATTTATTTGAAAATACAATATCTAAATGATTTCGGACACCTGCGGCAAAATGTGCTGGGCAACCATATTGTTGATACCACATGTCTAATCTGTTACGAATTGGAACGCCTTCTAGGAGGATGGGCAAATCGTTAGTTAAAAAATCTAAGTACCTTTGGCATGTTAATTTTTCTTCAAAGAAAAAAGATCCTATTATCTTCCTATTTAAAATACCACACCACATATTTATGCTCCAGCGATTTTGGTAATTGACTTCCCTCTGCCATTGTGGATTTGTTTCCGACCAGTACTGACTGTTGTGCAAGTTAATTTTACCAGAGCTTGAAAATGTAGCCTCATCCGTCCATAATATTGCAGATAGAAATTGTTGATTACCATTTAACATTGCTTTTAATCAGTTGCAGTAATCTAGTCGTCGATCAAAATCTATGTCTTTTAATTCTTGATGTAAAGCAACATGGTAAGGATGCATTTTATGTTATTTTAGTATTCTAATCAGCAAAGAATAATTTAATTCTAGATCTCTTGCAATTTCCCCAATACTTGCACGTGGTTCAGCGTTAACGTATGCCAAGACGTTAATAACATTTTCTTCATTTTGTCTTCTACGTACCCTATTTCTTACCGAAACAGGTTGAACATTGCCAGTTTTTCGTAATCGTTCTGCCAGTCTTTTAAAAACTTTTCTTGAATGACGCCGTCTTTCAGTAAATCGTAACCCATATTCTCTTTCAGCAATGACTGCATTTTATAGACTTTCAAAATATACTGCTAGCATATCATATGCTTCTTCATTTGAAAAATAAAGCATTATAATAAAGTGATTTTTCAAACTTTCAAATTAACTTTGACAGCAACAACAAATTATAAATAAACAATCACAAAACAGAAATGTCATTTCCAAAGGTGACTTGATTACTTTTACAACATCGCCCAGGAAAATAGTTTGACATACTCGTAATGTTACAGCTTAT
This sequence comes from Ontholestes murinus, assembly GCA_963969525.1. Lineage (NCBI taxonomy): Eukaryota > Metazoa > Arthropoda > Insecta > Coleoptera > Staphylinidae > Ontholestes > Ontholestes murinus. The sequence goes on from OZ018393.1 coordinate 17,595,410, forward strand.
CCATATAAAACCATTGAAGAAATTTTAAGGAATCTAGGATAAAATTTCACTCTAGAAGGACTGAATTTGTGTAGGTACAGCAAATAAGGGGAAACATTTTGAGTTTCTAAAATAACTAGATAATGAGTGCTTTTAGAAATTTCAGCGTTTTGTAAATTTCTGTTATGGGTAATAAGTTTTATTATTTTTCATTAATTATGCTAATAAATATTGTTGTCATTTGTTTTTACATGACATTTTTTCTAAAAGTAACTTTAGCCATATATTTTCATTTACACCTTACAGGGTGAACCAACACTTCGAAAACAACGAAAAACAACAACGAAAATTTAAAAAATCTAAATATCTTTGGAATGACAAGAGATATCAGTTTGCGGTTTTGACGAAACAATATGTAATTTCATTTTCTTTTTTGTAAGCTGCTTCGAGTTATATCATTCCATTTGATATTTTTGAGAAAAATACATAAATAGGGTTAAGTGTTACATAACGCCCTCTAGTTGCCAGCGCATAGATTAAAAGTGTTAATGTTATTTATTTTTGTAATCAACTTCTAATACTCTTTCCATTGAGCCTAAGCTTGTGAAAATCGGTTAAGGTATACGGAAGTTACAGACCATTTTCTGTAAACAAAAGTATACTTTCCCCACCACTTAACTGTAGGTGATAGAAAAAAATGACTTAAGCAAAAATTGTAAACCAAGTACAGTAGTTTCTAATTTTGATAATTTTCAATATCATTAATGTGGTAATATTTTGTAAAAAACGCAAATTAATTATGTAAATGATAAAATGCGCCACCTAGCGGAAAGCTAACCATTTAAAAATGTTTTTACGCATTTTCTTTTGGCCGATTATGCGATAAGAATTTTTTCCCCCAAATTCTAGGATATACGGTTTCCGAGATAATGCCGGTGGCCACCCTTAATGAATCACCCTGTATATGTCATATAACAATTGCAACCTAAGATAATGTTTGGGGTTCTTACATTATCGGACGATTCTATCTTTGTTAAGAGTTAAAGTGTAAAGAAGGGGCAGAACTGGGAACGTGGAGGTGCTAATAACCTGACTAGGTGTAGAACATGAGGAAGGAATTTGGCAGTCCTCTAGAAGGCTTTCAGGGAAGCGAGGACCAACTCCTCGAGATCAATTAAGAGGAAGGCAGCTCTACCAGAAGAGAGTGCCCTTCTTGTTAGCCACCCCGTTTGATCCAGGTTGAAGTTGAATCTACCCAACGTGAGGACATTGATTCCGAGTAGAATAGGGGCTTTAAAATACTGTTTGTAACTATTTCGTAAAATGGTTCAAGTGCAAGCAAATGTATATAAAGAATCCAAAATTAAGCAAATTGTTAGGAATAGTCTTTTTGTGTAAACCTCATAGTTTTCGAGAAAAATATAGGGAAAGTACTATGATGGCCACATCACTATTTTTTTTACAGAAATTAATGGAATGGACTCAACGGACCTCGATCTTCATACGATTTTTATAACTGATGGTATTAGTGGAAAAAAATTATCTTTTTTGTTCTTTATTCTCGAAATATACAAACATGTTTCAGAATATATATTTTTGTAGGTATTTAACATTTTTATAACTGATGGTATTAGTGTAAAAAAAATATTTATCCGCATAATCAACTACACGTTTTAACCAGTGCACATAATACGGTATTTTGAGGTAACTCGCGCTCGGGCGTCCAATTAAGGATTTTGTATTAAATATTAATTATTTGTGGGCGTAGTAATTAATAATTGTTATCTTTAACATCATTACAACATGCATAATATCGGACAAAAGCAGAACGCGCACAATCAACATCGAACCAATGTATGCAGGGGGGTAAAATGCTTAATTAATCCATCAAATATTAGCAATTCAACAACCAATTAAGTCTGCTCTGATTTGACCGAAACATTCGTTTTATAATTAGCGAAGTAGTGTGATTAGTGCACATTGATATTGAGTACATTGAAGATTGTCGAAATTAAAAAAAATATATGAAAGTTATGTTAATAAAACAGCCTAGGCTAATAGACGAAATCAATGGCGTTTATGCTATAGGTCTGAATAAAGAGTATTATTTAAAAATATGTTTTAAATCTGCTAGTGTATTGTTATTGCTGCTGTTTGAGTTCACAATTTTAAAAGTAATTAAAATAAAATGTTACTCTATCACATTTTTTTTGTAAACATTAACTAGCTTTTAAAACAAAGTGCTATAAGTCCCAAGAGAAATAGAATGCATCACGAGCGCACAGAAAACCACCAACAATACACGGCACGATAAAAACAAAAAACAAAAACTGAAATGATTTACATAGGCATGACGAAGACACCGAGTCTACTACATTAGATTAATTGGATCCTTGTCGAGACGGAGACGGACGGCGTTTAAAACGTTAGAAGGAAACAGACGAGTCTCCGGTATTTATATATGCATTATTAATGTTAATGCTCGGTATCATTCGAGCAAACGGGGATGATGTAGTGGATGTTTACGTACCAGACAGAGAAAAATAGATGTTGCCGTATTAAATTTATTTGAAGGCGAATCAATACCACTAGGGCAGCTACGTGCCTACCACTAGTTACTGCTAGTTACCAGTTCAATTCCCCGCTGAACGTTAAGTAGCTGTAACCCCGGGATGCTTTTAAGCTCGACGCCTCGCCCACAACATTTAATCCCACAATACGCGATTGCAGCGGTAGTTTATTTGCATCCGCTCGAATAAAAAAATTGGGATTAATAATTCAGTTTTCATTCGAACTCCGAAGGCTTTCGAGGTTTTATATACGCATGCATGGTAATAGAGTAGAATAAGAGGCAATTTCATTTTGTATCTTTTATACAGTTCCTTGGAAGACTCGAGAGTGAAGACGATGTTGGCCGTAATGAGTTCCAGATCACCAATAAAAGTTCCTTAAGTTTGTATGTAAAAACTATGGATAATATAAGTTTATTATGAAGATAAACTATACAATTCAATTTGTGACTTTAAGCATTCTTTTTATCATACAATTTTTTCTTTTAGTCCAACGTTAAAATTGCTTTTCCTACTACAGTTTTTGAATATAAGCTGTTGCCTATTGTAATTATTGTATACAGCACAAAACCATGCAATTACAAGGTACTTCAATAATCTAAACATAGAAATTTGATTAATAAATATTTTTTTTTTTTTGATGCAAGGAGAGGAAATCCATCATGGGACGCCCTTTTAGTAGGGCAGTGTCGGACTCCTACCGACTAAAACCTCTCCTCCGGGGATCTATCTGGGAGGGACTGGTTCAATGCCATTGGATTTTCCCAGTCAAGGACATAAGCGAGGAAATCGCTAGATGAAATTAGTCTATATTACCGATCGTCCTGCGTAACGCTCTCCTCGAAGGGGAGCAGCGTCACCGAGCGGTTCACGGTGGCTCATTGAGAATTCTGGTCTAATTGAGTACCAATTAGAACATTTCGGGGCCTTCGATATTTTGCATCGAAATCGTATTTTGGAAAAGTGATCCCAGAGGGGGGATCATTGTCAAGCTTATCGTAGAAGGCTACTGCAGTCTCTCGGATAAACTCCATCACACTCGGTGTGGATGTTTCTCGATGGATTTGAGTGTTCCGCATGTAAGGCGGAGCATTGAGGACTCTTCGTAGTGCAACGTTCTGATGACGTTGTAGTCTCGCCATCTGAGTGGGCCTGCAGTAGCCCCATACGGGTGCAGCGTAAGTCAGCTGTGGCCTGATGACCATTTTGTAGAATTTAACCCTGGACTTATGGGCTAACTTGGATTTTTGTTTATCAAAGGCCACAGCTTTGACAGGGTCGCTTTTGCCTTTTGAAGGACATGTGATATTGTTTTTGACCATCTTAGGTGTTGGTCGAAGATTAGACCGAGGTATTTAACCTCGTCTCGGATTGGAATTAATGAGTCCCCAAAGGAGAATTCTGGGGAGTCAATAACTCGATGTTTATTTTTGCTGAAGTGTACAGAGACACTTTTATCAGCGTTTATCGCAAGCCGCCACTTGTCGGCCCATTCCTCGTAGGAGTCTAGGGCTTTCTGGAGAGTGGTCTCCAAGTGGGCAGTAGAGCGCCCTCTGTACAGAAGGGCAGTGTCGTCAGCATACTGAGCGATCATGACCGGAGCCAGATTCGGTATGTCGCTAGTATAGATATTATACAGGGCCGGGGAGAGGGCAGAGCCCTGAGGAACACCTGCTAATATCGGACGCTGAGTGGAAAACTTGGAATTTACCTTAGTACAGAACTTGATGTTACGAAGGAAGTCGTACAATATCCTAATTATGTACTCTGGGTAATCGAGCCCTATCATTTTATAGATAAGGCCGTCATGCCAGACTCTGTCAAACGCCTTTGAGACGTCAAGGAATACTGCAGCAGTGTCTCTTTTGATGGCAAAGCCCTCAGAGATGTATTCGGTCACCCTCAGAAGCTGATGAGTGGTAGACAGGCCAGCTCTGAAGCCGACCTGTGAATCTGGGATGATTTTGTGGTCTTCAGTGAAGACCGAAAGACGAGCTAGCAGGACCTTTTCGAGGAGTTTGCCTAGGGCACTAAGCAAACTGATTGGGCGATAATTTTGGGGAAAGGTTGGTGATTTTCCCACCTTGAGAATGCTGACCATAGAGGCCAGCTTCGATGCTGATGGAAATACACCCAATCGCATCGAGGCATTAATGATGTCGAGAAGAGCAGTTCTACCCTTATGGCCGAGGTTTTTCACCATTAAGGTGGAAATTCCGTCAAATCCGGGGGCTTTCCGATTTTTGGGCCGTTTTATCAGACCATCGAGTTCTTCCGGGGTGGCTGGTTCACAGTTCCACGCCCGGTCTGAGTTAAAAATGTAGGATCGGACGGATCTTTTGACTTCGTCGAAGAAGTCATCGTCGTCGCCAGGGTTTAGCGTGAATTGCCGCTCCAGGGAGTCGGCGAAAGCTTCTGCTTTGTCAGAATCGGAGTAGGCGAGTCCTCTCTCGCCGTGTAACGCGTGGCTACAAGGTTTACCTCTCTTGAGTCTTTTGAAAAACCCCCACACAGAATGTGGGTACTCATTGAACGATTCGAGTCGCTTTTCCCAGCGCTCATTACGCAGGTCGCGTAATTTGTCTCTCACCCGGCGAGCGAGTTGATTGGCTTCCGTACGGAAGGATGGATCTCGGGTATTTTGCCATCTGCGGCGAGCGAGCTTTCTGTCCCGGATGAGAGCCTTGAGCTCAGGGGGAATATAGAGAGGATCAACCTGTGAGGATGTCCTGCTGGATGTAGACTCTTCGTGAGCCTTGAGGATGACCGAGGAGAGCCTAGAGACGGCTGCGTCGAGGTCAAGTGTCGAGTTGATGACAGGAAGGGGAGAGATAGAATTTTCCACCTTCGTCTTGTAATTAGGCCAATTTGTTGATTTAATCTCTCGAGTCGGGCTAGGTGCTCCGACAGCTATGTCTAAAAAGACAGGATTATGGTCGGAGCTGAGTTCATCTGAAGACCAGATGTCGTGGTCCCAATCGACATTCGAGAGAACGGCTATGTCAAGCACATCAGGCAGGACGTTAGAGTCTCCGTGGAAAAAAGTAGGACTTACTGGGCCGACGGCCCTGATATTCAAGTTCGAGTTGTTGATGAACTGTCTGAGGATTCTACCATTACGGTTAGTAAGTCTGCTGTTCCACTCAGGACTTTTGGAGTTTAAATCGCCCGCCAAGATGGTTGGCATGTTGTCGTTAAAGACAAGATTTAGGTCATCATGTGTTATTATATGAGATGGCGAATGGTATGCCGAAACGATTTTTAAGTGTCCGTGTTCTGTATTCAGAACAATTGCAGTAGCATTTAGACTCGATAAATTATCGAGCGGGAGCTGTGAGTGGTCTAGCCCCCTCTTAATGAAGATGGCGGTTAATAAATATGTACACAATCATAAGATTTATCCATTACAATCAACCATGCATTGCATTGCATTGCATCTTCAAATTCCAGCAATTTAGTAGTGCACACTGTATTTATACAAAATGTTACAATTTACCCATTACAACCGACAAGTCCCGAAACGATTAAACGCTTTGAAGCCGAATTTTAGAACTCCACCACACGCACCCGTATCACGCAAATTGTCCGATCCAATAAAAGTCCACTCGGGAAGCCTAATTAGTACTCAAGACCGGCTGGTACCGCGCGGACTTCAAAGACGCCAAGACGGTATCTTTAGCTTCGGTCCCGAAATAGCCATCGAGCGAATTACAAAAATGAAATAGGTTTTAATTTTTAAAACGCGCTTAGTTCCGACTCGCAAAGTCCTCCAATAAAATATTTAAGTCCCCCTGCAATTCTCCACGCAACTAAATAATCCAGCGCTTCGGCAAATTTGATAAGATGAGGGAAAAATAACTACGTCTTCCGTGTGTGTATAACGCAGCACGTTTCGTCGCTTTATTTCTTTTTCAATCATTCCCCGCCGATCCTCATGTTTCTAATAAAGCAGCTTACAGTTTTGAAACAAACAACTTGTAAAGTATTTCGCAGGGGCCGGGATGAAAAATGAATTTTCCTGATGAGCTTTTTCAGCACGAAATACAAAATCGAACAATGCGTGTGTATATGTGTATGTGCGTGCGCACATACTTTATTAAATTCTAGAACGTAATCCTTTCGGATATACAATAACAACCACTTTATGCTTCAGTTGCCAAAGACAATTCGGAACGTACCATGGGAATTCAATTACGGGATCAACATGTGTTTCCGATTTAATTCCGCCAGCTTTGCAATGCCTTTTTTCGCGTTTATGGCCCGACATCGCGGACGCGCGCAAATAAAAACGGCGAAAAAAAATGCAATTATCGCGGCAATTAAAAAGTGTGGGTCTAATTGAATTAGCCGGTGGGGTGATTAACGAGCGCTTTGTCGAATTTCCGAAATGTTTTCGTTAACTGCGCCGAAATTGCGACTTTCTAATGGCGTCACGCGTAAGCAAATCTATCACTTTGTGGATGTTTACACTTTCCTATTTTCATCACGTCTCTGATAGAGTCATATTTGCGTTACGGTGGCCAACTAGGTCACTTAGCCTCGTAACCTATCCCGTGGATTTATTGCCGCTTTATTAGAGCTCGTATATTTCTTTTTCCGCATACCATTAAATATTCGCGGTTTTATATCGATTATTTAAGGAGTAAAAAATTACGTAATTTAGTACAAAATTAAAAAATATTTATTCGGGGCAGGATTTTCTCTTTTGCTTCTTTTCGAATAATTTTACAGCAACCTTACGTAGTAGAGATACTTTTATTATTAAACTCAATCCCTCCCAAGGTATTAATCGCAACAAAATACCAACAAAACACTTCATAAGATTTGCAAAGTCTTCTGATTTTTCTGGATGAGAAATGACCAAACGTTTATAATTATCATCTTTTTTACTATAGACGTAATTGGAACTTGTTTTCTAGGCGAACGTTCTAGTTTTAAAAGTCTAATGTTAATAGGAAATTTGATTTAGATTTGCGAACGTTTTGGAAAATCATCACAGGTGAGAATCCGAAACGCAGAAAGTCATGGGTAAATCCCGAAGAATCATCACCTAATTGCTTCGAAAAGAAAGTTCTTATCTGAATTTAGTGGGATATGTGTCGTGTACCTACGTCCAATGAAATGTTTGCATGACAATGCTAGTTTACACATTGCCTCCAATAGAAAAAAATAATTAGCCGCACCGGATATATTCACCAAACTTTGCTTCATCCAATTACCACTTAATCCGCTCGTTGTAATACGCCTTGTCCGATATGCATTTCCAATCAGTCAGACATATTATCCCTTTGCACTCGAGAGGTGAGTCTCACTCACCATACGGTTTTATGCCACAACTCGAGCGGTGACTATCGCTCACCACTCCGTTCGCTGCATTTTGTGTTTTTTGTGGTCCCCGCTTTTTTTCCGTCATGTGATGAAGTGTAAAATGATATTCTTTCAAAAAAACATAAGACTTATTTATCTGCTACACAACCACGAACCGGACTGCATTTACGGTCTCCGTTCGAATTTAACAGCCGTGCCAAGCATTCTAGAAAAGTTGAAGTTTCTGCCCCCATTACCATGGAACGTAGTAGTGAAATAAGCTCGAGTGAAGATGAGTTTGATTTAGAGGTACTAAACTAAGAATGTACAGCTATACATAGAGAGCTTGACGATAGAGAGAACACAAACAGTGATGATGATACTGATGAAGTAAGAGGTGTAAGAAGACGAAATATTAGAATAATAGACAATGAAGGTGACAGTGATAATGATGCTGCCGAAGATCCACGATCCGACACTTCTGAATGGATTAGTTGTACAGAATCAGAAGAAATACCCTTGAGAATACCGTTTATAGCCGGCAACGCTCCTGTTGGACCGCATATAGACGCAGGCAAGAAAGAACCGTTGGATTTTTTCAAACTGTTTTTTACCGATGAACTCGTGAATGAAATAGTTACTGAAACAAATAGTTACGCTGGAAGAAAGTTGGAGAACAAGACGCTATTACCATACTCGTTATGGCGAAATTGGGTAGATGTGACTACTGAAGAAATGAGGGCATTTATTGGAGTCATAGTAAATATGGGGACAATGCCGTTGGCGAATTTGCAAGAGTATTGGTCACGGAATGATGTCATATTTAGTTCTCTGAGAGCATACTTTGCAATCCTTCCTAACTCCTGTTAGTATGATATGCAGCTTTCCATCTAAGCGGATGTCTTCAGAATCGGAAGTTGAAGATCGAGCACGTGTCTAACGAAAATCTCCCGTCAATTGCCGAGCTAAGGTTTTCACATACCGCAAGTGAGTAAGCGGCTGTTCTCCTCTCTGCTGTTTAGTCATTTTATCAAGTAAATACGAATCTATTGAACAAATTTCCAGAAAAAACAGTTTCCGCCACCATTTCAAGGATTTTAGTAAGAAACAATACGTTGCGGCTAATTGATCTACACGATCGACGCCACCCATATGTTTTATATAATTTATTATAACATTGGGCTTCTTGATGGTAACTTCAACGCCACCTCGTAAGATTCTTCTCACAGAACTCATTCCTGCATTATTCTAATTCGTCAAGCACGTGACAACTCTCTTGTCTTTCCATGACAAAACTAAGGTATTTCTTTTGCGGAATGCTACTGTTGATTTTGTACCAAATTTTTTTTTTTTTTTTATTTGTGTTGGCAAATGCTTCCTATTCGTTAGGATTGTTCCTGTCAAGTGGCATTTCAATTTGAGTAACTCCTCAGCCAAGATAAATCTAGTGTAATACCGATCAGTGAACATATGGTGTCCTTGGCTACCAGGTACTTTTTCCAGGAGCATCGTATAAAGGTGTAGCGGTATTCTTGCTAATATAGGAAGGTCGGGCCTCATCAAATTCTCCGTGGTAAGACTTCCATAATAAGGAAGAATACCACAAATATAGCCAGTATTTGAGTCTGCCATTGTGTAAACTCTAATACCCCATTTAGTTGGTTTATTCGGATTATACGTAATAAATGAAACCCGACCTTTGAATTTGATAGTAGACTCATCTACACAAATTTCTTCTCCGGGTGTAAAATACTTCAAAAGTTTGGAATTGATATATTCAAGAAAGCAGCTTATTAGCTGCAAACGTTTTCTTGGACCTGCGTCTGTTGTTGGGATTGTTTTTAGATGAAGCATCCAAAAAATCTGGCTGAATCTGTCTCGAGAAAATATTTTTGAATAAAAAGAAATGTAACTGACATCATTCCGTGACCAATACTCTTGCAAATTCGCCAACGCCATTGTCCCCATATTTACTATGACTCCAATAAATTCCCACAATTTCTTCAGTAGTCACATCTACCCAATTTCGCCATATCGAGTACGGTAATAGCGTCTTGTTCTCCAACTTTCTTCCTGCGTAACTATTTGTTTCAGTAACTATTTCATTCGGTAAAAAACAGTTTGAAAAAATCCAACGGTTCTTTCTTGTCTGCGTCTATATGCGGTCCTACAGGAGCGTTGCCGACTATAAACGGTATTCTCGAGGGTATTTCTTCTGATTCTGTACAACTAATCCATTCAGATGTGTCGGATCGTGGATCCTTTGCAGCATCATTATCACTGTCACCTTCACTGTCTATTATTCTAATCTTTTGTCTTCTTACACCTCTTACTACATCAGTATCATCATCACTGTTTGTGTTCTCTCTATCGTCAAGCTCTCTATGTATAGCTGTACTTTCTTCGTTTAGTACCTCTAAATCAAACTCATCTTCACTCGAGCTTATTTCACTACTACGTTCCCATGGTAATGGGGGCAGAAACTTCAACTTTTCTAGAATGCTTGGCACGACTGCTAAATTCGAACTGAGACCGAAAATGCAGTCCGGTTCGTGGTTGTGTACTAATAGCAGATAAATAAGTCTTATGTTTTTTTGAAAGAATATCATTTTACACATCATCACATGACGGAGAAAAAGCGGGGACCACGCGCCCAAAAACATAAAATGCAGCGAACGGACTCTCGGTCCATTGTTCTTTTTTCCCATCATTTGTATGGTGTCTTCCTTTATTTTCTGGTTCTTTTGAAGTTTTCTGTTGAAACATAGCTTTCTATTCATCGTTTGAATGTGGTTTTGTAGTTTTGCAGGCAAGGCATCGATGTTAAGATTTGAAAGGTTAGTTGTTGTTGTTAGTTTTCTCTCTAGCTCCTTCTGATATTGTGATGTATTGTATTTTGTTTGATAGCTATTTATGAAGCTTTTTGTTGGATTATCTTCTTTCTTTCTACACTCTAGTTGATTTTAACTAATGATCTTATTTGCCATGTCCATCTTTTTTGGTCAGGTTTTTTAAAGAATACAGAATAGTTTTTCGCTCTGAAGATAGTTAATTAGTTCTTCACCTCTTCTGTTCTTAGCTTGAAGTTTTCCAGGCTTTGGATTTGATCTATTTGTGTGTGTCCCACTTTGGCATTGAAGTCTCCGGTGATAAATGAAAAGTATGACTTTGCTTCTGTTTGGGCAGTGGTAATATCTTCATAGAATTGTTCAATTTTACAATCCTCAGAAGTACTTGTGGGAGCGTAGACCTAGATTGATCGAAGACTATATTTTTGGATAGTCCTCCAATCAGTAAGTATGCATTTCATATTTGTGACAAGATGTTTCAGTTTATTGTTTATAAGATGTGCGAATTTGTTTCGGAGTTGTTTTGGTAGAGCATGTGCCCAGACTCAAAGTTGCTACACTTTTCGCCTGGTAGCCTTGTAGTCAAAGAATGTCCCATCAGCAAAAGTTCTTTCCCTAATTCAATTAGCCGTTCTGCAGATTTCATGGTCCTGATGTTATACGTTGAGATGTGTATCTTTTTACTATTGGTGTTCTTATTCCGTGTCCTTGTCAGGTTTGTGCTTCCCCCAGATTCCGAAAGGTAGATTGAGTTTTCAGTGTAGGATTTCGAAGTAATATTCTTGACCACCTGGGGATATTTGTGCAGACCTATTCATGGGAGGTTTTGGGAACGTGTTGGGGAGTATTAAGTTCAACCGCCCAACCTGGGAACAGACGCTGTTTTTAGCTGCCAAATCTGGGTGTAGACCCTACGGTGTATCTGTTGGTCCGCGGGAGGTATTTGATTTCATTCCTACTACTTATATCTGAGGAGCAATTGGATGCCAAATACAAACTAACGTATGAATCAGTCTGAAATTGAAATATTGTTAACACCTAGATTTGGCTTAAACCTGAAACAACTTTACCTTGTAGTAATGATCTTCCCATTCGGTGCAAATAACAATAACTAAAAATCGTTTCTTTTTATATTGTGCAGATCAGCAATTTGTAGAGCCATCTGATGGTACATGGGCAATAGATATTTTTTCCTTTTAGCTGCTTTTTGTTTAAGTATACATTTTAATTTAAAAGGCAATACAAAATGCTTTCAAACGTATTTATGATTGTGCTGAATTCACATATAAATTAAAGTGCTCTTTAAGATAGTTCAGAAAATGCGGTTGAAGATAGATTTTATACATAGATACGTATACAGAATGCAGATAAGTTATAAAATCGCGTGGCCGGTGTTCACTGGAAATTAATTGAAAAGTTGGTCGGAGGCGGCGTTGCGAGCAATAGGTTTTTGTGCGAATCAACAATTCCATCAGCAAATCCCCCCAACTTTCAGTCGAATTTAATGGAAGTGCATTAAAACTATTAATACAGATATGTTTTACTAGGTGAGTTGGTCCATTACAGAATTAACGCAGTGAAAGTATGGCTCAATCCGTGTGTAACTAATGAATAGAGCCCGGCCGGACTTCAAAGCTTTCGATTTTAAATTGCCCGCTAATTGCGACCACGATGCTGTTGTTGTTTACTTTGACTCCTGTTGTAATCCAACTTCGGCTGGATCGATAGTTTAAAATTAGATAGATGTACGACTAAGTAATATTGTTAATAATCTTTTGTATGCATTTATTATAAGTACGATGATCGATAAGTACCCGTGTTATGAATAAAGAGGCAAGATTTTCATATTTGTATTTTTTAACCTAAGCTTCTATTAGTACAATACACTTTTCCAAAAAATACAATTTATCAAATTTCTGTTTCGACGATAACCTCCTCATTTGAGTTGATTTTTATTGCTTCGCCTTACGTTTTCATGGTCAAGAACTAAAAGAAGGCGTCAAGAGCGAAGTCAGGCGAGTAGTATTAGTAAGTGCGATAGCAACTCGTAGTGCAATTCATGCAATCAATTCAGAATGAATTTTCTGGGACGTTATCGTGGTAAAACAGCACTTTTTTCTTTGCCAGTTCTCCTACAATTTAGAATTATTAGGACATATTTAATCGCACTTTAGCGAGAAGAGGCAATTTTAGGTAACCATATAGGTATTACATAAATTCAAAAGTCCATGAGGATTATTTCTATGGAATCTCTAAAATCGTGGCCATTACCTTTCCAGCCTTCTTAGAAGCAGATTTACTCCGAAAAAATCTATTGTTTGAGGTGGGCTCGTTATGCATGCTCTTTAATTAACTGTGGTTGATTCAGAGCGGTACCCATCAGAAATTTGAAAGGGAGGAAAACCTGCCAGTCTCTTAGTCTCTCGCATATAATAATGAATCCAGGTTTCATTACTAGTGACGACTTAATGAAAAAACTCCTTCGAATTTCGCTTAACTAAATTCAAATAGTGCTTCGACATTGACAACCATATCTGTTTGTTGTCCTTTTTTCATCATATCGAGAAACACGAAACATATATGAAACAACTGGTTACCAAATAAATACCAACCTACGAATCAATCTAAAATTTAGGATGTCGTGTCACTGCAATATACAACAAAAAATAATGACAACTTTCCTTAACAACTTTACCTGTCTTCATACACAGGTACTTACTGATCGACCCTCGTATAGATATATAAAAAATTAAAAGTAGATAAATAATTTAAATTGTGTATCATCTTCACTGCATTGTTTATTACTTATGTAATTAATTTTTTATTCTTAGAGATGTTCTATCAAATTTAAACTATAAATCTTCTAGCGTCCGTATATAATATATTTTGTGGTAATGATAGTGTGCAAGCCGAACAATAAATGTATTTAATAATTCTAGGCGACAGTCTTGTAGAAATATGTGTCTCGTTAATATTAATATAATCTAAATCACATATAGTATTATTTGCATGAAAAATTACACCGTCAAATTCTTTTATGCTGAAAATCGCCAGTGCTTCCATTTTAGCTCGGCTAAATATGTGTATTGTGTATGGCTCATGCATAATGGATTCAGGTCACAAACGAAGGCATTATTTAATAAATTTATATAAACGAATTTAGAGTCGATTACCTCATTGTCCCGTCGTTCCATTTTAATTGTTTCAAACACGATATGTCAATAACTGTACATTTAAGATCAATATTATTTATACAACTAGAAATTACGATATGTTTTTAACAGTTTAATTGAAGTAAAATGGTGCCTTTGTTTCTGAATAATACGTTTAAATATTTAAAGATGGAAATTGATTAAAATTTAATTCAGTAGTGGTTATGACTTATTTAATAGGTCTTTCAAGTGTATAGGAATATATTTTTTAAGTTACGTGAAGATTATTATTATAGTTAATTGTATTCAAAATATTATCACTTTCTTCACAAATTTGTTTTATTAACTAAATACACATTTCGAACATAAAGTGTTCCTTTACTTTCAATTGTATATTTTTTGAAATTGTGTTTGGTTTCATTGCTGTTTTCGCTTTTCATCGTTTGTTTTGAAAGTGTGCCTGCGTGAAAATAACTGCCAAGGTCATCCTGTAACCCTTTGAATGGTTTGCTGCAGAATCAGAACTTTCAGCTTGCAATCCTATTGGCACCATCTTGTATTACCAATAACAATGACAGCAACTTTTTGTAGCGGTAAAGTTGCGACTATATTATTATGTAGGGTAGCATAAGGTGGTTTACTTAATTCGATTCTTTTTAGGGATGTATGATGGTCTTCTGAGAGTTAGAAGTATGTCTCGTTTGGTATTCATCTAAGGCAACTTGAACTCCTAGAGATACGCGAATGAGGTTTTAGAACCACATATTCTTCCATTTCTTCAGCAGTTAGAAGACTCACTTTTCTAGCAAGACAATGTCAGTTCCCATATTACAAGACTTTCTATGGACCTAATTGTGGAGGATAATGTCAATATCTTGCTATGGTCACCCCGATCTCCTAATCTTTCGCCTATTGAGCATGTAAGGGTCATTATTGGGAGAAGACTAAAAAAAAAAAACTTACAGCACCCTCCGCAGACACTGCAAGCATAAATTACAAGTTGTTTGGAATACAATACCTGAAGAGAATCACCTGCTAGAATCGATACCACGAAGAGTATGAGAGTTTCTATGGACCATTTTGTCAATATTTTGCTATGTCCACCCTGATCTCCGAATCTTTCGCCTATTGAGCATGTATCATGTATGGACCATTATTGGGAGAAGATTAAAGAACTTACAGCATTCTCTGCAGACATTGCAAGCACAAATTACAGGTTGCTTGGAATACAATACCTTAAGAGAATCACCTGCTAGAATCAATGTCACGAAGAGTAGGAGAGTGTGTAACTAATGATTATTTTCGTTCTGATTGATTGAAGGAAAACCTTTTAATAGGTAAATTTTGTACCAAGTTTGATCAAAAAAAACGTACCCCTTCCTTGTGTGGCGATATACATGTCAATATGTATATTAATCTCATTCATTGATCATTTTGCACTGCATTAAACATAACCAACGAAAAAGTAATTTTGAGACAAAACCACAATATAACTGTTGTTATCTATCTCATGCCTTGATTAAAATTAGATCAAATTAAAAAGTAACCTTAAATAAACGAGATGTATTTCCTCGTACATATACGAAGCTTTTCGAATATGCCAGAGCCGTATAAATCGTGTCTTGTTAGTACGAAATGGTTATTTTGTCGTAAAACCGAGGTAACCAGTTCGCGGTGGAGCTTTACATCGTAATAGTCGTATAAACACCATCATTATTTATTTTAACGCGGCGAAATTAATTCGCCCGAAACTGAGCGGCGCGGAAAGTTCTCGGACGGGATTAGCTAATTTCGTCTCGTGGCAGGTCGATTTAATGAATGTCTTCTGGAACGTACACCGGGACCGCTAATTGAACCCGCGTGGCACAAGTTTCAACCAATAGACAAATAAAAACTAAACAGAATGGCAAAATTTTATAGTTTGTAAGTTCAGGTAAAAATAACCAATTAGTAGTGATAATATTTTATATTGACAGTTCTCAGCCATTTTGATTCATAGAATATTTCTTAGGATCCCTTTTTATACTATGAACATACCTTAAATATGGGTTTGCTAATAAATGTTTGATGTCTTAGTTCAAGATATTTCCATGTGCTCTTTATATATCAATAATGTAGATTTTTAAATTAATATCTTTACTGGGTTGAATATGATATATTTAATTAGATTTTTAAAGAATCATCAGATGCAATTTCTAGAACTTAGCCTTTTTTATATAATAATATGTGAGCATTCTTACCCTATCCATTAACGTTTTCATATATCTAGATATAAGTAGAAGGTTTCTTTGCGACGATATTAGGAACCGCCTGTGCTATTTGTGGTTTGAGCGCCTTTAATTTTTTTGATCAATTTACTGAATAATCTGATCTAAAATCCTAATAGCCTAACAGAAGAAAATTTTTGACATACCTCAATGTCCACCGGATGATCCATTGTGAAGTGTTCTATGACTTCTAATACTCTACTCTACTTATAATATGAAAATGCCTCCTTTTTCTTGTACCTCCAATTTTTGATAACATTGAACAGTCCGTTGTTCTCTACAAGAAAATCTCTGAAATCAGTATGAATATAATCCTGGGAAATATTTTATAATTTCTTCTCATGCTGGTTTGATTTTTATTTTCTCCATTTAATCAGGAGTTTTAGGAATGAATCACTTCTGATCTCTGTAAAGCTGGACGCCAAGAGTTCCAGTCGCTTTTGATTCTCTTATGTTTCAGTGCTAGATTTTTTAAAAGAGTCGTCAGGTGAAATTCCCAGAACTTTGACTTTTGCATATAATAATATGTACGCATTTTTGCCCCATGCATTAACTATTTCATATATTGAGAATATAGTCTCTGAGATAAAGTAAAAACATCCCTTTAAATTACTCGACTTTTAGTATCAAAATAAAAAAACTTCTTAAGCATTTCTAAACATCTGACGACTGAACGACTGAACTGCAAGCAACATGGTCGCTTCTCCATAAAAAGTTCGTTTATAATATATGCAGTATTGAAATAAAACAACACAGTTGAGAGGGTTTCACATTTATTGTTGAACACTGCAGCATGTTTCGCCACACAGTGGCGTCATCAGGCAGATAGTTAGAATAATCATTATTCATCTGCCTGATGAAGCCACTGTGTGGCGAAACATGTTGCAGTGTTCAACAATAAATGTCAAATCCTCCCAACTGTGTTGTTTTATTTAAATTTGTTACGGAGTCTCATCATGTATCTGCCTCGCCCATTCAATATATATGCAGTAATTCGCGCTGGTTTAGATAAGGTCTTACTTAAGCTTAAGTTAACTTATTTATATTTATTTTAAATTAGTGTTTTACCACAAATTCCGCCGATTACATCGGTATCCAAAAAAACTTTTTCCATCTGGTAAGCTCACACGGGTGCATTGTTCAGAGTTTGAAACGCTTCCTAACATTCCTCATACCATTGAAACATATGTTTTCCTTAGATATGGTTTAGCAATATTCGCAAATCCAAGAATCAAATTTTTTTCCCATCGACTGCAATGCCTTTAATAGAGGCGATGTTGTGGGTACTGTACTTTTTAAAATT
Organism: Ontholestes murinus; assembly: GCA_963969525.1. Classification (NCBI taxonomy): domain Eukaryota; kingdom Metazoa; phylum Arthropoda; class Insecta; order Coleoptera; family Staphylinidae; genus Ontholestes; species Ontholestes murinus. The sequence continues at coordinate 17,612,837 of OZ018393.1, forward strand.
GAAATTTCTTTACACTGAGTTTCAATCCGGAATTTCTTAATCGTTGGAATTCTTCATGTGATATTCTATAGTTTTTCCATCAAAATTATATCAGCGAGTTGTTCTAGATTATCCACGGTAGTCCTTTTAATATTGCCTACCGCAGTTGTATTGCACAAACCAAATGGCCAAACCAACTTGTGAGGTCAAAATTCAGGTAGATCTAAACAATGTATCTTTAGTGCCATCGATTTGGAGGTAACGGATAACTGTTCTTTGCAGTGAACGCAATTCAATCACTAAATAATGCTTTTTGAAGCAAAATAAAGCCAAAATGACAATTAGTGGTTTGCAAGTATGATAAGATGAAGATCTTAAAATGTAGCTTTGGACTGGAGTGGAAGAACATTCTTCCGAGTGAACTCCCTCCTGATCTCTTACATCAAAATTATAAGTACATATTTTTGGCTATCTAATTCGTAATATATCTATTTATTGTAAGAAGATCAAAGAATTAAATACAAATACAAATAGTAACATTACTGAGTTGGCGGTAATCAAAAACAAGAACAAGTTGATTAATCTCTAACGCTCGGATGGCTCTATAATATGTTCGCTTCCCATTTCATTAATGTTCCAAATCCTTTCCCCTCTTTGCCAGTGCCAGCCTCTTCATGATTTATCTAATCGACGGAACATTTTTAATATTAACTTTATTTTCGGCGATGTTGGGCTGATCATTTTGTAGATCCAGTCAAGTATAAACTACGATTGTGCGTTTTTCAGTACGCGTAATTGCAGCGACAGAGTGTGATGGGCGTCCTCGCGCAGATTTTAACATATTCAGTGACTAATCGTTAGTATTATCATAACGAGGGCAGTAATCTTTGAACTATCGTCGATCAAGCAACTCAATCCGGAAGAAATTGTGAAGTATGGAGAAAATAGTTCCACGCCGTTATAAAGTTTCTTACCATGCAAGAAATAAGTGTTCAAATCATATTCGAAGAGAAATATCTGTTTACGGGGACTATTGGCCAAGAAAAAATAAGATATACAAGTGGCACAACATTTATAAGCAAAACAGGGAATCAATTGAAGACGATTCCCGACCTGGGTGGTCTGTTGAGGTCACCACTTCAGATCTCATCCAAAAAATTTGAAAAATTAATATTGGAAGATGCAACTCGCAGAAATGGTTGAAGTATCTTTTTTTTAATCCCACCTTCAGTGCTGCTACTGTGGTCTAATTACCGTTCCCGCTTTATGTTATTGCGCGGGGGCTCTAATATTTATGATGTTCATCATCGTGGGACACGTCCATGCTGGTAGACCGATAGTCAGGTCGACAAGACAGGGACACCAGTGGGGGTCCTTACACACTTCACCTGGTGCCCCCCCCCCCCACAACTTCTTCTTCGCCTCTGTCCCTTCATCAGTCTTCGTCCTCGGTGGGTCTTCCTCCTTATCCTCGCTTACGAGTCCTGTCCCAGAGAGAAAAGCTCCCTCCCCCTCCAGAATTTCCCTGGTCGTCCGGGCTGCCTCGGCCCATTTTCTTCGCTCTCCAGCAAGTGCAGGACTAGGCGCGCGTTGTATACCACCAAAGGTACTAGCTGAAGCACCCTGGCAAGATCTGGGTCAGGTAGTACGACAGTTCGCCGTGCCTTCTGGTCGTCCAAGGCACCAACGCTGGGATCCTCCTTCGCCCAGACGCCTTTCACCCGGTTGGCGACCCAACGCTCCTGCCACTGGTCCATCAGCCTGCGTTGGGTGATGCGTTTCGCCGTGCTCTTCGCCGTTCCATTCCTCGTCTCTGCAAAAACCTCTTCTCTTGCCTAAAACAATCATTTTTAAGGTCCACCATAAACATCTTGCCAGTGCAGTGGGTGCCTAATTGCCCACACCGCCACAAAAACTCCGTTTTTCAACCAGTGTAATGAAGACAGGGATATTTTTTTGAGCTAATTCTACTGAATTTACTCCTTATCATCATCATATCATCTTACTGATGAAACTTGGGTTCATCACTATGAACCTGAGTCAATTAAGTGGCATAAAAAGGGAGGGTACACCCCCTCCTAATAAATTCAAGGTGTCGCAGTCTGTAGGAAAGCTCATGGCGACAGTTTTTTGGGACATAAAATTTTTTTATCGATTGCTTATAATGAAAAAGGTGTTTCAATAACTGAAGAATACTACGCTTCAATTTTAGTTCTCTGAGAATAAAGAAGAAATTTAACCAAAGGTGTGGTGCCCTTGATCATCTTGACAATGATCCTGTTCACAAGAATTGAGTTGTGTTTGCTGCTTTGCTTTGAGGAAAGCAATTTTCTACCGATGAAGTAGTAAAGGATGCAGTTTCAGCTTATTTTTCAAACAAGGACAAATCAATTTTGATGAAGGTATTCACACGTTAATTCATAGATCTGAGAAATGCGTTAGGGTTGCAGGTGCATATATTGAAAGAAAAAAATAATTTTATAATTTTTGGAGATATCGAATTTTTCCTTATTTTTGCTGCCTATTTCTTGAATGTAAATGTGATGGAAAATACATTTTTTGTCCAAAATTTTCTGAAAGAAAATCGATAATCATTTATTTAATTCTAATCACTTTGATAAATTTTCGTAAATGAAATACGATAAAACTTTCAAATATTTATTTTGCCGATCGCGACAATTGTTTCGACACACTATGTCTTCTTCAGGCGAAGAAATGATACATTTTTTTTACATTTAAAACTATTTATACTATGTGCGGTGGTGAGGACGGACCGGTGTTAGAATAAGTTCAATAATGATGAGTTGGAGGTCCGTTTGATCATTTAATAAATTTCCCGTTCTTTTTCTTTTCGTCTCCAGTGTATCCAGTTTTCTTCCTTTTTCTGTCTTATTTATGTAAACTAAATGTATAACTATTGCAAAAATTGCCTTCTACAAGTAATCTTGAATCTTATAGTACAGTCTTGAAGATCATAATTGGGTGGTTCGAATTGTCAAAATTGATTGTATTTGTTTTAATTGTAATTTTATGGATATGTATTTTATTAAGTAAGTTTGGTAAAGAATCCTTTATATAATACATTAAATATCCCAAAAGTTTTATTATTTAAAAATATAATACTTTTGGCAATAAAAGAAATACAATAATTCTTGAAAAGATATCAGAGAAAAGGAAGAAAAGGCATTCTTGCAGAATATTGGGAAAATAATTTGGAAAACCTCAACGAATACTTGACTGGTCTGAGGCCCAAAAATCGAGATTACAACAAACTAGACTAAACTGTTTATAGTAAGGGTTGTTTATAGAAAGGCACTTGGTTGGTTTCACAATTTCACAAAAAAAAAGTGCCTTTCTATAAACAACCCTTACTATAACAAACAAACAAATAACCTGTTTATATTCCTAAAAACCAAAAATTCCATAAATACCATAAATATCTCTTGAATTAGTTTCTCATGTAGCTCGTGGTGAAACATTTTGTCATATAGAAATAACACAAATTGTGTTATTTCTATACCATAAATATCTCTCATCAAAATTAAAAATCAGTTAATTAGTTAATTTTTAACTGATTTTTCCATCCAATGAGAATTTTCGACTCCTCATGTAAATTATGACGATTGACTATTCTCTTGTTTAAAGAAACCAATCAAACATCAGTGCATAGATGGTCCTAAAAGATGTCAAAGCTGTTATTGGGATAAAATTCCTTTAGACTATTTTCTATGAGGAGGTGACCAATATCTTACTATTAGTTAAATATTATAAGCAGTGGTTTCTTTAAAAAAATATTATAAAATAAGAGTTTTTACGCTACATCTAATATAAAATTATTTGTAATCAAATAGTATTCATGTACGATTTATAGGCGGGAGCGTGGAGTAAAGAGCACCCACCCACCCTACATAATTATTGGAACTTATAAAATTTTAACAGTTTGAGTTCACGAAAACAAAAATAAAGGTTATGCAGATGTTAAATATTTTGTAAGCGGAAATAGTCCGCTTAAGTTTATTTGCATATGATGGGTGGATGGGCGGTTTTGAAGTAATATCGACGGTTTCTTGATTAAAAAGAAAATATTTATAATGATATTTTCATGGTAAATCTAATATAAAATTGTTTGTAATCAAATTGGTATTTTGCAAAACACTTTTGTATGATTTATATGAGGTTGTCAAGTATGAAATGGGGCAAACTTCATGTTATTATTTCAGTCGCACACAACTTCATTTAGATGGTGTATTTTGTCATAATTTCCTTGTGAAAGTTACATCTTTTCCTCTTTCTAACGCATATTTCAGTTTGAAAAAAATTGCAATCGTTTTTTCGTATTGGCTATTAAATGAGTCCATGGAAATCAGCGAAATTCATGTCTTGATAGAAGTATGAGTTCCATCGTGGAGCCACAACACGGCTGTCAGTGGCCAATATCAACAGTGTGTTCGGGAAAGTGGCTAGAAACGCGACTGAAATTGGTCCAGGCCTGTCTAATGAACCACGTGGTCGACCCAAGACTCGGAGGGATAATGACGGCCTGGAAGAAATTGTGGAAGTGAATCCCAGCACGTGAATCAATTTTGACTAATTTTGAACAAATCGGTGGAGTGAAAAATCTGGACAAGTAGATACCGCATGAATTGACCGATGCGTAGAAGGAACGAAGACTCGACACTTGTCTTTATCTTCTTTCTCGTGACAAAGCTAGACCATTTCTCAATTGAATTGTTACATGTGATGAAAAATGGATCATTTACGATAATCGTAAGCGTTCATCGCAATGGTTGGGCAAAGATGAATTACCAAAGCACTGTCCGAAACGAGATATCTACCAGAAGAAGCTGATGGTCACTGTTTGGTGGTCTAGCTCAGGTGTCATCCTCCACAGCTTTATGGACCCTGGCCAATCGATCACGGCGGATGTTTACTGTTATCAACTAATGAGAAATATTGCGATTAAACAGCTAAAATTAGTTAATCGGATGATTCCAATCCTCCTCCACGACAACGCTCGACCACATGCCGCACTAATTACAAAGTTGAAGCTACAGGAGTTGGAGTAGGAAACGCTCCATCACCCACCGCACTCGCCAGACCTTACCCCCAATGACTATCATTTCTTTCAAAAAAATAAACAACATTTTATCTGTAAAAAATTCAATTCCGCACAGGCTGTTAAAATTGTGTTTCAAAAGTTCATCGACTTCCGTGATCCAGGCTTCTACAGCAAAAGGATAAATGAGTTACCTCTAAAATGGAAAAAGTGTATCGATAATATGGGTGCAATCTTTGATTAAAAATAAAAAGGTTTTATTGGATAAGAATCGAATTTAATTATGTGCATTTTTGTTCCATTTCATACTTGAAAACCTAATAGATTGGATAGAGGCTACCCGTCCTACCCTACATATACATCAGTACTTACATCGCTGTAATTGTTTTAATTCACTAAACAAACACTCATATTATATAGATATTGTTTAGTATTTTGTAAGTTTAATTGCATAATAGGGTGGATGGGTATCCACTATCCTACCCTTCAGTTTTAAGTTATAAACAACGTTTCCTTGCAAAAAAAATATTAAAAACTTGAGAGTTCTATTATTGTCCTAAGATTTAAAATTATTTTTGCTTCTAGGTGTAATTATATGAAAAAAAAAATATTAAAATTGTTGATTTGTTAAAATAATAGTTTAATATAACAATTTTATAAAATAAATTACTTTTACATTCTCTATCAATTATATCAATTATGTATTATAATGTTTGTAGTTAGTAAAAATACATTAACGTAAAATAAACATCGCGTATACATTTAATAACAATGCCGCCGACGTAAACACATTTTTTACTCGAACTGGATATTATTTCACGTGACTATAATAATAACATGTAATTATAAATTAGTAATTAACATAAAATTCATTCGCCCAACGGGTGCATCGATAAAATTACGTCCGGCATATATTTTAATTACGTAATTTAACGCAAAATCCAATTTCCCCGCGTAAACGGCAATAAATATCCGAAATCGTTTAATGGCATTTGCACAATCGCGACAATAAAAAATCATTACTTAATCCGCGATGATCGCTGGAAGTTATTCAATCGGGTCAATACTTTTAATCGCCGAAATTTTATTGAGGCCGAAATTAATGGAATTTATGACTGTATGGTAATACGCCATAATTGGAATCGTTTACCGGTACATGAGTATTTCAGGAATTCTTATTCTCGTCATGAATTATGCATGAATTTTCCACGTAATTGTGTAGTTTTTTTGAAGTATGTAAATTTACGTACGGGTAATAGTATGTTTTTTTCTTTATTGAGAATTGTGTTTATTTTTACTAATTTAAAATGTAAGTATTTTCTATTTAATCGCGTTAGAAAAATAAAAAATATTTTATTGTATTCCTGAAAGAAAAACAGTTTTTTTTAACTGAAATATTTTAGTATTGTATCGTATTTCATTATGGATTTATGCCCTAAAGCAAGAGCGGATAAACTATTCATGTCGCGTCCCCTTTTTCGTTTTAAACACAATATCAGCCCCTTTTCTATCGCTGGCTGGGGTTGGCTCGGTAAAAGAGAACGGAGAATTAACGGCAGCATAATAAAATTTTGAATTATTATTATCTCTCAAATATATTTTCACCCTTCTCGCTTAGTGAATGTACTTATTGAGCGTCAGCGGTATTTTAATAATGTTTATTAAAATTATTGATTAATTGCGATATGAAAAGATATTATTTTATCAATTTTTTGGTTATATATCTTAGTCGTCCCTAAAATACTTTCATGTATGTGCAAATATTAATGGTAAAGAGAACACAGAGAATTCTTGGACTATCACTGCCTGTAAGGAATATGGGTTAGAGTGGAAGATCATCGGACCGCATGAACTCCGCCCAGCTTCTTCTATCTAAAATTTTTGTATGTTTTGTATTTTTTTTTTTATATATATTCATGTGTATTTTGTTAAGAAGAAAGCTAAAGCATAATAATAATCCTTGCTTAATTTAAATGATTTTTGATGGAGAAATTTATTCTACCTCTTTAGAGATTCTTTAAAGTATTAAGCTTAATATTAAAATAACATATTGAAAGGAACACGTAGTTGATATCCAAACATTACTACTACTACTGTATTCTACCAGTTGTAAATTTGCACCTTTAAAATTCTGAGGGACTCTACCCAATTTGATTTCCTATACGAGGTACGCACAATTAATACATCCTGCACACATTAGCTCCGCCTCACTCGAACCACCAATATCGCTTGGAGCGGCAAACGTTTGCGTAGACCAAACAGGCTCCAAGCTTTTCCAATCAATACATTAATGTATAATTATGCAATCTAATATCCGGCACTTTCCTGACTCTTTTTTTTTGTTTCAACTTTCCGTTTCCTATTTGCCCGGCGTCGTGAATTATAAAGGCATCCCCAATGATACGGGGCGCGGAATTATTCCGAAGTTGGGCGATGCAGTGGCCGTGGACTTTTTCTCCCCGGTGAACGCCAGAATTTTATAATGATAAAGTAGTTTCCTATTTCATAGACAGCTTATGCATTATTCGATTGTGGAAATTGCGTTCGTGTATGCTAAATGGTACACGTTGAATAATGGAGGTGGGTAGAGTGCAATTGTTTAAACGAATTTTATTTTGATGCATTTGGTTTATATCAACGTACATATATTTTTTTCCGTTGTAGGCAAATTTTACAACTTCCAACTAAAATGATTGATTATTTTTTACTGTCTTGAGAAAAAAAATGTATTCACACTTTAAATCTAATAATTTGCTTAATTCTGGATTCTTTACAATTACTTGTTATATAAATTCCATACAAATCCTATAGTTCATTAGCAAAAGGCAAAAAATATGAAAGACATTTTTTTCCTCCAAGTTAAGAAGAATTTTGTAAGTGAAAGGCTAAACGAAACAACTGACTGTCTAGATAGAGAACCACGTGGTATATTAAAGTTTAGCCATGTACCAAAATACTTTCGTCAATAAGACCATGTATGGCATTGAATAATAATAACAAGTCTAAGACTTTAGAAAACACTTTAAAAAATTTGATTTAACATATTCGAAAAATTGTGATTTGACCACAAACTTTACGTTTGATTGTGATTAAAAATAAAGTTGTATTTAAGTTATTAAAACTGCTTACATTTAATAGACATCAATTCCTGAAAATAGTTTTAGTCATGATTCTCTTTTGTTTATTATAACGATTATATTTATCACACCTTATCGCCTGATTTTTGATAGAAAGAAATTGCTGGGCTTCTCCTTTAATAAACAAGTATTCCAACTCTCACACTCTGACTTTGACAGATGTCAATGTTGATAGATCACGTCACCGTTCCAAATAATCACGTCCATTCGCATGAACAGTAAAAATCGGCAGTTAATTCCGCACGAGCGTTATCTACACATTGTTAAGATCAATCGGCACGCTCATTGTGAAATCGGCTCGGTCGTCTGTTGCTTTTCCCGAAGAGTGTACTCCGGAACATCGAGGGTTCTTTAGAAATTCAGGTTTTTATCTAGGACCGGATTCCTGCATTCGGTTTTTTATGACCCCGGCTCCCCTACCGAGGTACGTACGTACGTACGCTACAAGTGTAGTTTCCTGCACGTCCGCAAGCGCGCCTTCCGCCTGCTCACTCTCACTCTCGCATCTCCGTCGGAAATAAATCCGAGCGCGATAATTGATCAGCGTAATTGTGTTACCTTCCTGATGCTCACGTTTTGTTTCCATTTTTGTTTCAGGTAAGCGAGTATTGATTGGTCATCTTCGCGTCGCCGACGGGCGGTTATTAGCGTAAGTTCAAACAGAATTTAATTGTGAGCTATCATTTGTATTGCTGTAATTATGGATGGGTAACAATAGTATTAACTGGGGTAATTATTTCGTATTCTATTAGTAGTTCGCTTTGATAAAAATGCATCCATCTCTTCGTGCCATTCACCGAGCGTAGAGTGCCCCTGCAATTTCAATTATACGGCTCAAATCGTATGAATTGATAGTAACTATGTTTAGCAATAATGTGGGGGAGTTAATAAATACACATTGAAAGGGTCTTCACAAAAAAATATATATTGTGGGTAATAATAGTAATACTTGATGCAAAAGAGTCAAATTTTTATATGATTCATTATACTCAACAAATCATTAGATAAAGAGGATCTTCAGATTTTGGAATTTTCATTTTGTCTACGCTAAAATCGTCGATCCTATTTTGTTCATGAAAACTATCAGCAAAGAAAAAAAATAACGTATTTAAAAGTTATGATTCAATATCTTTAATTTTTGACGATTTAATTTACTAATGAGATTTTGGGAGGATTGGTTTTTTTTGCATTTCGGAAGAAATGTTCGGTTAAAGATTTCTTAGTCGTATTTTTACCAAAGATTTGCTAACCAAAAGTCTTTGTAAAACTCCGTTTCCTCTCTTCTACGCAAGCTGAGGACCAAACTATTGTTCCCTGTCTATTATTGACAACGAACAATAATTCAAAAGTAGTTGTTTTTATATGTCATCTCTTGTTGATGTTGCAATTATTTTTTTATTTTAGATTATAATCTTGTGACTTTCTATCCAAAGATTGTAGAAACAAATTCTGTTCTAGAGTTTTAGAAGAAATTCTTCAGAAACATTAAAATATCTATTTTCCATCAATACATGAGAGCTGCTGACAATTTTTCTTTCTGTAGTTATCGAGCATCAAATAATTTCACTATTAATATTATTATCCAGCTATCTCAGTTATCATTAGCCATTATTTTTGCTTATTTTATTAAACAATTACACTGCATTAGGTACTAAATTAAGAGAATTAAAATTGTATTGAATATTACCTATTGTTTTCTTTATCTCTACTGCTCATCTTTGCAATTTTAGAAAACTTCCATGGTGTAAATCTAAACTAAATTACTACTAGATAAATGACCAAAATAGTCATCCACTCGAAATTTTGAAACTTATACAAATTTATTGGGTTTTATTGAATTTCGTCTATTTTTTCTTTTTTTCTTCCTGAACATTTAAATAACATTAAGTAAATGTCTCATCCATTAATTAATTATTGATTGCACATTCTTTATTTTCTATTATTTTGACAGCTTTCTTTACCAAAAAAAACTTGTATTAATATAATCACTACTTGATTTTTCTTCTTTTATTGACGTTCATATTATTGTTATTGTTGCTGTACTATGAATTTCATTTGATTAAAATGATTTCTTAAAGGCTCTTCCATTTTTTTTTACGAATATTTAGGCTTATTTCACTTTCATGAAAATTACTATTAGTAATTAATTCTAAAAGCTTATTTGAGCGCCAAAGACTGTTTACTGCCTTGTTTTTTATCACTGTCTTTAAATGCTTTTGAGAATTTAGAAAGTTAAGATCATTAATTAAGGCCAAAATAAAATCGCCTTATCGTAATTATATATCATTAACAGAAAATCAGATTATGTCTAACCAAAAACAATTTTGGAACTACGAAAACTCTAAAAAGGCAAATAAATCTAGACATCTCTGATACATGATCATAAGTGTCTTGATAATCCTTATGCTATAGTAAATGGTTTTCGTGAGTTCTTTATATCTGTACATCCCCTTCATCTAAAAATATTCAGCCTGCTAAAGCCGGTTATATACAAAAACAATTTTGGAACTACGAAAACTCTAAAAAGGCAAATAAATCTAGACATCTCTGATACATGATCATAAGTGTCTTGATAATCCTTATGCTATAGTAAATGGTTTTCGTGAGTTCTTTATATCTGTACATCCCCTTCATCTAAAAATATTCAGCCTGCTAAAGCCGGTTATATACCTTTCTTTAATTTTTCCTTTATTCTGTCTGATTCAGTTTTTAAACTTCTTAAAAAGCTTCCAAATAACAATTCCGGTGGCGATGATAAATTGCATTTCTTCTAAAGGATTATGCTGTCTTACTTTGTAAACCACACATTGTGAAAGTATTTGAGATGGCTTTTTATGATCAAATCTATAACTACATTAAACCGTTTATATCTGTTAAACAACATGGTTTTGTACCTGGTCGCTCAACAGTGAGTAATTTATGTATATAAAGTATTGCTAAAACACTTGATTCTTCTGGGCAAATTGATGTTTTTTGCACAGACTTATCAAAAGCATTCGACAATAATATTCTTTTACAAAAGTTGAGTAATTTTGGTTTTTGCAAATCATCAAAATTATTAATGAATTCCTATTTACATGAGCCTGAAACCTATGTGACTCTTGTGTCTGGTGTCGCACAAGGTTCAATATTAGGCCCGCTGTTATTTAATATTTTTATTAATGATCTATCTGAAGAATTTAACTGTGAACATCTTCTTTACGCAGATAATCTAAAAATTTATTCTAATGTCAATAATATGAATGATGTCAGCATTTGCAAAGTAACTTACATTAGATAAAGTTTCTAATTGGTGTCGAGAAAATAAACTGGAAATGTTGGTAAATGTAAATCTATGTCTTTTACTAGGAAATCCATTCCAATTCAGTTTAATTACTGTATCAATGCCACTCCAATACAAAGAGTCGCACTTTTCAAGGACTTAAGGAGGTATAAATTGACTACAAACTATTATTTAATAATAATGTTGAGGCTATTGTTCAGGATGATTTTAAACCTCTTGGTTTTATTTGTCAGAATTCAATACATTTTTTAAAACCAAATCATATTTAAAACTAGTTATTTTGCGTATTTACGTGCCAAGTTGGAGTATACGGCATTGATATGGTCTCCTCAAAATCAGCAACAGTCCCACTTCAAGTTAGTAGGTCATGATCCAATTAGAGATTTGATCACAATGAATTACTTAAATTGTTCAATTTTGATTCGCTTGAGTACCGACGACAAAAGACAGGTATTAGTTTTCTCTATAAACTTTTGCTTGGTTTTGTTGATTCATCCGACATATTAGGCAAAGTTCGACTGCATGTACCATCTTTCAGCAGCAGCAGAATAGACAAAAGCCAACGTTTAATATCGTATGCCATCAAACAAATTATGTGCTGAAATCTCCGTTAATTATTATTTGTAATAATTTTAATCATATAGCGCCATATTGTGATATTTTAAGTTAAATAATTCCATGTCTTGACCATACACAATAATTTATATTGTATTAATAATTACATTTTTAAATAATAACTAATAATAAGAACTAACTCTTCTGAGCTTTTTTGCTTAAAAATGTAAAAACTATAAAAACCAACTAACAGTTGAAACAACTACTCCTCGTACTAAAGCACCGCCAGGTATTGAATTATATAATTGTTAGTTGCCGGTACATGTCTGAAATTACATTCAGCACTAGTAACAATTTTTGTGGTGTCATCGTTTCCATCTACATCATGGAGTTGTTTTGACTATCCGCAGACACGTGTTTCGCTGTATCACAGCTCATCAGTGCAGTTTACAATTACATTATTGTATTATGGATATGTGTTTATATTGTATATTCATATGATTTCTTGTAATTGGGATTCGTTTCCTGTATGGGCAATAAATATATATTATTATTATTATTATTATAAGAAGATATCTTGGAGTTTTTTTCACAATTAGAAATTTTGGATGTATATATGTGTATGTTAACTATCTTCAAAGATTTGGGGTCCTTGTTTCATATATCTTGTTACAATTCGTCTTCTATTTTGTTATAATCTCTGGAGCTTCTTCCCAATGATCTCTGTTTTAGAAGTCTAGAAGGAATTACTATAAATAACAACATTTTAATCTTTGCAACTGCTGGATTTTTCCCGTATTTCTCAATTGATAATGTCAGTTAACTCCAATATTATTATTTTTGCTCCATTTACCAGAAAAATTCTCAAAAATATCAAAGATTTCTATTTCTGTAGTTATACAATATTTAGTTATTCATTAATATTTTTGCATATTGTACTGAATATTGACATTGAATTAGCTATCTATTGTTTTCTCTAGTTGACAGTTTTTTAGACATTTCTCAATATTCTCAACATTAAGGAGCATCTGAATAACTTAATATAAGTCCACTATATAAAATCAACCCCTTATTTGAATAATTGTTTATAACTTATATATATCTAATCATATAAAATTACATTACGTTCATTCTTCTATATGTTTCAAAAAATAATTATATTACAATTTTTTTCTAATAAAATGCTAAATGTATCTATTGTTTCTATAGTCTGGTATTTTTTTACTTTCTCTTTTATATAGTTTTAGTTATGAGAGGTCAAGCTTTTTTGGCAAGATTTTGATATTAACTAAGTCACGTTCAAATTTAAACTTTCATGTATTCTATTCTATAACATTTAAATCTCTACTAGAACTATGTTCGAAATATTGTTCATATCCAATATTCGTTTCGATAATTTTTGATCGCACTATTAAGTATTTATTACATATTTAGATTTCTGTTTTTCGGCATTTTCATAAAAGTCAGTATATATGAGGGTCGTTCAATAAGTATGCCCCATATTTTTTTTTTAAACTTTAAATTTATTTAAAAGTTTTAAATTTTGCTGACAATATAGCTACATGTTTCTTCTACACGTACTATTTTTCAACATAGTTACCATCAGCTTATACGGTCTTACGCCAGCGTGAAACAAGTGCCTGTACCAATTCTTGACCTGTGCGCTAAGCCATGTTTTCACCGCTTGAATTACGCTCTTATCATCATCATCGAAGTGTCTTCCGTGCAAACCGTCTTTGAGAGGTCCGAAAAGATGGAAGTCTGGCAGTGCCAGGTCTGGGCTGTATGGTGGATGGGGCAATGTTGTCCAACCCAATTTGGTGAGGTGTTCCCGGGTTCTGAGACTTACGTGCGGGCGTGCATTATCATGCAGGATCAAGATTTCAGCCGGATTCTTGTTATGCCTAACACGACATGTCTGGAGTGGTGGCACTAACAGGACGCCCGAAACGTGCAGATCTTGGAGTTGAGTTGTTGGACTTTCTGACGCCCACCTCCCGACAGTGCTCTTATCGACAGCACAATCTCCATACACTGCATACAAACGTTTATGGATATTTCCCACAGTTTCTTTATCTGCAATCAAGAACTCAATCACTGCTCGCTGTTTGTAACGTGGATCACTAACAGACACTAACTGACGCCATTTTGAAAATTCACTACAGCTCTGCCATCTGTTGGAATGATTCGAAACTTCGTCCACCAGAAGGAGAAATACTGAACTTGTAGTACCTAGAAGTACAACTTTCAGTTTTTGCTCATTGTGGAGAAAAGAAATATCCCCATATTACTTATTGAACGACACTCGTAAGAACGACTTGCAATTTGCATGCTTTTTCGTATTTTATAATTTTTTAGAAAATACCATTATTCATTCAAATGGTTTTTGACCGCACTATGAAAAATTATTTCCATGGATTTCTGTTCTTGGGTAGTTTTAGTAATATTTTGGTATGATAGTAAGTCGATTTAAAATTTAAACTTCCATGCACAACATAAAAGTCATAGTTGCGGTTGTTGTTATCGTTTTCAAGAAATAACTTTTTTGTCTTTTTTGTGTGTAAATAGGTTAGTTACTTAAGTATTGAATCATTGAGATAAGTAAGGTGTACGCTATTCTATCAAATAGCCAATGGGATATATATGATTTTAAGTGAGAACCAATTAATTTTAGCATCTCTATGGTTTTTTTTTTGGGTCCTCTTTAAGAATTTCAATTTATTTTCTCAAACCATACAAAATTTGAAAACGCAAACAACATTTAGCCGAAATATATCCTATAATGTAGAACTGTTTGACACTTATGAAGTGATAAAAATTAGTGATATATTCTACAGTCACCGAACAAAAAGTAACACTTACTACACTTATATCCGACAATATAAAACTATTGGATACTGAGGGAAGTATAAGTTGGGTAGGTAATGAAGTGGGAAATCTTTAGGAAAATGTCTAAAATAAAATGATACAGAAGAGAAAGAGATTAGAAGTGTAAGTTGAGAATATAATTCTTCTCCTTTTGCATTCTATGTGACTTTGTCCTTTAGTCTATAATTTAATCAGTTTCAGTTGCCTCCATTTTTTTTCTTCGACTGCCACATGTTATACATGAAATTTATGAGGGTTTTGAATCAGGACACTACTGATCTGCGAACTTCACGGATTTGTCGAAGACATTTTATAGTAAAATATATTGAGTATACTTTGACCCGAAATTTCTTGAAACATTTAATATATATTAACTAAAATCTCTAAAAATAAAACTATCTACCTATTGTAAGTCCCATCTCACGTATGGAATCTAATCATGAGGTCACTCTAATAATGTGAAGAGACCCTTTGCTCTGCAACGTAGAGCTATTCGTATTCTTGCATCTGCTGACTATAGAACAGAATTCAAACACGTTTCTATTAAGCTAAAAATTTCAACATTACCTTGAATGTCAACACTTATAAGCAATAGCGTCAGGGTTGTCATCGTCATGATACCAATTTAGGTAACTAGACTTAGGCTCTCAAAAGCCCTCAAGTTCTCTAAATGGTTCTAAATATTGTTAAAAGGTTACCGTTCTAAAAATTCAGACAAATACTTTCGTTTTTCGGTCTATCAGAGATTAGCTCTTGTTATTAGGATGGTAGCATTTTAATGCCTATAATATGCAATTAAGACCTACAAAAGATGACCATAATTTAATAATAAGAAGCAAAGCTCGGTAAAGAATAAAGATTATTATAAAATTATTTATAAATACATCAAACAACATTTCATTACCCCCCAAACAAATCATACGTGAAGCTATTTAAAGCGTTTAGTAAAACTTGTCGAAAAAATATGATTTAAGGAGCCGAAATCTGTGCAACATCAATCAATCAGATATTCAAAACAATCTGTCTTTAAACAAACAATCGAACGTTAAAACGTTTATGTTAAGAAAAGTGATTTAGTGACTAATCATTCATTAAACTTGTTATGTTTAATATTTCACAAAATGATCATTTCTTCAAGAGCTGTTTTTGGAAATAAATATTGTTTATTTTTTTATTTTGTAGGTATTGATTTTGATACATTTAAAGTAATATCTTGATTTTTTTTATTTAACAATCAGCATGGTTACATTTTTTACTTTCCCTATATAGTATATATAGTTTACTTTCCCTATATAGTATATATAGGGGAAGTATTGTTTTCATGCGTGAAAATGTCTGTGGACGCTCTATCTCAAAAACGAATGATCCGATTGAGATGAAACTTTAAACTTAAGGTTTTGTCATTAAAAACTCGAACTGAAAAGCTTTTGGTAAACATTCAAAAACCGGAAATGGATGTTTACTAGAGGCCGTGTTTTGATTTTTTTCGATATTTTTTTTAAAATGAAATATATTACAAAACCTTTCAAACAAAAGTTAAAGGAAATTAAAAATTAAACAAGTTTTATTAAAATATATTTTTCATAAAATTCTTAACTTTCGAGAAAAAATAATAAAAATTGAAAATTTTGATATTTTTTGCTAATTGCTAATAAACTATTGGAGTCACATAAAATTTACATAACAAATAATTGTAGATAATCCAAAACTGAACAAATTAGTAAGAATTGCGTAAACCTCATAGTTTTCGAGTTAAATATAAGTAAATTACTATGATGGCCACATCAACATTTGTGGAAAGTATTGTTTTCGTCAATGAGAATGACTGGAACTGAAAAGCTTTTGATGAACATTCATAAACCGGAAGTGGATGTTTACTCGAGGCGTTTTTTTTTTGTTTTTTCTCAATATTTAAAATCTAAATTTAAAAAATATTACATAACTTTTCAAACAAAAGTTAAAGGGAATGAGAAACTGAACAAGTTTTATAAAGACATGTTTTCCGTAAAGTTCTTAATTTGTGAGAAAAATATTTAACTAAAATTTTTTTAGATTTTTCTTTAAAGATTCTTGAAATTTCAGTAATTTGTCCTCCATACTTTTAGTTTTTAAAGAATTTTCGTCGAGAATTCTAGAAATTTTTACAGGTTTAGCAAAGATTTTATTCAAGAGTTTCAAAAAGTCACTATTTATATTTATTTATAAAACTATTTTCGTGGTTTCTATATAAGATTTTGTTCAACTTTTTCTATTAGAAAATTTTCTTCTAAATTTCTATAATTTTCTCAGATGATCCATACTTTTACTTTTTCATTTACATTGAGGTTTCTAGAATTTTTCGTAAGATTTCATTTTAGGTTTATAAAACTTTTTTGAAGATTCTAAAAGTGTACAGTAATTTCTTTTTCTTATCTAATAAATAAATAGATATTTCCAGAATTTTTAGCAAAGATTTTATTCGAGAGTTTTACACATTATTAGGAAATTTTCTTCTAATTTTCTAGAACTTACTTAGAGACTTCTAAAAGTTTCAGGATTTTTTTTGCATCTTCCTTTCCAAAGAATTTTGATCAAGGATTCTAGAATTTTTCACAAGTTTTCCTTGTAGATTTCTAGAACTCATTTGGAGGATTCTGGAAGTTAACAGTAATTTCTTATTCATATTTCCAGATTTTTTAGCAAAGGTCTTATTCGAGAGTTCTAGATTTTTTATAAAGTTCGTTTTAATATTTTTAGAATTTTCTTTGATGCTGTTTTCAGTAATTTCTCTTCAAGATTTTAACATTGTCTTATAAATTGCAAAGATTTTCTTCAGGGCTCAAAAATTAAAAAAAAAAATTTCCAGAATTCGACACTTTTTTTTTCGAGAGTTCAGAATTTCCAATAACTCATATGCAGATTTGGAGGCTATAGATTTTTCTAGAAAATCTGTTCCTAGAAATTTCCAACAATTTCTTTTGTTCCAGAAATTTCTCCAAGGAGTCTACTACTTTTTTCTTAGATGTTATATATATTTAGCTTTAGTTTCCCTTATTGTAATTTCATTTGTTTAACTATGTTATTATTATTTTATGTAAATTGGATTTTCCGTCAATAAATATTATTATTATTACTTGTTGTATATTTAGGTTGTACATTTCATTAATGATTTTAGAATTTGCTATAAATATCTTGTCAAAAATTTTAGTATCTTCCGTTAATTTATTTATTTCCTTATTTTGTTGTTTTTTTTTCTCAAAAAGGTCTGTAAATTTTGAGCAATTTGTTTTGGATATAGCAAAGCAATTTCTGTAGGTTGTTTTTTAGAATGTTTTTGCAATATTTCAGGAAATTTACAAAATTTCTTGTATCTTTACATCGAAATTTTAGGAATTCCTTATCTAAATTGCGCAAAAAAAATTTCAAGATTTTTAGTCCATCAATTTCTATTTGATGTTCGTAAATTTTTTTTAACCGTCCTTGCTATGAAAAGTTATTTTAAAAGTACTGAAAAACAATTGAAAATCGAATGTCTAATTTTTAGAACTTTCGTAATTTCATTATTATTTAAAGCATTATAGCTAAAATAGTAAAAAATATTAATAACGAATTTTTGATTTTTATTGTATCAATTTAAATTTGTAAACTTTAATGATTGTTGAGTTACGTGAAGATGTACTGTACTATAAATGAAAGATTGAGTGTCCTTTCTTCACAAAATTTATTGATCGCAAATGTACATTTCGGTCACGATGTGACCATTTTCAATGCATTTTCA
Organism: Ontholestes murinus; assembly: GCA_963969525.1. NCBI lineage: Eukaryota > Metazoa > Arthropoda > Insecta > Coleoptera > Staphylinidae > Ontholestes > Ontholestes murinus. The sequence continues at coordinate 17,631,472 of OZ018393.1, forward strand.
GTTTAGCATTGAAAATGGTCACATCGTGACCGAAATGTACATTTGCGATCAATAAATTTTGTGAAGAAAGGAGACTCAATCTTTCTTTTATAGTAAATTTGTAAAATTTAGATTAAAATTTTTTAGAAAATTTGTTTTTAAAAATCTAGACTCAGGAAATTTCTAGTAATTTCTTCTCCACATTTCAAGATTTTTTTAACTTGTCTCCTAAATCGCAAAGATTTTCTTTGAGGCTCTAGAATTTATAGAATTTACTTCTAGAAATCTATATTATTTTCTCGAGGGTTCAGCAAATTTCTATCAATTTATTCTCCAGAGTTCAAGATTTTTTTTTGAAGTCGTCTTTTAAAGATTTTCCTTGAGGCATTCTAGATTTGTTTTCTAAAAGTTTAAGAGTTTAGAAAATGGCCAATAACTTCTTCCCCAAATTAAATTTTTTTTTCAACTTTTCTTATAATTGCGATTTTCTTTCAGCCTCGAAATGTTTTTTTTTTTCCTCTTTTTTTCGAGAATACAGGTGAATTTCAGTAATTACTTTTCTAGAATTCAACATTTTGTTTCAATTATAAAATTATTTAGAAAGTTATTGCGGAATTTTTCTTGGAGGGTCTAGAATTTTTTAGAAAATTTTCCCCTACAAATATTTTCTTATTTTCGAGAAAGTTTAAGGAATTTTCCGTAATTTCTCTTCCCGATTTCAATTTATTTTTTAACAGGTCTTCTAAATTTCTAGGAGGCTCTACAATTTTTTAGAAATTTTTTATTTAGAAGTCTAGACAGGACAAGGGTTCAGGAAGTTTCCAGAAATTTCTCCTCCAGATTTCAAGGTTATCTTCTTATCTTATAAATTGAGATTTTCTTAGAGGCTCTAGAACTTTTTAGAAAATTTCTTTGTAGAAATCTAGATTTTTCTTAAGGCCCTAGATTTATTAGATTTTTTTTTCTAAAATCTAGACTTACTTTTTCAAGAATTCAAGAAATTTCCACTAATTTCTTCTCTAAGTTTCAAGATTTTTTATTCAACCCGCCTTCTAAATTGTGAAGATTTTATTGGAAGCTCTAAAATTTTAATAATTTGTATGGATTACCACGTAGTAACGGTCGCAACCATTTTCTTAATCAAAAATTTTACTTCTGACAATTTTCTTTTATTCAAATTTTGTAATTAAAGTTATTGCAAACCGCGAGGCGATCAGTAATTAAAGTTAATATGTATATGTAGGGTGGGTGGGTGGCCTCTAACCTACTCTCCAATCAGTAAAACATAAGCGAGGGTTTTAATTAAAAGTTGTAAAACGTAAATAAACTAAAACTTAAATTTTGAAAAATAAGACAAAACTTTTCAAACAAAAGTTAAAGAGAATAAAAAACTGAAAAAGTTTCATTGAAACATTTTTTTGTAAAGTTTTTAATTTAAATTTTGTTACAATTTTTTGCTTATTGCTAATAAACTATAGGAACTAAATGAAATTTATATAACAAGTAATTTGAAGAATTCAAAATTTAGAAAATTAATGAGAAAATAAACGACTTTTATTAAAACATTTTTTTCATAAAATTCTTAACTTTCGAGAAAAAAAATTGAAATTTTTGACATTTTTTGTCAGTTGCTAATGAACTATTGGAGTTACATAAAATTTATATGACAAATTATTGTAGAGAATTGAACAAATTATTAGGAATAGCTTTTTTGCATAAACCTCATAGTTTTCGAGAAAAATATAGGGAAAGTACTATGATGGCCACATCACCATTTTATTTAGTTTATGATTCAATATTTTTTTGGCAATAACTTTATTACTGAAATAATATGTGTATCTTACATATTATATATACTATATATTTTGTGTTCATCGTAAGAAAAGTAAATAAAATATATTAAATTCTGAATATAGCCACCTTCTATCCTCTTGGTAACACAATAGGTCCATCTTTTACACCTGACATAATATTGGTAAGCAAATTAGCATATTAAGCCGATGGGTGTAGATGTAAACGAGTTGTCTATACCCTTGGCAGTGAGAGTGAACGTCTGGAAAAACACGTTCCACGGCCTTATTATAAAATGGCTGTCGGTCAAAGCCCGCTTCACAGTGAGATAAACCGGGCGGTTGCGTAACAGCGTCCGCTGGCTCGGTTGGTCTAGATCATGGATGTGTCTGCACGTTCGCCGGCTCTTACTTTCGATATCGGGTTTATTGTTACACCGGGTCAAACTGGAACCTTGGAATGGTTTTGGAAGTAACGCACTACTTGTTTCAGAATTTTGGCCAACGTCTACCGTGCGCCAAGGTCGCGGTTAATTCACCTAATTGGACTTCCGTGGTCACCGGACTGCGGGGTTTGTTAAGTAGAGGACGTCGGGTTTTTTTTTTGTGGGTGGACTTTATTTCCCGCAGTAGTTGGGAAAGATTTACGTCGACACCTTTGTATTTGCGTGGAATTTTCCTAATGGGCTTCATCTCATTTGCACTACTGTTTATCGTCTCGGTTGTAAATGAGCCATGGTCGAATGCCGCGCCAAACAATAATAAACTCGTGAGAGGTCAATTATTCATGTTATTTAGTGTCGAGTTTGAATTTCCACCGCATTAATATCAATACTTTAGAATACTTCAAAAAATTCTCTAATTAGGGTGTTTAATGCTCAGAGGCGCGTTTATAAATAATTCATTGCGTAATTTTGTCTGAGAGTGTCCACTCGATGGTTATGGCTAGTTCAATGATCATCGGACTAGGAGGTGAACGGTCGCTGAAAGGATGTATCCTCCTTGTTAGATAACATGTCGCTCTTGCCTTTTCATATCTACCATATGCTGCCTCTTGTAGTCCGGCAGGATTTTCCCTCACATCATCGCTTTCTTTAGAAATAGGACGCCTTTGCGTTTATTTTTTCTCTCTACCATCTCCTCCTTCTTTCATTTATTAACCTGTTCACTTTTCGCGGATAAATTTATGCCTCGTTCAGCGGCACACAAAGTGATGAATAATTACGGTTTAAGCAGCACGCGCTTATTATTTCCTTAATACCGCTGCAACACATGTTCGTGAATACTCTGCATGAAACAATTCAGTTTTCCTGTAGTTGCATTAATTAGTTCCACGGAAAAGTTTCACCGCAACCGTTTTCACGTGTTTAACGGCTTTCCATATTATCACGGTTAGTTTTAGTGATTCCTTTAAAGTTAATTCAAACGGAATGAGTGATAAAGTGAAGAGACTATCTAGGCGGATAATTGCAAAGCAATTATAAATGAAGCGAACAAACGATTTCTTGAGATTAATCGTAGTGGATTCCATATTCGAGGATTGTACCTTTTAGAATATTAAGCGCAATCACTGCAATTGTGGAATTGTTTTGGAATCGTAGTAATGAATCAGTTGCAGGATTTTCATTTATATAATAATAATAATAGATTAACCTAGTTTGGCTTGAAGAAAGTTAGCAACGATCACTTTGGAATTTGGATTTTAAAACTTAGTGTTTTCGTATAATCAAAAAAAAAGAAGAGAGACTATAGTTAAAAAAAAAATAATAAAGGATTCTGCGATTTGGCCTTCTCAAGATGGCGTGTGTGTTTGCCTACACTATTGTATTGAATAGTAGTAAATACAATCGTTTAATAATTTAAAAATAAAGTTATTCTGTTTCCATTTTAGTCCATTATTTTGTCAGTAAAACGTGTACAGTTAATAAATGTCGATGAGTAAATCAATCAATTTTTACGGCTAATTATACCGGTGATGCATTACGTCCGGTGGCGAGTGTAAACGATGATAATGTCGCCTATTGATTAACCATCAAACCTTTTATTAGTGTCAGTGGTGCAATGAGATGATGTCTGCGGACATCAATATTTTTATGGTGATTGAATTAATTCCTGAAAGGCAATAAAACGTATAAGAAATGATAGTTTTTTTTTTGTCTGTATAGAAGCGGTGCAATCAGATCGATGTTAACTGATATGGAATCGTATCAGCTTGCCGGGATTGGATTTCATTTTATTAGAGTGCATCATATTTAGAAACCGTGATGCAATTTAAGGGTTTAAAACGCGATCATTTATTTCTGAAGCGAGTAAATAATGGGGCTGGTAGTTTTAAGATATCAACTGATAATGCATAAATTAAAAATGATAATAAGGTTTTGCATCTGTCTCAAGAATTTAAATTGAGACGTGTCAACAATATAGTTGTTATTGATACAATTTTTTAGGGTATTTCCCTAATATAGATTGTTATTAAAATTTTTGTCACATTAAGAAGCCGATATATACAATTACACTCCCTAGTCTTTTGCAAAAAGCCTAGTATTCATTTATTACATATTTTTGCAACTAATAAATTTTACTCCATTTATCTTAACACGTTGACGGACAGTTGCGTCTATAGCCGTCAAGTTCAAGTTCACTATGTGACATGACGGCAATAGCCGTCCAATACGAAACGGTCGTTTTTAGACACTGCGGCTGTAGCAGCACAAATGTGCATTTACCAGCGTACAAGTAGAAGCCTAGTGTCATGTTTTCGAAAAAAAATTTAGTATGCAAGGTTAACACATTGAGTATGCACGTGGTTGTGAACGGAGTAGTGCGATCTTGTTTTCTCTTCAATTTACAGTTGCTATTGATACATTTAACGATATTTTTTGTTTATACTGGTAAGTATTTGTTTATGATTGATTTTACACTTTAAATAGAAATAAAAAAATTTAAATTTAGCATTTTTTGATTCATTTAGCGATATTTATAGTTATACTGTTTACTTTTTGTTTTTTATGATATTACATTTGAAATATAAAAACAATAATGTAAATAATAAATGTATAAATAATATACAATAAATAATAATATAAAATAAAATTGAATGTTTTATTCAATATTTATAGAAAATGGCCAGTTGGGAAAAAGAACAGGATAGGCTGCTGAAGCTTTTTGAGGAAACAGGTAGTGGGTCAAGCAACAGTGAATCTGAACCTGATGCTGACTGTGCTGAAAATAACAGTTCGGGTAGTGAAGAAAATGAATCAACTACAGATGAGGAATATGAAGCACCAGAAGAACCAGAAAATGATGAGACATGGCATATCAATACAACACCTATAAGAAACTTTTCTTTTGATGCAGATGCGGCTGGGATTCTTTTGGATATAGACGAAAATGTGTCTCCAATTCAGGTTTTTGAAAAAATTTGGGATGACCAAGTAATGGAAATGATTATAAAATCTACGAATGATTACGGCCTAAAACTTTGCAATCAAACACGGCCACATACAAGGCATAGTAGGAAGGCAAATTTCAAAAATACTGATACGATTGAAATGAGAAAGTTTTTGGGTTTGTGTTTGCTTCAGTCCCAGCTAAAATTCTCCAGTATTAGAAAACTCTTTTCCATTGATGCATTACATTACCACCCAGCTTTTCCTTCACAAATGTCTGGAAGGAGGTTTGAGCAAATATTGAGATGCTTTTGTGTAGAAGAAGAAAATTCAAACGACCGTTTGAGGAAAATAAAAATATTTCTTGATTTGCTCATAAAAAAGTTTGCGAATGCATATGCACCAAATGAGGCATTATCATTAGACGAATCTTTGTTATTATTTCGAGGAAGGCTTTCTTTTCGCACGTACATGAAAGGCAAAAAGGCAAAATACGGAATTAAATTGTACGAACTTTGTTCTGCCCAAGGTTATGTTTTGAACATAGAAATATACAAAGGCCATCGAGAAAACGAAGAAAACATGACAACTATTGAAAGTCTTGTGATGCGATTGATGCAGTCATATTTAAACAAAGGGCATCATTTGTTCATGGATAACTATTACAACAGTGTACCATTGGCTAACAAATTACTGAGCAAAAAGACACATGTGACAGGAACTCTTCGTGTAAATAGGAAGGGTCTGCCGCAAGAAATAACAGGTCGTAAGCTTAGAAAAGGAGAACATGTATGGCGACGCCAAAATCAGACATACGTGTCCAAATGGAAAGATAAACGGGATGTGCTATGTCTAACAACAGCTTACCACCCAAGTATGATAAACACAGCTAACCGTCGACAACAGGAAAAGAGAAAACCAATTGAAATAGTGAATTATAATCAGAATATGTCAGGTGTCGACAGAGCAGATCAGATGATGTCCTATTATTCCTGTCCACGAAAAACAATTAGATGGTATAAAAAGATAATCTTTCATATACTGGATGTAGCAGTGTGGAATTCTTACTACATCTTTAAAGAAAAGACAGGTTCTCAAATGAAGTTTATAGAATTCAGGGAAGCAATTATACGATCTCTAACTGGCATAGATTATAAACAGGATGGAAGGTCTTTGGTTCAATTTAAACGTGCACGAATCCAAACCAATGAAATCAACAACAATGGAACACAGCATTTTCCTGAGAAAATTTCTCCTCCTGAAAATTATCAGCGAAAAACATATTTTCAGCGTTGTAAACAATGTTATAAACAGGGAGTAAGGAAGGAAACATCATATTGCTGCAAGAATTGCATATCAAAACCTGCACTGTGTCCTGCACCATGCTTTGAAACATGGCATACCGAAAATAATGTATAATAATTATAAAATTATAATAAATTTATTTGTCATTTATTTATTTTTGTTTGATCATGAACTAACATTTCGTGTAAAACTCCCAAAAATACTTTGTTGCTCACAAAAAATTGCTTATTTCAGTCATTAAACCTGTCATTTACGTTTTTAAATTTTTGCTGTTATAGCCGCCATCGTCCCATTACATAGTGTCTAGAGTCCGCTGACGCCATGACGGTTGTAGCCGCAACCTAATTAAAGGTGCTGAATTAATCAAAATTAAGTGTATTTAAGCAGAAAGAGTAAAACTATACTTCTAATATTCTAAAAATTACAAAAACATATAGTGTCAATTTTCGAATTTCACTTGTTTCTACTGTCCGTCAACGTGTTAAATAGCATAAAGAAGTTATTCAAAATCGAAACCGTGCGAAGCATATATTATTATATAACATACATTATAACGCCGTAGTGGTTCCAGCTAAAGACGTTGAAGGGTAAACAGTCGCCCCAATTGCAAGGGGACTTTAGCAGGTAGATTCGGCTGGGTGGAGAATCACTTGTGCCTCACGGACGGCACGAAAGAAATCGTCCCTTCCAGTGAATTGTTATTTATCGGGGTAACGTAACAAATCTCGGACGAACGCACAATCGAATCGTGTGAATCGGGCATGAGACCTTTGAATTTCCTTTTTGGCAGCTCCTTATACTGGTGACATATTGATCACGTGTTTATAGTATGGTAGCGCGTTGACAAATGTGATGGTAAGTAATTGTTGAAGACAACCTATTCAAGTTTCAATAAATATACTTGTTAAAAAACATGAGTACCGTTTTTTTTTTAATTTCACACACTTTATATTAATTGTGACTATAATTTCGACAGAGTTAAATTTTTCATTCTCAAATTATATTTATACAAATGAAACCTGATATAGACCACAGGTTACTTTAGTAGTTAATGAGCAGAATTTTTGGATTATGTTCAATTTTGAAAATTTAAAGGGACTCGAGTAAATACATTTTAAGTTTTTTTCTTCAAAATGAATTGCCTCATGTACATCTTTTGCTAAATTATGATTATTATTGAGCAGATGATGATTTTGACAAAGATGTACTCGAGGTAAGCCATTTCGCAGAAAAAGAAATCATCGTAAAGTTTGACATTTTAGTCTCCAAATATGTGTATCTTGTTTCTCTAATCTATTACAATTGTATCTAATTTAAAAGGTAATAATAATAAGTTTATTGTTGCTTACAAAATGAGTTACAATGTGTTGCATAAGTCAATGAAAAATTATGTAACAAGTATATAAATCAAAATAAATACAGTAAGTACAACCGCTATATAAACAAAGGTACAAAATCAAAGGAGTTAATGGCACTCCGCACTATAATATTAATAACAATAAGCTAATGAGATTAAGTAAGAAAAAACCATCTATTGTATATACAGGATTGCGTAGCAATATGTTCTTAAGTTTCTTTCTAATAATGTGTAGCGGAAGGCGTTTGGAGTTCTTCAGGAAGAGCATTGAAGAGCTTCGGATAAAAGTAATTTGTGCATTTTGTGACTTGCAAGATGAGAAAATTTCGTAATCACATTAGATCTATTACTAGTACTATGCTTATGAATATCTTCATGCATACAATAATTGCTTGCATTTACAGAGAAATAGTCTAATCAGTTTAAAATGAAAATAGAAGGCAGAGTTGGATTGTTTTCTCTAACAAATAATTTGCGACAATCTTCTCTATAAGTATTTACCAAAACTATCCTAACCGCGCGTCTATGTAGACTAAATAGTTCCTTTGCCCATGATTTGTGACCCCAAACTAAGATTCCGTACGTTAAATGACTTTGCACCTGACCCAAGTAGGCTCTGCGTAAAGCTTCTTTATTTAAAAAGTTTAAATTTTGAAGAAGGAATATATTGCCAGCTACCTTCTTAGATATCGTAAAGATATGAGAACTCTATAGTAATGGTTATGCCTAAAAATTTTGTCGATGTTTGAGTGATCGCAATTACGTGAAGATAAAAGTACCTCGATAGTTCTCTCAGCGTTTAGTTTTAATTTATTTCAAGCGAACCATTCTTTAGTAAAATTCTTGGCCACAATAGACTTCATTTTAGCTTCTTGTAAGCCTATATGACCATCTGATTGCTGAATACAGAATCTGTTTACCCGGAAAATACGAAGGCAGATCTTTAATACAAATTAATAACAGTATTGGACTCAGTTTGGAACCTTGAGGTACACCGTGTTGTAAATTATTGATATGAACCGATCAAGATGCCGGCGTCTTTCGGCACGATCGACTCTTCGGACTGTAGGCCCAGACCGACGGGCTCCGAACTACCGCGTGACTCCTCTTGAAGTTTCACAATAGTGTCCTGAGCATCGAAACCAGAATTTGTGGCCAACACGTTTGGAATGACAAGAAGGGCCTCTGCATAAGCATCTACTCCCAAGCGAGACTTTCCTTTAACAGTATCTTTGAACTTCATGAACTCATTACTTTATTCTCAATAGTGTTATTGCACGCCTTGAGTCCATCCCTCACGGCGTCCTTTATTTATGCAAGGGTGTGCTTGTTGTTCCCTTTCATCAAAGTCCTGACCTATTGCGGATTTCTGCACTCCTCCACAAAGGTGTACTTGTTCTCGCCCAAAATGTGCTCGTAAAGGAGTCCCTCGTAGCCTAGCTGAGATTCCCGAATATCGTCCAAGTGGTTGATGGCGATACCGTCGCAGACAAGGGCGAAAGGCACCATGTTACGGCGCTTGGCCCTGTGCAAAACCATAATACCTTCTTTAGCGAGCATGTCAAGCTCATCGGGTCGATTCCCTTCTGGTTGATGACAACGAGATTCCCGAATATCGTCCAAGTGGTTGATGGCGATACCGTCGCAGACAAGGGCGAAAGGCACCATGTTACGGCGCTTGGCTCTGTGCAAAACCATAATACCTTCTTTAGCGAGCATGTCAAGCTCATCGGGTCGATTCCCTTCTGGTTGATGACAACGAAGTTCTTTCAATTGTCCTCAAAGTTTCTTCTTCAGCTCGATCACCTTCTTCATTATCTGCTCGGTGAAGTACCTATCAGTTTCTCTATTTCCTTAATACGAGAGTATTAATTTGATATTCTTTATTACTTATAACTTTGTTCTTCTTGCTTATGAACATTCTCAAAAAATATACAAATTAATAAAACACCTACACAAATTTAGACAGTAGAATTACGGGCGGAGTTCACTGGTTTCCAGTGTTCTTTCACTCAATCCTGCATCCATCCACTGACTAGTGAGAGAGACATGCTGGCAGCTTTCTTCATTTCGAATATATTGGAGCCAATATGTTATTTTTCTTCCTTTTTGGGAAATTTCTGCATTAATATATCATGCCGAACATAATCGAACGCCTTAGATAAGTCCAAGAATTGTCCAACCATAAATTAATTCTTCTCATATGCAGAGTAAATATGATCTAATAGGTTGACCTTAGCTAGGGTGCAGGACCTGCTTGAGCGAAAACTATATTGTTCGGGGCAAAAAAAAGGATTAAGCTCGAAGTATCCACTGATCTTTTAAATACCTTAGCATTTACAGGCAGAATTGATATTGGTTTGTAATTGCTGCATTCATTCATATCCACATTCTTTAAAAGAGATATTACAGTTGCCAATTTGAGGCAATTGGAAAAATATTGAAACGAATACATGAATTGATAAGCTTAGACAGAGGACTCAAGATAATATCAATTGTTACTTTTATTAACTAAGATGTAAGATTTTAACAGTCTAACACAAGAGGTTTTTGAGGGACATAACAACTTCACACGAACTTTTGATTCAGATCTCTATGTGAACAGTGAAAGTAGCCATCTGTGACGCCATTGCTTGCCTCTAATAACCCACAGGGTACTCAGGGAACATCTTCAATATTATTTAAGATATTTAATGCAATATTGGTGAAATAATTATTCAATTCATCTGGTGATTAGACATCTGAGTTGATTATGTTTAGGGACAGGTTGGATTAGTTTCCATAAAAATGCCTGATTCTATTAGTTGTTTTGAGATACAGAGAATACGCATCAGTGCGGCACTTTTTTTATCAGTTTTCTCTATCTTTTACGACGCCCAACAAATTCTCGAGTCGTAGAAAATGATGAAGAATTTAAAGTATTTCTCATCTGACGTAACTCGTCAGTAAACCAGTTGATGCGATTAATATTATTGCATTGAACCAGTCTTTTTTCCATTGGAAAGCATTCATTAGACTCTAAATGTTGTATAAACTGTTCAGCTCTGACATTTAGATCCCTGAGATTTGAGAGGTGGCTGCAATCTAAATTCTGCAGCTGACAGTAAAAATAAAAAGTATATACTTTGGCAATTGGTTAATAATATTTATTACAGTCGGTATAGTTACCTTGGTAATTTACCTCTATGGTCAGACAAAACGTTTATACGAATAAAAATAAAAACTGTGTATTATGCTTCATATATTGAAGTTAATAAAGCATTTAAATACTAATATTATGAGGCCTACATTAAAAAATGTTCTTGTATCATTACGACTTTTGGTGAGTGTAGAGAAGAAAACCAAGCTATATATAATAGTATTATTAGACAATTTGATAATGCTCTTTACATATTTACAGATGCTAACAAAAGCTTGAACCACTCGGGAATTGCCTATTTTGTACCTGAATTTAAGGTTTCATATTCTTCTTCGGTCTGTCAATTTTCTTCAATATTTTCTTTGGAAGCCTTAGCCATAATAAAATCATTAAACTGATGCTGATCAAACATAAATAAATGTGTTCGTTCTCAAATATTGTAATCTCCTCAGACTCTCTTTCGGTTATCAAATCATTGAATCATGGTAATTATGATAATACTTTAATTAGCACAGTAAATCACTTGTGTTATTTTTTGAAACCTATCAAAATATTATTTATCTGGATTAATGCACATTGTAGTATTCCTGGAAATGAGATTGCGGATAAATTGGCAAAATCTAAGGAGAAACAAAGCATTAAAATACCACATACAGACCTAAATTTCATCTACAAACGTAGTATGAGAGTTGCTTGGAAGAGAGAATACTAGAAGCAATCTGAAGGCAGTCAAAGTCAATATTACTTGGTACACCCAACTCTTTCAACTAAACAAGATTGCATCTTTCATATGAAAGTCAACAGGTTCACTTCGTCACCGATCACTCGTTTGAAAATAGGGCATGGATGCTTCCCTGCACACCTTGCTAAAATGGGGATACTGCGATTTGGTGAGTGAGAATGTCGAGTAAGTCAAGGTGACTTTAATCATATTTTGTTCTTATGCAGTTTGTATGGTCTTCCAAGAACTACATTTATGAAAAACCTGTCTACATGCAATATTACGCCCCCTCTAGTTACTGCGCACCTTATATCTAATAATATGATAATTTAAAAATTATTGACTTCATTGTTAGGTTCTTTTAACATGCAAACCTTAAAATATAACTCGTATCCTCCCGTTGTAGCATTCCTTTTTGTAACTCATTACTTTCCGCGGTCGAGTTTTGTGTTGTTATTTTAAAGTCGTTATGAAAGACCCCTTAACGTGAAGAAATGTGTTCCTAACCTAACATAACCCTGAGCTGGCCATATGGACTTGCTTCTGAGGCAAAAAAGTGATCGCTGAAAATTCACAATCTTTCTCAACAGAAAATCTGCATGAGATAATTATCCACAACTGAAAATGATGCGTTATTAATAAGCAATTAGTTGTAAGACACCTCCATGAGTAATGTTTTTTCCAGAGAACCCAGAAAATACACTTTAATTTTCTAATCGCAAATTGTTTAGTTCATCGATACTTAACCAATGTTCGGACAAGCAGATCAGTAACGTCTCGTGTAAATCACTTGCCCGGTCCACCAACACAGCTTCCAGTTTATTTATTTTGCCTTTTAATTATTGAATATTCAAAAGCAAAATTTTTAAACTTAAATATTTTAATTGATTGCATTTTTATTTCGGGCGCGAGTAAAAAAAAAAATTTTTTTTTGATAACACAAGAATACACGGTTTTGGACCTGAGCAACAAAAAGCTGATTATAAGGTAAATTAGGAGGCTGATTTGGATTCAGCCCGTTTTTAAAAAATTGGTTCTAGTTTTCGAAATATTCAATATATTCATTGTTTGTAATTGATACTGGTAGAGCTACACTCTTGATGGAACGAGATATGTAAGTTCGATGGGATCCCCATCGAACTTATTCATTGTTTAACTAATTTTGACTATTAACGGCCATTGAGTTAAAAAGTATAAACCAGAAATGAACAGAGGTTGAACTGAGTCTTTTATACTGCTTGGGATCTGTTTTACGCATTAGGGTCCAATAGTTGTCGCTCATCATGCCTCCGTCCCAAAGTCCTTTCGATTTTCATTATATCTTGGTGTAGCCGCTCTCCTTGCTCGTATCTCTAGCCGTCCAAGTTTTGTAGGAAAAAATCAAGATGTTAATGCAGAAAATGTATATTGAGCGACAGTCGAGTAGGAATAAAACTTTTTATGGGTTCACAAGTGGTACAGAGGACATGTTTTGTTGTCCTGGCTCATAATGGGTACGACTCAGCCACACCTTTTTCATATAATGATGATCAACTGCATGGTTGTCCCACAGATGCAAAAACAGCAAAATTTCGTGTATCTAATTGCACCCGAACCAATTAATATATATTTCGAAATTAATTACAATTGATTTATTTTTCAACCTTTAGATCGCCACCAATTTTCCATTGATGCTCATTTGATCTTGGCCAAAATTTTACGCATTGTGCCGTAGCACTCTTTAGATTGTACTGCGTGAGCAATTTGAATGGATTTTTTTATATTCCCTATGTGGAGTAGAGCCGCCTTCAAACTGCACTTAGAACCATCTATGAACAAACGCCATTATTTTCGATCATATAGTGTATTACCACATCAAATAAACCTTTGATGTCATTGCAGAAACACATGACATTTTCTTTTTTGAAGAACAGTAAAATCGCGTGATTCCTTTATCTGCTTGTGCTTTATGGTTAAGTTGTTTCCATTCCTGCAACCTTGATGATGCAAGCAGCTCTGCTTAGTTTTTGATAAATCCAAATCGCAAATCAAATCAGTCAGTTCACTTTGCGATATTAAATGCTTTTCTTCTATAACGAAATCGCTTTCATTGTTCGCCTGTGATGAAGAAGTTCTTAGAGCATTTTTTGCACTTATACCTGGACAAATTGACTATGGATCACGGTCCGTGTGTGGAACTGTCTTTGACACTGATAATACGTCAGGATATTTATACTGTGCTATTTTTTTCATTTATCATCGAGCAAAAGTAGCAATCATCTACAGAAAATGAAAAATATACATTTTCACTCAGTGACCACTTGTACAGTTTTGTTCTGCACACGTTACAAAACCATTTTGGCCCCCTTGGCTTGTCAGTGTTTACTACATTAAAACCAAAGTTGAGTGAATTTGTCATAATTTTTCCACGTTTTTCGAGCATATAAAATCCACAAAAACAACAAAAACACTTTGAATCGACTTTACAACATTGTTGTGCTGCCACCATGCGCGAACAAGAACCAATCTTGACACAAGGATTGATGATCTGAGTTCAAGGCATCAAATAACGTTAATGATCGTTCTCATCTGCTTGGGTCCAAAAGATGACCCGAATTTGTAAACTTGAGTGATCGTCCCCTTGGGCCATAAGTTCGGATCGTTTGATGCAGTTGGTTGGCTTATTGGGACAGAAACCTTAAACGATGCGTATTCAGTAGGATGTTTAGACATCAGTTGCAGTTACATTATTATCCTTCAAGAAGGAAAGAAGAAGATCATAGGTAACTTGAGGGTCGAGGCGGTAAACGTAAAGATACGCATATTGCGGAGCACTTTGAATCAATCATTTTGGTGCGTGGTTCTTCTCATATGATACTTCCGTAAAAACATCTGGAGTAGAAGTAATAACTATCGGAGTAGGCACAGCAACTGCCGATTGATTGGTAACTACACTTTCATTCGTTGGAGTTACACTACTTACAGTTAAACATTTTTTATCAGCTCTCGCGGAGGTGTTTTCTACGTTTAAGGAATTTTTCTGCGATGTAAAGTCACTCATCGACATGTTCTAGTTTGGCTTTTGAGTGATAGATGTCACTTTAGTATTTAGAAATTGACATCCATCCAATTTTTCAATTAACAGAGTGTTTTTATCTGCCATTTCTCTTATCAGACAGTCCTTGACTTGAATAATTTCCTATACGTATCTAATTTCTGTTAAAAGAGATTTTACCTCTAGATTAATGTTTGGACCTTGTCTGCAGGAAAACATAACCTCGCTCATCATAGGAGTCGATTTATCAGATTTATCTTTGGCATTATTTATAAATTTACTAAGTGAGTTAAAAGAATATCTTGTTAAAAGAATATGTCTTCGAAGTCCATGCCGTTTAATTCATTCCATAAAAAGTTGGTTATCTTGTCACGGTAACGAACACCATTGACAGTAACCGCATTTCCCGCAGCATTCTCGAAAAAATACGGCCCAATCACTCCTCCAACCCAAAATCCGCACCAAACACTAACTCGTGGTGGATGCATGGGAAGCTGTTAGATCATTTGAGGATTTTCGGTCCCCCAAATTCGACAGTTTTGTTTATTCATGTAGACAGTAAGTTGAAAATGCGTCTCACGGCTGAAGATGATTTTTTTCGAAAAATCACCATTGATTTTTTGATGCTCCTATATCCAATTGACGAATGTACGGCGCTGCGCATGGTCTGTTGGTTGCAGGTTTTGTGTCAATTGGATCTTGTAGGCATGCAAATGCAGATGTTTAGTCAAAATTCGCTCCACAGAGCTTCCTAAAACGTCCAATTGCTGAGCACGATGGTGAATCGAGGACATTCGTCAACACTCGCATTCACTGCGGCTATGTTTTCAATCTACGAGAACGGCCACTGCTTTTCGAGGTTAGAATTGAACCTTTAACCTCATTTTTTATATTAAATGCACCACAGTGTTACGAGATGGTGCGTTATGATGACCAAAAGACGTGCGTACTTTTCAAACCGTCTCTGCAAAATTTTCTGTAATGAATTTTCACAATTTCTAGGCGTTGCTTGAATGTGTAATTATTCATAACTAAACCTCAATACTTCCTGATTCCAGTTGTCAAAGATTAGTACTCTATGTTCGCCTCAAAAAATGGCGCGCACTTTAAAACGTCAGATCAGAGATACCCTTTACATAACAGTCTAGTACGATGAAAATATATTTAAGCAAAGCACAAGAAATTTACTATAAAAATTGTGTTACACATAAACTAAAATACTCTTACTAAATAAACATTTATTTTAAGTTCCAATTTAAAAAAAATGCTCCCATTATTTTTAGCATTTTCACGCCAGCAAAATTAGTTCAAGGAATCCAGCCAATTGGTTTTTTTTGCGACACGAAGGGTCGTACACATAATCATGTAATACATCTCGAAGTGTTTATTTAGGATAGCCATCAAGTGCCAAGAGGTTTTCTATAACAGGAGCACCCTCACAATCCTAAACTAATTTCAACAGATTCGCCCATTTTGATATCATATATCATGTCATGCAAGCTTCTAATGATAACAACTTGAAATAGAATTATTCGTATTAAACAATCAACGAGCGTTCAATAAAAATCTTCTAGGAAATACAGTCATGTTTAATACGTATGCGTGTTAACATATCAGATTCCATAGTTAAATTGCAAGTAATATTTTACGTGTATGATCGCGAGAAATTCAAGGGCGAGTATTTTATCGATTTTTGTTGACAGCTCGTAAAAAAATAAGAACAAGTTATTGATTGCATTTATTAAAGGAGTATGAATAGCTTAGTTTTTAATTATACAATTTAATCATCAATTAAAATATGATGAGAAATATATCGACAAAATTTTCAGGGTTGTGGTATATTTTGCTTAAGGAAATATAGGTTAGAAGAAATTGATTTTTTTTCTTTTGCAGTACAGTCATAATATAAAGAAATTATTTAATTTTGATTAACAATTTACTTACAGGAAATGTCAGTCATTTTATGCTTTAAACTCCTGAACAATAGTAACCCATTGTGACTCTAGATTCTTTTGAAATATATATTGATGTGAACTAATTTTTAAAGATATGAAATATGTATTCACATGAAAGAATCTGTATTTTGGAACAGGTAGTGAAAAATGGTGGAGGCGCCATCGTGACTAAAAATATATAGCTTACTTGTTGCTGTTATTAAATTATTTGTAATTCTAAAATTTTTAATACCTTTCCTACAACTAAACTGCGTTCTTCTCGTAATATATTTCTAACCACCCTTTAAGATTTTAAAATATATAATTGCACGCGATTATATCACTGTTGAAGATGTCGGGTATTATCGTGGCACCGTAATTTTCTCAATTATCCCGTAATTTAGTCGGAGAAAACTGGCGGGCCCGGCCGATCCCGGTTTAGATGGATGCATCAAGCGGGAGGCATAAATCAGACCTAATCATCAATTAAGCTAAGCCATCCCATAATTCTCGGATGCTTTGATTTTGGAACGCGTACGCGTCGATAATTACAGCGGGTTTACCGAATCCAGAACAGATGCGTGCCGCGTTTGTCCGATGCACGACTGCGAATTCTCGCTAAATACGGCGCCGGGTAGTAGAAATAATTGGTTGGATTTGGGTATATATTTTAATTATGACGGGATCCACGATTGCAGCGGTAGCCGATGGTTAAAGGGTTAATTATAATGCACAACCGCAGCCGAAAATGCAAAATTAATTATAACGTCAATGTTGATATGCCGCAACAGAAAATAACACAATCCAGTTGAATATCTATTAACTTCCATTCACTGGCCCTAGCCCCATTGATGAATTCACGGTTTTATTAATTTTGCACGTGAATGCGCCGCATTATTGAAGTGTGTAAATTATGCAGCTTCTTCACTCGAAATGTTTAATTAGTGTTTAAAGCGTCTGCTTAATACATCTTGATTAAATGGCTCGTTTTATAATAATTATACTGCACATGCATTATTTACATTAAAGTGATAAGTTTAATGGTAACTAGTTTTTCAACCCATAATTACTCTCTAATCTCTATTATTAACTTCACGACAAGATTCAGTATCGGCAGATAATAAATAGTAGATATATGGTAGATAGATAGATTTATCCATTGTACTTACAAAATAAAATTCAAAATACATATATAACAATACTTTCTTACAAAAAACTTTTTGAGTTTTGCAGAATTTCTAATAAACGCAGAAGAGATTTGTATTATTTATTAACATATTTTCACTCACAGGAAAGGTGCTCATATATTATCCACAGCAAATTCCCAATAGAAGTAATTTACAAAATTTATGTGTGGAAGTATCTCCCAATTTAATCACATTGGTATCAAGTTTTTCCGTAACAAGTTCTTCGATTTCAGCAATTGCTCGTACGAGTTTTTCTTTAGTTCTGGAATCTTAGCAGGTTTGTTTACATAGACCCTTCCCTTCAAATGGTCCCAAAGGAAAAAGTCTATTAAGGTTAGATTAGATCGTAAGATCTCGCTGATCAATTGATTTTCTGGTCATGTTTTCTCTCAAAGGGGCGATCTTTGAAAGAAAACATCACCAGAAAATTTGGGTTAAGCCACATTACTTTTACGTGCTGTGTGACATGTGGCTCCATCTTGTTGAAACCACATGCGTTGTAAGTTCAAATCATTGGTTTCATGGAAGAAAAAGTTCTCTAGCATCCAAGGATAGTGTACACCGTTGACTGTAACAGCGTTACCGGTTTCGTTCTCAAAAAAGTACGAACCAATGATTTCTTCAGCCCACAGTGCATTTTTCTAGATGCATTGGTTTATTACTCGTGTCTACAATCTTATAATCATTATACAAATTGTATGGTAAGTAAAAATACATACGAAACTGTATTATCTACCTACCTAATAATGATACGTCGTTATCCCTTTAGCCCCATCTTACCGTAATATCAACTGAGACGTCTCTTAATGTGTATTTTATTAAACATTTCAGGTACAAGAAATTCGCGTTGAAATACCACGGGCAAAGAAAGGATAAGAGACATAAAAACCAACTGTGTGCATAGTGAGACATTCGTTTGTGCAAATATGCAATATTTCTCCGCAAACATGTGTTATCTCGCTGGAAAGCTAAATATTAGATTTTCCGACAGATTCCCCGTGTACGTATATACGTATGAATTCTTACCCCATATATCTTCGGGGGGGCGGATCACCAAGGGGCGCAATTACACAGGACACGCGGATAATGTGCCGGGGCTTTTCTTCTTCGAATTAAATAAAGATTACGGCCCTGGCAGGAGTCGAGGGGGACAGATGAAATATGGTGTTCACATTTTGATAGGATCTTGCGGGACACGTTTTTTTTTTCCGTCTCGCGGAGTTCAGCCCCTTGCGAATTGATAAAATTCGGCCCGGCCGTGTGGAGTAAACTCTCCATAACATCGCGCCCTCCCTCCCACGCAATATTAGCATATTGGCTTCCGATTGTACACCAGAAAGGTAAATTTAATTGGGGCATAATTTCCGCGAATGAACTTACAAATTACCCAAATATGATAGGTTTTCCTTCCCACGCGCGAACTCCCATAAAGTGAGCCTCTAGTTCATTACCCTTGCATCCTTTCCTCTTCTGCAATTTACAACGGCATTTGCATTTTGTTGTGGGTGTAGACGTATTTATATAGCACATCCCGTGCTCACGTAAAAATCTCCATAATCTCATCTCCTGGGATATTATCTTCGGCGGGGACTAAACAAATTTCTTAATTTATATGAAATCCAATTCCTGGACGTTACACTTAATCTACATGCAATTTCCTTTATTTTACACCAATTACCTTTAAATATTCTATCATGTTTTACACTAATAATACACGAAGTTAACTTTTAATAAAGACTTGGGTTCGATTCACGCGTGCAAATAACAATCCGTTACGATTATGCAAGATATAAGTCATACTAAATACCATTCTAATCGATGATATATCATAAAATACACACGTGAGAAAGTAACGGGAGTTTTAAGCAAATAAATTATAATCGTTTTCCCCAGACAAAGAGGTAATCTGTAATCAAATTAATTTAATATAAAAATACAGTTTTTTTTTACGATTACGCATTTAGTACAAACTTATTTTAAGCCCCTCCAACATTGTAAATTTAAACATTTAACATCCCATGATCGTAAACTCTAGCCGACACGATTTATGTTTAATTTGCATACAATAACGTAGTGTAATTTACACAAAGACTGAAATGCGTAATCCAAGTAACTGACGTTTATGCAACGTATCGCATTATTTATCGCCGCATCTTAAAGTCGTAATTTTTACCTTCTGCAAATAATACCACCGACCTAAATACTTTAACAATAAAATCCCCCCTCGTGCAAAAAATAGCACATTTCCTAGGCCTAGATTTGACACTTTGATAGCGTTTTAATGAAGAGAAAATGCGGCTGCGGCATAATTATAAAGCAATTCGTGCTATAAAATTTCATTTTATTGCTAACTGCCTCAGTGAGCGCCACCTGCTCGCAATTCTTAATCTAAAAACAATTATATTGCCGCCGCGTTACGTAAAAGTGCATTGTATGCATGTTTGCGTAGTTGCATTTTCTCTTGTCGCATAATAATAGGGATTTTTATTATAGGCCTGTGCTTCCCCTTTAGGTATTTGCACCACTTTTATTGTTTCTCGGAATGTGCTATCAAACTGAATATAAACTAACTGCAGGTTTATTATTTTCTTGTGTGAATATCTTTTTGATCCATTTTTATAAGAAATTGGGGAATGAAACCCAAAGATATATTTCTTAGTTAGACAACTGCTTGGTATCTGAATTACAAGACTTTCCTGCCAATAACTAAAGAACATAGTTCCAGCAGGAAGGAGCAACGTCTTACACGCCCAACATGTATATGTCGCGAAATTTTCTCTGGCCAATTTATTTCACCAAATAAATTAGGTCCACACAGTCGTTATTTAACCACTATGACCTTTTCCCTGAAGGATTATCTCAAATCTAAAGTTTACGCTAATAGACGAAATGATAGCTATCGAATAAATGACTATATAAACTTTCTTTTGATACACTTACTAAAATATTGTGATGCATTTCTTTCACAATATTTTTTTTATTCGATAGCTATCATTTCGTCTATTAGCGTAAACTTTAGATTTGAAATAATCCTACATGGAAAAGGTCATAGTGGTTAAATAACGACTGTGTGAACAATATTCGAGATAAGTATGAAAATTATAGGAATCTAAAACTATAATTCAAAAATAGAAAAACTTATAAGCTAAATAACAAGAACTCCCGTTTTATCGGAAAATCATATGTGTTGCTCAGCAATATTCCGAATCCTGTTGACAATAGTATAGTTTTTATAGTCAACAGAATGAGGAGTTTGCTTAAAAGAAACACTTTTTGAGTGCATGCCATTTTCCGATTAAAAACGAGACATCGAGTTAAGATAAATTCCAAAGTAAAGACCTACTGAAATTTGATCACTTTTTATCACTTCTTCCTTTTTGTTTTATCGAGATAAACAAAACTGCTTTGAACTTTGAATTTGACACATGAGGGAATTTGTCAGTTCTAAAAAATGATTGAATTTTGATTTGATAAAATATAAAAGGCATTTTTAAAATTTGCCAACTTAACAATGTTTCGAATTCTTTTGATTTCTAGGATTTTCATGAAAATGTTTCATTGGTTTTATTTTATATTTATTGTATGTACTTATCTTCTTGTTTTGTTTAACCTGAGAAAATTCACTCCAACTCCAACAATTTAGCTACCAATTTAATGGAAATTTTTATGGGAGTTCTTTCAAATTCTTAGGATTTTATCTAGTATTTCTATAATTTTTGTGGTAATTTCAGAGAATTTGCTTCGACAGTTATTAAATGTTTTACTATCCTCTCTTCCAGACTGCAAGAATATTCTTGTAATTCTTCTTTAAAGTGCTAAAATAATCTAGAGTTTTTATATATTCTAGAAACTTCTCAACCAAACTGGGATATTTTCTTTTACAATATTTTTCTTTCAAGAAGCAAGAATCATCTTCCAGATTTTTTTAATTGCCCAAGAATATCTATTCATAAATAAATTAAATAAATATTTAAGTATTGTATTGTATAATTTGATTAGAATAGCTCCTGATTCGCTATTAAATCCATTTTCAAAGAGTGTTCATAAAAGTTTTCCTGAGATCTTCTAGAATTCTACATGATTTTTCATTTGAAATGATTTTCTTAGAAATATTTCTTCCTAGTTGAATTTTATCCAGTCTTCTATAAAAATAAATTTTTTATTGTTTTATTTTTATGTTTTTGTTATTAAATGTAATGCTTTTAATGGAATGTTTATAAAAGTTCATAAAAACTTCTAGAGTTCGACATTATTTTTTCTGTCCAATTAATAATAATAATAATAATTTCACTTCAAAAGTTTTTAAACATTTCTTGCTTTATCTTACAAGAATCTTTAAGAAAATTCGATGATTTTGTGAAGTTAATAATCCTTAAACTGCGAGAAACGTCTTCGAGAGTTCTTAAATACTCCACCATTTTGTTTCAATCCGCGAGAGTTTTTCTCGGGGATTATAAACTTTTCACCAACTTCGATAATATTTTTAGAGGATTCTAAACAGTTTTGCTTATATTATAGCGAAATTTTGTTCTGAGAGTTCTCGAATTAGTTTTTGAATTTTTTTAATAATTTTATCAGATTGTTTCTGTTTTTATTTTAATCCATTTTTATGGTATATTAAGTTTTGCTGATATCTTTTAAAATTTTACAATTTTTTTTATCATTACTGATGGTTTAAATGAATTTTTTAGTCCAAATTTCCATTTTTGGATAGATAGATTTTTAGAATATTAATTTTTATTTCGAAAATGTCTTGCCTTATCTTATCACAATTTCAAAAAACATCTAGGATTTTGTTAAGTTGCATTTTCTTTCAAACTGTGAGAAACTTCTTTGAAAGTTCTGAAATTCTCCACCATTCTGTTTAGTTCAGTTCTGTTTTCTTGTAAGGTTCTAAACTTTCGATCAACTGTGATAATAAATTAAATATTAATTTACCGGTGAAAATCAAAAATCAAAAATATCAGCGTTGCAGTAGTGCTTAGAGAAATTGATTTTTGTCATCAATATTTTTGATTTTCAATTGTGATAATATTTCTTAAGAATTCTAAAATTTTAGCTAATTCTCTAATAAGTTATAGTAATATTTTTGAATGTTTTGGAATGTTTTAGGAACTTCTATTCGAAACTGTGATATATTTTAGAGGTTATAGAAATTTTCAGCAATTTTTTTATCAAATTGAAAATTCCGACAATTTTTGTGATCAATGTGATTCTTATTAAAAATATGAATCATTTTCTTTGGAAATTCTTGCAAAAACAATTTTGATTATTTATTGCTTTTGCATGTATTTCAAAGCCACATATTTCAGGAATATATCCTAACAATTTCATCTAAATTCAATGAGTGGTTTACAAAAAATTTCACTTCAAAAGTGAATACTTACTTCAATTTGATTTGATTATTATTAAAAATATCAATCATTTTCTTTGTAAATTCTTGCAAAAATTGTTTTGATTAATTACTAAAGTTCGAATTTTTTTTAGATTTTTCTATCGACGTTCCCCGTCAAGTTGCAGAGATTCATTTGAGCGAGCGTCCTAGAATTTCCCAAATTTTCTTTTCTCATTCAAAATTTTTTACAAATTTTACAGAATTTTTTACAAATTTTACAGAATTTTTTCTTCTACATTAGCAGAAACTTTTTCGAAGGTTCTAGTTTCTAGAATTTCCCGGACTACAATTGATTTTTTCCAGTGTTCAAAAAATTTGCAGCAATTTTTCTTCTAAGGTGCCAGGATTTACTTCTAAGGTTCCGAATTATTAAGTTCTTTCAAGGTGCTAGAATCTTTATAGGTATTGCAAGTAATTTCTCTTCCAAATTGAAAGAATTCAAAGGGTTCAATATTTTTTTTATCAAAAAGACCAAAAAGATGCAATATTTAAAGGCCCCGAAAATTCAAAACTTAAATCTAGTCTTAACTATCTGAAACTACTTTAAACTACCTTAAATTAAAAACATATACATGTAAAAACATAATAATTTTTTTTTTAATATTGATCAAATATAATCCATACAGCCAACGATTAACCACGTCGAAAAAATGACGTAAAAGAGCTACAAGTTGATGGAACACCATAGAACCATTTATCCCTTACCCTAGAACAACACATTTAGGTTAGTAAGCAGTAGATGTTTTTTAAACTTAGAAATGTTTGACCCAAAGAGATAAAAATCTGGAAAAATGTGTTTTGTAATTGATTAGCTGCATACATCTTGGAAGGAAGCTACAGTAGGCGTAAACTGAATTATGAAAGTTCAATCTAAACAGTTTTATCTATCTAGTAACAGCTCCATGTGGCTGGAACCATAAATTAAGTTTTGACAAAAGATAAAGGCAATTGCAATCGCTACTGGTTAAAATTTTATAGAGTGTGCACATGTCCTTGACACAACTTGTAATGTGTAAGGAACACATACTAATTGTGCATCTTAAAGCTGCAAGATCTTCAAAGATACGATTGACTAGACCAAATCTATAAGCTAAGGTTCTTAAAAAGCGCCTTTCAACCGATACAAGTTTGTTAACTAAATGCACTTGGTGAGGCCACCGGATTTGAGAAGCGCATTCTAAATTCGGTCTGCCAGAGAGCAGTAAAGTGTTTTATATGAGTACAACAAACAAACTCTTTGGAGTTTCTATTAATAAATCCTAATAACTTAGAGGCGTGTAAAGTGATAGATGCCAAATTTTGACAGGCATCCTGATCATGATCTCCCAAACATTTAACGCAATGTTTTGTGTCCATAGCGCAAAGACCGCAAACATTGAACTACCCGTTTAACAAAAGGTTCAACCCTACATACAACCCGGAAAATAGACACCAATAAGTTAAAATGTGACCCTTGAACGAGAGAAAGATATTGAAAACAACTCCCAGATCTTTAATTTCGCTTGATCTGATCAGTTCGGTGAAGTTCAACTTGTTATCGTATGTAATTGTATTCCTAACTTTAGAAAAAGATATAACTTTTAGATTTAGATGTGTTGAGATGCAGGTTCGATTTTACACACCATATATCCACCTGGTCCAAATCTAACAATCGGAAATAGTTTTAAAAGGAGTAAACATCTTCAAGTCGTCCGCGTACAATAGAAACTGGCTATGCTGTAAGGCGCCATAGAAATCGTTAATGAAGAAATTGGAACCAATATGGGAGCCTTGCGGCACACCAGATGTTAAATTTTTATAGTATGTTCATATAAGTTTTCCTGAGACCTTTTGAAATTTTACACGATTTGTTTATTATTATTGATGAAGTTATAAATTATTTTTCTAACCCAAAAATTTGATAATTTAGGATATTTTCTTTTATTACGAAAATGTCTTTCTTTTTCTTTAAAATTTAAAAATCATCTAGGATTTTTTTTGAAAGTTTCAAACTTCTAGAAACTCCTTAAAGAGTTGTTCAAATTCTCCACCATTCTGTTTTCTTCTAGGATTCTAAACTTTTGATCAACTGTGATAATAAATTAAATATTAATTTACCGGTCCAGAATTGTTGAAACGCAAAAAATAGCGGTGCAGTAATGCTTAGAGAAATTGATTTTGTCATCAATGTCATTTTCAAATGTGATATTTTTCAACGATTCTAAATTTTTATCATGTTATAAGTAAAAGTAATGATTTTTTGAAAGTTTTGGAGTATTTACGAAACTTCGGTTCAAAACTGTGATACATTTTAGAGGTTCTAGAAATTATGCAAAATTTCAGTAACTTTTCTTTTAAACTAAATGTTCTAGTTTTTTTTAGCAACGTCCCTGTTAAGTTGCGGAAACTCATTGTGGGTCCTAGAATTTTTCAAAAATTTACTTTTCACATTCCCAAAAATTTTACAGAAATTTTTCTTTCCAATAACAGAAACTAAATTCTTCAAACTTCAAATTCTAGAAACTTTTTCGAAAGTTTCTAGAATTTGCAATGCAATCATTTTTTCCAGGGTTCAAAATACTTTGCAGCTATTTTCCTTTTAAGTTGGCAGGATTTACTTCTAGGGTTCCAAATTTCAAAGCTTTTTTTTTAAGCTGCTAGAATCTTTACAGGTATTGCAAGTAATTTCTCTTCCAAATTGGGAGAATTCAAAGGTTTCAATGAATTCTTTTATCAAACCGATCAAAAAAATTCTGACAAACTTCTCTTTTAAGCTAAAATAACTGTTTGAATTTTTGATACATTATTTTTAAAACTCCAGTATATTTCTTGGTTTAATTTTTATACTTCTACTTCCTACTCATATTTTGTTCATATTTCTTCAAGTTTTCAGTTTTTCTTGTTTAATTATTTTCCACATTTTATTTTAAATTGAGCAAAATTATTGGTGGGTTTTTGGATTTTCCTGCAATTTCTCTACAAAGTAGGATTTTTTTTAGAGTCTTAAATATTTCGAGAAAATGCAATAATTGTTTTACAGGGTTTTAAACATTTTTGAAAATCTGCTGTTTCATTTGAAAGTCCAGTATATTTCTTACTTTATTTTCTTTAAACTTTTACGAGATTATTATATCAGAATGCAAGAATTTTCCAAAGCTTTTAAATTTTTCTAGCTGTTTTAGCTCCAAGCTATGAGAATTTTTTTCTAGAAAATTCGAATTTTCTTCGAGAGTTCTAAAATTTTCTAGTTACTTCTCTGCCAAACTGTGAATATTTCATTTCCTCTTTCAAGATGTGTAAAATTTCGATTAGATAAAACAAGAAATATAAACTATATTAATCAAATTTCTTAATTCGAAAAATGAAGTAATTTATTTTCATTTCCTTTTTTCCTTCATTTAAATTATTACTTTAGAAAAATATTAGTTACTCGTAAAGTTACAACAATTGAGAAAATGGCAATTAATAGTAACTATCACTAATAAAAATTAAAATTAAATTTTAAACTTCCCGCCTTATTACATAATATCCGAAATAATTTGTATGGCAAACAGATATATAAAATAACCCATTTGAAAATGATGTTTAATCGAAATTAGTTAAAGACATTGTATAAACGTTTAAAAATAATTAGAAGGTTAATTAAACACTCGGTTTTGTTTCACTATTTTAATATTCTAATAAATATAAAAATGTTTCAGCACGAGTTAAGTGAGAATTGAATTCATCATTTAAAAATAAATTCTGAAACGTTTCGAATCAAGTTATTCCAATGGTTAACCAGTTAAAACCTTCTCAAGGTCAGTTTCTTTGAAATGACCTTGTAAATGTTGAAACCGGTCAAGAATAAGAAATCTTGAGTGTTAACAACGAAATATATTTGGAATATGTATTTGTGAGTAATTGAAGTTTATTATTTAATTTTATTAATCTACAAAATATTACGCAATTTATGGGTGCTAAAATGAAATTTAATATAACGTTTTTTTAAGGTACTACAATAAATCTAACTGTCATATTTTTGTTGTTTCAGGTAAGCAGTATTAAAGAAATTTCGCTTAATTTAATCCAATCGTAAGTAAATCAATAATTTCCACTTAAAAATAACTTGTAGTAGAAGTTAAGAAACGTTAAACATCAATAAAAACGTTTCTACCTATACAATCTGCAATTTCCTATTTGCTATTGCTATTTATATAACTACCCTGTGCACCTTGCCGTTACAAATATTTTAGTGAAAATAAAGCTCTCGACACACTGTTTCAAAAATATACAAAATATAAAACATATTGTTATAGTGTGACGGCCGCGTGACAAAAGAAAGCGATTCTTTGTTTAGAAATTTCAGCCGCCCCCTACCCCCCACCTAACCCCATTTTATTCCTTTGAAGTAATGTCGGTTCGACCGGAAACTATTTGAAATGGCGTGAGATGGTCCGTTTCCGGCGAGCGCCCGCCCTAGTACAGGCCATCAGCGCAGCCGGAAATAGTATGGCGCATATATCCGGAACGGACTCGACTTGTTGCACATGTCGGTATAATGCGGACTTCTTTGCCCATTATGATATATAAGAAAATTGCTTTCTGCAAACCGAAGCAATGGCGGAATTATGCGGACGCAATTTGAATCTAACGACTCCGAATTCTTTTTTAACTTTTATTATTATTATTTGTTTCCTTTCGAGAATTTAATGGCCTTGCTTTAATGAAAACACATACGGTGGAAATAGAAATCTCCTCGCAAAGGCTTTATCTATTTTATGCTGTTTAATGTTTGATATTCACACTGCTGATCTTTTATTGAGAGCGGATTACATTGGCGCCCGATTGTTTGATTGTTATCGTGCTCGATTGAATATTACCGCTGCCATTTTGCGTAAAACCCCGCTGTCGGATTTTGCGTTGATGCTAATAAATTATGGTTTTCGTATTTTGTACCCGGATTGATTCACTAGCTGGCACAATTAAAATAATTAATTATTCAATAAATTACATAGCTTGTTGTTTCCATTGGTTTTCATTGCAGTATATTCAATAAAATTGTATTCTATTATTAATTTTAGCTTGAGTTTCTTAATTTCATATATTTACCCTTATTGTTATGCATGCTCATACTTTATTGGCGAAAAATAAAACAGCTGCAAGAATTGATTCTTTGATTTATGTATGTATGTATACGAGGTGTGTTCAAGAATATGTGAGCATATACAAAAACCTAATAGCTTGATTTCTTTGGATTTGATTGAAAATCTTCGGATGGATAAAACAACACAACTAGCGCATGAACATCAAAACCTTCTACGTAACTCTATTGACAAATAGTCAAACTTTACATTAGGAACGTCCGTTGTCAGATGGTAGTACCTAAAGCACCTAAACCATCCATTCCTACAATATATCAATATAACCTCGTAGCAGATATATGTGTATTGTCTTTTGGTTTACTTCGGCCATACATTATAAGAGTTTCTATCAGGCAAATTGAATAATAAAAAAAAAATTGCACCCTGATGCTGCAACATTTGTTTTCTTGCGGGAAAAGAATTATTCTATGATAAATTTTCTTAACGTAAGCCCGTTGTATCTGAAAATTCAATATTTATGATTACAATTCAAATCATTTATTATCACTTTGTATTTCTGTAATAATTACTTTACCAACAACAGACAAATTTCATATTACGAAGGTTAACTAGATTTGATATATTGTTTACAATAGTTGTTTAATCATACTGTTAAAGTGGCGAGCGAATCTAATCCGCCTGACGAAAATATCTATTTAAAATGTTGTTCCAACAAAAGTATTAAAGCGTTAGTGTGTATTGGCTATGGTGTACCATATCATAGGACCTGTGCTAAAAATTTGAATGCAGCGAGAGCAGTGGAATAATCTGCAGTGAATGTCCACCTAATTTGGAGGTTAGTTTATTTAAGGACAACGAAACTCTGAAGCGTGAAGTAGAACTACTTAACAAGCTTGTGTATGAAGTGGAGGATAAAAACAGCATTCTCCGAGAAAATATAGATCTCCTTAAGAAGCAAATTTCGCAACAGACCCAAGTTGATAAATATAAATATATATAAACAAATCGAGTAGTGGCGACATCTCCAGTCCACTATTCATAGCCATATCCACGAAAACAAATAATATTCCTAAACAGATTTCTTCTAAAACAGGTAGCGATAAATTTATCACATCTGTTTTAAAGCCGGTGGAATACAAAACTCGATCGTAAACTACTAGTGAAAATGAACAGGAAACAACTGCAATCATTAAGGATCTATATTCATCCAATCTGAAAAAAAACCTCAAGTGTTGCAGCTCTAAAGAAACATACAACTATTAATAATGATCAATTGATTGTCGATATTAATAACGTTAATTGTGATGTAATGGAAAATAAAATTAATAACCTATTACTACTATTCACTATTACTAAAAATAAACTGATATGAAGAAATATATACATGGTTATGTATATAGAAGATGATACCAGCTTCATAACATGAAGGTGCAACAAGGGTTTGAGTGGAAGAACGTATTAATTATGAACTCCGTCCGTGCTTCTTTCGCCCAAAATTTTATTTTATATATGTTTTTTGTTGAATTGATTTGTTTTTATATGTACTTTTAGGATAGAAGTCCAAAGAATACAATAAATAAATAAAAGACCAACCCACTACTATTCCCACTATATGTTCACAGCCCTTACCAAGTATCCTCGAATGTCACCGACTATAGATATACTTCTTGGAGTCCCACTAGCGTGTGCTTCATTAGCACCCCTATCAAACACAAAAGAAGAATTTTACTGCTATATTCGGTACGGCAAAAGGATACAAGCTACAAGATATTTCGATGTGCATGTATGTGTTTCGGTTAGAGCCAAACTTAAGTGTTGATACATTGTGCGCCTATTTTCACGAACAAAACTTCCAACGAGTCAAGTGCGAAGCTCTCCCTTCTAAATATCCAATTGAGTATTCCTCGTTTAAAGTTTGTGTTCCGGTAGAGATGAAAGAAGCTATCAAGGATCTGAATATCTGGCCAGAGAATGTCTGTATTAATAATTATTTTCGGTTGGATAAGAAAAAGAAGATTACCACATAGATTTACATAATAAATACAAACCAAAACAGAAACTGATTGGACACTTATTACAAAATAGTATTTATTAATATCCAATCATTAGGAGTAAATTAAATGAACTTGATTCTTATTTGATTAATAAAATTTTTGATATCATGTGCATTTGCTTAGAAATTATGAAACTCAGGGTCTTTCTATCGATAAATATATTTTAAAATCAGCTTACAGCCGTACTGCCTATCGACATGGTGGTGTTTTACAACTTACTAATTTATCTGTAATTAGCAAAGAAATACGTGAGATCTAGAGATCTAGACTGTAAAATTTCTGGTCTTTACTTGTCTAAAATTAACACAAAAACTATTATGTTGTACAGGTTATTGTTACTATAATTATAGATTATTATATATATTATTATTATATTATAGATTTAATATTTCAATGTTTTATGTGAAAATTTACATTCGACTTTTTTTATACCAGTAAATAGGATAGGATCCTTTGATAACCCAAGCAATTATAAACCAATTTCCCTAATGCCTTTTTTTTCAAAGATTCTGGAAAAGTATTATTGTTTCAAATCTCTGAATTCTTAGCCTTGTATAATATTATGTCTCCAAGTCAATTTGGATTTAGAAAGGGTTATAGTACAAGGAGTGCAATATTGGAGCTAACCTTGAATATTTTAGCTGCATTTGAAGGGAAAACTATTCGGTAGGAATTTTCATAGACTTTATCCTTTGACTGTACCTCTCACGAATTTTTGCTTAAAAAAATTTATTATAATAATAATTTTACTCCTTCAGCTTGTAAATTCATTCTGTCATATCTTACTAATAGGACTCAAAGAGTATCAATAAATGGCACTAGTTCAAATAATCTACCTATCACAAGTGGTGTACCGCAGGGGTCAATTCTTGGTCCTTTGTTATTCCTACTATACGTCAATAATCTACCTGAAGTAGCGGATGATGGTAATTCCATATTATATTCCGACGATACTACCTCCATGACGTCAAATACCAATCTAAATAATGCCAACTTAGTGATTAATAGGATACAATTGGAAGCAGTTAAATGTTTTAGAAGTAATGGTCTAGCTGTAAATATTGAGAAAACCCTTACCCTTACTAATTCATCAAGAAATCAAAGTTAATCAGCTAATTTCTTAGGAGTATACGTAGACTCAGCCTTGAGGTGGAATGAACATGGCCATATGCTTGCTGTGCTAAGCTACATGCCACTCTCATCTTGTAAAATTCGCCTTTTTAAGTTACAAAGAAGAGCACTGAGGATTGTAGCAAACCTTGGATACATGGAGTACTGCAAGGAGGCGTTTATACTTCATACAATTTTAACACTTCCCTGTATATATATTTATGAATGCCTGAAATATATAAAATCGAAACAACATACATACAAAAGTCAACAAGATTTCCATAATTATAATACAGGGACCGGCAGAGAAGTATGATATTTTTGGAACGCTTCTAACTCAGCTCGGGGGCAACCTAAAGTTTTTGGAATGGTTGATACGTGACCACTCGACCTTGCCATTTTGTTTAGTTTAGTCCTTATGGAACCGTGGACGTTAGAGCAACGCTTATTTGTTTACGACACTTACATCGAAACTGGGCGTTCTGTGGTTACTACACAACGCAGACTTCGAACACAATTCAATGTTGGAAGGCCGTGTTTCTAAGCGAAATACCGTTCTGAAGTGGGTGCAGAACCTTCGTACTAGAGGATCGTTGAAGCCTGTAGTACCTCGAGGTGGAAAAAGAAGTGTCAGAACCCCTGAAAATGTGGCTCGAGTTAGGGCAGCTATGGAAGCGTTCTGTGGTTACTACACAACGCAGACTTCGAACACAATTCAATGTTGGAAGGCCGTGTTCCTAAGCGAAATACCGTTCTGAAATGGGTGCAGAACCTTCGTACTAGAAGATCGTTGAAGCCTGTAGTACCTCGAGGTGGAAAAAGAAGTGTCAGAACCCCTGAAAATGTGGCTCGAGTTAGGGCAGCTATGGAAGCGTTCTGTGGTTACTACACAACGCAGACTTCGAACACAATTCAATGTTGGAAGGCCGTGTTCCTAAGCGAAATATCGTTCTGAAGTGGGTGCAGAACCTTCGTACTAGAGGATCGTTGAAGCCTGTAGTACCTCGAGGTGGAAAAATAAGTGTCAGAATCCCTGAAAATGTGGCTCGAGTTAGGGCAGCTATGGAAGCAAGTCCACGTGGATCACCTGATCTTACGCCCTACGATTTTCTTCTGTGGGGGTATATAAAGACCCGCATATTTATTGCGAAACCACGGACCCTTGATCAGCTGTTCAATGCTATTACCCGAGAAATTCAAGCGATTTCGACCAACATGTTGGAATGAGGCATGAACAATGGAGTGTATGGGAAAAATATGGACATCACTTAGTTGACATTATTTTTGATACATGAATGGTTTTTAACCTTTTCTTTGATGTGATAAACAAATAAAATTCTGATTTAACTTATTCAAAATGCTAAATTCTACTCGTTCAACGAATATCTAAAAAACAATTTTAATGACATTCTTTAATAAGTCTTAGGTTTAAAGTATATAAGAAATGTTTTATTGATTTTCCAATTGTAATCGTTATTTAATTTTAGATGCTGCTAATCCGGATATGTTCTCATATAATCTCATATTTTATATTTTTTATGTTATATTTATGTTAAACTTTAGAATTATAAATTGAATTGTCAAACCACCCCGTTTTATCTCGTAATGTATGTATATAAGTCTGTTATTATTTTTTCTTAAATATTTTTTTGATGGCTAATCTGCTTTTGTATTATTTTTGACTAGTGTAAAACCTTGTTATTACATGCAATCAACTAAAATAAGCTAATTAAGTTCTAATCACAGTTGTTCAAGGATTGTCCTGGATAGTTTTCCAGCTGAGCTAAAAATCTAGAAAGTTTTTGACTGTCTATTATACAACCTCCAACAATAAAGTTTGGTGATAGTTCTATAACATTAACGTAGATGAAATATTAACGAAAGTTACCTTACTGTTCTTCGAAATAGTCACCTCCCAACTATGAACTGTGATCTGCTTTACATGTCCTGGAAACTTTTCAAGAAGGCTTCTTTTGTGATCAAAAGTCTTGTTGTGTTTCTTTGGCTGTTAGGAATATCGTCAAATCTCTTTTCTTTTCAGCCTGTACTAGCTAATTTAGTATATAAGCTAATTATATTAAAAAATAATGTTTGTTTCTTTCAATGATTTAGGCAAATAATACGGTATCAAGGGTCTTAAATTCTACTACCAAATCATAAAGACACTATTATATTAGTTTATTAGACTGTTCCTTTGTGACCTATAGGTACCATCTTACAAGATATATGAAAAATATAGACCGTAAAAGATTTGCTCACTACTAACTAAATTTACTAGACATTAAAGTGACAGACTTTACCATGTAAAATCTACCATGATGTACTTCCTTCCAATAGTAGTCGCTAGTAAATTGCGTTAGGAGTAAGCAGAAACTTTTACATTTTTAGAAATACAGACGTATGAAAAGTAAACGATTATCATAAAATTAAACTTTCACTTATTATTAATAGGGGGATCGGAAAGTAATGTCGTTTTTGCGCATGTCCATATTTGATTGTCATTTGTCAGCTAATTGTTTATCTCCAATTCGTGCCAAAGTCATTTTAAAGATATTCTGTCTTGTTTACTTCTAAATAATTTAATATTAAACTTTTTTTTTCAATTTTCGGTGAAATGGCCAGCCAAATACCAGAAGAGCATATGTATGCATTTCATTTTTTTGCGACCAAAAGCATTTGCCGGATGCATTAGATGTTCGTAAATGCCAAAGATGGTTTTCTATATTCAAATCCCACAAGTTTGATCTCTCTGACTCCTATCGATTAGGAGGATCATTAACATTAGACAACGACATGCTACGGACAGAAATCCATGTCAAAAAATCTAAGAACTGTCAAACACTCTTAACCAACCTTGGAAAATTGGAAAAATAAGCAGAGCAGGTCTTTGGACCCCCATAATTTGTCTGAAGTGAACAACCAACCGATGCAACGTATTACTTCAACGCCACAATACCGAACCATTTTTAATCGTTTGATTGCTGGAGACATATTTTTATTGAAAAATATCCGGCGATTGTCAACAGAAAAGGCATCATTCTGCAACACGACAATGCAAGACCGCATAGTGCAAGACTGGAATAAATTAATTAATTGGGGTAAGAGATACTGCCCCACCGACCATACTCGCCCGATATCGCACCCTCGGATTTCCATTTATTCCGATCCCTTCAACATTTTCTTAGTGGCAAAAAAATTGAAAATTTTGATAATGTCCAAAATGCTATTTCAAGATATTTTATCTAAAAACCAATTTATTTTTATCGGTACGGGATTAAAAATCTGCATACTAGATGGCAAAAGGTTGTTAATAACGAGGGCGGTTATGTTATTGATTCAAAATAAAAAACTTTATTCTTTTGAATTTAATGTAAACAGGCGACATTACTTTCCGGTCCCCCTAACATTTGGCTAGCGTACTCTTGACCTACCTCAATTATCTTCATATGACCCTAGCGTACCCTTAACCTACCTCAAATAATTATGTGTTAGCCTAGTTTACTCGTTGTTATTGATATAGTAACCTTGACGCATTTCGAATATATTAAGATTGTGGTAGGTCATGAGTACGCTAAGGCAATACAAAATTTATTAGAGCAGGTCAAGATTACGCTAGAATAATATGTGGATATTTAAGGTATGTTGGCAGTACGATTAACATAGTCTAGTATCGATATATCGGATAATTTTATTTAGTTGAGTTTTAATAATGCATTAGAAAATAATAAAAATTTTGAGCTATGAACTACACAATTTGTATCGAAAACATATTTTGTTTGGCTTTATAAGCAAACATCTACTATATGCATTTTGAAAAAGCTTTATGTAATGTGAAACCTATATTCTCTTTTTTTTTTATTTCTAAATTAATTACGATAGTGTTTGGCGCAACGGGCGTCAGTGCCACGAAAATCCCTTTGTAATAATTCCGTTTAATCCCGAGCAGCTAAAATATTCCGGCCTTTTTGAATGGCACGCGTTTGCCGCGCAAATCGATAATTAATTAATGTGGTCAGCGGGCGGACAATCCATTTACTTAACAAATTAGTTTGCGAGTAATCGGCGTATTTCGCGAGTATCTCTACCACTCCATACCCGTTCTGTCACGGGTATAAACAAACACGTTCCCGCATACTCGCTTTGCGTGTGTGTGTGTGTTTGTGTGTGCCATTGGGCCACTTGGAAGGCCCCACTCCTCGCTGCCCCCAAGCTGCCCCACCGCGCTGGTGTCGCAACTGGGAGCGTCTTTGTTCCGTCCGAGCGAGACCGGTTTTGCCCAGGTTCAAGGCTTTCACCTGAATGCTGCGATGAGATAAGAGTGAAGAGGGAAGTTCGCGTGCGTTGAGGCTCGTCTCGTGATTATGCAAGTGAATGTTACGCTGCGAGGCGACTTTTACTTTTGCACGATGACCTAGGTTACCGATATCTTTTTTTTTGTGAGATGAGGAGGAGTGAGAGTACTGGCAACTGGTTCCGCATCGTGTATGTACGCTGTCGGGAATACGTTGCTCAATAATTTGTAGCACATTTGCACGTAACAAATGCGGCCGAGCCAACTGCGATTTGTTTAAAAGTTTCTAATTATCTACACTTAAAATATCTTTGAGTGGAATGTAATTTAGTGGCGTTAAATTAGGTAAATCATTTATTTTAAACATATAATTAGACTTTTTTGGCGAAGAAAAAAAAACTTGTTATGTTTCATATTATTAAATTAATAATAATAAGTGTTTTTCTTCGCCAAAATTACATATCTGGTTCCATCAAGAGGGTAGCTCAACAAGTATCAAGTACAATAATTGGACTCTTCGAAATAGGACGAACAGTTAAGAAGTTCAAAGTATAGAAAAGTAAAATAACAGAACTAATACATGTAAAAGTTATTTTTAAAAAATCAATAAAGAGGAAATTAGAAATTCTTGATTGTGTGTAACCCTAGTATTATCCGATAATATCACATCAGTATTTTTAGCTGCCGGTCATTAATAAATACTAAATAATTAATGGTCCTAGAATGGAACCTTAAGGTACCTCCTGCAGCAATTTTGTAATCAGTGTCCCTTACTACAGCATCAATTCCATTCTGTCTGGAATCGCGGGACTGTATATTAATATATAAATTACCTAATTCTTCGTCATTTTTACTGGTGCAGATTTTTGAGCATGTTGAATTAATGAAATACCATAAGATGGATAACATGCAAATGTATATTTAACAATTTTTATTTTTTTTAGAGAATCCTTTAAAATGTATTGTATTGTATGATGTTTATATGTTATGGTTTCGGCGGGTCGTCCTAAATTACCTCGACCTAAGAGATCTTTTTTAATTTTCCCTGACCTACTTGAGTCCCTCAATGTCTAGAATTTTTACGTAGTCTACGATAGTTTGAGGGTTAATGTAATGCGTACAAGTTTATCCGACTTTAACAAGGCCGATGAGAGGTAGTTCCCTCTTTGAAGGGACAGGGCAGAGCATTCACACAGTAGGTGCTCTGCTGTTTCTTGTGCCTCGTTGCAGAATCTGCAGTTAGCATCTGTTGTAAGGTGGTATTTCAAAGGGCAGTGTCCGGTTAGCATAGAGAAACCGTCCGGACCTTTTCGCCTACCGCAAGCCAGGCGTGCTCCTCAGGTGGTCACTTTTGGCAGTAATTTTCGATTCCTGCATCATCCGCTAAATGCGGACTTTTGTTATTCCACTGTACGATTTAGTCCAACAAATGGAGTTTTGCAGCCCTCTTTGGCGAGACTGTCAGCGATTTCATTGCCTTTGATCCCAGCGTGACTTGGAACCCAGAGCAATCTCTGTTATTCCTGGCTAGTTGCTTTAGGGATAGTTTGCACCCCCAAACAGTTTTAGATGTAGGTGATTTTATTGTCTTTAATACAGACTTGAGAATATGCATATCCTCCTTTTGTTGTAGCCCCTTTCTTAACATACGTGGGCGCATGTGTTCAAGTCCTCGATTTCTGCCTGAAATATCGATGGGATTCGACCCAAAGCCCTCGGTAAGCCGAATCGAGGGCCAGTTTTAGATCAGTCAGTGAACCAAACTATTGAGGAGCATTGTAACTGCCTGATCTTTGCTTCAACATCATGGCGGCCATAGATGACCACTTCAATCGTTGACTCGAGGTCGCAGTTAGTTATTATTTGGTCTTTAGGCATATATATGACTCTTTCGCACATAGTGTTGTGGATATTAAGGTCTCCGTTAAAGTGTTCGTATTTTGAAGTAGCTGTCTGGATTATTCTTAAGGCGTCTTATGCAGCTTCCCTTTTCACGTGCAGCTACAGAGGTGTTAGGTTTAGCATGGCCTCTATTGCTCCAGTAGGGCACGTGTTCATAACCCTTGTAATACCCACACATGCCTTTGAAATTTGCTGAGCTTTGTTTGAGTTGTGATCTCTGCTGTCTTTGTCCACCAGACCTCGGAACCATAGGTCTTATCACCGTTATGAAAATCCAATATATCATCTTGGAGTGCAAAACCCAACTTCTGCGAAATAGTCTACGGCAGGACTATATTGCCTTTATTGCTTTGGCGGTGATGTTATCTACATGGGTTTTCCAGTTAACCCTCTGATCAAAAGTGAGGCCAAGATATTTAACTGTGTTAAATGAGTGTCTCATTCATTGTTGGTGCCTGAAGGCCTTGTAAATGGAACAATTACAGTCTTGTTGAAGTTGATGGTGAGGTCCTCATAAGCACTATGTATTTACTTTTCGAAGGGTTGTTTGCATGCGATTAGACACCGTGTCGTCATGCATAGCCTTGTATGTCAAAACCGTCATTTCATAACACTGACATTAGTTCATCGACAACTAGTGACCACAGCAGAGGCGATAGTACCCCGCTGTGTATCATCCCTTTACTGCGAACACAGTTGCCGACTCATCACCAATATACAGTGTCATATTTGAGCATAGCTAGGATCCATGTGGATGTGGAGGTATCAGTTCCTCTTGCACTAGTGACCGTATCTATGGATTCGTAGGAGATGTTGTTAAATGCACCTTCGATGTACAAGAATGCACCTATAGCCATTTCTTTGTTTGCTCTTCTCTATTACACCTGTCAGTGTGTGAAGGGCATTTGTAGTTGTTTTGTCTGCTTGGTAGGCAAATTGGTGTTTGTGAAGGGAAAAGCACTGGAGCGCTATTCTCCTAATATTTCTGTCATTTGCACCCTCGGATTTGAACGGCTTAAAGCCATTGATCGCCCATGTTATTATGTTTGAAGTGAATATTGTTTGGGTGGGTCTTTACTGTAAATTTCGTGGGATCCAGTGGGCTTCTAAGAGTACAATTGATACTGGTAGAGCTACGTTCTTGATGGAACGAGATATGTAAATTCAATGGGATAAAACACTTTTTTAAGTTCCATAATATTTGTTTTATTTTCAATTAGATTTGTACTTTGAAAATGATCAGGAATGATCGAAACACGTGTCAGGCAACTTAAAATAAAAATATTATGGATCTTAACAAGGGTTTTACCCCATTGAATTTCTAAGAGTACTCTTAGACTTTCTTATATGGCTCCAGTGTATTCGCCGTTGGACTTTTTTAATAGTACAATACCATTCGTGTGATCCCTCAGGGACCTTTTGGAGGCAGAAAGTCTTCCCAAGTTTTCTTTTTGGATTTTCTAATCTCTTTAGTGCACTCTGTGATCTATACTCCTCCCACTCTGTGATCTATACTCCTCCTCACTGTCCGGATGCTTTGGCCCAATTGAAAGTACGCCCTATTTTGGCTTTTAGGCTAGCGAGTTCGTTGTTCAACCAGGTCACTTCCTTAAGGACAGCTCTTTGCTTTAATGGACGACTGCTTTAAGCGATGTTGACTACATCTTGCAAGTGAGTCAAAGCTACTTCTAGTTGTTCGACTGTTTCGATAGGATTCAGTGGTCCCGCAAATTCCGATGTAAAGCGCTGTTGGTAGGCCTCCCAGTCGGTATTTTTGGGATTTCACAAACAGTGAAATTAATGTGACCAGCATTATTAATTAGTTGCTTATTTACTTCAGATATGAATTTAAACATTTCTTTTCTTTTAAGGGAAATTATCCATTCTATGCACATTCGATCTTAAAGTTGCGTGTTTTAAAGTTGCTTCAGTAAGGATTTTTTTAGTAATTGTACTTTGAGAAAATCAATGGTATCTTGATTAAACTGTATTGTTACTTGTCGATATATTTTATTATTTTTAGAATAGTCATTCGGTATATTTTTGGATTTCTAAGAAACTTCTTTAAAACTTTTTTCTGGGTTTATTTAGCGGGAAATGTAGTAGTGTCTTCCTCGAGATTAAACCTGGATTTTTAACCGCTGGGTGCCTAATTAATAAATCACTTTTATATTTTTATCTTTTTTTTTGGGCACTGTTACCATGTTAGGACATTTAAATAAACATTCAAACAAAAACAGTTTGACATGAGGAACTTTGCAACACGAAATTCTCTCGTCGAATGTCCTGTGCACCAAACTAAATAGTACCTATAATATGAAGTGCTATAACGTTAGAAAGTAGGTGTCAATTGGTATTCATTCGAGACAATATGAACGCCCATCGATATGCGGATAATAGGACTTCACATTCTTCCGTTTCTTTGGCAGTTGGACTTACCCTTCTAGCAAGATAATGCTCGTCTTCATGTTGCAAGAGTTTCTATGGACCGATTTGTGGTGGATAATGCCGATATCTTCTCATTGCCACCACGTTCAACTGATCTTTCGCCCATTAATTGTATGAGACATTATGGGGAGAAGACTAAAGAAATTAAAGCTCCCACAGACTCTGCAAGCTCTTGGATACGAATAACAACTTTCTTGGGATGCAATATCACCTCAATGGATTATGATTACTACCCTACTACTACTAGAATTGATGCTACTAATACTAGGATAGTATGTAACCAATAGAAGCAAACCCAACCCATTGCCAATAGAACAATATTTATTTTTGTTATTTTTCTTTCAAATTGTAATCAATTTCTATCTTTAAAAATAGCTACACGTTTGTGCTAAATTTAGATAACAAAGTTTCTACCCCTTCTTGGTATTGAGATTGCTATTTCATGAGGTAATTTATAAGAAAATTATTTAGTATAATAATATTGTTTCTATAAAGGATTTGTAAAAAGTAATAGTCACTCGTTCGCAAATTCTATTATCTTGAATGCGAGCACTCGAGAAATCAAAAATTTAATTATAGGAATCGTTTAATTTAGTTTTCGCTCAACTATACAGGCGGTTTGAAAATTCAATTTGGCATATAATCCCAGCAGAGAATTTCGGCGAAAATAATATGATATTCCACACAAACACTTTATTCGCAAAGCACACTCCAGTGTATTGCACTGGCCTAGAAAAGATCTTAATAAATCTCGCTAATATCGCCCCGGAACAGCCCCGCCCCGCTCGTTCGTTCCCCCCGAAAAGGGGCGGTTGCGCTGTCGTGTTATAAACTAAACATAGAGGGGCGGGCGCGGCAGTATATTTTAACGCATTCAACTGGTGTTTTTATCACTAAATTATCGCGACGGGGCGCACGAATTACATTTAAAAACAGCGGGGGGCGCGCGGCTTAATCATCCCCCGAACCGCCGTCCCGACGAAATCGTCTCGTAAAAAAAACTTTACCTTTTTAATGCCGCCTAAAAATTAACGTATAAAACATTACGGACGGTAAAATTCACTTTTAATTGCCACCGATGTAAAAAAAAAAACCGGCAATTCGTCCGTTTTGACTGGTATTCGGAATTACGTATACACAAGCCCTTTCATCCCTTTATCATCCGATGTTGGTATCTAGCAGATTAAGCGCGGGTGATTATGCATGTTTCGCCAGTGCATAACGCCCCTATTTTCGAGCCAATTTATGGAGCCGTGGTCAATATTGATGAATGGATCAGCGACTTAAAAGTGAACCGATCATCAATCATTTCCGGTGAAATAAAAGGCCTCCCGACTATCTTATTGAGATTTATGTGGGCCCGTTCGCCGGAATGAATTATTTACTAACATTATGTTCTTAGGTTTCAATCACCGCCGCAAACACCGGTGAAATTAATGATTTTTATATCAGCCCATTGAGGGAAACGGAAAATACAGGAGTTTATTAATCACAGTTTATGGGTCGAAAAGGAAGGGGTTACTTAATTCAAGCCAATTTTTTTTACCACGCCAGTAGAAATTTCGATTTATTTTTACTAATTTAACAGTATGATTACATTTTTTTCTAGCGTCTTTCTATTTCTGACAAAAATGTTGTATTGCTTGGTCAAAAAATCATTAGGAACTTTAAATTATTCATTTAAAGTTCCTGATTCAAGATGTATTACAAATTGATGGTTTCAAGCATTAAAAAAAAAACATTATCTTAAACCTCAACTCCCTTTGTTTTTTTGCTTAATTTTTTGGGAAAAATTATGTAATTGATAATTCACATGCAAGTTTTATAAAATCGAAGCATTCACAAAATTTTGATTTTTGTTTTGTTTTTTTGAGCGGCATCGACTACTAGGGCCATTAGCCGCTATTATCTTTTTTTTTCATCTTTGTAATAATAATAATACCCGCCTAGTTGGTGTAAAAAGCCAACTAGCCTCTGCTTTGTTAAAAGATTCGAAGTTTATGTGTTTCGGGTTACTACGTACAGACGCTTCGTATCGCAAAGCGAATCGAAGACGTCTGTACTTTAGCGGTAGTAACCCGGAATCACAGCAGAGACTATTCCTTGGTGTGGTCCTAAAAGCTCCTGTAGCGTAACGAATACCTGCATAATGTATCGAATCTAGGACTTGCAACCACGAATTACGAGCAGCGGAATATACTGCGCACCCGTAGTCAAGCCTGGACAGAACCAGAGCCTGATATCTCTCTGCTCGCACCCCAATTAATGTTCGAAAGGCACCTAATTAGATTAAGTGCCTTTTTACACCTTGTTTCAAGGTCATTAATTTGGGGACGGAATGACAGAGTCCTGTCGAAAATAAGTCCTAGAAATCGATAACTGTCGACACATTGAATAACAGAACCATTAATGCGTAGACTAGGCTCCCTGTGTGGTTTTCTCAGACGACAAAAATGGACACACGCCATCTTTGTCTCTGAAAAACGAAAACCGCACGAGCCAGCGTCTCGAACGATGTTATCAATGCTTCTCTGCAATTGCGTACATATAGCCGGGATGGACATACAGGCATGTTTTTACGGGGGTACATACGGAAGTTGCAATATCATTTACCGCAATAGAGAAAATGGTTACACTATTGGTAGAGCCCTGCGTTTTACCGTTTTCTTGTACGTGGAGAGAGGAGACGGAATATCCTACACGTACTCGAAAACTCCGGTGCGACAAGAAGGACTGGATGAATAAAGGCAGACGGCCTCTCAGTCCCCACCGATGCAACTTCCTAAGAATGCCATGACGCCATGTCATATCATAGGCTTTTTCTAGATCGAAAAACACCGCGACAAGGTGTTTTCTCTCTAGAAAAGCGTTTTGAATGGCATTCTCTAAACGGATCAGATGGTCAATAGTGGAATGACGTTTCCTAAATCCTGACTGGGAGGGCACGATCAGTTCTCGCGACTTGAGAATCCATACCAGTCGGCTAGTGACCATTTATTCAAAAACTTTACTCAAGAGGCACAATACTTGCTTCTCTCCATAGCTCCGGATATTCCCCTTTCTCCCATATCATGTTGAAAAGTGATAGAATATGGGTTTTCGAAATATATGAGAGATTTTCAATTATTTTGTATGGGATATTATCCGGGCCAGGAGAGGAGTCATTGCTAGACCTAAGTGCCTCCTCAAACTCTTCCATTGAAAATGGATGGTTGTATGTAAGATCCGAATCTGTGCGAAAGTCTAGTGGGGCTTCTAGTTCATTTTTCCTACGCAAGAATTCAGGTTGATAATTGGAAGAACTACTAGTGCTGGCGAATTGGACTGCTAGGACTTCCGCTACATCACAAGGCTCGGTTATCATGTTACCCCCATCACAAATGCATGTGATGGATGGTAGCCTTTGTCCGCGGATAGCATGTACCTTTCTCCAGACTTCCGTGACTGACGTGTCACTCTTTATTGAATTCACGTAGTTCTTCCAAGAGTCGTTTTTCGACTCTAAAATCTTGCGGCGGGCTACGGCCCGCTTACGCTTAAAAACGACAAGATTTTCTTGTGTAGGATTTCGTTTATAAATATTAAACGCCCTTTTCTTCTCTGCGATAACTCGACTAACCTCAACGTTCCACCACGGGACGGAGGATTTATTAGTCGAGCCAAAGGTACGTGGTATATACTTTTCTGCTGCTTGAGTAATGCTGAGATTAATACTAGCAAGAGTGGAACTAATATCTTCGGAATTGTTAGGTAACGTGATTTCGTTACGGAACTTGTCCCACTCTGCCAGATCCAGGCGCCAGCGCCTGGATCCGCTTTGTGTGGCCCTCGGATTAATGGATGATAAAACGATCGGAAAGTGATCGCTGCCATGTAGATCATCGAGGGCCTGCCACTGAAGACGCGTGGCGAGAGTGGGCGAAGATATTGCTAAATCTATTGCTGAGAATGTACCGTTGGAAGCGTTAAAATGCGTTGGTAGTCCGTTATTTAAGAGTATCCCTCCCGTGATATCGAGCACTTCCTCGATATACTTGCCTCTAATATCGAGACGAGAGGATCCCCATAACGGACTATGTGCATTGAAATCTCCCAGCAATAGATATGGTCCAGGTAATTGCCTGATCAGATCGACTATCGGGTTACGCTTCCAGTTGCCAT
The DNA here is from genome assembly GCA_963969525.1 of Ontholestes murinus. Taxonomy (NCBI): domain Eukaryota; kingdom Metazoa; phylum Arthropoda; class Insecta; order Coleoptera; family Staphylinidae; genus Ontholestes; species Ontholestes murinus. The sequence continues at coordinate 17,675,731 of OZ018393.1, forward strand.
CTGGGAGGTAAACGTTGCATATCGTCAGAGCTATCGGCGCTTTGATGATACATGCTACGGCCTGAAGAACAGTTTTAATGGCAGTTGCGTATAGATACATCCTTCCCGTATTAGTATGCCTACTCCCCCCCTTGATCGATGGCGTGGGGCCACGTCTTCCCTAAGGATGTTGTAGCCCCTTAACGAGAACTGTTGTTCTGGTTGAAGAGGGTTTCCTGTAGGCACACACAGAAAGGATTGTATTTGCGCAGATATACGATATGCAACCATGGCAATTCCACTGGACTATTTGTTCCAACTCTTTAAAAATGAATAAAAGTTAAGGCAAAGACAACGATAAGGACAAAACATTTAAAAAATTAAACAATACGTGGACTTTAAAGATAGATTAAAAAGACATTTTCCGGTGTTGAGAACCGGAATCAGTCACATCTTGACCAAGATTAGGCCCCAAATTTGCAACCTTTTGTTTTCTGGCCTTTCCTTTCGGCCAGCCTACTGGTCTTTTGGCCTGCTGCACTATCTGTTGTTTTTCACTCTCTGATTCAGAGAGTGATTTCTGTCGTTTACAGGATAGTAACCTCCCTTCATCTAGGGAGGTTTTTGAAGTTGTTTCCAGCGTCAGAACTTGTGGCCGCTGGAATAGTATTGCTCTTCTCCGCTTTGGAGAAGAGATATGTAGCTTCAGATGCTGAAGCTGTAGATGCACCTGACATCTGCTTTGCAGTTTCTGCTAAAACTGCTGATTTATTTTTATTACTTATTATGACACCCAATGACTTTTCGATTGATTCTCCTACCAATCTAGGAATTATTGGTCTTTTTCGGAGATTAATTGTTCTGTATGTGAACGTTTAATTGCTGCTTGTGCGTATGATACATTCTCGGTAGGAGCTTTCGGTGGGGTTAGTTTTTTCTTAGCCTTAAAATAGCTAATCTTCTCACTAGTTCTTAATTCTTGAACGGATTTTTCAAAAATTAGCGCCGGACAGTTGTTAGATCTTACTGAGTCGTTACCTCCGCAGTTGATACATTGAAATGGTTCTACGCAATCCGTTCCTTCATGGACAGGTTTGCCACAGGGAATTCTCCTTATTTCAATTACATTGTGCTTCTTTAAGTCATCTAAAATCTCTTCATCGCTGCACGACACCAGATCTCGACAATACACAATCCCTTTAACATAATTTAATGACTTATGTACAGTTGCCTCGACATCAACATGTAAAAACTTCTCAAGCTTCATTAGTTTAAGCGCCTGTTTAACTGTCTGTGCTTCAATCATGAGCCCATCTTTGATCTTTTTAATACTAGTTACTTTTCCAATAGCTTGCTCAATAAACTTTGAAATAGCAAAGGGGTTTACTTTGTCAAAGTTCAATCCATCTTGCCTTTTCACAACAAAAAAACGGGGCACATGAGCCACCGCTTTTTCTTTAACATTTTGGGTTCCCAGACGCCGCATCATTTTTTAGTGAGGTTAATTCCTCAAGGGGTTTTTTTTTAATGAGGTTGCCATGCGGTTCCCACGAATTTTGATTTTTTCTTAATTGTTAGACTTTTTGTTGTCCAAGTTCTGATTTTCAAGTAGTATAAAATCTATATTAGTTCTTAAAAGCGGTAACTCTATGATACATTTAAAATTATTGTAAGAAAGAAAACAACTAACTTTTTTATATCACTTTTTTTAATAAAAATTTCAAAAAATCGTTTAAATACGTTTAGTATAAATAAAATGAAAATGAAATCACAACGATTTATTTTTACTTACTGATAAACTATGATATAGTTGTTATATTAACAAAGAAAAGCATTATATTTTATTTATAATAAATAAACCCTTTCTTTGTTAATATCAAATTTAATAATTTGAAAATGTAGGACAAAGTAAACGCCTCTAGCATCAAACAACTAAACTAAACATAATTTTCTGTCATTCGAGGAATACCGTGAAAGAAAAACGCGGCGCATTCACCATTTATTAATATTTCTCTCTTTATATTTTGTTACATTTTTATAAATAACGAAGTAAATTATTATACTAAATTTTTCTATAGGTATCTGTAATTCTTTATAAATCAAAATTTTATATATTATTACTTCATACTGAAAGATGAAAATGTAAATGAAAACTAGGTGCATAAAATTTTTAACAAACAAAAATTATATGTTTTTATTTTAGTTTCCTCTATTTACATAACGCTCAAAATTAATTAATTAATTAAATTATACTTATTATTACTAGCACTACGTCCTAAAGCAACAAGCATTAAAAAAAAACTGGTATGTATACACTCGGCCGACTAGCAGCTCTCTGGACATATGAATTTTATTTGCCCAACAACAAAAACTACGACCCGAGCCTCTGCCTAGAGAGGCGAATTCTTTAATTAAATTATTCCAAGTTAATTAGGATAATTAATTTATTATATGGGCGATTTTAATTAACGTTTTCCCAGATTTTCTTGGGGCCGCGCCACGCCACCACTCTCTCTCTCTGTCTCTCTCTCTTCTCGGCCTTCTCGTTATTATTAGTTTCCCTCGCCTCTCGTTATCTCCTTTTCGGAGATATTGAAGTGGACGATATTTAAGTAAATTAATTTCCACGTTATCTCGCTGAAATATTTTTGATACGATGCTGTCTGAGCACACAGCCTCCGGGGCCCCGCACACTCCGGCTACCCTCTCAAAATTAAATGAAAACAAACACCCTCTCCACCACACTTAGTAGCATGGCACAAAAAAAAACCGCCACCGCCACCGACGCCACGAATTCCCGTGAAATTATCATAAGGGAATTTGCGAAATTAACTCAAGTTTTAATAATACACACCTCCTTTATGCAAAGTCTTTGTAAGTTAGTTAAGTGACGGTGACAGTAAACTGTTTTTATTGAAGAGAATATGAATTAATATATGAAAATTTTACTTGGATATGATGAAAGTATGTGTTTATATAATGATAAAATAACCTTATCGAGTTGAATTTTATCATTACTAAATTAAGCCACATAAATAAGTCTCTTAATCCAACTCCTCTTTGAAGTGTACCAAGTCATCTTAATATTCCAACTAGCCCTTGCCAAATTCTTATAATCAAGAATGATTTTTCACCCGAGCGTTATTTACCAATATGCTTTTTACTATCATATTTTTTTATAACATAAAGCTTATTGATGAACAATTAAATTTGGTGAGGTAAATTTAAGAAGTAAGTAAGACACTTGTTATGTTCCATAGGTTTATTCTCAGTTGACTGAAACGTGTTTCGATCGTTTCCGATCATTTTCAAAGTTTAAACTAATTAACGAATTTTAGAAGTGATTCATGTTCAATTTTCGACACAAAAAATGTGTCTTACTTCATCAAATTTGCATCAAGAGTGTAGCGGAACAAGTATCAATTACCTAACATCTCAACGCCTTATCTATCAACCAAAGTATCAATTATGATAAAAAAATTAATACAAAAAGAAGGATTCATTGAACTATTATAGAAATAAGATTAATTGTTATGTATGTACCTTATGTCATTAATATTATTGATGACGCTAGCAAGATGGTGCTCCCTTCAACTGTAACAGTTATTTTATTCTACTTATCTTAGACAATATATACGAAAACTCTAGTATTCCATAGAGAAACCGATATTACGTAGTATTAGGAAACGAAATTAATTTACAAAGTGAATCAGAAAGTTTATTATTCGTCAATGCGTAGGAGGAACTTTATTCCGGCCTCAAGCCATCAATTACACTAACTAATACATTTTCTTCTCTTGTTTCAGGTAAGCGGCAGCCAATAAATCCCAAGAAATAACACAGCCGACCGTAAGTTCCACACTCGCACACTAAATTCCCATTTCTTCCGTAATTATTTAATACAGTTGGCAAAATTGAAATTATAGAACGCGATAAATCACGGGCCAACAAAGTTTGGGCGTAAACACTCGCGGCTGCATTTCGGAAATTACAGGAAACTCCTAATGGTTGGGTTCGCAGCCGCGCTTACTACATATCGAAAAGGTAATTTGTAGTATTGGCTTCGATTTTCTTTTAAAACGCCCAATGAATTTATTATTAATTAATAGTGATAAAATTAATTTAGTTATTGATAAACGATGCTGGGCGTTATTGTGTTTAATCAATTCCTTTGTTAGTAATAACAAATTGCAATTAAACTTTAACGTGGGACGTGCATTAAATATTTCCCGTTTCGAATTGAATAAACAAACCGACTTTCCAACTTTAGTTTGTGTTTCATTTTGCCGGGACGGAAAAATCGGATTGCGGGCGCTGTTGAATTAATTCGTGAAATATGCATTACTGCGTCGACATTAAAATTATATTAAATTAGCTTTATTACCAATCTTTGACTGAAAATGTACGTTTAGTTAAACCGTAGTATAATGATTTTGAAACCAAAATAAATAAAAATGTAGGGGAATATATTTACACACACTTATAAATGTGATTAATTAATCATATAATTAATTATATAGCTTTTTTAAAATTACATGTTCTATCTATAATTCATTTATTTTTTCTATGACAAAATTAATGCGAAATCGATGTAGCGACTCTTCTTTAATGGTTCGTGAACTTTTACAGGGCCGTAAACAATTTAATTATTATTAAATATGTGTTGTGTACAATTTCAAGGATTTTAGAGGCCGTTACACCGTGCTGTTTTTATTTTTACTGCCGCGAATAAAAATGTGACCACTTTAATTGTGCCTTATTTTTTTTTTTTACAATCCTGGTCGCGCCCACGGAAAGAAAAACAAATGTTTGTTGCGTTGTGTAATTAGTGTGAGGCACGGTTTTATCTCGAATTACCAGAGTCTGATAAATTAGCTTGAAGACGGTGGAATTTCGTAACACGTTGCGTAATCAATCGGTTCAGGGATAAAAGACCGCCCGAGAGTGAATCTGACCTTTTAAAGCGGTTTGGAATTAAAAGCGATTCAAGGATTATGCATTGTTTCCGGATTTTCGGATTAATCAATGGTACAGAACCAACGCTGATAGCTAAGGAGATTTATAAGGATAATTATCAATTAATTGCGTTTGATTTGATTTAATTTAATTTTTTAATTCAATGTCAAATGTGTTACAAGGCTTTATACATTTTGAGAATGTTTAATTGGTTCTCAGTTCTGTAGATCTGATGCTACTTGACCGTCTCAATGAGCCTTCTACAAAGGGACTATACATACAGTACACCATAGTTTCACATGTAGTGTGGCGCACCGTCTTGTTGGAAAAACATGTTTTCCACATCAATTACATCCAATTCGGGGCAGAAAAACTCCGGTAACATTTCGCTATACCGCACAACATTAACAGTTAGCGCATTTTCAAGGAAATACGGACCAATCACTTCGCTGGCCCAAAATGCGCACAATTACTCTCGGTGGATGCATTGGTTTCTCGAGTATCACATGAGGATTGTCAGTACCCCAAATCCGACAGTTTGGCTTATTCACGTATCCATCGAGTTGAAAATCTGCCTTATCTGAAAAAATGATTTTCTTCGAAAAATCCGCATTAATTTGATGTCTCTTGGCTTGATTTCTTGCACCAATTAAACATTGTACCCATTCAAATGCAGATCTTTTACCAAAATTCGTTGCATAGTGCTTCTGGAAATGTTTAATCCCTGACCACGATGCCGAATGGAAGTTCCTGGATTCTCGGCCACAGATTCCTTTACTCTGGCTATATTTTCGAGTGACTGACAAGGATGACGACGAACGACGACGAACGACGATGAGCGTAAATGTGGTATCAAAATTTTTAATTAAAAGCCTCACTGTCGATTCATTTGGGGCATTATTGCGACCGAAAACTTGAAGTAATTGGCGAACTGTTTTCGTAAAACTTTCACCATTTTCGTAATCTATTTTTACAATAATTAAACGTTTTTCGTTTGAATATATCTTCATATTCTTAAATCGAGTGGTCTGTCCGTAACAACTGTCAAAAAAAATTATCGTACAACTCGTATAAATTTAAATCCGGCGCTCTTGTTGGGACACCCTTTGCAGAGAAGACTTATGTTTTTTAGTCCCTGAAATAACACCGCCATCTCTGCCCAGGCTCAGGAACGTTTTCTGTTTATTAACTACATTGTATTTGAAGCTACTGCTCAAATCGAACCCTGACGACGGTTAGTAGGAGACGATGTTGAAACTTTTACAGGAACAATGATGCTATTAGTTCTTTCGATATTTCTTTTATACATTTTCTTGGTGAATTGTCTCTAGGGTTTTATAAATTATAAGTCTCCACCTTCATGTAATTTGTGTTAGTGAATAAGTTCCTTTCATCTCATCTAATACATCCACCCCGTCCCAAAACTGTTGTAGTAATGGGTTTTCCAATAAGAGGTTTCATTTTGATATTTAAATAAAAACGAGTATATTCTAAGAGAAATCAGTGGATATTTATTTCATTGTAAAGGGAAAAGTATGCCATTAACGATGGAAAATGATATCTGCCACAACTACGGTTGTAACACCATATCCATTTCATGAAATTTTCCATCACCAATTCGCACATTTGAGGCTGTATGTCCTCGATATCTTCACGAATTCCATCTTTAAGGTCTTGAATCGATTGTGGAGCATTGGCATAGACCTTATGTTTCACGTGGCCCCATCTTTAAGGTCTTGAATCGATTATGGAGCATTGGCATAGACCTTATCTTTCACGTGGCCCCAAAGAAAAAAGTCTAAAGGTGTTAAGTCACAAGATCTCGAGAGCCAATTGTGATCACCTCCTTGCGAAATAACACGGCCAGGAACATTTTTTTTGCAAAATTGAGATTTTTCGTTGCTTGTGTAGCACGTAGCGCCGTCTTGTTGAGAATAAACGTCTTCCACATCAATATCTTCCGATTCCGGCCATAAAAAATCATTAATCATATCTCGATAGCGCAATCTATTCACCGTAACAGTTGCATCAGCCTCATTTTCGAATAAGTAAGGTCCAATCACAGCGCCAGTCCAAAAGCCCCAACAAACAGTGACACGATGAGAATGAAGAGACTTTTCAATAAGCATTCTTGGATTTTCCGAGCCCCAAATGCAGCAATTCTGTTTATTCACGTAGCCTCCGAGATGAAAATGGGCCTCATCACTGAAGATGATTTTTCGATGAAAATCCGGATCATTTTGATGCATTTCAGGGACCCAATCAGCAAAGATACGACGTTGCTGCTGATCGATCGATCGGAGTTCTTGTGTTAACTGAACTTTAAAAGCCTTTAAACCTAAGTCTCTTTGCAAAATACGGTGTAATGTCGTTTTTGGAATGTCTAATTCCAAAGATCGACAAGGAATAGACAAACCTGGGTTTTCTTTATATTCTCAATTGTTTTTGAGCGACGCCCACGGTTTCGATTCTTCACATCACTAAGTTGTCCCAACAGCTCAAATTTTTTAACCAGTTTTACTATTGCTGACCGGGAAGGTGCTTCACGACGACCCAAAAGTGCTTTAGTTTGGCGAACTGTGACTGCAAACATTTAACCATTTGTGTAGTGGTTTTTAACAATTTCAATGCATTTTTGAATCGTGTATCGTTGCATTTTTACTAATGGCGTAGTTTTTACTTGTCAAATGTCAAAAGATGACAGTTGCAGAAGTGACAGCTGCCCAGATAGCGGGCTATTCAAAATGAAACCTCTTATTGGAAAACCCTTTACATTATAAATTCAGGTTTGGCTTTATAAAATTATAAATCGATGGCGACTTCATGTTGTATGGTGAAAAAATTGTAATTTTTGGAAAAAGGCAAAACTGCTTGGTGATACTGATCTATTACATGTCATATTTAGTGTTTTTGGTTAGTCATTGGTTGTCTAATAAATCTAAATTCAGATGAATGGACGAAAACCAATTGTTAACGTTTCGTCTTGAATTTATAATGTGTTGAATAATACGTAATACTTCAGCATGAGAACTGTTTTCAACTTGATATTCCACGTCCACTAATCTAACGCAATATTTTGTTTCTCAAAGCAAATCATTATATACCATATTGCGTTTGTAGAGGCAAAAGATGTCAAAAGCAACATCTACTAAGCATGCGTCAAGCACTTCGTCAATTTCACCTCCACCGACACTGAATAACAGCAATTGATAAAATTGTCAGCTAAAAATCTTACTGCTGCAATATTATAGTTTTTCTTTCCATATTCTCTGGTATAAATTTCATCAAGTCACAAAAATACTTTAGCAAATACCGAAAACGATTTATTCTCATTGTTAGATCAAGTATTCAATCACTGGGCCGCAATCTATCCACAGGTCACAAAGTTTGTGCGAGATGCTTCATGAATTCCACACAGAAATAGAAGACCTGGACAAGCTTTGAGTTCCACAATATCAGTAGTAGCTGCATGTCATGATCTTAAGTAAATATATATTTTTGTGCATCCGACAACTTTTCCAACACTTATCTCAAATGGAAAAGTTATAATGTCTAAATGCAACTTTGAACATTACTAACTGCCTCCTTTGGGGGATATTGTGCTGTTAGGAAATATCCTTCCTCGTTAATTAGCCAAGTGCTAAAAGTGCTGATAACTATTTTATATTGACGTAACATCTATACCTAAAAAATCAATTACAGGCGGGTACCAGGGTAACGGTTTGTGTGACAGGGATATGCCTTCGTTGATACCGGCTATGGCGAACTTAGGAGTCCCCACATACCCCACTCTTAGTGATGCGAGTCACTCTTGAAAACGTACTGTACATTTGACTTGCCCTGAGGGGTGCGTCGGTTTTTTGGCTATTGTGGGGCGTCTCTCTATAAATGCGAGTTTGACTCGAGTTGTTGCGATTGTGACGGCTACACTGTGTTTTAAATCACCATCGTGTTATTTCGTTTGATGACTTTGTATGGGTAATGTAATCTTTTCCGCATTATCTTTTTCCTGATACATACGTGTGATGCCGTTTTCAAGTCTTTGAATATAAACGGCCTTGTTTTGCTGTGGTTTGAAGTTTGGGTTGGTTTTACGTACCCGATGATCCTATTGAGTCGGGTTGCATACATGCCGTATTCTATCGCTGGTTTGTTCGGGTTACACGTTAGCAATTCTTCATTAAGTCGTAGTGACACTATTGCTGCTGCTGTTGCCCCTATATCTTCTTTTCAGGCAGTCATGATTCCTACCAGGACGACCGGTAGAGATTCAGTCCATTGGTCGCTTTTGTGGCATGTTAGTGCTGACTTTAGGTGTCTGTGGAACCGCTATACTAACCCATTCGCCTGTGAATAGTATGCTGTTGTTCGATGCCTTGAGAATCCTGCAATCTCCTCTAGTTTAAAAAAAAAATGCGACTCTAACTGGCATCCCTGGTCCGTTGTTACTTCAGTGGAGTGTCGAATCTTGATATCCAGTGTGTAAAAAAAACAATCTTGCTACCGAACTGGCCTCCATGTCCGCCATGAGGATGGCCTAAGGCCACCTGGTGAAACGGACAATGCATGTCAGAATGTATTTTTTCCGTATGACTTCGACAGGGAAGCGTATATATGCACATGCTCGAATTTCTCTACTACAGGTGTGTTGTGTCATGAAATTTTTGCTTGGTGACACGCCATTCATTGCCTGCTCCAGGTCTTCAGATCGCATCCTGAGCCACACGAATTTATGCGCTACGAGTTTCGCTGATGCCCTATTGCCGGGATGTGATAGCTGGTGTAGACTGTCGAATGCTAATTTCCTGAACTTTGTCGTCACAAATGGTCGGGCTGTATTCGTCGATACGTCGCAGTAAATCATCGCGTCTTATTCCGGGAAATGTATCTTCCTTATCTGCAGGTTTGTGTCTTTCCTATCCATGATGTGTTTATGTTCTGGGTCCGACTCCTGATCGGCCCCTAGGGCTGCGAATTCTATGCCTGCGGTTATTTGCTCAAGTCTGGTGAGTGCTTCGGCGAATATGTTTTCCTTATATGGAAAACTGTCCGATGTAATCAAGATATCGGAATTACCTTGGCGAACATTTTTCTGGCCACAGTGCTAATGTTAATGGTTAATAAAGATTTCGAAAGTTCGTCCCTCATCATTCCTGATCATCGAGTAAATTGCCAATAACTCTCTATCGGAGGGGGCATATTTCCGCTCGACCAGGGATAGCTTCCTGGATATGAAAGCCAAGGGGTTTTCATATACCTTCTTGCTGTTGCTGGATCACGCCCCCTAACGCGGTGTTTGTCGCGTCGGTTTGATTACTAGCGCTGTGGCTCTGGATTTGCAATAAGTGTTGCCTGCTTGCACTGGGCAAATGCTTCCCGGACTTCGCCAGTCCAGGTGATTGGTTGATTGCTTCATTTCTTTCCTTTTAGTAATTCGTTCAAAGGTACTTGCACACTCGTGGCATTCGGGATAAAACGTCGGTAGAAGTTCATCATCATGTAACTCAGGAAAGAGATTTTTCATCTCCGAATGTACATTTGGCTGGGTTAATTACGATGCCGTTTTCGCTTAATCGCTGAAACAGTTGTAGGGAGTGTTTGGCGTGTTTTTCTTCTGATTTGGATGCCAACAGAATGTCGTCTATGGAAACGTAGTATAATTCGAAATTTCGTAGTATTTCGTCCTTGAATCGCTGGAAGGTCTGTGCTGCATTGCGGAACCCAAATGTCATATAAGGGAACTCAAATAACGCGAATGGTGTAGATATGGCGGTTTTTGAGATATCTTCCTCAGCTACCGGGATTTGGTGGTACGCTTTGACCAAGTCTATCGTTGAGAAGTATTTTCGTCCGTAGAGCTGTTGTGAGAAATCTTCAATGTGTGGAATAGGGTAACGGTTTGTGCGACAGGGATATGTCTTTGTTGATACAGGCTATGGCGAGCTCGGTGGATTTTTCTCATAGTCCCAAAACACCTGCTGCCTGATGAACGATAAAGGGGAGAATTTCTAGCAGTTCTTAGTTGTCTCAGCACTATACGACTCCATTTGGTACCATCTTTACCTGAATAAAAGTTATACCTTCGAATTTGAATTTTCTCATCATCTGATTCTTCAGTGTTCGTGGTATGGTTGCTAATATTCATCCATCATTTTAAAATTAAATTATAAAAAATATATTTGGACTGATCTAAAACTAATATAACAATAATTTGCTCATGTAGTATTTACCTATGTCACTACATTAAAAGCTTTGTATAAAATGATATTATAATATAACTATATTTATTATATTAATAATATATCGATTTATTTTTTGTTCACTCGTAAAAGCTTGCAGACTGACATTTGTGAACTACGCTTACTTACCTTTCGGTCTCAACCACTCTCCGATCATTAGCCGCCATCTTCGCGACACCAGGTGCCATAAGAACACCACCCAAAACCACACTTCAAATAGCGAAGTCAAAGACTCTGAGTGCGGCTTCATTAATATCAAACATCTGTCGGATCCCAGCGGATACTCCCAGAGGTGGAAGTCGCACTTGACTGCTCGGCAAAATGCCTTACAGCCCATTGCGCTTGAAAGCTAGCAACTGATATCCTTCGTTCGACAGGGTGGCACTGCCAAGCTGGAAAAGCTGATTTCTTCGCGATGTGACAATGTTACCAGCCGTAACACATGATGGACAGACGAGATTTGATCTATACGAACCAGCAGCCACCAAAGAATGGATAGGCACTAGTCTTCTAAGCTGAAGAAGAGTCAAAGTTACTTCCGCCATTTGGAATCACAGTACTGATTTGTTTTTACTTGTACAGTGTAAAAGTAAGACTTAGTGCAAGAAAAAATAATGTTATTCAGTGGATTTAGTGAGAAATAGAAAGCTATCAGTGATAAAGTGTCTTTTTTGGCGACTCTTTATACGTGGGTACCAGCGGGTTAAGACTATAGGATACAAACTTGAATAACTTTCTTATTAATCACTTGGTGGTTAAATTTTATTTCTTACAGCACAAAGTTCATAAAATGTAGATATAGTGTTTACTTAAAACTGAAAATTTACAAATCCTGTCCTAGATACGATGCGAATAGTTCCACCAAGTTCTTAACACAGTGACATCTATGAGTAAACGATGGTAGTTGAATGTTCTACCGTATATGAAGGGTACCTCCAAATTTGAGTTCGGTTGATAACCAATATGAAGGAAATAGCAAATATAAAATTCTGTTATTATTATTATTATTATTAGGAAATAGTATTGTAAAAACGCACGTAAAAATGTGTACGGAGATAAATGCATATCCATGCATAGGTTTTGGGTTGATTTGGTCGATTCCATGACGGTCGTGAGGATCTTATAGATTATGACAGAATACCGCCGCTCAAAAAACATTCGCAATGAAGAAAACACCGAGAATGTCAAAGAAATTCTTTAAAGCAACGTCTATTTGCCCATTGATTTTTAACTGAAGATTTTGGAAAACGAAGGGTCTTTGCGCAATTCATGCCACACACTCTGAAAGATGACCAAATATTTTTAGAAGCATTAAAAATATCCCGAAGGAAACCGACAAGAATGTAATTAGCGATGAAACGTAGTATTTTTAATATGAGCCAAAAATAAAACACCAAAGTCCACCATGGAATAGAATAGAATAGAATAGAATAGAAAAAATATGCATGTAGAAGAGCAACATCAAGGCAATGCTGACCGTTTTCTTCTCATCATCTTAGAAGGATAAACCGTGACGCAGAATATTATTAGGTTAGTTCAACAACGATTGTTGGTCAGAATTTCACATGCTCGATAGGAATATCTAGAGCCAGACAACTTGTTTTTGTTGTAAGATAATGACAATCGGATAAAGCTACGTAAATTCTTGACCAAAAAAGCATGACTGTAATCGATCATCCGCCAATACTAAAATTGGGATGCAATAAAATCGTTTCCATACTATCCAGACTATCTAAAAGTCTTCGATCACTATAATCATCAAATGAAATTCTATAGTATGGTAGCCAAAGTCTTTTGGGCCACTAAGGAGGCATCAAAACGATTTTCCTCTCATCGCCAATTTAAGTTTCGAAAAAACTGTTGAACGTTTCCAATACTCTATTGACTCAGAAGAAGTCTAAATTCAATAAACAAGAATAAAAAATCTAAATAATAAACGCTTTATATTTTTTATTAGACCAATCGCAGGACATACTGTATATATTCCTTCTGATAATCTGAATGCAATGTTCCTAATTACAAACAATAGCTGCATTCTTTTGTGATTAGCCTCTAACATACATTATACCGATACGTATCTTCTATTAGTAATAGACTACTTTGTCTTTTATTAGTTTTTTTCCTTTCATTTAAGTTATCCCGTTTGGAGAAACTTTTCCGAAAGACGACGATAACTTTTTCCTACCGCAAACGTCGCGATGTCAAGGATGAGGAGGAGGACGCTGAGGTATCCGGCTTAAAAGGATTCCGCGGAACCGACTTGTAATCCGTTTAAGCGGCTTGTATGCTCTGTTCTAATACGTATATGCCGATATAATTGAAATATTTCCCGGATCACATTTCCCGCAATTCTCTCGACGAGCTCTACTCCAGTGTCTGGATTGGCATCCGGATATGATAAAATACCTGGCCAATAAAATCGATAGACAATAAAGAACAATTAGCCGGCGGTGCCTCGCAGTGTGGAACATATGAAATCTCCCCTTTGGGGGGTTCAACCCTTCAAAAAAAAAGCGGGGGAGGCTCACCCCTTCCGAATTGAAACAACACGTCACCGCGATGACACAAGGGTCTAATATATATGTCAAAGTTAGGCAATCAGAAAGAGATTAGCCCGGAAAGTGACGTGAGCAGAAACGGAAACGCGGCCATTTGTTCTACCTGTTACTTTAGTGGCGTAACTTTTCCTGCCGTGCCGACATTAATTGCCATCCGCAACCGTTCGATCCTTATCGCTTAAAGGTTACAATTACGTTCCCGATGTAACGTGTTGCTTAAATAAATTACACTTCCTAGTATCACGATAAACCGCAATCACTTAATCTATGATAAGCACCGGGCAACCGGCCGGCGGGAATTAAAATTTCAGGTACTTCGCCGTCCGGAAATGCACCCCAATCGGCAATATTTTTCCTACTTGAATACACCGGCAATCGCAATCTAGTAAATGCGCGGATAATCTCGATGCAGCCACTGCTACAAGATATAACTTGTCAACCGCTAACGTGTTATACTACACACGTGCATGGGCGTTGTGTTTGGTATCCAACCTGCACATTGAAGTTTCGAAGGGATGATATTTATATCAGTCCGTATCGCGTCTCTGCAGATCCTAAGCGTTCGCAAAGTGTACGGGTGGAGGTATCTTAATTAAATCAAAACAATATGGCAACGTGAAACCGAAATTAATTTAGCGCCCGGCGCCGGGGGATTTTGGACCTTAGGCCGCGCGCCGGCGACGAATTAGCCCTTCCGCAGGTAATTCATTGTTTGGGGGAATTCTTAACAATAACATCCACTTAAAAACTATTTACGGGAGATTCATTAAATTTCCCCTGATTAATTTAGGCCGGCAATTGACTTCGTGATTAAAGATTTTTGTATCTGTTGCCATTAAAGTTAGATCCTTCAATTGGCGATGGATATCGCAAGGTTGCATATTTCTTGCATTTAGGAATCTAATAGCAGCCCTAATTTCATAACCGGCGGGGTTCTTTATTTTTTTTTTTTAAGATTATAAACAGACAACTGAAATGTATCTGAACATGTTAGCACACATCCATTCGCCAGCGCTCCGCACGGTGCAAACAGGGACTACTTTCAGAATATTCATCATAATTACTAAATGAAACGATTTGCGTCTTTAATTTTTATTTAAACACGCTACATTTATATTATTATTCGCTTCGATTTATTATTATCAATAATGTTTTTCAATGTGAAGATTGCATTTGGTCAAGCCTGCTAAACTACAGTGTATCACACAAACGTACTAAATTATAGATTCCGCAAAGCGTGAAATACATTTGCGCCGTTCAATTGTGATTTTCTTTAATAATCGAAAACAATTATTATTAGTAGACAATAAATAGTTTATGAAATTATTATTAGTACGCATCGCACCAATAATTTAATAAACAGGCAACAGCTCGATCGCATAATCAATTTTACATACAGCGGCGGAGCTGCCGGTCTGAATAGATTTAATGAAATGTAATGTAATTGTAGATTGTATTTATTAGTGTGTGAAATATGCCATTAATTGAATCCCAGTGGAATAATTAAACTAAACGGCGGCACCGCAAAAAGCGAAAAAATAGGCGCAATTAAGTACTGTACTTTTTTTATTCTTCGTAACCCGCGTGAGAAGAGTTTATTGTGGAATTATTGTTTCCCAGGTGTAATTTTTATCACACCCATATGTAATATCATTATTATTAAAGAATTTTTACGACCTAAAAGTTTTTTTTGAAATAGCAAAACAAACTGATCTATTTTTGAAATTAGAATCATAACTTTTTCACAACATTAACTTCAATATTTCTGATAATTTTTGCCCATGAAGATTTATATTATATAATTGAAATACCTAGTCTTTTAATAAGAATTAACCTTTAATTTAGTTCCATTGTAGTAAAAATGAACTCCAAAATAAATCCGAATTTACATCTATATTTATGTATAGCAAAGAACTTTCTGATCTAAATGATTATATACATGGAACGACCAAAAATTATTTTGTTTAATGAGGGTTTTCAGAAATTTTGGAAATAAAAGGTGTGGAATTACAGTTTTGCAACATATTTTTTTGAATTTATATCGACCTTATATTTTACCAAAAATCTGCCTGGAGTGCAATAATCAATGTAAACATAATTGATGATTTAGTCAATTAAACAGTCAATAACACCATGACCATACGTCATCAGATATTTACATACACTAATTTATTTAATACATTTTTGTAATGAAATTTGTTAATTTTTTTATTTTACAGCACCGGGATCGTACTAATTTATTTGAAGGTGCCGCTGCAAACATTCGATCCCAACTAACTGCGAAATGACCTCTTGAAAGTGTCAGTTTAGAGTCGTATTGTTCGGATCGTCCTTCAACACATCGGCGTTGAAAGGTATGCATCTTCGAATCAGCCTCTATACCGTTTCATAGTAGTCTTCTACAGAGCATGGCTTGCAAATTGTATTGGTACCTCTAAAATCTGTACTTCTTCTTGCGATCGGAAACAATACTTATCTCCGATCTGCAACATTCTTCTCTATTGTTTCTATGTTTTCAGTATTGCTGTTCTCTATTTTGATATCTATATCAATGCGTTATAATGAAACCCCTGTGACGTTTCTTGTTTCTTTAGATAAAATACATTTCGAAGAGGTGAAGTGAATTTTATCTAAAGTTCCTATTTAAAATTTTATTTTCGCTACTGTTTTATAAGTTGTTTTTATGCTATCCAAAATTCTTCTTTACCTTGGGCAGTAAATGTATTACTTCCTCGTATGTAGACTTATTCTTCACTACCACTTCTGCTACCTTTTCTTCTACTTCTTCAAAAACTACGTATTATTTCATCTTATTCCATCTTCTGATAATTGTGTCTGCTGTTGTTGTTATGTTAGAATTTTGTAATTGTCTACTATTATTAATAACTTTCTTGACTTGAACTGCATTTTCGTGTAATTATTAGAAACAAAAAATTGAATATTTTCTATCTTTCCTTTTATCAATTATTGTAAAATGTTTTTCGTTGCAAATATATAAAATAGTACTAATTATAAGGTTACGATCAAATAATTTTAGTGAAATAATATTTTTGATAATATACAGGGTGTATCATTCAGGAGAGATAATATATTTAGTTGATGGGAAATCACATTTGTGGTTGAAAACACTTTTTTATGTGGCTCATCCGTATACCAAATGCATATCAGCTTTTATGTGTTCGGCGGCTATTCAACTGGGTCAAAAACAACCAGGGCTGGGAGACTTGCAGAGGAAAACTCACACAATACAACAAAGAAATCCGAAAATCCAAAAGGGACTCGTGGAGGAAGTTCTGTGAGGAGATTAACGATACTCCGGCATGTTCAAGAATCCATAAAGTCCTGGCTAAGGACAGTAGGCTTCCTCAAGAAATCGAAGGGAACCTACACATAAACAACAGAGGAACTATTAACCCTTTGCACTCGAGGCCATTTCCGCACAGGCGAACCAACAACTCGAGCATTTCGGAGTGCTATTTGATAATTGTACTACCTCTAACGTAAATTGATTATACGCACAAAGTAACACATAAAACTTTTATATTTTAATATTTAATGAATCTTTACAGTTCTATTAAGATAATTAAGTAAGCATTAGTCCTTGTAATTTTGCTTTGTATGATATTTTATAAAGCAATCGCCGAGATGTACGCCCGGCTTCTCGGAGCAAGTATCACAATAGTATGTCGTTTGTTGTCTTTTGCCATGTTTAGTTCTCTGAGAGCAGATTTTGCAATCCTTCCTAACTCTTGTTAGTATGATATGCAGCTTTCCATCTAAGCGGATGTCTTCGGAATCCGAGGTTGAAGATCAAGCACGTGTCTGACGAAAATCTTTGTCGAGCTAAGGTTTTCACATACCGCAAGTGAGTAAGCAGCTATTCTCCTCTCTGCTGTTTATTCATTTTATAAAGTAAATATGAATCTATTGAACAAATTTCCAGACCCCCAAAAAACAGTTTCCGACACCATTTCAAGGATATTCGTAAGAAACAATACGTTGCGACTAATTGATCTGCACGATCGACACCACCCGTATGTTTTATATAATTTATTACAACACTGGGCTTCTTGATGGTAACTTCAACGCCACCTCGTAAGATTCTTCTCACAGAACTCATTCCTGCATTATTCCAATTCGTCAAGCACGTGACAACTCTCTTGTCTTTCCATGACAAAACTAAGGTATTTCTTTTGCGGAATGCTACTGTTGATTTTGTACCAAATTTTGTTTTTTTTTTATTTGGGTTGGCAAATGCTTCTTATTCGTTAGGATTGTTCCTGTCAAGTGGCATTTCAATTTGAGTAACTCCTCAGCCAAGATAAAGCTAGTGTAATACCGATCAGTAAACATATGGTGTCCTTGGCTACGAGGTACTTCTTCCAGGAGCATCGTATAAAGGTGTAGCGGTATTCTTGCTGATATAGGAAGGTCGGGCCTCACCAAATTCTCCGTAGTAAGACTTCCATAATAAGGAAGAATACCACAAATATAGCCAGTATTTGAGTCGGACATTGTGTAAACTCTTATACCCCATTTAGTTGGTTTTTTCGGATTATACGTAATAAATGAAACCCGACCTTTGAATTTGATAGTAGACTCATCTACACAAATTTCTTCTCCAGGTATAAAATACTTCAAAAGTTTGGAATTGATATATTCAAGAAAGCAGCTTACAAGCTGCAAACGTGTTCTTGGACCTATGTCTGTTGTTGGGATTGTTTTTAGGTGAAGCATCCAAAAATTCTGGCTGAATCTGTCTAGTAAATATTTTTGAATAAAAAGGAATGTAACTGACATCATTCCGTGACCAATACTCTTGCAAATTCGCCAACGGCATTGTCCCCATATTTACTATGACTCCAATAAATGCCCACATTTCTTCAGTGGTCACATCTATCCAATTTCGCCATATCGAGTACGGTAATGGCGTCTTGTTCTCCACCTTTCTTCCAGCGTAACTATTTGTTTCAGTAACTATTTCATTCACTAGTTCATCGGTGAATAACAGTTTGAAAAAATCCAATGGTTCTTTCTTGTCTACATCTATATGCGGTCCTACAGGAGCATTGCCGGCTATAAACGGTATTCTCGAGGGTATTTCTTCTGATTATGTACAACTAATCCATTCAGAAGTGTCGGATAGTGGATCATCTGCAGCATCATTATCACTGTCACCTTCACTGTCAATTATTCTAATCTTTCGTCTTCTTACACCTCTTACTTCATCAGTATCATCATCACTGTTTGTGTTCTCTCTATCGTCAAGCTCTTTATGTATAGCTGTTCTTTCATCGTTTAGTACCTCTAAATCAAACTCATCTTCACTCGAGCTTATTTCACTACCACGTTCCATGGTAATGGGGGCAGAAACTTCAACTTTTCTAGAATGCTTGGCAAGGCTGCCAAATTCGAACTGAGGCCGAAAATGCAGTCCGGTTCGTGGTTGTGTACTAATAGCAGATAAATAAGTCTTATGTTTTTTTAAACGAATATCATTTTACACTTCATCACATGACTGAGAAAAAGCGGGAACCACGCGCTGAAAAACACAAAATGCAGCGAACGGAGTGGTGAGCGACAGTCACCGCTCGAGTTGTGGCATGAAACCGCATGCTGAGTGAGACTCACCTCTCGAGTGCAAAGGGTTAAAAGTCCACTTTCCAGCCCCAAATATTCTGGCAGAAGATAACAAGCCAAATAATCCTAGTCAAAGACCTAAAAGGTCTGACCGAAAGGACTGGAGATTAGCCACGGAGGTCACAAGGACCCATTAAAATTAAATGGGCCATCAACAGGTTCCAACTGTACAAGTCCACGGGACCGGATGGGATTTATCCCAATCTGTTGCAAATGGACATAGGGGAACTGGTGCCATACCTGTCAAAAATCTTCAAAGCCTGCTGGGCATAGGGATATAAACCAAAATCATAGCAAAGCGTATGGGTAATCTACCTGCCCAAGTTAGGTAGAATAGCTGATCTAACGCCAAAGTCGTTTGATCTATCAGCCTATCTTCATTCCTACTAAATACAATAGAAAGAATGATAGATAGGCACATAAGGAAAGATCCCCTCAACGTTACAACAATCTCTCTCGTAGAGGCTCGGGGCCAGCCTAGAGAAAAGGACAATCATATACATTTTGGGGGGCAACACTACTATGGGCAACACTTGTGGATGACCTTTTAGGAAAGCTGTCCAGAGACAATATGCACTGCATAGGGTACGCGGATTGCTTATCCATAGTCATCAGAGGCCAGTTCGCGGGAATCCAATTGATGCAAACAGGAGCGACTGGTAATCATTTCCCAAAAAACACAAATTATCATCTTTACAAAAAGACGAGCACTACAAGGCCTAAAGCCACTGACGCTCGGGGGTACGGAGGCCAAGTACCTGGAAGTAACCTTCGGCGCCAAAATGGCATCAATAGCATTGGGCTAAACCCTAAAAACACTATTTGTATTTACACTAGGGTGATAACATCCACTATAGCCTATGGGGCAGTGGTATGGTGGACTAGAACAAAGCAAAAGAAGGTGATAGGACTCCTGAGAAGTACACAAAGAATAGCATGTCTGAGTACAATAGAAGCCCTAAGAACCACCCCAACAGCAGCCCTAGAAGTTATCTTTATACAAAATAACAAAATACATCATCTGAGATAAGTAAGGATCCACAATAGATCTGAAAATGTCGCAGAGGAAGAGGCGCTGGTGCCACCCATATAACATCTATCTATCTTCGTTTGTTCCATCCTACTATCAGTCTCTCTGCAGGCGAACTGTAGCTTCACAATAAGTGCAGTAGCAAGTGTTCGCCTTTACAGCCATCTGCTGCTTCAATTTTCAATTGCATACGCCAGCCATTCTCTACCTATACTCTATTTCTCCTAAATGTAGGAAACTGCTGTTGTTGCTTACAATTTTACAAATTTTTTTTCTTTGCATTATTTTATTTATTATATTATTCTTTCTGTTCTCATATTATTCTCTAAAGATTATATTACGTGTGCTGAGCTCCCACTCACATTAATATTTCATGTTAAATTGCAATTTTAATATTTTCCGTATTATTTTTTCACGCCGAAGAAACAATCACGAGGGGCGCATTCGTTCCTAGTTCTTTGTAGTGGCCCGTAATCATGGAAACTCACCATTAATTGCGGTGACACAATGGCGCGTTGCGAAGGGGGGGCGGCGGCTGGAAATGGGGGAAATTAAGGAAGGCCAGGGTGGTTATTCTCCTCGACAGTGTAATTTAGGAACACTCGATCCACGACTTACAAGTGGCTACATCTCGAGCACCACCAGATTACTACTTCTGCCTTGCTCTTTCAGGGTTCCTTTAGATTTACTGGAATGGAAGGCGGCGGCGGAATGGCTCAACTTTGTCTCGCAGTATTTTGATTGACACTCTCGGAGGAGTGGATAAATTCGTCATTGTTTTTTTCAGCGGCTTAATTTTTCTCGTTCAAGATACAGGGTATTAAGTTCAAATATTAATTTAAAAATACGAAATATGACATAAATCCTCAACGATTATAGTAGTAATATCAAGATTACAAAACAAATCAGTTATTGAAACAACTACTTCCCTAGCTGGACTTTAATTTATGATTTGCGTATATATACTCTACGCTACACACCTCTATGTATATTTGGTTGCATACAATATGATAAAATATATTTATTCCAGTGTATATAAGGAGGTACTCCGATGATATTTGTAGTGAAGGTCCTGCGCGAGGAAAGAAAATGTTAATTCTTAATCTTGATATCTTTTACATATATATCTTTTATATCTTGAGCGTATAAACTACAATGTATAATTTTCCAAATCCGTTTGTTGTGGATACTTACAAGAAACCATCAATTGCGCGCCTTTCTCCACGTTTCGGCGGATCCGCGCGAATTTAACGAATAGTTTACGCTAAACTAGACATCCGTTGCGGTTCCCGCGCGAAACTTAACTCGTGTTACGGGTGTTTAGCGTGTGCCGCTTCACTTCGCTCCACCCTGATAAGATTACCTCTGGCGCACCAGCCGCCGAGTTACCTCACATTATCGATAATAATTAGATGAAGTCGCGGGGAAAGTGGGAAAACTTCTCCCAGCCATGGAAATTATTAGTTTCGAATATTTTCCTCGCCTTCTGTGTGCCGGTTCTTGAAAATTGAGCTAATAGAGGCGGCGCGTGGGTGGAAGGGGGGCGGTGGACGAGCGAGTGCGCTCCGGAGACAATTCCGGAATAGCACGCACGGCACAGACTCGATTACCGCCCGAGCAAACAATAAAAAATCAATCCCTTGCCGTAAAATAAATTTACTTTCCGATTAAAGTCTTCCTATCCCTTTTCTAATATTGACATTTAGTATTTTGCGAATAGAATTTTGATAGGAATATGGAAATTTGATAATTAGGAAACAGTTGCATTTGACAACGAAGACAAAATAATTAGTTATGAAGATACAATTATTACTAATGATAATTCTCTGTAGAAGAGAGATCTTAGGTCTTTTGAAACTATAATATAGACCCTTACAAGCGCTTTTCAATTTTCAATTTTAGAAACTATAGTCTATCCGTTGAATCTTCCGTCCTACGTCACAAAATATCGCTTCGAGAAACGACACAAAAACATTCAGTCTGTAAACCAAATACGTTAGAAAAAGAACGCACTGTAAAACTTTCACCGTTTTTTGAAGCGATAGTTTGTGACGTAGGACGGAAGATCCAACGGATGGACTATAGATGTACTGTAGTAGACAGTACTACTTTCATTTTCTGTTTCGTGCTCCAGCTTTAAAATTATATTCACCGTTTCTTCTTGACTTAGACTTTTTCTTCTACTTTTAGAAATCTAAAGTTGGATGTGTGTGTGTGTTTTTACGTGCCAACATTGATTTCATCATTATTTTTATATGTTGAACTTCCTCCCATTTAATCCTTTTGTTTGGGTTCAGACTTTTCAAGCTTTTTTAACAACTATGTGCTTAGAGTAGCATAATCTGAAATATAAACTTTAGCAGTTAAATCATTTAGGTGACATCTATTGTCTAAAGCATTCCACTAGATTTTTCTAAGTTGAGTGCACAACCTCTGACAATTATAAGGAACTTTCAACAGCGACAGGTGTAACAATCAGTAATGAAATCGACTATTACTGCTTCCCTATCAACTGTAATACGCTGATGAGATACAAAATATATCGAAACTGGTCCGTTACTGTTTTTGACAATGAAATAATAATTCATGGTCATTAAGAACCTATATTATTTCTGAAAAAAAATATAATCTACATATTATTCTATCTGTTTTCAAACTAACAAGGCTACCACCTGTAGCGCATTGTATTTCCACGCGGCGCATCATTAATACGAAAACGATTGGAAGGCAACGGCGCAAAAAAAATAAAAACACAATTTTCGCTAAATTAAAACTTGCAATTTTCTTTCCGATTGAAATTTACTGCGGGAGATGGGGTAATTTTATAAACGATTCCCGGCCTCTCGCAAATGGGACCGTTTCGGGAGGGCGATGCGAGAGGGCGGCGGGGAGAACGAGGGGTAGGGATGGTGGTGGAGCTCGCGAGGCGGCGACCCCGTCCCGCCCCGTGACAATGCGAAAGACACTTGTTTCTGGCAGATCGCGTGCTCGCGCGATCATTAGTGTGGCATCCCCGCTAATTTACAGGTGTCACTTGCGTGTTTTCCACCCCATTTCTCTCCGCAGCCCTTGCGGCGAACATCATATGCAGCCCTCCTTGCTACTTCGCCAGCTTCCAATCAGCCGGAATTACACTAATAGCCTGCGACGACTTTATATCCAACTTCCGTCTATTCTGCTCCGGGAAATAATTGACGTTTCGAATAATACAAACTGTATGTTTAAAGAGCGGGCTGTTAGGCAAGATGTTGACGAATTATCACGCTTTGTCGCCAATTCAAAATGGCTTCAATTATACTTTACAATATCGATCCATTTCTTGTATAGTAATAATAAAAGTAATCTTGGTCATCATAATCTTCAATTAAGACTTTTCGTTGAACATTTTGGTTAAACCTATCCAATAATAAAAACTTTAGAAAAGCTAAAAAAAGGAAAAAACTTTGAAATGTTATTAAAACATGGTTACCCAACCACCCTACATATATACAGGGTGCGGAAAACAGACAGTGCAGATTGGAACGGCTAGTACATCTCGTGCGGTGGGGGTACCTACCTGGGAGGGATCCCATTGTGTCGGGGGGATCGTGCCGTTTTAGTCGTTACCATTCTTGATAATGGCCGTTCTGTAATTTAATCGCGAGTTGAGTGCGTACATTAGAAGAAACTGATTCCACACAAAAACGTAGGGGTTTAGAAAGACCCAGAACCGTAAGAACACCCGAAAATATAGCAAGAGTAAGAGAAGCTATCGAACGGTCACCTACGAGCTCTGCCCGGAAGCATGCAACTGCATTGGCCATTGCTGATCTCTCTCTAAGATGGATATTTTATGAAGAGTCATTCCACCCCTACAAGATGATGCTTGTTCAAAAGTTAATGCCCCCTGATTATGAAAACCGCATGAATCGCTCCCAAGAAATGTTGAACCGGATCCATGCGAGATCTACTTTTTACTTTCCCTATATGAAATATAGGGGAAGTATTGTGATCGTGATTTTTTTTTGAAAATTTTTTTTTGCGGAAATATCCGTTTTGGGGTCCCCTGAACCCATTACACTAATTTCTGGAAACTTTTTTTTTGTGTCATCATTAAAAACTGGAACTGGAACCTTATGCTTTCATGTTGAAAAATATTTTTCAACTTCGATTGGAAGAACTGATGGAGGAAGCAGATCTGGGAGACATCTGGTTTCAGCAGGACGGGGCTACGGCATATACTGCTCGAGTTTCAATGACGAAACTGCGACAGGTGTCCCCTGGGCGCCTTGTTTCTCTGAGAGGTAATGTGGAGTGGCCCGCACACTCCCCTGATCTAAGCATTTGCGACTTCTTCCTGTGGGGTTACCTGAAGGAAAAGGTTTTTAGGCATCGACCTCGCACCTTGGAAGAACTCAGGGATCGAATTCGGGAGGAAATCGCGGCTATACCCATCGAGATGTGCCAAAATGCGGCCGAAAATTTCAGAAATCGCCCTCATCAATATGTCGCTGCTGGGGGTTATCATTTTTCTGATGTCATCTTCAGGACTTAATGCATAAAACGGCATGATGTACCGATTAAGATAAAATAAACCACATTTCTTTAAATTCCGCCGTTTTTGTTTTTAATAGCCCTTCCAAACTGCACTGTCTATTTTGCCGCACCCTGTATAAACAGGATGTTAATGCTAAGTCATTACACCCGAAAATGAGTTAGAACTCGTTAAAACTAACAACTTTTCTTAATTCCAATTTGTGATTTGGTGCTCCGGTTCGAAACAAAATATTGTTTTTCTAAAAATCGCTATAACTCCCTTATTTGAAGGACTATTTAAAAAAACAAAAAGTTTCAAAAGAAGCTTTCGCCTCTTTAAAATATTTATATTTACAACTATTTTTATTGTTTCAAATAACAAAATGGCGACCGACAAAAATTTCAAAACAAAATATTTTCGATCGATGTTTGAAAGTAAAACATTTTATGCTATCGATTTAGGCCATTTTGAAAATGTATTGTAAATATTTGTAGGACAAATTTTGTTGTAGATAGTATAAGGATTTTATAAATGTTTTACTTTTAAAAATCGATGGAGTGGTTATCAAAATACTTTGTTTTGAAATTGTTGATCGGTTGCCATTTTGATATTTGAAACAATAAAAAATAATTGTAAATACAAGTGTTTTTAGAGAGCCGAGAGCTACTTTTAAAACGTTATCGTTTTTTAAAATAGTCCTTGAAATAAGAGACTTATAGCGATTTTTTAGAAAAACAAAAGAACTTCAATAACTCCTTAGCACCAAATCACAAATTGGAACTAAGAAAAGTTGTTTGTTTTAACAAGTTCTAACTGCCATTTTCGGGTGTAATGACTTAGTATTCACACCTGCATATAAATTTTACCTTACCTTCTCGCGGTTTCCTAAAAAAAAAAAAAAACTTTTGGAAAAAAAGAAATTAAAAAAATAAAATTTTTCAGTGAGTAAATTAGTAAAAATTTTATGCATGATGGGTGGGAAGACTTTAAATATAAATTAGATCGCTCTAGAAAGTCATTTATACTTAAACTTAAATTTTGATTTTGTTTTATTTTTTTTATTACATAACGGGTTTTATTGTTTTTAGCAGCATTATTATCAACGAGTGTCAATTAAAGTTATCATGTATATGTAAGGTGGTTGGGTGGCCTCTATCCCACTATCCAATCAGTAAAACATAAGCGAGGGTTTTAGTTAAAAGTTGTAAAATGTAAACAAACAAAAAACTAATTGCATTTTTAATTTGATGTATTCATACAAATATTTCAAATAATTTTTGATAATATTTTACTGACTGGAGGGTGGGATAGAGGTCACACAGCCCCACTAATATATGTTAACTTTAATAACTCATTGTCTTGCGGTTTGCAATAACTTTAATTACAAAATTTGAATAAAAGAAAATTGACAAAGTACAATTTTTGAGTATGTAAATTAATGAAAATTACATACATGATACACAGCTTTAAATCAAGCTTAGATAAGATTACCTATACAAGGTCATTAACATTTTAACTTTTATTTTATCCTTTACTACTACAACTGTGAATGAAGATCACAGAAAGAAAATAAAATATAATACATGTAATGTATAAAATGAAATAAATTCTGATATCTGATATCTGGTCTTTCAGTCCGTTCTCGTTCGTCAGTGAATGTCGTTGTCAGTCTTATGAATCAAGATGAAATGATGAAATGAATTGATAAATGGCGGTGCTGAAGTGTTTGGATTTAAGAGGTATACTAGGATTACGAGGAATACAGAGATGATTTAGGACGTCACGAATGTGGGGATTAGTGGCAAATTTGGCTGCTAGGTGTACGAGTCATTGTTCTATTGGGATTACCTGTGTTTTTTCGTATAGTAGTGTGTTTGAGGGGTTATAGAGGGGATTAATTTTGTTAATATTCACCCACTTGGAGATTTTTTGAAATAGGGGGGTGAGGATTAAGGAATAGGATGGCTGCATAATCAAGTAAATGCCGACAAATCATTTTATATATGCATATCGCTGTTTTAATATAAATTCCTCTATTATGATAAGTAAGAGTTCTGAAGTGTCGAGCCCTATTCTTGATTTTCAGCTTAAGATTCGTTGTGTGAGTCTTGAAAGTAAAATTGAGGTCTAGCGATATTCCTTGGTAATTGATTGATGAAGCTGATAAATGTTGAAAGTTCATTTTCACTTTTATATAAATAAAACTATTTAATCACTTTCAAATATATTGTAAAACGCTACAATTGTTTCGCCACACTGTGGCTTCTTTAGGCTAAGAAATGGTATTACAGATTAGTTGGGTCGGGTATATATACAATTTTTATGGGGGGGTGGCTATTTCAAATGAATTTAAATTTAAAAGAGGTGAATTTGTTAGGTCCGTTTGATTATTGAGGAGATGTCCGGTGTGTTTCCTTTTATTTATTTCCATGCACTCCAGGATGTTAAGTTTACGGCCTTTAGTTTCCCGGTGTAAAATTTGGAAATTTTCATTAAATTGGTGGTTGTCTTCGATGAGGTGGTTGAAGTACGAGGAGTTAATTTTGTTTTGTTCAAAGCTGGTTTTATGTTCTTTGATCCTCTCTTGAAACGATCTTCCGGTTTGTCCCACATACACTTTTGGACAGTCTTTGCAACTTAGTAAATAGACGCCACTTTGTTGAGTTTTATTAATTTTGTCTTTATTGTTTTTGATGATTTTTCCTAAGGTGTTATTTGTTTTGTAAGCTACCTGAATATTTAATTTTTGCAACATTTTTCCTACTTTGGTACTATATTTTCCTGTGAATGTTAATGCTGTAAAGTTTTTCTTATTGTTGTCTATTATTATGGGGTAAATGGAATTAATTTATTTATTTATTTGTTTTTTATGTAATATTTTTTCAATAATTGATTTTTTAAAACCGTTTTTTATTGCAATTTGAAATATGATCTTTCATTCTTTTTCAAAATTATTTTGTGTCATTGGGACCGCTAATAATCTATGTACCATACTATGATAAGCCGCTAATTTATGGGATAAAGGATGATTAGATTTGTAATTAATTGTCGTGTCTGTGTGTGTAGGTTTATGAAATATTGAAAAGTCGTGTTTATTATTAATTCTTTTTATTGTTAGATCTAAAAAGTTAATGGAATGATCTACTTCTATTTCTTTTGTAAATTGGATTTTTTCATGTTGTGAATTTAATGACTGCAAAAATGAATCTAATTGTCTGTCAGTGCCATTAAATGCCAAAATCACATCATCGACGTACCTATACCAATAAACACACTTTTTAAAAACCGGCAATTGCGATAATCCCTTTTCAAAATTATCCATAAATATCTCCGCCAACAGGGGGCTTAGTGGGTTTCCCATTGCTAAGCCTTCCTTCTGGCGAAAACATTTATTATCGAATTGTAAATAATTCTGTGACAGGCAAATTTCCAGGAAGTTTAAAATTTCTGATTTTATTATCGGGTTTGTGTTATTTTTATTAGCCTATCTTTAATAATTGTGAATACTTCGGTCGGAGGCACGTTCGTGAATAAATTTTTAACATCAAATGACACTAGTTTGTTGAGTTGGTTAAATGTATATCTTTGATATTATTTATTAATTCCAAGCTATTTTTAATTGAAAATTTTGGTTTGAATTTTGTATATTCTATAATAATATTGTTTAACTTCTTGGCTAGTTGGGTACATGGGGCATTAACGTATGACACTACTGGTCTTATTGGCTTGTTATCTTTGTGGAGTTTGATTAATCCATATAATTTAGGGGATTGCGGGTTCATATTTGTTAAAAAATATTTTTCTTTATCGGAAAAAAGAAAAGAATTATTGATTGCTGATTTTAAAATTTTTTGAAACTGTTTTGTTGGATCTTTACTAATTTCTGTGATTCCATTATCAGAGAAAAACGTCTCTATTTTTTTATTGTATTCAATTTTATTTATAGCTATTACCTTGTCTTAATCCTCACCCCCCTATTCCTTGGTATTCACAATTTTGGGATGGAGGTATTTGAGTGTTATTTAAGGATATAGAAAAAAGGGAGTGAAACGCACGATGGAAAGGAATGAGCCGATGGAATTTATTAGGGTTAATTGAGATTCTCCATTTGGCGAACCAATGCTCTAGAGTGTCGATCAGCCCTTGTAGTGTGCTCAGAGCCTTAGGTATTGTGGGAGCGTGTGTAATTAATGCGGTGTCATCTGCAAAAAGTAGACAGTAGGCTGAAGGGTTTAGATATTGAGGGTTGAGATTATATATGTCATGGACAAAGATATTATATATGAATGGGGAAAGGGGAGAGCCTTGGGGTACACCTTGATGATGAATAAATGGGTGGGAAAGGGAATTTCTGACTCGTACATTAAGCAGCCGGTTATTTAAAAAGCTATCGATTATATGAAGGAGATGTGGTGGTATTTTGAGGGAACTGCACTTCATCAGTAAAACATAAGTGAGGGTTTTAACTAAAAGTTGTAAAATATAATTAAACAAAAAATAATTCCAATTTTTAGAGATTTATTCATTAAAATTTTTAAATAATTTTTGATGATGTTTCACTGATTGGGGGGTGGGATAGAGGCCACCCGCCCACCCTACATATACATATAAATTTCTATTATTGATAGTCTCGCGGTTTGGAATAAAATTAATTACAAAACTTTTTGAATAAAAGAGAAATTCGAAAGCTAAAATTTTTACGAGGTGGCGATAAGGAATTGAAGTGTATATGTATATGTAGGGTGGGTGGATGGCCTCTAACCCATCTTCCAATCAGTAAAACCTAATCGAGGGTTTTAATTAAAAGTTGTCAAACGAAAATAAACTTAACATAATTGCAAAAATTGATAAAGTTTTACTGATTGGAGGGTGGGATTTAATTTACTGATAAAATTTACTTTAAGAAAAACTTATATTTAAAATAAAAGTGTAAATAATAAAACTTTAAAATATTTTGTATGAGGGACAATAAACAGACATATAAAATTAATTGAATTACAATATACCGTCTTAAACATTGAAGCTATTGATTTATTCTTCATAGGAGTAGAACGCATTTTCAACTAGGTATTTTTTTTAAATTGGGAAACTTGTAACTCTTAGATGTCTTCCGGTTAATTTTTTTAAAGCCGGAAACGTTGCAGTCCTACGTTATTTTTTTAGCGGGTTTCGTGACTGTGAAAGGCTTTATTTTGAGTAAATTCGCTAAAGTTGTTCTTAATATACATACATACGACATTCTAAAATAAAAATGCATGGAACTGTGGGTATATTATACAATTTAAAAGCTTCTTGGCATTCTTCTCTGTATTTAAGTCCAGCTAATACACGGATAGCTCTTCTCTGTATTTGGAAGATATCTCTCATAATTGAAGAGTGACCCCATAGAATAATATCATATAATATATGCGCATTTAGATGTGAATAACAAATATTAGTTAACATTTCAGGGCCGACAGATGAGATAAATTTCGTAATAAGTATACATTCGTAGATAGTTTTCTTTTCAGTTGAAGCCATAGGAACTTACTTGACATAGATTGGGCGACTGATTTTAATGAAAATGTTTTTATTTTAGTTGTACTGTTTTTAAATTATTTAATTATAGGTGATTATAGATAACACCAACTATTTAATTATAGTTTATTGGAGCTAAACCGTTCGATGCTTTTAGCATATGATATGTTATTTGTTCGCTGACGTATTCTGTAGTACTTCCGTTCTAAAATATACTGGTATTTGCATATAGGACCATTGAAACTGTTGGGAATTGAGATGGAAGGTCATTTATAAATAATAAGAACAATAATGGCCCTAGGATTGATCCCTGAGCCACACCGTGGACAAATTCACGTTGGCTAAAAATTTTACCATTGAAAAGAACGCTCTGCTTCCGATTGACCAAATATGATATTAATAGTCTGCAACTGGTTGAACTTAAATTATAAAAATACAACTTTCGAAGTAATATATCATGATTAAAACAATCAAAAGCTTTACTTAAGTCAAGTAAATTACTGATAATAATTTCACGATTTTCGAAGCCATCCATTAGATAATTTACAAATTGTTCGATTGCCATAGTTGTTCATTTGCGGGCCCTAAAGCCAAAATTGTTGAGTATTGAGGTTAGACTCTAAGTATTTTATCATTTGTTCAAATAAAATCGTTTCAATAATTTTTAAGACAATTGGAAGGATAGAGATTGGACGATAATTATCAATTTCATTTTGGTCTCCTTTTTTGAAAATGGGTACACATTTAGCTATTTTTAATATATTTGGAAAAATGCACATTTTAATACATCGATTTATTAGGATCGTTATTGGGCTAATTAAAATATCTATTGCTAGTATAATTACTTCAATGTTTAACCCTTTAGTGCCTGACGGTACTTAGAAGTCTAGCTGTTATTAATATCCATTATTTAGTTATTTTAACGTAATTCGACCGTTGCTGCCCGTTGGTACTTGCAGGGAACACATAGCATTGGAATTAGTACGCAGCCGTGATCTGCTATACGCATATGTCGTGACTATCAGGTTAGAAATTGTAGTGTGTTGATTGTACCACGTGTGTGAATTTCTGGTAAGTTGAATCTATTGTAAACTTTTATTTATACATATATAAACAGTATAAATTGTTTATTTACGTATATTAACAATTAGTTGATATTTGTAAATATAAGTGCATGTATTTTTAATTTATTTTTTGGACTTAGAAGTGCCGTCAGGAATGGAAGACCAAAAAATAAAATGGTATTATAAGAAGCCATTATCTCAAGCGGAGTTACAAGAATTGGCAGATAAAATATTATTAGAAGATATACCATTAGATAATAGTTTTTTAACTGATGAAGAATCAGATGGCGATAATGAAAATAATCAGTAAAGAAATAAAGAATTGCCACATTTTTGTGACAATGAGCAAATGCATTCTACAACAAAATTATTCGAAGATAGTAATAACGAAGCCATTAGTCAAAGTTTTTGGGTCTCAATGTAACCTAAAAGAAGCCAAAAATCTAAAAAGAAGAGACTCTGATTATCGTATTTCAAACAAAAACATATCAGTGGTCAAATGGAGAGATAATCGAGTGGTACATTTTGCTTCAAACTATCATGGATCAGAGGAAGTCAGCATAAAAAGAACGCAGAAAGATGGTCCCAGAATGTACGTATCATGCCCATTAGTCGTTAAAGACTATAATATCAACATGGGTGGTATTGATAAGGCGGATCAACTGCGAGGAACCTACGGGATGAATCGTCGTTCGCGGAAATGGTGGCACCGTTTGTTTTGGGGATTTTTGGAAATCGCTTTTGTCAACGCATATATTATTTACTGTGAACGATTTGAAAAACTTCAACGTTAGAATTCTGGATTCATAGCAATGAAGGAGTGCAAGGATCATAGAAAAAAAATATACCCCTCTAAAAGCCATTGCAAAACGCAGAAAATGTACATATGATGAAAAGAGGGGCAGGTGCGAATTGTGTAGTGCCAATGCATTTCAATGAAACCACACAGCAATTGTAATAAATGTGATATCTTTTTATGCAGCAACGAAAAAAAAATGCTTCATGGAGTACCATTATGTGCAACAAATATTGACGATTATATTATATGACTTATGTTTGTCCTTAGAATTTTATTTTGCGTTTTTTGTTTATTTTTTACTTTTATTCATTAAAAGCTAAAATTAAACATATTCAAATGAATACGTTTTAAGTTCTTAACTATTGATGGTACTTATAAGTACCATTTTTACAAACCACCCAAAAATAAAAAATAAAACATAAAATAAGTTTTTTTGCGTTACTTTTGACAATAATATATATCAACAGAAATAAATAATAATTAAAATGTATTTTTTTTAGTTAAATACAGTTTTGGGCATTAAAGGGTTAAGTCATATATATATTTACTAGGCTTCTTCTTTAATTTCAATATAGTACCGAGAACTTTTGCATAAGATACTTCCTCAAAAGTAAAGTAATTACTATTTCCACTATTAAATTGCATCATCATTTGAATAGGGTCTATGTCAGAATCAGGTATGGACTCAATAAAATGTTTGCTACATTTGAAAAGTACATTGAAGTCACTTGTTGATATATTTACTACAGGGTTAATGGCTTTGCATTGGGTTTTCAACCATATCATATTTCAGACAACTTTTAAAGGGTTGGATGACGTTTGTACATAATTTTCATTAGCTTTTCTTTGTTCTTCTCTTATTTGTAACGAGAAAGTCCGAATAATTCCCATTTGGAGGCAATATTATTCCGGACAATTCGCATACTAGTTAAATTGATATTTCTGAAAGAAAATACACCTTCCCTGATCATTATAAGGGATCCACAATTTTACTCGTCTGTCTGCTATAATAAGAGCCGATGTTAAAGTTATTAAATGAATAAGTATTGGCTTCAAAAGGTAAAAGCCAGTGTTCAGTTGGAGCAATTACATTTGTATTTGTATCTAATTATAAAAGCTTCCATTCCATCTAATTTATTGCGCAAACACTGTATTTTAATATAAAACAATAATGGTGGTTCCTTTTGGTTGATTTCTGTTTCTTGCCTTTTTCTTCTTGAGGAGAATTTATTTATTTGCTGTACTATGACGTTGCTCAAATAAAAAACGCCTGACGGAAATCCCTTTTGGCCACATTTCTGCATTCTCAATAAATTCCAGTTTCTCAAATGGGACTGAGATCTTAAATAATGCATACTCTTCTGGGCGTCGTGAATTCAAATTTGTACATGCGATGATTGTAACACTGAGATTCTTCAATATGTCTTCAGATGTTGTATCGGAATGAGCTCGGTGTGTGTGCAAATGAGCTCGCTTTTTAATTCCTCTTAAGCCTGTTTTAGATTCAGGTTCACTGACAATTTTATTTCTTCGTTGAGTTCTTTTATGTTGAACTGTGAACCACGGGTTGGAATTCGGTTCTGCTGGAAGAATATCTTGTTCACATGTAAAATCCGAATTATTACCATTGACCCGCGAATTCCTTATCTTTCCAACATGGGATTGTATTTGGTTGCATACGTTACTCGACTGAGTAGTAATTATTTCGTGGATGGTGGTCTCCTGCTGATCTCTATGGTTTTGCAATTTGGCTGCAGGAATATCTCCACTAACCTCTAACACTGAAATTTGTAATTTATCTAATTTATTTTTTAAATCGGCATTAGCTGCTGTAAGATTATTGGCAAGCTCCTTCAAAAAGATATAGGCACCCAGTTTAAAATCTATGGGCAATGGGTACGACGGCGTATTTAGTTACATTGTCAGTAATATTTGAGGTTATTCTTCCTCCGCAACAATTTATTTCCCCAGTTTCACATATTTTTATTACACAGTTTACGTGATAGTTTTTCTCACATATTTCTTCACTGCCACAGAGCACTTGCTACAAAACACTTCATCAGACACGGACTTTATTATTAGTCTCGGCGCTGTGTCCAACAGCACACCATCATTCGTTGAGTCAAGAGGCACGACGTCATTGCACGAATCTAATGAAGAACTGGGAAAATTCTCATTTTCTAGTTTTCCATAGCCTTATGCCAAGCCTTCACCCTTGGTCCCGAGGCAGATTCAGGTCATCATCGCTTAGATGTATGAGTTCACGTGGACGTGGCATGCCGGAACGTGTCTACGACATGACCAGTATTCTCAGACCAGTTTTGAATAGTATTTTTATTCCACCAATGTGTTTTTCTTCTAATGGAGAAATTGAGAATATAATTTATTGAGATAAATTCTTAAAAAACAATGACATTGACATGCAGTCTTCGAACATCTCCTCTAAAAAAATTTCTGGGACAAGTATTCCACTGAGGAGTAACAAATTGTTTTAGTCTTTAATGGAATGACGATCATATGATCGATTTGCTAAATATATAATCATTTGGTTGTTACAATTATTAATTAGTAACACCATTAAATAACTGGTAATCAATTATTTCTAAGTAGCCTTATATGTCTGTCTAAACTATATAAATGAGATTGTTTTAGTAAAATCTATCACGGCATGTCTACTTACAAGGCCGAATAATATAATGCCACAGTTTCAAAATGAATCGAACAAGCCACTACACATTCCCGTAATTACATTAATCGCCGAATTAATTAAATATTTCCTTGAAATGTGCGTACATTCGGTTGTTACACAATTCGGCAGGTATTTATGGTTGTTTATCTTTTCCGGCGGCTTAGGAAAAAAACAATGGATTCGGCATTTCAGCGTATGAAGGCAATTAGTTCTGGGTCGATGCGTTCGCAGAGTTCAAAAACTCCTTTTGTGTCCACTGGAAAAAGTCAAGGAGTGACACGGACGAAAAATACGTCAATATGTTTCTGTAGGCCGTGCTATAAAAATAAAACGAAAATAACTTAAGATTAATTACTAAATATTTTAATTTTTTTAGTGGTTAAAACATAGTAAGTGCGTTAGTTAAGTGTTTTATCATTAATTACCACGTGGTAAGGGTCGCCACAATCCTTATGATTAAATATTTTAATCAAATGCTTTAATTTGAATTTAATACGTTTGCCTTATCTGCTACATAGACGTTATAAATATGTATGCTACAGGTTTTACATAATTATATGTAACATCTATTTCTACTATTATATAAGTTAATACGCGGGAAAACTAATGTTTGAAAGCCAATTGACAAAGGTACTTCAGAAATGTAATTTTATAGTGTGTATTTATATATATATATATATATATATATATATCAAAATAAATAACATTGACGCTCTTACCACCGTGCTGTTAAGGCGCAGTTGATAGAGCGGTGGAATAAAATTCTAAAGGACGTATGTATGTAAGACTTTTAAAATGTGTTAAAATAAAACTCATATTAGAAAAGATGGAGGCGCTAATTACTCACCAAAATATTGATTTCATCACTACTGTTTATGTACGATATAGGTGTTAATTGAATGTAAGGAAATTCCATTTATGTATGATCATTACGCCACATAATAAAGTTTGTTAGTGAAAAGAACTAAAGAACAACACATACGTTTTCACGTTTCAACTGAGACCTTTACTGTAACTTTAGGGTAATCTTAGTCGTGAAA
This sequence comes from Ontholestes murinus, assembly GCA_963969525.1. NCBI lineage: Eukaryota > Metazoa > Arthropoda > Insecta > Coleoptera > Staphylinidae > Ontholestes > Ontholestes murinus. Next base: position 17,711,758 of record OZ018393.1, read on the forward strand.
TTCGTTTGAGGATTCGCTTTTAGCGCCACCTGTATTTACACGAACACGATCGGGGCTGAAAAACTCGAGTCGATTAATTACGTCGCGGACATCAAATCCATCTAATTATCATAACCCGGGGCCCGCGCACGCCTCCCCCCAACCACCAATTCATTATTTTTCTGTCAAGCTATCGGACGGGGGCGATAATTCATTCCCGCATAAAGCGGCCCCATACATTTCAGGGTTGTGCATGTCTTCAATCAATTAACGCCAGTTCATTATTTTAATTATGAAATACCGTCATCTCGGTCTTTACCGGTTCACCCTCGAAATATAGATCTTCTATTGAAGGCGCGAGGGCGCGTGATTAAAGGAAGACAACGGGGCGCCGCTTTGTTTACCTGTTTTATCCTTTGTAATTATTTTACTAACGCAGTTGCGAGCCCGGATTAATTGAGGGGAGATAATCGTACTGTTTGTTCTGATTTCAACACTCAATACACCCCTGAGACTTGAGATGTTGTCCGTATTAATAAACGCAAAAAATAAATTTTAAGCAAACAATAAGGATGTTAAATATTTCCATGGGATTTATATCGCAAAAAAACCCCTTCCCCATACTTATTTTCTTATACGTATATCTTTTTCGAAAATTGTATATTCTCACGTCGGGCTGTTTATTTTGGAGAAATTGGGGAATTTTCCCAACTAATACCCCCCGACGGTTTTTATCTCTCCCTCTTTTCCGCGTAAACTTTATAAACATATACATGGCTCCTGTGCATAGCATAATGAAAAATAAATAAAAAAATCCCTCAGCAGTAGCGCGTTCGCGGATACGGAGTGATGTCGTTGTCAAAAACAGGGCCGGTTTTAATATAAACATAGAGTCCTTTGGTTCCTCAGTAAATGCTTTCACCGTAATGACAGGCGAATGCTCAGGGCATTGCACGGTTTTTAAATTGACAATTTTTTTTACGGCATAAACTATTAATTGCGTTCTGCAACAAGTTGCGTAGTCCATTTTTTTCGGGGTGGTTGGGAATCATGCCGCCTCCCATACGTATGGCCAAATGCAAAACTATTGGGAAAAAAAGTAAATTTCGTTAGTGCCGTGCTTGTTTATAAACGAGTTGCACGTAATTCAATTTATCACTATATACAATCCGTTTTGGTTCATAGTACCGAAATAGATTGTTTGATTTACTTATACGAGATTACTAATCATTGCAAAAAATAGCTTGATTTATTAATTGGTAACTTTTTCTCTGTATCCAGTTTAGATATGAATAAATCCATAAATTGTCGTATGATATAAATGATTATTCGTTTAATCTCTTTAATTTCAAATTAAAAATTTACTAAAATAATTGCATAAACTAGCGTACTCCTGACCTACCCCAATAATCTATAAAGTACTGTATCGAATCAGCGTAACCTTGACCTACTGCATAAAACTATTGCTTTGGTTAAAGTTAAAAGTGTGTTAAATTGATATTTGGTAATAATTTTAACATCGACTTCAGTGAACATTAAATTTTTCTTCTATTTTTTTAAACTGTGTGCTGTTATAGAGCCGTGAGTTATTTATACTTTTTTTTGGGGAGTTGTGTAGCGAATTATAATTATTAACCTGATAACATGAAATACTTTTTGTGATATAATTTCTTTATTACAATCCCTTGTAAATGTCTAACTAATTGAAGGGTGGGATAGTGGTCACTCTCCCACTCAACGTATTCATTAAAATTTAAGGTAAAAGATAAAAGTTTTTAAACATATTCAATAATAATAGTTTTACTACAATTTCTTTACTTTTAAAAGTATTTTTTTATGTAATTAAGTATTAAAAAATGGTTGAAAATACGAACAATCACAATACGTTTATTACCGCAAGTGTCTCTTTGTGACCGAACAATAGGGCACGTGATGAGCGATGAGTTCATTGAGCGTGCAGTTTGTTAGCAAGTTGCAGCTGCACTGGGCATAACTTCCCTTACATATTTTACTGTTATTAGTAATTGTTCTCGTTGCGAATTTCCAAGTTGACAAATGACCGCTACCTATACACCAGCAGTCTGTTTTATTGCGATGGTGGAGGCGCCCGGCATGCGGAACCGACCCCGTCGACCTCGAAGTGTTCCTAGAGAGGGCGAAGTTCAGGTGGCGCTGCACCGGCTTCGAATTAATGCACAAAGCCCCCTTCTGACTCTGAGGTTTTCTCTGCAGCCCGAAACTTTCGCAAACAACATGTAGATGATTCTGATTATGAACTTGTATTTCCGGTTTTGATTAAATATTTACGAGGAAACCGCAGCGACTTGCATAATAAATATTATTATATTCACATATCAGAAGAGATAAAATATTTAAGTAGTAGTAAAGAGACGTATGAAACATCGCCTTACTATTCTGCAAGCGCAATCTTTGAACCTTGGGGAAGTGGGCAGAATAAAAAATTAAGTTACAATAAAATATTTAATAAATTAGCGTGCAGAGAGGAAATTAATTCGCGAGTTACGGTCGGTGCGGCAAATGAAATTTTAAAATCAAATCAAAAATTTTGCAAGCGGCGAATTAAAACGACAAAGAGTGGAATTTACGTGGAAGTGGATTGGAGTTATAAGATTAAAAATACGATAAAAATGCAAATGATTTCCAGCCACCGGACGACTTCCGCCGTCCAAATCCACTTCAAGTCTTTTTTTTTCCCATGTATTATATAATTTACCTAAAGAAACAAATGCATATTAATAACATTCATATTTCTTGTTGTAATTGATATATTTATTTATTTATTTCAATATTTTCTTAAAGAAATCTAAACGTACAAAAGAAACAATATTATTGTCATCCGGTTTTTTTTGCAATAAAAATTCTCTACTTCATTGGTGACTTCAAACACAAACAAGTTAAAAATTATTATTTTCTTCAAGTATAAAGAAAAGCAAATTAATAATCATCTAGTTACTTGTGTATTTTTTTAGTGATACTTCATTAATATTTCTTACTTTAATAATTTAATTGAAAGTTATTATTTTGTTGATTTTTTTAAATAAAATGAAAGGATTGTTTTTGCTTCTTCTTGTTTTCTCTTCACCTTGGGATTTGCAGTCATTGCTCCCATTCCAGGCTAATGGTATCGTTGGATCTCTTCTTCTATTCTTTTTTTTGTTAAATCGATTTTGTTGTTTAATATTAAATTCTTAATTTTTTAAGTTTCTTACATTATTTTCAAAAACAGAACATTGAAATTAATATAACTTTTGTTTCAGTAATCAAACGTATAAATGATTTAATCAACTACTTAGAATTTTTTATTGTTCAATTATATGTCTTTAATTTTTATTCCATAAATTTTTATACCTGTCATTAATTATAATCGAAGTAAATTTGAAAATTAACCGTTGTTTCGCTTATTACATTTAATCCGTGCCGTTGCCGTGTTGATGAATTTATTTAGTCATACTGTATATAATGAAAGGAGCACGCTGCGGTTTTACATAATGAATTCATTAGAATTTTAATTACACATTCTGAATGTTATGAGAGCAGGACCATTTGGGGTTAACACGACCCCATAAACCATACATAAATGTATAATAACGTAAATAAAGCAGGAGGAGTGCTCGAGGAAATCTCAGATTTACAGACGATGTATAAACATTGTTCGCCGTTTGCAGGAAACGCCCGAACGAGAGCCGGCGGAAGTTTGGGGTTCGAAGCTCCGGCCCGGGCATATACTTTCGCCATAAATAAACAATGAGGACACGGTCAGTTTGGTTCGACCAAATTAGGATTCGTATTTATTATTTAGTTACATCCTGAAGGGAGGGGTGGAATAGATGTTAATGTTTTCGAGGTACTTCTACCGTATTTGATAAGAGACATAATAATGCTGTGCTGGCTTATGTTGAATATTTTTGGATATTGATGTATTATATTTCTGTGTTGTGGTCAGTTAAATGCTGAAAGAATTCGATTATTCTTTGAATATTATTGCGAATCTTAGCACATTTTTAGGTTTGACCTATTAAAATTTACAATAGTGCTTCAACTAATAAGGGTTGTTTATAGAAAGGCACTTGGTTGGTTTCACAATTTTTTTTTTTATTTAAACAACCCTTAATATTAAAAATGTTTCACCAAGTGATAAACGAGAACCATATTCAACATATATTGCTTCAACTTTTTAAAATATTTTTAAAAACGATTTAGAACATATTTTTTTAAATTTTACCTTGTTAAAATGGAATTAAATAACAAATTTTTCTAATATTTTTATTTTATAAATGCATAGAGATACCAAAAACTTTCACATTTCTTAACTTGTTTGTGTAGGTTGTAGTGCAAGAAATTAAATTAGGAACTATAAATATAGTGATGGTCCAAACATCTAAAATGGTTTAATACTTTAAAGGGATGGATTCAATTTAATTGGTGAGCAATTCTTGTCGAATTAGTTTTTTATATGTAGTATTATGCATGTAACTTAACTCACCAATCTATCTGATGAATGATGATCTATTGAATTATCATCAGAAGAAAGAACTGGCTATTCTGTCGATTCCCATAATTTTCACTTAATGTGGAATGTATTATCATCTATCAATAGGAATTATTTTCTTACTGCTAGCACGAATGAAAAAACCTTTTGAATTTTAAGATAAGTTTTTTGCGAATGAACTTAAGAAGCACACAGCTTCATACTATTAAGCCATTACCTTTATATTATGTTATTTTCTGGATAAATTTTGCGTTATATCTAATTCCGCGTTTACGCCAAAATCTAAAGACGCTTATCATCTAATTGTAATGAAAATCCTCACATTAACAAAAGTCGTTTATGGTAATTATGGTTAAAATGATTATTTTTCTTCTTTCCACTACCTTTGGATACTTTTTTGACTTGCAGTAGATGGTAACAAACTAATCGTTTTCAAGTTCATACCCCCGAAACATGAAGACGTGGCCTTATAATTTGTGTGTATACCAACTTTCCAGTAATATCAGCAAATTATATATCTTCAAATGTAGATTACAATAAGAGTTCAATTTCTGCTAATTGCAAGAGATAACAACTATCTCCCGGGATTGTTGATGCTGACTGACCTTGTTTTCGCTAAATACTTTCTGTTTCCAAAAGGTGATCCCAAAGTCTAGAAATCATGTTTAGACTTACTATAAACACTTCAGCAACTGTTTTTTTTTATTATTCGCCATCCTTCATTTGACAAATCGTTTTCCAACTTTTTAACTGAGCAAGATCATCATAATTATTTTTTTTTTTTCAACAAACAATACTTTCTCGTATTACATATAATTTTGAGAAAAAATGAGATCATTATTTTTTAATCTTGCTGATTATTAATTTAAGGCTAAATATATAAAATTTACGATCTATTGAAATAAAACAACACAGTTGGAAGGGTTTCACTTTAGTTGAACATTGCAACATGTTTCTGCCCGATGAAGCCACTGTGTGGCGAAACATGTTGAAATGTTCAACAATAGAGTGAAACCGTCACAACTGTGTTGTTTTATTTTAATATATTACGGAGTTTCATCATGTATCCGCCTCGTCAATTCAATATTTCAAATTTACGATCGGTTCTTTTTGTCCGCCGAACCTAAATTTATTGTCAGATATTGATGTTAAAAAATATATTAGTTTTGTAATAGTGATATTTCTCTTATTTAATCAATAAGATATCATCAGAACTATTGAACTTACTAATGGTTTTGTGCTTGTAAAAATTTAAACCTAATATCAAAAGAATAGAGATACTATTTAGGATGACATATATTGTGTGTACTACTGATTTTCCTAATTAAGTGGACACACTACTACAAGAAACTGTCAACATTAAATTATTCTTTCCCTGTCAACAACAGCTACAGACCAGAATCCAAACAAATCGAAACGGGCCTCTAGCTGTTTTTAACAGGAAAACAGTAATTTAATATTAAAATTTATAAGTAGAATATATCACTTGAACTATAATTAAGATACTCTGTTTGGACAAAAATCTGGTATAAATCTGCAAAGTGAAGTTGTTTGGGAGCTCATTTAAAGAATAAAAATCCAAAATAAATATTATTAGTCCAGCAAACAACAGTAAATTATAAATAATATAAATTATATATTAGAAAATTATATTTATTTTATGACATTTCTTTAACTATTATTATTTTGTACTATAAATAAAAACGCTTACTTTGTTTGTATTACACTTCGATCAATTAATGGTTGAAGCTCGAGTCACTTAAAAATAGAAGTGTCATATGAACAAAGTAAGCGATTTTGTTTATATTTCCAAGATGTATCACGAAGTTAACGCATCAACCATTCACCAATTATTTTTTACCAACTTATTATTGACCTATGGCAATAAATTCATTATTAATTAATGAGGCAGATTCAATATAAATCTACATTGAAATAAAACTACACAATTGAAAGGGTTTCACTTTTTATTGTTGCGTGGTGAAACATGTTGCAGTGATTAACAATAAAGAGGGCAACCCTCGTAAATATGTTTTTTTTATTTCATTTGAATATTCATTAAATATGTAATTAAAAATTTAAACAAAGCTATTTTAAACTTTAATTACTGGCGAAAATAGATACAAAATTGTAGTAGGCGTATGTTTATGTTCCAAGGACATCTGCATTAAATTTTTGGTAGTAGTAGTGTTTGGCTATCGACCACGTGCTCATTCCGCTGTGAAAATGAGCTTTAAAGGATCGCCCCGTTATTCTAAACAAAACCAAACTAAATCATCATTAATTGTATCCTAATAGCGAATGGTACCGGTCACCCATCCAATTGCTAACACTGACTAACGATGCTGCACTCTCGCTATCGCTAGTTTGACCGCAACCGCAAGCGCACATTATCAGCGTTAAATTTTTAGTTATACAGTTTTTTTAACTATTTTTTATATAAATTTTATTTATTTCTTAGCCGCATAGTTATTTCTTATTGTTAAATTTCAATTTCTTAAATAATTTTTTGTTTGTTTTCAGCTGCAAGTTTTAAAATTCTTATTAATTTGTTTATCTTCAATCAATTTTTTAAAATAATTTTTAATTGTTTTTTTGCAAAATTCTATTGTTTAATTTTAAAAGTTTAATTTTGTTTTTTAAAAATTTCAACTATTTTTACCATTATTTATTCTGGTATTTTTCATGTAAACTTAAAGAACATTTAAATTTTACAAGTTTATAGCTTTCTTCTTCTTTTAAGTACTTAATTATTTCTTATTGAACATTCTAAAAAAATGTTTGGTTTTCAACTGTTTTTGGTTGAAGCAAATTTTAAAATTTTCATTTAAAGTTTCCAAATCAAATTTCTTTTTTAATTAAATTTCTGATAAAATTCTACCTGTTTTGAATCATTTAGTTTGTTTGTTTTTCAATTTACTTTTCATTTATGATATTTTTTAAAGAAAATTTTACTAATATTTTCTGCTAGTGAAATTAAATTATTTATTTTATATTTCACTTTACAATTATATTATACAGGGTGAGTTTTTTTCGATGTTCTCTATGGGGATCTCGGAAACTATAAGAGATAGAGAAACGGTTAAATAGGGAAAGAAGTGTAGATTTACGAGACGAATAAAATTCCACTTTCAAAGTTTTCAAAAAAGTCAAGGGTAACTAGATATTTTGAAAAAAGTAAAAAGTGTCAATTTTTTCAAATCAATATATCTCGGTTATTAGAACAGATAGAAAAAAACTGTAAAAGACAAAGTTCTAGATAATTTTATGAAGATTAATAAAAAAATAATCAAAAAATGTTTATCCCCATTATTTTCCGAGATATGACGCAAACTTACATTTTTTTAAATGGAAACCATAGTTGGCTGTGACCTCATTCAAAAGGTAATTTTTTTCTCTTTAATCCAATATGGCATACGACATAGTTATTTCTAAAAATGAGTGAGTTATAGTCATTTTATATTTCATTATAAATAAAAAATGGGTAGCCATGAAAAAGATGAAAGTAAAACAATTGCAGTTGTTTATAATATTAGCAATATTGTAATTATTAGTTTTACAGAGATAAACCAAAATGAAACAACTGCATAAAGTAATTCTGTAATTATCAATATATCAATGGGAGAGAAATTTTAATATTAAAAAATATGGTCAAAGAGTTCACTATTAATACTATTATGACATAAATTATATCTTTTTAAAATTGAATTTATGGCTTTTTGACTATTTTCATGTAAATTGAATTAAATGTTTCAATAGCAACTAGTTTATGATCCTCCACAGATTGATATGATTTTTCATATACTTTGTTTTTTACATAACCCCACAGAAACAATTCTAAAACGCGCAGATCGGGAGATCCAGGTGGCCCTGGGATTGGTTTATTTCTTTCCACTTATGAGTTAGGAAAAGCATAATTTAAATAATTTGTAAAGCCAACATGTTATGAGGTGGAACACCGTCATATTGGAACCATTTTAATCTTGCTTGTAATGATAAATTTAAACAATCGAGGGTATCTTCAAATGTTTACTGAAGATAATGAAAGGAATCATTTCACTTAGTGAGCTTTCAAAAATATATGGACCGAGAATTATTAATCCAAACACACCATGGATTAAACCCAAATTTAATTTGTAGTTTTCTCTGTGAAACTCCTCGTGGGTTCTCTTAAGTTTATCTATGTTCATTGTGGCGATTAAAAATACCACAATTAGTTAATCGCGATTCATCTGTTCATAATATTTTTGTAAGAAACGTATTATCCTCTTGACAAATGGGTTTATACCACATACAGAAGGCCATTTGATAATTACAAAATTATTATTCTTATGCAGGTTTTTCATTTTTATTTAACTTTGTAGAACTAATAATTACAATATTGCTATTTTTATAAACAACTGCAATTGTTTTACTTTCATCTTTTTTATGGCTGCCCATTTTTTATTTATAATAAAATTTAAAATGACTATAACTCACTTATTTTTAGAAATAACTATGTCGTATTATAATAAAATTTAAAATGACTATAACTCACTTATTTTTAGAAATAACTATGTCGTATGCCATATTGGATTAAAGAGAAAAAAATTACCTTTTGAATGAGGCGATAGCCAACTATGGTTTCTATTTAAAAAAATGTAAGTTTGCGTCATATCTCGGAAAATAATGGCGATAAAAATTTTCTGATTATTTTTTATTAATCTACATAAAATTATCTAAAACTTTGTCTTTTACAGTTTTTTTCTATCTGTTATAATAACCGAGATATATTGATTTGAAAAAAATGGCACTTTTTACTTTTTTCAAAATATCTAGTTACCCTTGACTTTTTTGAAAACTTTGAAAGTGGAATTTTATTCATCTCGTAAATCTACACTTCTTTCCCCATTTAACCGTTTCTCTATCTCTTATAGTTTCCGAGATCCCCATAGAGAACATCGAAAAAAACTCACCCTGTATATAAAAACTATAAATGATACATTAATAATTACTAAAACTTAGGTTACAGGACTTGCCTGCGGAGTTCACAATGTGTGTTCTTCCACTTCTTCTGCTTCGGCCAATATTTTGTTTATTGCTGGCGTATTTATGTCTATTTTTATGAAATTTCATTGTCATTTGACAGACTTTGACATTAAAAATAAAAACACTTGGTTTGTTTCACTGAATTAAATTATTTTTAATTTAATTTTACCTATTATTTCACTATGAGGTAAACGAGAAAATCATTCAAGAAAAGTAAATTTTACTGCTTCGAGTTGTCGGCTACCTCTTTTTTTTTAGAATTCAAATACATTTTGTTTATAATAATCGTTTGGTTTTCAACTGTTTAATTATAACGAATTTAAAATTAACAACTCTTTTTTTTTCTGATCAAATTTTCGTTTTCAGGAAAATTTAAATTGCATTTTTGAAAACATTAATGTAGGCTTAAAACGCTTTTGTTTCGAAAACATTACACTTTGGTGGGTAGGTATTCTTTTGAATAAATTTAAGTAAATTGAAGTTTTCAAAATCATTTCTTTATTGTCATATTTCAACTACTTAAAAAAAATGTTTGGTTTCTAATTATTTTTATTTAAGATAATTATAAGCAGATAAATGCTCAAATAATACTGCGAATGGACGACGTAGTCAGTAGTCAAAAACTACCGACAGTTTGAATTTGTATGCTAATTTTAAAGCATTTTTATTTCCACCTAACGCATTTTAGCATTAAAAAACTTTCATAACTATTTTTTGTTATTTTAAGAACTTTAGAAATAAGCATAAAAACAAACCAAAAATAAACGAAACTAAAGCAATTACATATCTAGGATTGAACATACAAAACAATTTAAAATGGGACACTCATATTCAAAAAATTGTAAAAATTGCACTAAATAATCAATGCATATTTAACAAACTGGACAAGAAAACAACTCTACAATAGCCTATTTCGTCTATCTTAATCGTCTATATATCAGCCTAGCGTACTCTTGACCTATCAAAATGGACTATATGTTAACAAAGCGTACTCTTGACCTTACCCAATGGTCTAGATATTAACCCAGCGTACTCTTGACCTACCCCGATGGTTTATATATTAACCCAGCGTACTCTTGACCTATCTTAATCATCTATATATTAGCCCAGCGTGCTCTTGATCTATCCCAATGGTCTGTATATTAACCTAGTGTGCCCTTGAACTATTCAATGGTCTAAACACAGTGCGTATCAGTATGGCGGGTACAAACAATAAGGAAAGATATAGAGTAGATCTAGACAATGGCGAAAAAAAAACATTATGCATAATAAGAAATGCTACACGCCGGTGGCGCATTCGGTTGCGACCGAACTAGCGTTAGCGAGAGTGCAGCAACGTTAGGTCGGGTCAGCAGTTGGATGGCTGACCGGTACCATTCACCATTGGGATAAAATTAATGGTGCTTTAGAGTGACGGGGGCGATCCTTGAAAGTAACAAGCTCATTTACATATGCACAATAACACAAATAACACATGGCGGAATGACCGGTTGATAGCCTAACACTACTACTACTACTAAGAAAAGCTTTCTTAATGCAATGGCGACGATACAAACAGCGAGTCTTTGTATAATATCTATAGGACTCCTTCTAAAGTAATAGTCGAATGCTGAATTCCTCCATTTGTTTTAAGCGCTTTCTTGTATACTGCTTGTGTACTGTTATACAACAACTCTCCAACCACTTTATATTGCATACCCAGGGAAACAAAACTAAACACTCTTTTCTTTTATAGAAACCTTTAAAGTCACCTCTGTTTTTTTTAAATATCTTTAAAGAAGAATAGTTTTCCATTTCCTTTTTTACTATAATAATCAAAGGTGATTTTTCATTGAAACAAATAATTTCATCAGTTATGTATTGACCGACCGTTTTCTTCGATGACCTTCGGGTAAGATCATGATGTCACACTCAAGGAACTTCTGGCATTTCTCAGCAAAAAAAATGAAGCAAGTGAGGTTTGACACCATTGTCTGAATGGAACTGTTTAACATTCAAATAGTTTTGCAAAAATCGAAAACATAGTAGTCGGACGGTGCAAGATTTGGTTAGTATGGTGGATAGTCGATCAAATCCCATTCAAACTGGTATCAGCTCAAAATACTGTTTGTCTTTGTAATTCCACCAAATTGCGAGTATAACCTTCTTTTGATGGATATTTGCTTTCGAATGGGTTGCAGCTTATTCACCGGACTTGCACCATGATCGTGTCATGAACTATTAATTTTTCGTTTAAGAAATGGTTCATTTTCGTTGTTTTTCAAGAGCTTGTCGCAGGAATTTATGTTTAGTTAAATGAATTTCTTTGAGTTCATTTGGAACCCAAATAAATATCCTAGCTTGTGTAAATGTCTTCCCTCGATCGTTTTTTTTACTATTTCTAATTAATGTTTTATTTTTGGAATTTTTTAAAGTAAATCTTACTCTTACTCACGTTTTCAGATTCCATTTTTTTAGAATTCAAATCATATTTCTTAAAGACAAAAGGTTTAGATAGTTTTCAACTGTTTTCTTAAAACGAATTTAAAATTACCAACTGTTTTTCTGATTAAATTTCTTGAAAATTTGTAACTGCGTTTGAACAAGTTTTATTTTGTTTTGAAAAGATTTATTTATTTTTTAATTTTTTGATATATAAATTTAAGTAAATTGAAAGTTTTCAAAATCATTTTTTTGTTCTAAGATTTCAACTACTTATTTTTTTTTTGATATGATTTATTTTTGTTTAAGAAAATTTGACAATTGAATTTAAATAGCGTTTTCGAGTTACGGTGACGATATTTTTTAAGAAACAAGCTTATTTAAATATTTTATACTTTTTGATATTTTACCTTAAGGAAATTTTTACATTTTTATTTCTACCTAACGTATTTTTTTTGTATTCAAAAACTTTCATAACTATTTTTTTAATAAGATATTCCAAACGTATCTATATTTTAAGAATTTTTATATACATTTAGAAATTTACGTTACTTTTATTTCTCATAACTTTTTAATGCAATTTGTAGATTTTTACAATTAAAAAATCGTAGTTTGGTAATGTTAAGGCAGGGTTTTATAAAATGTTCAATCTACTCATCCGAATTTTCTCTATTCTTCCCATTTTTTTTCCATATTCCTTTTGTTTTTTAAATGTTTAACGTAAATATTAAACATTTTTAATTGAAAACATTCATGAAAACATTTGCCCTGAGGTAATTTACGGTTTATTAAGGTAGGTCAAGATAAGGTAAGATTAATAAGAAATTTATTGAGTTAGGTCAATAGTACGTTATATTAATTAAAAAGAAATTGAGGTAGGTCAAGATTGTGCTACGTAATTTATATAAAAATTTATTAAGAGAGTTTAATTAATTTATTGAATTAATGCAAAAACGTTGTCAAAAAAATCTGGCAAAATGAAACTCAAATGCCAAGATTTTGGTTTAGAAGTAATTTATTAAATGTTATTGTTCTTATATCAAATTTAATTAGATAATAATAATAATATTTTGTAATTATTAATTAAATTTTAATAAAACTATAAATTCTATCAATTTCAACTGGTTTTCAATAATAATTATTTTAATGCATTTTAATAATTTTGTGAAATGAATAATGAATATTATCATTTTTATAAGCTATTTAAAAATCACATCTTTCTTGGTAATTTTCATTAATTTGGTGTGAAAACATTGAACGCGCACCAACGGATTCAATGTGTCAACAAATTGCATGGCAAAAATATCGCGGACGCAATTTTACGAGTGCGCTCTAGTTAACCGCTCAAAAGCCGTGTAATTTCAACCAACCCCCCAGCCAGCCACCACCCCAGACTCATCGCGTACTCATCAGCTAAAGTGTAATTAAACTATTTGAATTTTAAAGATGCGCTCCAATCAAAATATTTAATTATCTCCCCTTTATGATTTTTAATTACAGTCCCGAGTCACGTCGGGTAAACATCCCCGAGGATGATGAGGGGTAGAAAAAAAATTGCGGGCAAAAGGAGGAGAAAAATTAAACCGCGCGCACTACCAACTGCATCCATCAGCGGCGGCCCCAAAACGATAATAGGTTTGCGGGGGGGAATTTAATGGAGTTTATATCTTTAATGTAGGAAGCGCATTATTCTCTAAAGCAATTGCGATTCGTTGCGAGGAAAAACTTACTGCTAGCGCGGTGTATTACTTGGTTATTTTATATAATGCTATTATGATTAGAGTAAGGAGCCTAAACGATGTTCATTTTTGTTATAATTGTCTTTTCTTCTTCTTCTTGAATACGTGGAGAATATAATCGGCTGCGGGTATTATGGGATCAAATCAGCAAAGACTACATCGATGTAGTATTTATAATATTATATGCAGGTTGTTGAATTTAAATTCTTAAGTTTAAAAATTGGTTTTTGGCTGAGAAAAAAATCTCTAATACTATTTCAGTAATAGTCTGTGAGATTTTTTTTGATGTTGAATATCTAGATCTACCATATCTTAACAATACTACTATTGACAGAATCATTTGTAAAATAAATGAAATTGTAAACAGTATGTATTAGATAAATATCCACGCCTTTGGTAATCATAGTACCCCTTTGAAAATGACAAGAAAATGACGAAACATGTCAGGAAATTGATAAATTAATTATGAAACGAAACAAGTCTTTAATTTACAAATCCATCCTTGTGATATATATGTATTAAACCTTTTTGAACATCAACAATATCGTTTATCCCAACATTAGTGCTAATAGGTGCCATCTCTTGTTTAAAGCATTGGACCAAGATTGTCTAGTTATGTGGTTAATCACTGACAATTATTTTGAATGAGAAAACATTGAATTATTATTTTCCTGCCAACTATCTGGATCTGGATCTGGATTAAGTTTGCCAAGGGTGATCAAATCATTGACCAGAGCACTTAGGCCTCACTAGGCCCGTTGTGCCCCCCTGACTGGGACAGCCCTGCGTTGTTCTATCACTCATTTAGCCACCCAAGGTGGCGAGCAAAGGACAGCACAACGCTTGGAGGGTTATCCCTAATGTTGGCCATGTTCGGCCAGAGCTCCCCTAGCATTGACCGGTTTCTATCTATTTTGGTTCTCATCAGCGTAGCTCAGTTAAATACAAGGAATTTGAGTTTGCAACCCTCTAGGTATCTGTAAAACACGATAATACCTTTAAGATACTATATATTGTCTAAATCGTATGCGCCAAGTAATAATTCAAACGGGCCATAAGTAATTTGAAAAAAAAATAGAAGTTTCTCCCATTCCACTGCTTTCTATCTGTCTCAACAGAATATAAGGTTCAACATACGTTTATATGGTTCGGCCTATGTAATTATTTATTTGTTTTGAAAATTGTTAATAAGGGTTTAAGCTCTTCTTAAACATGTAAATTTGTTTACCTCTTTTAACCTTGGTATTTCGTTATTTTTATATATTTTGTATTTTTCTTTATTATTTAATAAATAGATGCTCATCCGGCTTTATATGGGCGCCACCTCTCATAACTTGTAATTTCGTAATTACGCCGGTATAATCAGTTAAAATGCCGGCCGTGTAATTCATACAAAGCACGTGTATTAAATTAAAAGGTTCGCATTACAATTTTTGCCTCTCCCTTCGGGGACATAATCAAGGCAGTACAAATTCTCCGAGCACACCGGCTCGAAACAATTCACATAAGAAACCTGAATTTAATCTGCCCAGCTTAGAGCGTTAATTAAAATATTAATGATTCGCCTCGGTTGAATTAACGATGACAATTTCGCAAGTAAAACAAAACAAGTCGAGCTCCTGAAATATTAAGTGACGAGAAAAAGCCGAGCGATTGCCGCCGTTTTCGCGAATTAATTACGTTCATTAAAATATCGCGGGGTGGGTGCGTTTGCGTCAGGCGGCGCGGATTTTATACTCTGGTGGAAATTACATGGAAATTATAGGTAAATATCGTTTCTGATTGGCCGTCACTCTTACGCTTTGTAACCCGTTGCCGAAATGAAAAGCGGAAAAGTTTGTTTGGCTATCAATATGACCCAGTTTGCGAGTTTCGGTTACGGTTTTTGTATGCACATTTTTACATTTTACACCAAGTTTAAGATGTATCATTAGATCACTTTTCATCAAAAGAATTTTTTATAGATTCATATCAATATCTAAAAATTGTCAATCAAAAGTTTAAGTACAAGTATCTTTTATGTATTCATGTTGATGATGCTTGACTGAATATTTTCAATATACTTTTCTAGACTTTATTCTTAAAGCAAATTTAGAAGATTTAATGTATTTACGTCCAGAATCCATTCATTTTTCTAGCGTCTATCTTCATTTTTCTGTCTTCTGGCCATTACCTGTTTGTTCTTATGCTTATCGTTTGTTTATTGTCAGTCTCTCATCTATTTGTAGTCTCTTATCGTCTTCAGTTTATTTATCATAGGTCATTCGTTCATCTATTATCAGGCTGATAATAGATGAACGAATCTATTGCCTATTATCATCTGTCATCCCTCTGCTTGTCGTCAAACTGTTTTTCTTCTATTATATATGATATTTATCTATCGTTTGTCTATCATATGTCTTTTTACAGTTTATCATGTGTTTGACTTTTGTTTGTTATATGCAAGTCTTGTTTTGGTTGTTTTGTTTGTCTTGTCAATATTAGTTTTATGTTGATATCACCTACTTCTAATCTATATTTTGTCTGTTCCTGGCTTGGTTACCATATCCCTATCATATGTTTACAATCTGTTATCGTTTGTCTATCTGCCTTCTCTTTGTAATCTATCTTTTCTTTATCTGCTAATTCAATATTGCCTGTAAACTGTAAGTATTTATCATCTAAAAGTAGCATTTTCATATCTAAGTATCTGTAAAGATTTGTTTTAGTAGTCAATCTTCAGTAGAATGCTCTATTAGTCTGCATAAGCCTCTTCTTTGATTGGCTGTGGAAAAGACTATATTAGAGCCTATTCACACAGGGCGACTTCGTGGCGCCACAGAAAAGCGCTTCAGACGCCCGTATGTGTGAATGTATTAATTTGATTCTGTACTTTACCAGCAGCAACTACAAGCGTTCATGGCGCGACTATTTCTATGGTGTGGTTGCGTGTGAATACCATCATTTACTTATAGCCTTCGTCACTTGCAGCGCTTCTCTGTGGCGCCACGAAGTGGCCATGTGTAAATGTGCTCTAATATAGTTTTTTCCACAGCAAATCAAAGAAGAGGCTTATGCAGACTAATACTACTGACGATTGACACACTAAAACATATTTTTAAAGATACTTAGCATCATTGCCTTAAACATATTTAAATTTAAAACATTTCAATTGAGTAAACTTCATATGTATCAGCAAAATCTCTTGTATGAAAATTATATTCATAGTAATCGAAATTATTCTTAGATCATACGATTATATTTGATATTTTTCTATCCAAATCATTACAGATGGTGTGAAGTTGAAGAGAGCAGTTTTGTTAAATATTTACTTTAATTATTATTTTTCATTGTTGTTGCATTTTTTTCTCATTCTGTTTTATACAATTCACAATTTTTTATTTCAGGGTGACAATATGATGTCTTGTCCGCTGCCAATCATCCCGGTCATTCAGCCGCTACCAACTTTGAACCCGACAACGGATTACCCAATCCATATAGGAATCAAGGTAAGCTATTTATATCATTTTTAACTAGTGTGACCATTTTATTTCAATAATAAACTTGTAAACTTTAACATATTTGACACTGAAAGGCGTTTAGTATTTTTAACGTGGTCTCAACTGATTCTGCAAATTGATCAATGAATAACAGTTCAATCATTTGAAAGCTTGTTTATTTAGTTCATTTTAGAAAATCTGTATCTCCGTAAAACTTGAATATTAACCTTCAGAATTATTAACCTTTTTAGAATTGCGATTTTGTTTGTAACCATTGTAGGTTAATTTTTTATTGATGATTCGAAGCTAATTCCTGTTAAAAATAAATTGTATACTTTTTCTAATAACTAAACCCAGTAGTCTTTCCATAAATTTGAGTTTTGAGAAATACAACTTTGTTTATAGCCATTGTAGATGAATTGATTTAGAAGAATATAAAAATACTTTGTTTAATAACCGATTTTAAACATTAATTTAAAACTAATTTCTGCTGGAAATATTTTTACGATCATTTATAATTCTTCTAATAATTTCGAGTTTCTTCTAATAATTCTTGTTTCTAGTAATAAAATATTATGTTTTTTAGAGAAATGTCAAAAATACATTAAATGATAGTATATTTTAAAAGTTTGAAAATATTTTTTTATAACTTTTCACAATGCTATTTTTTTAAATTTTAGTCTTTAGTGTTTTTCTTTTGTTTTTTTAGCCAAGACCTGTTAATTGTTTAGAGGAGAATAAAAAATGTATTTAGGAAACAGATTTTAAAGATTTAATTTCCAGTTAGAATAATTTCTTACACGTTTTCTAATCATCAAATGCAGTTTTTTTTTCTCTAAATTTATGTTTTGAGTATCTCCATTTTGTTTACAGACCATTAATTATTTGAGAAGATTATTAAAAATATGCCCTCTGGTAATTGATTCTAAAGATTTGAAACTAATTTTTTGCTGGAAATATATTTTTTACACATTTCAAATCAACGAATGCAGTTTTTCTTCTATATAATATTTTTTTACTATACCTTACAAAAATACTGTCAGAAATATATTCTAAACAAACATAACTTTTCCTAGAGTGTCTAAAATAACTCGTATTTGAATTTTGATTTGATTACTAATACCTACTTTTTTGTATAACCAATTGTATTTTTCCTTCCATTTGAGTTTTAATCGTTTCCATTTTTTGTAGGCGAAATATGAAATTTTATTTCAAAAAAATTAAACTATTTTCTGGTGGGAATATTTCTAACCACAGGTTTTATCTTTTCTAGTTTTCAGTTTTGAGTGTCATCATTCTGGTTTTAGCCGCTACATGGTAATTATATACCAGAAATATTTACAAGATGATCGTTAGAAATTAATTTTGAAAAATTAAGATTAAACCCTACTTAAATTTTAAAGCTTTATTCGAATCAAATTAAATGAGAGTTTTGAGTGTCGCCATTTTTTCTGTAGTCACAACGTGTCAATTCTTTTAGAGGGATAATAAAAATACATTTCTTGTTGGATTTTTTTTAGCAATTGTTCTAACGCATCTTTTTTCTATAAATTTCGGTTTTTGAGTGTTGCCATTGTCATTTTAACACATGTCAATTTGTTATTGAGCAATATTTAATATAGGCTCATTAATAATATATTGCAAAATGTTTCACCACGAGTTATATGAGAAACCAATTCGAGAAATTTCAACAGTAATAACTTTTTTTGGAATTTCATACATTTGTTCGATTAAAAAACATTAAATTAGAGTCTTGATTTTTTCCATCATGTCTCTCGTCATGACATGTCAATTGTTTTAAAAGAAAATTAAAAATGCATTGGATATTAGTAGATTTTCAAAATGAAAATTTTAAATGCATTTTTTTATTTCTTCAGCAATGCAAATGCAGTTTTCCTTTTGTAAATTTGATTGAAAATTAAAAATACATCCACTAGTAATATATTTTGATTTGTTGCTAATTTCTGATGGGAAAAATTGCAGTAACTTTTCTAAACAGAATTCCACACAGTTAATTTTTTCTTCCATAAATTTAATTTTTAAGTCTCACAATTTTGATTTTAGCTGTGACATGACAATTGTTATAGTGATATTTTAATATTAACAATAATTAGTATTACATTTCTTTAGATTTTCGATTTCTCTAGGAATTCAGGTTTTTATGCATTATGGTTTATTAAAAAGTAATCACTTTTTGTCTTGTCTTTGGCTTTTGTTTGTATGCTATTCCAAGTGTGTCCGATTTTGAGGTTGATATGTCTTTTTCATGTTTTTTTAGCGGTTTTCCTTCTTGTGCTTTTGATAGTGTAGTCCAAGGCTTTTTTAGTTATTTCTCCGCTATCTTTCCTTAACGCGTGCCCCATCCATCTCCATTTCCTTCATTTAATTCGTATGTCTACATGTTCTTGCTTGCACTTTCTCTATAGCTCTTCGTTTGTTATTCTGTTTGACAAGTGTATTCATTTTCTTTCCTTTACAATACATTGTAATACACCCTTTTTTCCTTCCCTTCATTCGTCTTCCCTTCTCTTCTCCTTTTCCCACCTCAACCTTTTCAGTACCTTTACTCTGGCCCCATCTTCTCTCATCCATTCCACTACTTTTCTACACCCTTCCACCCATCCCACATCTACACCCTTACATTCCTCTGCCAAGTGTACATACTTATCCTCCCCTTCCTTGCATAACTCACATTTTCCATAGCTTTCACCCATCCATCTCTTTCTTCCTCTCTCGTCCGACCCACATCTCGCTCTCGCCATAATTATTTTCTCCTCTGTCCTCAGTTTGTCTACCTCCAGATATCATTATCCATTTATTTACAAAAGACTGTAATTTTATTATTTCCATTTTCGCTTCCGTGCAGCACCACACTAATAAAATTGCTGTCAAAAAGTCTTAGTTTTGTTTTTGCGATATCTGAGACGATATCCACACATTATTTAGTTGGTTGAATGCACTTTAAACTCTGCCTATCCCTTTCTTTATATCTTTTGTCGACCCTCCATTAATAATTATACTTCCTAGGTAACAGAATGCGTCTGTTGATGTTATTGTTCCTTCTCCAAATTTTATTTCTTTGTTGGATTTTGGATACTTATTCTCATTTTTTTAAAGTTTCTCACATTTATTTTTAGGTTGACTTTTGCTGCTTCGTGGATTACTTTTTATGTTTTTTTTCCTTCATGTCTTTATTGTTTCCTTTGAGAAGACATATGTCGTCTGCAAATTCGAGATCCTCCAAGTTTCTTGAAAATCTCCACGTTATTCATGTCTTCATAACGTTTTCGATGACTACTAAGAACAATAAAGCTGATAGGATGCAGCCTTGTCTGATGCCGGTTTCTATTTTGATGTCGCGTGTTAGTTCACCATATATGTCTATTGTTCCAGAATAGTTTTCATAGAATATTTGTATTATATTTATTAGTTTTCTAAACATGCCATAGCTTTATAGAATTCCCCAGATTCTCTTCCTGTTTATCTTGTCAAAGGCTTTCTCGAAATCTACGAAGTTAGTTACAATTTATTTTTGCCATGCTACAGGGTAGGATTCAAAAGTAATGGGCCTTCGTTCAAAAAGGCAGATTTATTGAGCCGATCGGTACAACTAAGTAATTCTCTTTAAAATAGGAACTATCTGCATCAATACACTTTTGTAGGCGGCTATTCCATGACTCAAAAGATTCCGCGAAGGTTTGTTCCGGGATGACTGCAAGGGCTGCCTTGACATTTGCTTGGATGTACTCCATCGAGTCGAAAAGATTTTCTTTCAGCGTTGATTTTAACCTCGGGAACAAGAAAAAGTCAGAAGGCGACACGTCCGGACTGTAGGGAGGCTGGGGAACAACAGAAACGTTGACTCGAATCAGGTAGCGGTGGCGATGAAGGCGGTGTGGCTGAGAGCGTTATCGCGGTGCTCAGTATTGTGATACCCCTTCAATTTTCGCATTTCGTCTTATCGCCGTTCTTTGGTATTCTGACTATAACTCCCTTCTTGCAGTCATCTGGTATATTTTTTTCTGTCCATATTTTGTTTAGTAGAGTGTAAATCATGCTTATTGTATGTTCTTCGCCTGCTTTCAACATTTTATTTGCGATTACGTCTATGCCTGGTGTTTTCCCTCTCTATAGTGTTCTAATAGTTTCTGCTACTTCGTTATTTCACCAGTGTCCATGTCTATGTCCTGGATCACTGTTTCGCTTGCGTTAATTGCTGGTATCACCTTCTCTGGTGCTAGTCTCTTCGAAAAATTATATCCATCGTACCCTAATTTCCTCTTTTGAGTTCAGTATCTTTCCTGTTTTGCTCTGTACTGTTGTTATGCTTGCTTTGTTACTCCCCCTGGCGGTTATGCTTTTTACTACGTTGTGTAATGTTTTCATATCGTTTTTGCTTGCCGCTTCTTCTGCTATTTTTAGTTTAGTTGTTCTTCGAGTATCTTGTATTGCTGTTGCAGTTTTTTTTGTATTTACTTCTTTGGTTGTTACAAGATAGTATTTTCTTTTTGAGTTTTCACGTTTAGTGGTTTATCTTTTTCATTCCTACTGTTTTACATGTTGCCTCCTTGTATATTTGTGTGTATTTCTTCCTTAGTTGATTCAAGTTTATTTCTTTACATTTCTTCATTTGTTAGCTTGTCCAGCAGCTGTTTGTAAGCGGTTGTTTGGTCTGGATTTCCTGTTAGCCAATGTACATTGTAGTTCTTCCTCCATACTCTTTTGAATTTGTTAGCAGCCAGTTTGATTTAGAATTTACCTCTTATTAGAATGTGATCCGAGTTGCAGTCTGCTTCTCTCATTGCTGTATCATCTAGAAGCATATTTTTCCATTTCTTTTCGATTGTTATATGGTCTATTTGGTTTTGGTGTCTTTTGTTAAATGATATTCAAGTCGCTTTGCGTATGTTCTTGCTCCCGCCTATTACGAGATTGTCTTCTGCGGAGAAATTTGTGAATGGTTCTCCGTTTGCATTTAGTTTGAGCATTATTTGTTCTTTTCCTGTGTTATCCGTCCCAATTTTTGCATTGAGACCTCCTATCAGTATATACAGGTTGTTATTACTAAGTCCTTACACCCGAAAATTGCTGTTAGAACTTGTTAAAACAAACAACTTTTCTTAGGTCCAATTTGTGATTTGGTGCTCCGGTTCGGAAAAAAGTTTCAAAAGTAGCTTTCGGTTCTCTAAAACAGTTGTATTTATAATTATTTTTTATTATTTCAAATAACAAAATGGCGACCGATCAAAAATTTCAAAACAAAATATTTTTATAACCACTCCATCGATTTTTAAAAGTAAAACATTTATAAAATCCTTGTACTATCTACTACAAACATTTTTTTTCAAACTATCCCAAATCAGTCTTTATTAGGTTACTTGAATTACAGATAAGTTTCAACAAACTAAAAAAAACATTTAAACGAAGTAGCTTCTGTTATTGAACAATAAAACAAAATATGATTAGATTTGATAATTATATTATAATACATATTTATAATACATACAGCAACGATTCTAGACACTAGTTCTTCATCTGTGTTGACCGGTATTTCGTATACAGAGTCCTTCATCTGACTCCAAAAAAAGAAGTCTAGTGGAGTTAGGTTGGCACTTCAGGTTGGCCACGCAACAGGACCTCCCCTCACAATCCACTTATTTGGTTATTCTGGATTTAGCAATTCGGTGTGAGTCGGTGCCCCATCATGCTGAAACCAAAGCCTCCGCCCGATTTCAACACATACATCTACCGCAAAACGTTGTTAATGTGCACGAATAAATGTTGCGTGGGGATTCTCGTTAGCCCACAAGTGATTATTTTCAGAATTAAATACACCATCCCTCGTGAAACAGGCTTCATCTGTAAACAGAATAAATTTTTCAAAATTCCTTTGAAGATTACATCGTCAAAGAAGCCAAGAACAGAACAACAGTCTCCTCAGAAAGGGTAAAGGTCCTGCTCCTTCAGAACTTGCCAAACTGTCACATGATTCTCATGTACTTTGTTAGGCCGAGTTTAATTTGTAAGAATCATTTGTGTCAAATTCAGTCAACTATTTTTACAGCATTTCCACATAGAGTCTTATTATTGACTCTTAGTACTTTAAAAGGTGATATTCGTTTGTTATTCAGGAAACCAATAGTTTCTTATAATTTTTGATTCACTAAGTGGTATTTATATTTTCCTTCTTTCATTTTCCAATAATTAAACCTTTGCAGATGTAAGCGAATGAAGATTTTGACCACGTTTTGCCTGATTTGTGTCAGTATTCAATCCCTGCTCTAGCAGCGCCCATGTAGTTTGTTATATTTTCTAGATTTGTGCAATTTTAAATGTAGCTCAATAATTCTCTTATCCCGAGATAAAAATATAACCTCTCTGAGCTATATTATTTTAAAATTCGGATTCACTTTATTCAGCATTCTAAATAAAGTGTAGACTAAATATTTCAACTCGAAAACATTTATAATTGATAATTGTCACTGCAATAAGTACTACATTGGAAATCTAAGTTGTTAGTTTAACTGGTGTAAAAAGTTACATGTTTTAGTATAAATGGTGTATTACTATAAAGATTACAAACCTTTCTAAAACGATAGCAATTTAGAAACGTAATTCTTTACAACATTTTGCAGGCTTTTAGTGTAATAAGCTATATAAAATAATCCCAACTTAGTCTAGAGAGCTCATCGTGGCCGCTGTATTTTGATACTTAAACTCTGAGGAATTAAAAAGGCCCCGACGTTTACTTATCCCGCCCGCATTTATACATACAACTTGCTCTTACAATTTGCTTTGCCCTAATTATGAGAACGTTAAGTTAGTCGTTGCGGTAACCTGTACAGATACCGTTGCCTTAATTTTACCTAATTACAGTCTAATCCGCGAGATTTGAGGGCGTCCAAATATTACAAGAAATATAATTAGTATCACGCGCTTTGTGTACACACAGAGGGAAGTGGAAGTGCAAGGTGTTGTGGGAACGAGGGAGTGAGGACCCTATTATGAGAGCGATATTCCCATCAGCCGGAAAGAGCACTCCCGCTAAACGGGTTTAGTTTAGAGACCAAACACTCCAGAGTTCGGTTCCATGCAAGAGATATCCCACTATCCCACTCGACGCCGGTATGGAGATATATATGGGCCGGCCCTCTCACACCCCGCAGGCAATACGCGCGATTTCGCCAAATATCATCCCTCTAATCTTCCTTTTCTATGATATTTTATATACGCCTTTGACATGTTCACAAGAATGGGCGTACACGAGAGGTAGGGAGATTGATTTGTAAAGAGATCTCCTGTGGCAGGCGTAATAGGAAATCTTGCCAGGGAACGTAAATTCGCGCACATGCCCCGACGTTTGGCGATAACGTATAATTGAAAATATTTAATATCTAATTTCGACACTAAATCAATTTATTAAACGCAAATCTAACCGACAAAACGAAGTTTATATAAAGCACGTCGCATTTAATCTCGCCCAAGTGCTCTTTGGGGGCAGGAAAACAGAAAATCTCGGCGGCGGCCGCGAATAATGCACATCCGAAGAAAATGGGATGCTGCGATACTTTTTATACCAGCGAAAATCTTACTTTAACGACAAAAGTATTCCCTATTCATGGTCCGGATTTCGCATATATCGAATACTTTGAATTCTAATTCTGTAAGTAGGAATACTTTGATGTTCGTTTACGTGGGTAGTAAGTATATTCCGGGAAAATCTTATCACGGCCCTTTTGCATATGCGCCGGTAAAATTGAATTAGGTCCTTGTACAAAGTTCCTTTCGTGCCATTTAGAAATGAAAACGTGCATTCTTACATAGATGATTATGTTGAGTATTTATTCATTTTAATCAACTTTATTATTTCCGTGAAGATGTTCGAGTACGCAAAGAAAAGGATATTTAAACATTTTAATATTAATTTTATTATTGTTTAAAGGTGAACTATATATTAAAATTTTGCCACTCGATAAAAATTATGTCAATACGAAATTATGTTTTTAGCATTGGGGAAACTTGATTTAAAATGTTATTTTAACGGCCAAAAGAAATTCATAGTGGAATACAACATTGTATTATTTTATTACGTATTATGGTATATCAGATCATCGGGAGAAAATCGGTTTGAGTGGGAGATTTTGAAAAAGAGTGAAGGGTATTTTGTTTTCTTCAATTACCTTATTCATTCATTCTAATAACATCTTCTTTCCTGTTTCTTCCATATATTTAATCATCTCTGTTGTAATTTCATCATGTTCTGGTGCTTTTCCTAGTTTAATTTTCTTTACTGCATTCTGTAGTTCCTCTTCAGATATTTTCTCCCCTAGCCCCGTTATTGTCTCCTGTTCTTCTTCCAGTTCGCTTTCACCTTTATTTCCATTGAATAATTCTTCGCAGTATTCTTTCCATCTTCCCATTATTTCATTACTATCTTTTAGTATTCGTTTCTTCTTATCTTTTATCCAGTTAATTTCTTCCTTATTTTTATTTTTCTATTTTCTTATTACTCTGTAGAATAGCTTTTGGTTGTCTCTGTAGTTATTTTCCATTTTTTGCACAATTTTTCCCAAGGTTTCTTCTTTGCCTCTATTACCTTTTTCTTGTTCCTTGTTTTTTGTGTTATCTTTGTAATTTGAATAGCTTTTCTCTGTTTGCTCTTGTAGGTATTCTTTCCAATCTTTTTTCTTTTTTACTTCCTGCTTTATCTCTTCTGCCCACCAATCAGTTCTTCTCTGTCCCTGTTTTACCCTTGATGTTTCAGATGCGATTCTTGCTCCCTCTATTATATTTATTTTCAATATATTCCATATTTCTTCAGTATTATAGCCTTTTATGTTTTCATCGTACTGTCGTAACCTTTCTTCCATCCAGTTCTCATATTTCTTTTGTGTTCCTTTTCTCTTAATCTGTGTGTTTTAATTTTATATTTGCTTTTCTCTTCCTTCTCCTTACTTTTTGTTTTTCTTTTTTTATTTTAATCTTTGACATCACAATATGACGATCACTTCATATCTCAGAACCTCTTCTTACCCTTGTGTCTCATATTCTGTTACTTCTGTTACATAGTCTTTCAGACTATTTTTTTTACAGAGAAACAATAGAGAGACAAAACACGACAAGTTAGGCATATGTATACATATAAATTAAACCTAATATTATAGTAAGGACGGCAGCAGGGTTGTAAATGACCCTTATACCGGAGCCTACGACGATACAACAACTAAATAAAACCTATAGCTTACGACTATACAACGAATAAATAGTACCAGTGTATATGAACGAGACAAAATGATTAATAGATAATAATAAATAAACATGAAGACAGAACAGTGAAATCTATATTTTCTTTAGAAGTTGGGTTTCACGCAAGAACTTTACGCAGTTCTCTATGGATCCCTTACTATTCGATAAAACCGATGCCAGGTCACCTCCAAGCCTCAGTCTATTTCTCTGCCGAGCATAATTACAGAATGTCCATTCTGTAATTATGTGCTCTACCTAACAAGTCATGGCAGGTTTCACATTTTGGCTACTAATTTCCGGTAAGGAGATACGAGGAGGTTATATTGGTGTGCCCTATACGCAGACGGCACAGAGCGACCTCCTCTCTTCTATTGAGATCTACCGGTGATCACCATGGAGTCACTGAGAGCTTTATTGACTTCAATTTAGATTCGGAAACGTTCCATTTTTCCTGCCAATCTTCGATTTTTTTTTATTAATGTATCCTTTGACATCATCGGGCCTCACAGGTATATCGTCTGTGTCATTCGCTTCCGCTGCTAGACTGGCAGCTTCATCGGCCAGCTCGTTTCCTTCAATGTGTCCAGATGAAAACTATCGTCTTTTGCAACCGGAATATTTCGAATATCGAGGCTTGAATGAGCTGAACTAGCGGGTCGGTCGAGTATAACGATGATATGCTCTGAATGGCACTTAGGTAGAGATTAAGAATGAGCAGTGGTGGGACATAATACAGAAATGAAGAGCCTGGTACAACGCGTACAGGTCTGCTGTGTACACGCTGGCTGACTCGTGTAACGACCACGAATGCGCCGCACCGTCTATAATGACAGAGCAACCTACTCCGTAGTCGGTCCTCGAGCCGTCCGTATACAACCGCGGGGAGTCTGGGTATTCAGCGTGTATAGATATGAACATTCTCCTAAGGATATAGGGGTTCGTATCGTTTTTTTTTATGAGAGGCCAGATCCAGTCGACACCAGACCCTTGGCATAAGCCAAGGGGGGATTTCCAGGAATCCGACCTCAAATACCTTTGGAAAATTAATATTATAACTCTCCATGAACTCTTTCGCTGGACACACACAGGTTTTGTTACTGTAGGTCTATTCCTATATTTCCTCCGCTGCTCTGTGGTGTACATAAAGTGTCGTCGATGTAACACGAAGCGGTTACGGCGCGCACTCAGGAGCGGGATACTCGAATCGCAGCAGAGGCTCGGTGCAGGACTCGTCCGAAAGCTGCGTGATGGATTGGGTCTAAGGCTTTCAACTAGGATTTTCGTGACGAAGAATACACTGCATAGCCGTAGTCAACCAGAGCTTTGTACAGCTGCAACAGTGTCTCTCTTCGTGCTCCCCAGTTGATGCTGGCCAGGTTCTTGATTACATTCAAGTCTTTTTTCGACCGCTTGACCAGCTCGACAATATGAGCCCGATAGGACAGAGTGCTATCGAACCGTAGCCCCAGAAAACGGATATTGTTGATGACTTGTATCCTTGTGCCACGGAGAAACAAGCTGGGATCACGACGAGGGTGTCTATGTCTGCAGAAATGTACACACGGGGTTTTAGTTTCAGAGAAAGCATCACTATTCACCTTGTCAATAATTGTCTGTAGCTGTCGATTTATGGTAAGTCATCGACATACCATACAGACACTTTTCCACCCGATCGTTCACTGATTCTGCTATGTCGTTTACTGCAATAGCAAACAATGTCACACTTATAGTTGAACCGTGGGGAATACCGTTTTCCAGCACGAACAACGCCGACTCGGTATCCCCAATTCGTACCCTAAATGAACGATCACACATAAACGACTTAATAAATGTGGGCAGACGGCCCCTGAATCTCCAATTATATAATTTCTGAAGAACTCCATATCTCCAGATCCTTCTCTAGATAAAAAAAAAACACCGCTGTGAGGTGTTTTCTCTCCAAGAAAGCATCCTGGATGGAGTTCTCCAGATGTACAAGTTGATCGAGCGTGCTATGGTACTTTCGAAAACCTGCTTGATATTTTGTTAGGAGACCATTCGTCACCAGCATTCATACCAGGTGGCTGTTTTCCATTTTTTCTAAAATTTTCCCTAAGCAGCTAGTTAAAGATATTGGCCGGTAAATGCTAACATTGGTAGGGTCCTTGTCGGATTTCAAAAGAGGTAGGATGATGGCTGTTTTCCAGCATTTAGGGTAGACGCTCCTCTCTTATATCAGATTATAGATGTACAGTAGCTACTCCATACATGCTGGAATATGACGGATAATCTGATATGAGATGCCATCTGGACCTGATGATTTTGATACACCCATAGAGTTTATGGCCTCATTTAATTCCCTCTTTGAAAACGGAGCATTATAAGTCTTGGGCTCCTGTGAGGAGAAGTTCAGGAAAGGGATCTGTAGGTTGGCTTTATTACCCAGGAAAGTAATATTATAATTCATAGAGCTACTGGTATAGTGGAAGTGGGATGCAATAACATTTGCGACCTTAGTAGTGTCTGTAACATCCAGACCATCAACGGTAAGGACGGGTGCTACGGCAGGGAATTTCTTCCCAGCTATAGCACCCACCTTCATCCATACTTTACCCACCGGTGTGGTTTGTGTTATCGCGGACACGTAGCTCTCCCATAATTGTTTCTTGCTCTCAAGAATTTTGCGGCGTGCAAATGCGCGTCGCTTCTTAAAAGCGATCATATTATCCTGGGTAAGAGACCTGTTTAAAGCCTTCTTTTTCTCCTCAATCTCTCAATTTGAGACTATTATAAAGTCTGTTATCGACTTTTCATTTCTGTAAGCTGGTATATTTGTGGATTTCCTTATGTTTAAATATTGTATTTGTGATTATGAGATTATTTTCCATGCAGAATTCAAGTTTCTTACTGTTTCTGTCCATTTTTCCCTATTACTGGTGCGAATCTTTCTGCTTGTTTTCCCACTCTTGTATTAATATCTCCCAATATTGTTACTTCTTTTTTTGTGATCTCAAGTGCATCTGTGAGTTTTTCATAAAATTGTTCTACCTCTTCTGTGTTATCCCCTTCGTTCGGTCCATATATCATAATAAAATCTATTTCTTATTTCTCGACCATTCTTATTCTTACTTTTAGTATTCTTGATCCAATCCCAGTCCACTCTCTTGTCTTCCCATTCTTTATGTATAATTATTGCTACTCATTCTTTTGCTCTTTCCTCTTCCACTCCGCTTTTTATTAGTATGTGCTCATTTATCATCTCCATTCCCTTCCCTTTTACTTTTATTTCCGTCACTGCTAGTATTTTTATGTTTATCTTCAAACTCTTTTATTAGTCCTTCCTCTTTCCCTTTTATCCCTCTTAAGTTACATGTTCCTATTTTTATAATTTGCGCTCTTTTCTTTTTACGAGGGGCGTTTGAAAAGTCCGTGCAAAGTCGGAGGGATATCACCATCGGCGCGTATCGAGGTCATGTTTAGTTAGTAGCATCTCTTGAATGAACGCAGAACAAGTTTCAGCCATATTGGTCTATTTCTTTGTTTAATCTTTATTCTTTATTATTATCTTTGTTTCTCCTGCTTACAAATTACAAACAAATATATAATATACATACAATCAAATAATACACAAATAATTTAGGACACAGGAGTCACGGGCGGAGTTCACTGAGTACCAATCTTCTTCCACTCAAACCCACGTTCTTCCGTAGACAGTTGACACACGTTCGCCATTTGTGTTTGGCATTCGTGTGAATCAAGGAAGTCGAGTGATTTTTAAGAAATGGACGAAGAAGAATTTCGTGTGATGATTAAACATTACTTTGTGAAAGGCAAAACGTCTCAGAAGACTAAAAAGAAGCTTGATATACATCATGGTGACTCTGCACCTTCGATTAGAACAGTTTATAAGTGGTTTCAAAATTTTTGGACTGGCCATATGGTCACATGTGACGCTGAACGTTCTGGACGGAATGTGGAGGTTACGACTCCAGAAATTATTGATCAAATCCATGATATGGTGATGGATGACTGGAGAGTTGAGGTGCGTGAGATTTCTAGTGCTATGGGCATCTCGACTGAACGGGTACATAATATTTTGGATAATCAGTTGGACATGAGAAAGCTATCCGCAAGATGGGTGCCGCGATTGCTGGCGCTTGACCAAAAACAGAATCGTGTGAAGTGTTACAAGGATGGTTTGCAGCTGTTCCAGAAGAATTCTGAGGACTTTAAGCGTCGTTTAGTCACTGTGAATGAAACATGGATATATTACTATAGTCCTGAGACCAAACAACAATCTAATAAATAGGTTATCAAGGGGGAATCTGCACCAAAAATGGCTAAGACCGTTCCTTCGGCGATTGTCTTTTGGGATTCGCAAGAGATAATACTCTTAGGTCTTGTGTGTTCTTGACTATTTTGTTTACTAATTCTCCAATAATTTCTTTAATTTCCCCCATATCTTCTTTTGCTATTATTTATCTCTCTTCTGTTGCGAATCCTTTAAAGTAGTTCTTATTATCTTCTTCATTTTTCCTTTGTTCCGGTGATGTAATCACTTTCTTGCTTTTATTAAAGATACTTTCTTGCTTATCTTTCTCGTCTGTCCGTTGCCTTTTTTCCGAGCAGTATTCGACATACTCCTCTTAATCTAACCAATAATTATATAACCTAAATTATATGTACGTTTTCATCATCCAGTTGGTCTTTATTTTCTAGGCATTCCTCTAACGAGAAGTTGTACAACTCTAATTCTGTTTTAGCATCTCTTTAGTGAAGATTTATACATATTTTATTATACATTTTTTTATTTGGAATTAGGAGTATATTTGCAAATTTAAAAAAAGTATATTTAAGATATCAGAAATTAAGAATCGTTTAATATAAAACGCACAGGATTTATACTAAAAGTACTAAAAAGTAGGTATAGATTTTTTCCTTTCCTTCCCTTCCCTTCTACAGATTTTAAATCATTGTCACCCATTACAAATTCGTTTAAAGGATGAATCTACATTTTTGTTGAAGGCTATATTATATTTGATTCTTTTTATTGATTTGTATTTATCAAAGCCTTTGTTTTATTTTATTCTTTTTGACGATCTGGATTTACGTTTTAACTTTTTTCTACGTTTCAAAATCTTCAGCATTTCTCTGCCTTGGTTGATTACATTTCTATAAGTCAGTAAAATTTCTCTGCAAGCACTGCATGCTTTCATGTACTTTTTTTTCATTTGTAGATTAATTCTTGTATCTATATTATCATATCAGTTTTATAAATGTGCTAAATGTTTGTGTTGTTAATTATTTAAGTAATAAATAAAGTTTGTTGATATGCTTATGATTTAGAAAGATCGTTATTTTTATTTGCTGAACCCTTTCTTATCGCCTAGTGTAATAATTTAATTGTAGCGATGTCGTCACACTCCAGATTTAATAACCAGCCTTCACTATCGAGAAGTTTTCTGAACTTATACTAGCCCCCGTCCCCTCCTCCTCCTCCTCCCAAAGCGCAGCCACCATCCCTAATTTGAGTTTGATAGGGCGGGACGGCGCGAGGATAAAATGCAACCTCGACTCCACGAGCGGTGTGCTATTAGAGCAAGAATGTTTGCGGGTAATAAATTTCGAATGGAGCCGTATTTTTTATATATAAATTGATATTTTATGGTCCCACGGGCTAAAGATCTCTCCTTTGCTGGATTTGCCTCGGTGAAATACGCCGCTCTCCCTCCGGACACCCCCGCCGCCGCCCTTCAGGAAAAAAATAACCACGCCGAAGAGACGACGTCCGAGTTAACCGAATGAATGTCCGCTCCCAAATTGATTTTGTCTTGTTTAGATTTATAGGTTATATTGAGATAAATTTCCACTATCTTTAATACTTTATTTTTTCCCTGCCACTTCGTATCTTTCACCTTAGCTTTTCTATTTATTTGAATCAAAATGATTCTAAAGAATTTAAACGTTATTATATTAGATTTATATTTGTAAATTATTAATTTTGATTTTTTGAAAGTATTTGATTTGATTATATAATATTATCGATTATTAAGCCCATTCTCTCCATCGGAGTATAACAGTGGCTTAAAGAAAATCCCGAAAAACCAAATCCTTGTCATCCGGCGATATGAATATAGCTATAAAACTGCGAATTAAGCAGTCGCCGAGGAAACTTTTAATCCGGGCATTTTCCCGCAGATTAGGCTCTAAGAAAAAGTTGGGGCAATATGTAAATACGTGGGAAGGGAAGGAATACCGTTATATATATCGATGAGTAGTTCATATTGCTGTTTCAAGGGTGGCCAGGGAGAAAGGCGAGAAATTTAATTATTCAAATGAAAATCAACCGGCACGAAAAGAAAAAGAGTAGCATCTCTTTCGTTTAAAGCAAACGCATAAATCTAAATAATTATTATATAGAAAAAAACGTTTCAAGCGCAGAAAAATATAACCTGATTTATATTCCCTAGATTTTTATGTAGCTAGCCAGCGTATGTCTAAAGGAAACAACATTAACGATTATACATTCGTTTCGGTCTACTGGTAACTTTTTATGCAAACAACACACCCGCCCCCGCCCCAGCAGCGCCGTGCCACGGGTGCAAAGTTTCGTAAACAAGTTCAATGTTGTCGGATATAATTGTAAGCGCCAATATTTTATAAATATATTAAGATCATTAACGAAGTTAGAGGAGACCAGGAGTGAAACTAGTAACCGGCTTAGAAATAGAATACGTAATCCATTAAAACCATTAGCGGCACCGAAGTTTCGCGAAAACTCAACAACGGCCCGTTTTTTTTCCTAAGGTGGGGTAAAACTTCGGGGAATATAATATGTTAAGAAATTGTTGTGTATTCGAAGCAATTCCCCCGCGGTTTAGAATAATAAGCACTGGGGGGAAATTTTGAAGTTATATTACTTAAATCCGGGGACGCTCGAGGGCATTAGGCAACTCGGTCGATGCACCGTCATTAGTACCAGATTTTTTCTCAAAGTGTTCGAATAATTAATAATTATTATATGTTTAATCAACTCATGTCGAAATATTTTTGAGCTTAAAATTGTATAGATATTTATTATTTTCTCTTCAAATCTGGTTCCAACAAGAGTGTAGAGCAACAAGTCTCAATTTATAGATTCTCTCCGACTAGTTTCCTCCTGAAAAGTGGACAAAAACGCGACTAAAGAAAATATAGAAGTTTCTGGATGTGGATGAGGATTGCTGCCTTCCAAACATCGTTTTGTACAAGAAGGGTTTGAGTGGAAGAACATAATATGTTATTGTGAACTCCTTCTTTTCTTCCCTCCTCCCTATCAACTCTTAAGAAATTATATCTTAATTTCCAATTATGCTCATCATTTATCTGCTTAATTCTGTTTTTTTTAACTAAAAAATGACTTCCATGATTATTTTTAACCTTTAGGATCTTCCTGAATAATTACCATATATATGAGGATCCAGTTATGTTTCTCTTAAAACATCTTCTGAATGGTGTCGTCTACCTTTATTCATCAGCTTGACTCTTTTTCTCCAACTCGTACAATTAAAATTTGTATGTAAATTAAAACGATAATTCGTTTCGCATAATTATAAACAAAAATAGGTGTTAATAAAAAAATCTCGTCGCTCATCATCAGAGTGATTATCATCGCATTGCGTGTAATTAACACCCCACGAAGGCCGATTCCCCACGTCGGGCCCCAAAACAAAAATTGAAGGAAAGTCTATTCAATAAAAATATCTTAATTTTCCCGGGTGATTAAAGTCTCCTTTTTTATATCTACCAGCCCACGTATACACGTATTAAAGGCATTGTCTGTGTGATGGGCGAGCGTTATTAAAGTGTGGCCCCCAAATGCCCGGATTGTAAAACGAGGCCATTATCGCGTGCCGGTTTATAAATCAGCGAGGTTACATCTGGTACGGTTCCGGTTGGAGGTGTTTTGTGAAACGTTGGCCGCGTTTCCTGCCATAACCACTGAGCTATAGTCCTCGAAGGACCCGTGTGCAGCGCTTCCCTCGCTTCCCTAAATCGCCCCCTAATTTTGAATCTCGGGAGACCAGCGGGGAAAAAAAAACTAACTCGCAAAATTCAAACGATCGAATTGGGCCGGCGCGAGTTTCCCCGAATTTGTTAGGTAATAAGTTATTGGGAAATGTAACTTTAATATTAAATAATTCATGAAATGAAGATGAAACTCCAATCAATAAAACATAAACAAGGGTTTAATTGAAAATTGAATAACATAATTTATTTATATTTCAAAATGAAAGATTTATTTTTTTTGAGTCTTTATTAATGTTAAATTATTTGGAAGGTGTGATTGTTTAGTGTGCTGTTAGGTCTGATTCTGATACTGTTACAAAAAAATCGATTCCATATTGAAAGGCTTAAGTTTACGTTCACATGATCTCTTCCACTCTCGCCCAATGCTGCCTTTATGGCTTTGCTGCCAGTTAAGGTCTCTATAATGATTTTCCATTAATTTACTTGCCAGTTACCTGAATTATTGCTAAATTTATTAGTTAATATTAATATTTCTTACTTCTTCTCTCCAAGATTTTCTGGGTCTCCCTCTTTTTCACATTCCTCGTTCCATCGCTTCATAAACTTTTGAAGTTCCTCCTTTGTTATATCTTTTATGTTCGTTTCTTCTCTCCTTGTAACATCACTTCAAAATATACTCTCCTTCTGCTCATTATGTTCTCTTCTTTAATTAGTATGTTTCCTTTTTTATCTTTTATATTCTTCAATGTTTTGGCTGTAGGTTTTCTCATTTGTTTTATTGCTCCATAGAATAGATTTCGGTTGTGTCCTGTTAATTGTTTCACTTTTCGTCTTTCTTTCTTGTATTCCTCATAGGATTGAGTGTCTCTCTTGCTGAAATATTTCGTCCATTTGTTTTTCTTATTCTCGACTGCTAATTGTATTTCCTTGTTCAACTATGCTGTCATTTTTCTTTCATAGTTCCCAATTTTTGCTATTCCATACGCTGTTTGTGCTGCTTGCTATAATCTTTTGTTTATATGCTTTTATTGTTTCTTAAATTATCTTTTTTTATGGTTTATTAAACGTTTCTTTCTTGCTGTTAGTTTCATTTTTACTAGCTAGTAATCGCTGGCCAGTTCTGCTCTTCTTTTTACTTATATAACATCTGTTACATCATTCCATATATTTTTACTTACTAGGAAGTAACATATGTCAGCAATTCATTCAATGTCATGTTGACATTAATCAAATATTTACACAAATTTTACAAATTTTAAGCGAAATGCTTAATACATGAAATATAAAATAAAATAAATATCTACAGTTGTAGACAGAAGTAGAAGAAATTCTCCAGAATTCCAATAAATGGAAACATTCTATATGGGTTTGACTGGAAGAACATTCCGAAGAATGAAGTCCTGTGCTCAAAATTTAGTGTATTTTTTATGTATGTGTATAATAATGTATTTTGTTAACAGTAATCCAAAGCATCACAATAAACAATAAACAATAAACAGTAGTCCATAATCGATTTTCCTCTTCTGCTTTGTATTTCCCTAGTATATTAGTTTTTTCCTGAATTTTGTACTTGTGATTATCATTTCTTTTTCTATGCATAGTTCTATTATTCTTTTTCCGCTGTCGTTCCTTGTATTTTCCCCTTCTGTCCCTAGGCATTGTTCCATTCCTTCATTTTGGTTTCCTACTCTTCCGTTAAAGTCGCCCATTATTATTGTATTATTGTGTCTTATTTCGTAAATTTTGTAATATCATGTAGAAATCCTTCTCTTTTGCTTTTGCATTATCGCATTGCATAATCTTCTTCGTTTATTTTTATTTTAGTTACTAGTATTCTATCGTTTACATATTTTTTATCTACTATGTTGTTTGCTGGTTCCTTGTTTACCATCATCCCCACACCAGATTGTGTGAAGGTGGATGTCTTTACTCCTGTCGGTATCATTTTATATCCTTCTTCAAAAATTTTCCAATAATTCCTTCAACCGATATCATCTCTCTGTACTGTTTGCACAGAAATCCAAACCACTACCCAAATTTCGAAACCTCTTCACTCACAACATTTAGCTAAGTTTATTAATTTCCAAGATGCAATTGGGACCTCTTCTTCTCCCAGATAAACGCGCACTAATTTACAAAATACAGCAAATTCAAGCTACAGGCAAAATAAAAACTGAAACAACCAAAAACTTACATTACTAAACAACCAATAAATGCAATATATTAGGTTATATTTACACTTAAATATACTATTCCGCGATCCTTTAAAGCGAAAGGACCACTTGGTCAATAGCCAAACACTACTATTACTACTACATTGCTTTATATTTTTATTTTAAATAATCCTTTAAACATATGATTCATATAATGGAAGGGACGTAACTATAAAATTACAGGACTTTTAAAGTGCTTACAAAAAAATGTATAACCAATTACTATTTACTGTTATAATTGTTAATTTTCTCTTTTTTGTTTCAGGTGAGTTTCAACTAGCCCAGCTTCACTAAGAATTCAAGTTGTGATGAGCATCAACTTTGGTGAATATCGCTTCATAATAATCAAATTAATCTTATAATTAGTTAATACAACAACATAAATTAGTTATTATTAGTAATTAAGTTTAAATAGAATAAAGAACATGTATTATTTTATATAATAGTTCAGTACTACACTACTGTTGTTCTAAGTAAGAATATTCGAAATCTTCTCAAATTGTTTCATTATTAAATAATTATATTATTATATTAAATAATAAGTTTCTAGCATTAATTTCGATGCATAAGCTAAATATTTGACCTGAGTGAAGCTTGTAAAACCTTATCAGTACTATAATTATAATAAGCTTCTTCGTATGTATGTACAGTATGTACAAAAATGATTATGTTTTAAATCGTTTCTATTTCACCTTTGCAATCTTCAAAGCCATTAGTTTCAGAAAATATGTTCACTTTCTTTGTTATTTATTCACAGGCTAAATGTTTGACCTGTGTGAAACTTAAAATATCTATAGTACTAAAACAGACCCTTCGAAATGTTTCAGCATATATTATAAATCGTTTCTTTCCCTTCTTTAAACTCTTCTAAGTTTCTTTTTGTATAGATTAAAATTGTAACATTTCGTATTATTATTATTTTCGATGTCTAAGCCAAACCTATGGCCTTTGAAAAATGTAACCATTTGCACTCGTAATTACCAGGTGTATGTGGCTTGACTAAGTTGACTAAGAGATGGCGCCAGCAAAAAGTACGTAGCGTATTAATTTGACATATACGTCATTTGGTTCGTCTGACATTAAACTACAAACACACGCTAAAAGTTGAGTCCGCTAAAAACTAGCGTCTTTGTTTTATTGTTCAGTTATCATGTCAAGTTTTGTTTCCGAAAAAGAACATTTGCGAGAGCATTCCTTTTCTTATTTACTCAAAAGAAAAAGGCTTCTGAAAGTCGAGGATTGTTGGTAGAAACATATGGTGAACACGCTCCATCGATTAGAATATATGAGACATGGTTTCGATAATTTAAAAGTGGTGGTTTTCATGTGAAAGACAGTGAGCGCTCTGGTAGACCACAAAAAATGCGAAATCGAGCAATTGCAGGAGTTATTTGATGATGACCCAACTCAAACCCAACGGCAATTAGCAGAAGTATTACATGTCTCACAAGAAACAATTAGCAGACGTTTACGAGCAATGGAGAAGATCAATAAACTCGGTAAAAGGATCCCACACGATTTGAATAAAGGTCAAATAAATGGAACACTCACTTGTGATGTGTTGCTTTAACACTATGAAAGGAAATCATTTTTGCATCGAATTCTGACGGGTGAGAAAAATTGATTTATTTTGAAAATCCGAAGCGAAAAAATCATGGCTTTCACCTGGCGAAGCCGGTCCTTCAACACCAAGGCCAAATCGCTTAGGCAAGAAGACCATGCTCTGTGTCTGGTGGGACCAGAGCAGTATTGTGTATTATAAACTCTTGAACAACTATTGACAACCGGAATGGGCCAGATAAGATTTTGTTACACGACAATGCGCCGTCTCACACAGCAGAACTAGTGAAAGAAACCTTTAAATTGCTTTGATGGGACATCATCCTGCACCCGCCGTATTCGCCAGTCCTAGTGGCATCTGACTATCACCTCTTCGCATCAATGGAGCACGCGCTCGCAGAGCAGCACTTCAGCAATTTTGACGAAGTTGGAAAATGGCTCGACGAATGGCAAAAGACAAGCAGTTTTTCTGGCATGGTATTCATAAGTTACTTGAAAGATGGGCGAAATGTGTTGAATCCAATGGCCAATATTTTGAATAAAACAAAAATTAATTTCTCTTCAAAATTACGTGTTTTTTGTATCAAAAAAACGGAAAAAACTTATGCTTACACCTGGTATGCTTTAGAATGTTAGTAAACAAGTCGATTTTTTTATGTTCGATCAAGATTAATTCTTTTAATGGAAATGTGTTCCAATTTAACTAGAAGGTTAAATCATAAATTTAAAAATATAACCCCTGAATACACCTTTTTACCTAGGATGGGAATGTGGCCACAAAATATTTTATTTTTCAAGGAGTGAAAATAATTTACTGAAAATACTAAGAATACTTAACTGTGTAATAGTAGTTACTCCACATTAAAAATCTAAGCTATGTAATAATATACATAATATTTAGGGGCAGAACATAATACCTGCACCTGCACCGTAGCAAATCAACTTATTAAATATTCAGAACAGAAATGTTTTAGTTAAATCATCACAGTTTGGCTGAAGAATTTCTGTCTTCTAAAACTAGTAAGAAGTAAGTAACTGTAACAAAACTAATAGACAATAAAAACAACAAAGAAACTACAAAGAAGAAACAAAATAAAAAGCACAACATAAAGAAACAATTATATTTTATAATTTGCAGAGTATGATAACCCTCGAAACAGTCCCCGATATATAGTCCTGGTTTTCGAGTACAGGTACTGCACATACAACTAGTTTGCCGTCTTCTGTTTACCACTTTTCTGTCGGAACACACAAAACATTCCTTTTTATTTCTCTGACCTATTACGTGCAATGTGCCGTTTAATCATTCATCCTTATCAGTTGATGATGGTCCATTATTATAAATGTATTATCTTTGGAAAACTGCCATCAGGTACGAATTTCCGGTTAATTTAGATAGTTTTGGTTAAGTACATGTTTATTTTCAGAAGTTCTTGTGGAAATGGTAGGCTTGTATAATACCTGTCAGTATATATATGGTATCCATAGCCAGGATTGCCTTCCAGTAAATTTAGGAACAAACGCAGTACAACTCGTGAACTTATAGGAAGGTCAGGTCTAAATTTTCTGACTTCAAAATGTCAAGTTTTGTAGTAAGACAAAGTGGAATATATATTAGGTTGTCAAGTATGCATGAAGCAAACTTCATGTTATTTATTTCAGTCGCACATAACCTCATTTGGACGCCGTATTTTGACATAATTTGTTTTTAGTGTGATCAACTATTCCTCTTTCTAACGCAAATTTGCAATAGTTTTTTTTGTATAGGCGATTAGGTTGAGACCATGGAAATCGGCGAAATTCGCGTGTTGATGAAGTATGAGTTCCACCGTGGAGCCACAAAAAAAATCGTTTGGGAGATTTCGACCTGTCTAATGAACCACTTGATCGAGGTGGATAATGAAGTCCTGAAGGCTACTATGGAACGTGAATTATCATTAATGAGCAATGTATCAAAACAAACAATCTTGACTCATTTGGCACAAATCGATAAAATGAAAAAGCTCGATACGTGGATACCGCATGAATTGACAGATGCACAGAAGGAACTCATCCACGGAAATTTCCCTTGAAGGAACAAAATCTTCCTTGAACTTTTTCTCCAAAAAAATCTAAATAATAACTGACCTTTTACAACCGACTCCGAAAACTTCTATCGTTCGGATTTGTCTCATACAAATGAAGCATCCAAAAGATTTTCATGAATCGCTCCCTTCTAAATATTGCACTGAAGAAATGAGTTTTGACATTGCAGATGGCTAACAGTTATTGTACTCATATTTATAATAACTCCTAGAAAGGCCTCAAATTTTGCCTATAGTAATCAAAAGAAATCAGGCAATACCTTTGCCCAGTACAAGCAGCAACGTCGACGACGCAATTAACGACGCAAGACAAGATAATTGTGTGCCATGGGTGAATGTTAAAATGCAGTATAATGTACCGATTTTACTTCTGGTGATTAAGCTAAAAGGCCATATATTTCTGACAACTGTACAAAATCCTTTGACTTTCTTAAACATTTTTTGCGGATGATTTGATGGAAAAAATTGTAGAAGAGACGAATAATTATGCTCGCAATAAAATAAGACAAAAAAGGTTATCAAGCGATCCACGTGGAATACAAGAGTGGATCTTAGAGTGGATAATTTGAAGCATTTCTATGAGTTATTCTAAAACTCATATGGGGACATACAATGCAATAATACTAAATCATCATTTAATAATAATAATTTTGTTTGTTGACACAAAACGCCATAAAAGACTCTTCGGAATGTTTCGGATTATGTAATAAATCGTTCCTTTTCCATCTTTGAACTCTTGCAAGTCTCTATTTCTATAGAGCAAGGTTCTGACATTCCAAATTATTTTAAAATTTTAAATAGTACCCAATCAGTATTATAATTGTTTGTCAACAGAAATTTGTTATCACACGAAGGAACGTTAGAAACTTATCAAGTAATTTCAGTACAGGTTCTGATTCTTTTTTATTTAATCTTCGAAACCTCTGTTTCTGAAGAGGGAGTTTCTAAAATTTCGCAGTTATTAGTTTTGATGCCCAAAAAACCTACGATTTGTGTGATTGTTTATACTAAATCGACATTGTGATTGTAATAAGCTTATTTGTGGGAAATCTTTGTTAGTATATGAGGCAACATTGTCAAGTGAATCAGCTTAGATTTTAAACTGTTTCTATTCCATCGTTGTATCTAAGAAATTAAGAAACATATTATTGTACTTTTCATATATATATATTTAAACTAAAACTGGAAACCCTCGATTTTATTTCCACGGAAACCGTTGAATAAATTAAATCATAAATAAAATTTTTGAAACAGTATCTTAGTTGAAATGAATGTAAATTCAAGATAGGTGGGTGGCCTCCAACTCGCCAACCAAATGTTTGCATAGATTAGTGTAAAAAAAACACCGTCTGACTGTAACAGTACTGTTTTTATTGAAATTAAACAAGAATATGTACTTAATGTTTTATAAATATATGTGTATGGTGGGTGGGTGGCCTCTATCCTACCCTGCAATCCAT
The DNA here is from genome assembly GCA_963969525.1 of Ontholestes murinus. NCBI lineage: Eukaryota > Metazoa > Arthropoda > Insecta > Coleoptera > Staphylinidae > Ontholestes > Ontholestes murinus. The sequence goes on from OZ018393.1 coordinate 17,753,466, forward strand.
AAAACATACACAAGAGTTTAATTTAAAATATTTCGAATTCTTGTTGAAGTTTAATTAAAGGTTGTGATTGTGGACACCCACCCACTCTTCATATAGTTATTACATTAAATTGCGTCTCATTTTTTTCTGAGGCAACTATTAAAAAAGTTAGACCATAAATCAGATTTTTAAAATTTGATTGAAATTAAAATGTATATCCAAGGTAGGTGAATGACTTTAAAACAATTGTTTGTATAGATTGGTGTAAAAAACACATTGTGATTTTTACCAGCCACCCACCCTTCATACATTTTTAAACTTAATCTGCAAACCCTTGTTTTTGTTTCCAAGTAACTGTTAAATAAATTACGCGATAAATCAAATTTTTGAAACAGAATTTTAGTTGAAATAATATTATATTTATTGAAATGAAACAAGAATATGTACTTATGTAGTTTTATAAATATATGTAGGGTGGGTGGGTGTTAACTATCCCAACCTATCAATAAAACGTAATCAAGTCCGAATAAAAATTGAATAAATAAATCCATCCATAATTGAAAATGTAAATTAGATGCATTTGATTTAATCAAACCTTTGTGATGTTTAATTATTTGTGGTGTGTAATAAGGGCCACCCACTCAACCTACATATACTTTTTAACTCAAATTACAAACCCTCGTTTGTATTTCAGATTAAATTAGACAATTATTCCATTTTTAAGAAAGTAAATCTCGATTCCCTGTCTCCAACTGCGCTACGCTGATGAGATCCAAACTAAATCACTGTTGTTGACAGGGAATAATAATTAATGTAAAAGTTTAATACTATTAGTCTAGTAACATGTTTTAATTCAAAATTATGAACGCCTTTATTATTACTTTTTTAAATATTTGTTTATTTTGTCAGAGATACAGATTATAGTCATATATGCTGTAAATTTGTTTGTTCACTTTAAAGCACTATTAATTATATCGAAATGGCGAATGATTCCGGTAACCCATCCAATACTCTATATTATTTAGGCCTAATTTTGTACAAATCATCTGTCATTCGTACAATATTCTGGAGGAAAACTGGAAACAAAGTTATGACATGTGCCATATTTTTATTTTTCATTTTTTGAAAGGGCCCACGCACGCCCCTAATATATTTAAATTGATGTTGCGGATTTATTTATTGGGGGGGTTGGAAGTGGCTTGAGGGTTGTGCTCTGGGGTTAGTTGTGCGGCGTCGGCTGTAGGGGGTTCCCTAAGGCACTATCCATCAATTAGGGGAGGATGTGCGACCGTCGTCCGGCGATCTGTCACCTGCAAGGATAACGAAACCGCACATCAGGTAGTCATGGCGAATGGGCGTTCGGTGCTTAGAGCCTGTCATCCAAACTCACCTCCACATTATTACCAATCGTACTGGAAGCAATTAAATAAAACGCATTAATTCGCTACTGAAACGTTAACGAACTGATTTTGACACATATTTCCTACAACTAAGTAATAATATTTATTCATAGATGTATATAATTTATGTGTTGAAATTAAACTAGAAAACTTTGTTTTACAATTATATTTGTAGAATTAGAAGTGAACTTATATAAACATATCTCATTTTCGCGTCTTTACAAAAATAGTTTTTAATTTGTTTTCTTTTTTCTGAGTTTTATGTATTTTATTAAGAAAGACGACCAATGATATAAATAAATAAATAAATAAATAGTCATAAATAGAAGACGACGTTTTGTTAATAATTTATAATCAAGGTGTGTATTCTTTCAGTTTATTTGAATATTTTTTCTATAAGTACTTTCAAGGCTAAATTATTGAAAGAACTTTAAAATGTTTGCTCCTATCTATTTTTATTTAGAAATAATCTTGAAAGGTGTGTTCAGGATAAAATTAGCTTATTTTCTTAAATATCTTTAAACTGCCAATCAAAATACGAAATAATTTACATTTTTATCACTTATGGTGGAGGCGCCAAAATCCGTATTTTAAAATCCTCACTAACTTCTCGTTAACTATTGAAGAAAGAATTTCGCTTATTTTTTTGTGCTTATTAGATTTTTTTCAATAATCTCCAATAATTTAAATTGCATTCACCCTCAATTAAACATATTAATATATTCCGAATCTCGGTCATTCGGCTCCTACGGTGGTGTATTTAGTGCCGGGATCAATTATTCAGCATCGCCTTATTGTTTTACGCCCGTTGTCCCGTCCTGCTCCTTTTGGCAAGCCACGGTTTCTCGCTAATTTCAATGAATAATTAAATTACCAACTTGTATTATTTGTTTTATGCCGGCTGTTTGTTGCACGCGCCCCCCGTCACCGGTTTTATCTAATCAACTCGCCTCAACATTAAAGAATTTAAGCCCATCGCAAACTTATAATTGCCGAACAAATATTATAAGCCTCCGGCCGAATTCAAATTTTTCATCAACTTCCTCCGCAGATAATAATAAAATACCCCCCCGACGGAATTGCACCGCCCGGGCGCAATTAATTCTTTAATGAAAATTGAATTCGTGGGACATTTTCTTCATATTTTCCGCGGCCCCATCAATTTTATCACAGGCGAAAATTTTGATGTATTAAAGCAAAGGACGTCTTCATTTATAGTTTCAAGGTTTTACCCTTACACAATCATATTTTTATACTAGCGTTACGAATTAGTAACTTTTAATTTAAAAAGCGTGTTTTATCTCAAATCAAAGAAAAAATGAGATTAAGCAGAGGCGTATTAATGAAGACCGGAATAAGAAGGCGACGGAGGCTTTTAAGTGTGATGATTTCGCAGAGAAAATAATAAAATATTTGATGCATTATTCATACTCACGTCAAGTGATTTACATCTGCATGTTGCATTTTCGTATTTAGTAAATTAAAAGAGGAAAACAAATCGAACCTGAATAATAATACGGCATAATTCCTAAAGAGCGCAGATGGATGCGAATAGAATTTAATAACATCATTATTATAGATTTATAGCTGCGAATGCTGTGCCAGAGATTAACCCTCATTGCGAACATTAGTTTGATCCCTGCTGAAATTGTGGGGTCTAAACAACGACGCAACTCATAAATAATTCTATAAATGTAGACACAACTAATCGATAGCCATTAATCCCGTCCCTTTCGTGGTGGCTGCTTTGAACCTTGAACTTTGCGTCCTGATTTTTGATACTTAAAAGAAATGATAAATATTTGCTTTTGCGACATTTTCTGTTTATGTGATATATGGGATAATATGAAATAAAAACAAATGTATTATTTTTATATGAGTCACTAAATAAACCATTTAAACAATATTAAAATGTATAATCTAAATATATAGATTTAGTTCTTATAATTTTGACTAGGGGATGTTTTTCTTAATGATCAGTAGTAGCAGTAGTTCGCTTACTATCTCATTCATACAAGAGAAAGATCTTCACCTGCTTTAGCTAAAAGTTTAGTATTGTGAACATCCAATGATTGAAATATACTTATTTTATTAATCTTAATCTTCAACAACTTTGAACGCTGAATAAAACACTTACTATGTGTTCATTATGAATTACCACGTAGTAGCAGTCGAAACCATCACTATGATTCAACAACTTTAGCTGAAACTTGGTTCGTTTCCATGAAAAAAATAAATCAAATTATCACCAGTTTATGCACATTTTACCATCCATTATAAAAGAAAGAAACACAAATTGCAAGAATTATACATAGAATTTAAAAAAATCTTTCTGGAGTAAATACTTTTTAGTAGACTTGCTCATATTGAAAGCTCAAATTTAGAAGTAGGATATCGCATTGTATCAACAAAAGCAGATAAAGACCTATATTCCTTATCTGATCATAAGACTACATTAAAAATACTCATTTTGAAAGTTAGTAAACATGTAAATCATCTAGCACCGCGCCAGTCTTACATTAAAACTAGACATAAAAGCGTCGATTTTACGGCGCAAACGGCGCCGATTTTGTGCACTTCGTCGACGTCCATAAACTGATTTGTTGCAAGGAGCGAACGCAGTAAAAATTACCCGGCTTCGAATATGGGACGTCCTTAATTGCCGGCCGCAACAATGGGTGCGATCATTTCCTGAAACTGCAGGAGGCCCACTAACAAAGTTTCTTTATTGGCGCATAAAGGCAAAAATTTCAGCGCTCCAGACCAAGAGTTGTCGGCGCGGTGCAATATAAAAATTCCAAATTCCAAATTTACGTGCAACATAAAGTGCTGCAGTTACTCAAATTCCGTAATAATCATAACGTTTATTTCAACAGCGGCCACTGGGAAACTTTTATATCTGATTTAATATGTACACTTAAAAAGTACTCAAACTGTGCGTTTATTACGGGCAAGTTTTGCTGAGGGCGTGCGGATTAATAAAAATTTCGTGTGAAATTAAGTCATATAAACTAACAGTTACAATTTCAATAAAATCCAAGTTGCACAAAATCTACTTCTAAAATACTCAATTTAATGCATACTTGGTGAGAGGGAAATCACAGCACTAAGAATTTGGCATAAACGTTCAACTATTAAAATATAGCAACTGATAAACTTACTTTTCGTGGCACCGATTATATTTAGAAGGTCTATAATCTCTTATCCCAAGCAACCTGCATGTTGATGGAGAGATTGCAGGATGATGTAAGTTCTTTAGTCTTCTCCCTATAATGTCCCGTAATGCTCAATGGGCGAAAGTTCGGGAGATCAGGGTGGTTCTAGCAAGATATTACCATCATTCTCCAAAAATCAATCCATAGAAACTCTTGCAATGTGGGGACTGGCATTGTATTGCTGGAATAGTGAGTCTTCTAACTGAAGAAGTAACGGAAGAATATATTGTTCTATCACCACATCCACATATCGTTTTAAGTTCATATTGCCTCTGATGAATATCAAATGAGATCCCTAGAGATTAATGCATCCAACAGAAAATTCCATGTTACGGCGGTCCTCTTTGTATGACCACTATACCACCATCAATCGAGATTCATCACTAAATACTACGCTATGCCACTCTAGATTCCAGTCTAGTTGCAACATGCACACTCAAAACGTTGCTGTCGATGTTGATATGGTTGATAGGATTGCAAGTTCTGAGTCTGAGGTAAACCGTTTGAAGGGTTAGCTAGCTACATATAGGCAATTGATCTGGTACTGAAGAATCGGTCTCTTTTTGCCATACATTGAAGATGGCGGTCGTAAATCTGATTTGTTTTTCTTTGTCCATTGGTTCCTCTTTTGTGACGTTTCTAACCTTTTCTAGTCCATGCCTGATAGTAATAGTACTTTCTACATTACATAACTGTTTTAAATTACGAATTCCATCACTACTCTTAAGATAATATTATTGTTTTTTACTAGGCACAAACACAATCAATTAGTTACATAATCCGCAAATCAGTAGATACGAACACCGGTTACACAACGACGGTTAAAGGGGTGGCATTCGGGTGTGCGAAACGGCGTTAATGAACCAATTCCTGGTAATCATGTAACACTTGTGCGTATTTAAACGCACCTCAAAAATAATTCCATTGCTTATAAATTACCCTAATTACTATCTCTTTCACATAAGGGTGGATTCCGTTGGGCGTACGTGCTGCTCGGGTGGAGATCGAAAATTTACGCAGGCAGAAGTTCACGAATATATAGGCACCACCATCCCCCTCCCTCGCAGCTCAACATACTCTAGTAATTTCATTCCGACATTAATTATTTCATCGGGCATTTCTATGTATGGATTTTAACTCTTGTTTGCATAATTAATATATTAAATATAGTGTTATGCGAGCGAATTCCTGCCGAGATTAGATTCCGTAAATCAATTCAATTTTCGCACACCATTTATGCACGGGAAATTTCCAATAATTGAGGTGTTCCCAGAATAAATCAGTAATTAAAAATTTAATGAATTTCAATCAAATTATTAAAAATAAAAATATGTAAAGATCCTAACAACTTCCTAAACTTTGGTAATATTCTAAAAAGTGATTGTACAATATAGAATTATCGTAACCTTATTATTATAATCCTTAATCCTTACGACAATTTTATTACTAAATTATATATTTGATTTGAGTTATCTATAGGTTAATCTAAGTATTTGCTCTAATAGATCCCTAAGAATAAACATTCACAACTCCTTTTCTTCTTCTTTTACTCCCGAACAAGAACTCCCTCAAGGCTCTACCCTTTTACCTCTATTATACAACATTATTAGCTCCGGCATCTATAATCCTGATCCTCTCTACTTCAATCCTTCCAAATATCTCTTGCAATTTGCAGATGATACTGCCTTAATTACCCATGCTCCTACGTTACCAAAAGCCCTCCAATTCCTCCAAGAGCTTATTTACTCCCTTCAACACTGGTTTGCAAAATCACAGCTTCTAATTCCATACCATCTCACCCTTATAATGTTTGAATTTCCCAAACTATTATCCCCCCTTCAACTTCCGTTAAATACCTAGGCATAATAATAGACCCCAAAATCAATTTCAAATAACACACAGCTATAATTAAAAGTAAAATAATAACCAGGGCAAAATATTTTAGATGTTTAACTCACAGAAATGATGGTATTAATAGTAAAACAGCAGTCAAAATATACAAGATGATTTGCCGCCCATTACTGGACTATGGTTGTTCCCTCTATCCCAATCCCAGCAAACCAACCTCACGCAACATTGAAGTTAGCGAGCGAGCATCTCTCCGAACCCTAACAAAACTCCATCATCCTCTTAATCCTTTACACAATCCTTCTAACCAACTCCTATATGATACCACTTTAGTTATCACCATCCTAGAACCAACACATCATCCATTATTTATTATTTAAATGTAAATATGTATAAAGTTTGTCAATAAAAATATGCATTTGCAAATTTTCAAAAAATATTGTCCAAAATTTTGAAACCAGTATAAATGTTTTTATGTTTTTTTTTATATTACTTCATTCTTTTACATTTATTTTTAAAGTGTAATGTAATAAACTTTTAAAACACAAAAATGGGCATCCTTTATAATAACACTAAATGAAACGATAATGGCGTCAGTAACTTTACCCACCTCCCCCCCAAATAAAAATAAAACCGAACCGCCCGGCCTCTCCATTTATGACAAGTTGTTTTAATTTTTGCAAGGGTGTAGTCGGCCGTGGATTTTTATGCGGGGCGGCGGTGTGGGGGCCTGATATGGGATAGGCACGTGCTCATAAGGCCAGAGAACGCTCAATTTGAGTGCTGTTTTATACGGTTTTTGTCATTTTTTTTTTTTGAGGGCACGCCGCCGGATTTTTTATTAAGGTGCGGAGAGGAGGGCGAAGGGGTGGCAGAGGGCGGCGGCGGCGGCTGACACGTCTTGTCGTTTATTTTCATTGGGGCACCGCAGAGTAACTCTTCCACTTGATTTATGCCATAAGAAAATAATATTTTCCTGGGAGGGCCGTTTGTTTCCCGATTACATCTTCTTTTCGGCGGTCCAGATTGTTATATATGTGGAAACTTGCATTTATATTTAATGCCGGAAGTGGCGGCGCTCGTCGGGGGGTGGTTAAGGAGCTGGTGTTAAATAAACTCAGAATATCGCTAGTTAACTTAGGACTCACTATATCAATTGTTTTTAAATAATTGCAATGAAATTAAGACACACCACCTCATGAAAAATTAAATTAATAACTTTGTAGGTTAGGTATCACACATGTATTTATTTTCGTCACTGCAGTTAACAAAACTTTTCAAACTACTAAAGTGGTTGCAACTCCAGTCATGGAAACAAATACAAAGTCATGCCATTAGTCAATCAGGCATTGCATTGAAATTTAATATAAAATTGAAAGATTTTACCACTGAAGCTTTTTGCATGATCAACACAGCTTATTTTGCTGATGTTGCTATAAAGAATACGCCACTTTTAAGTCAGCATGGAGATATTAAGAAATATCTGCAGTAGAATTAAGGCAATGTGGTCACGGATTTCCATTAACGTCAATTGACTCACTACAAAATCAATACTCTGATACGAACGAAGAGGTCTATGTCTAGCCATCAATGGGATTGCTAAAAATATGTAGGATATCAGTTGTTATGAAGTAGTTGTGGAGTAGACACTCTTTGTCGTGATGAAGAAACATCACGACAATGCAATAGTTGATTCAGACCACATTTCTTGTCAGTTTTTGGGAAGATACTTAAATATTATTACTTCTCACATAGGCTTGACATTGATTCTTGCTAATTTCCAATGCTCAAATGACAAGCAAGAGTACAAGAAATAACGACGAAGGACGTTTGAATTACGATGGCGGACAACGAGAATGCTGTGTTTGATAAAAAGGAAGTTTATTATAAGTGCTGCATTTATAAACAACGCAAAAGTATAGCTTTATGCGAACTGTGGATACTCGTATCATCGTGGGTGTAACAGGAAATGTAGCAAAGTAACCATAATTGATAAAACTCGCATCATCTACGGCGGAACAGAGGTTAGTGCATACGAGTTACTACAAGAAGAAAATAAAGGCATAAAGAAGGAAGTGGAATTTCTAGCAAAAATTATATTAGAGTCAGCCCTAGAGGTGAATATAAAATTATTAACCGAAAAATTAACCTCATTTCAACGCGGAAAAGATAAACTCACTCCTCATGAAACAGAAATCATTGTTAATCCGATTATCATCGACATCTCTAAGATGATAGTAAAACCACAATTTAAATACAAACTTAGATATTTGCCTGTAAATGAATCAGAGAAACAAACCAAACGTGAGCTACAGGAACCATTTAAGAAACAGGAAAGCAAAATGAAGGGAATTGGATAGGAATTAGGAATAATACACTTGTTTTGTTTCATATATTTACTATCAGTTTCCTGATACGTGTTCCGGCGATTGCTCGCCATTCTCAAAGGATTATAAAAATTAACTCCTTTGAGAATGGCGAGCAATCGCCGAAACACGTGTCAGGAAACTGATAGTAAATATATGAAACAAAACAAGTGTATTATTCCTAGTTCCTATCCAGTGAGTTATATGTTTCATCAAGAGTGTAGCAAAGCAAGTATCAATCATATTTTAAACGATAGTGAAGGGAATTATTAATCTAACGAAATATGAAACTCAAAGTATGAAAGAACCAAAAATGATACTGCAAACAATCCGAACAGAGAAAAATGACAGGAAGTGAAAAAGAGAAACGATAGTAGATCAAAAACTATATTTGGCATATCCTCGGAATCCGGCCTTAAGGGAGCAACAAGATATTTTCATTATCAAGTCAAAAATTTGAACCTGAATACAATTGAACTAGATGTAATAGAACACTTAACTTCAAACGGTGTAAAACAAGCAAAACGCGTGAAAATACAGTCCAAGTATCCCCAAGAGTACGCATCTTATAAAGTATCAGTTCCATCCGAATGTGCAGAGATTGTAAATCTCAGTATATGGCCAACTCACATAGGAATTAGACGTATTTTAGTCCACCTAGCCAGTCGAACACAAGTGAAATCATGACTATCGCAGGAAAAGAAAATATAAACAAATACTTTATAAGCATTATACATAACAACATAAGATCCGTTAAAAATAAGACCCTCAAAATTCAATCAATGTTACTAGAAAACCCAGAAGGACAAATATTGGCAGCCCAACGAATTTTTAAAATTAAATCATTTTGAAGGATTAAACTCGCTGCAAGTTTTTCGCGCCCTCAGTGTAAAACCAAGCAGACTACTTACGGCGGTGTAACAATATATACTAAATATAAATTTGATTTTAGCATAAGACAAGATATAAATAAGTTAGAGGCCGTATCATCATTTGAATGCGCTGGAATTCAATGGAAAACGAACAATGAAAAAATATATGTACTGTTGTTTATAAAGCTCCAAACTCTAACATAAATTTATTTTTTTTACAATTTATAAAAGCTTCTTACATTATTATTAGATTTAAGCTGTAAATTTTTTATCGTTATTTCAGTTGAAAATGTCCTTAGTTATAGGTTTACAAGTCTAAGAGTCATTCAAATATTACAATTGAAAACTATACACGGGTGTCGAAGATTTCTGGCACTACTATAGATAACATTCTAATAAACGTAAAAGACAATTGTAAAACAGAAGTATTTGATACTCAGATTTCCGACCATCGCGCCCAAATCACATATTTCGAACCAAATTGCAACAAATGCAAAAACATTTAACACAAACAAATTCGCATATACAAGAACACAACTTGAAACAATTCAATTCGGCCCTAAATCAATTTAATTGGAATACTTTAATAAATGTGAATAATATAAATAATGCATGGAAAAAAATTAGTAGTACTTTCAATTTTCACTATAATAACTGCTTTCCAAAAAAGAGGGTACAAAAAATAGAAACAAATCACTGAATTAAAACATTGTAAAGATACTTTTAGTATATTGTCAATAGTTATGATATAAAATTCAGAATATAGGGACCTATATAACAAACAACATAACATATAAAATAATTTGTTAATAGCATCTAGAAAGAATGAAAATTCACAAAAAATCCATGCGAGTGACAATATTGGTAAAGCATCATGGAAATCCTAAACCAGCATACAAATAAAAATCAAAATTATTCAGAAAAGCTCTCAAATGAAGTTCCAATTAATGATGCTAATAATTTTAATTTCTTTATGCATTCTAGAAATCATCAACCCACATAATAAATATGTGTCTATCATCAGGGGTATTCCTAGATTTACTAAAGAAAGCAATAGTATTACCACTTTATAAAAAAGATGATGCCGAAAGTTATGAAAATTACAGGCTAATAAGCATGTCGAGTACTTTTTCAAAAAATTTCGATACAATCATTGCATTCCGTATTTTGAATTTCTTAAATAAACATAATATCTTACTACTCAATATGGCTTTCGCAAAAACAATGGTATAAATGCACCAATTTATCAATTAATTTCACAAATCACATACTATCTTGAAAATAAACAATTACCTCTGGCCACCCATGTGGATCTATCGAAAGCCTTTGATAGCATAACCCATAATATATTACTTGATAAACTATTGAGATATGGCATCAGAAGTGCAGGATATAAGCTCATACAGTCGTATTTATCGAATAGATATCAAGTTGTTACTATCAAAGACGTAACATCTTAACCTTTGTTAATGCAGAACGGTGTACCACAAGGCAGGGTCTTTGGGTCGCTGCTATTTTTAATTTATTCTAACGATCTCTTTAATATAATAGATAGAGAAAATTGTACTTTAACTAGCTACGCGGATGATACAACAAAACTAATCAAAGGAAAAAATTTTGACGACGTAATTCAAACAGCAAAAAATTGCTATTACCAATTAAACCTATGGTTTAAAAAAGGCTTTATTCTAAATGCCAGGATATACGCACCGTTGGCGAATAGGGGTATATAAAATTAAATATGATATTTATTAAAACATTCTGTGTGCAGATGCACATTACATTTTTTGCACATATAAATTGTGATTGATTTGTACACTTTACATCTTAGCCGCTTTTTCGTTTCATGCACAATAATTACATGTCCAACATTATCTTTGCGCACTTCCAATGGCATTGCTACCGTTACAAATTATGGATCTTTCACTGCCAAGAGCCTTGTAACAATATGAAATCTAAAATCCAATTGACTAATTTTGCTTCCGTTGGCTAATCGGTACAACTTCCAACTGTTTACCAGCATGGCTGTTTATTGTACTAGTAAACAGAGGCCACCACCATTTTTTGCCGCGGTAATTCGCCCCTCCATTATCGTGAAGATCCACTCCACCCATGAATTTGTTATATTCTGCAATCACTTTCGGCTGTGAGCTATTGACTTCCTTTTTTTGTTTCCTGTCGTACCTTTTTGCTTGTTGTATTGGCATTACTCCGTCGATGTTACTCGCAAGTGTTACTACCGAATTGTCGTTCCATCTTGTGACAACGATCCCTCTAGTTGCATCTTGTGCACAATCATAACCGCCGCGAGATTCTTTATGGATAACTTTTATTGTCTTTATTGTACATTTTGCAATGCGATTATCCCGGATTGTCCCCGTCGCAAAATATCCCCTTCTTGATAGTTCCTTCATCAATTTGTATGAGGTAAAGAAATTATCAAAAAATATCTTGTGGTTATCTGAAGGCTCCACTAATTGTAGCAAATCTAGTACAACTTTCCTAAAACAAATTCGTTTTTTTTTTCTGCTGTTGCTCCTCCGTAGGGAATGAATTGAAATAAGTAGCCATCCGAAGAACACAGGCACCACAATTTGAAGCCGAATCGTACTGGTTCTCCTTTGATGTACATCTTGCACGAGTGCCGTCTAAAGTATGGAACCATTTGCTCATCTATGGCAAGGTTCTGGGAAAATACACTGAACTGCATAAACCTCTTATTGACTGCGTCAAAGAGTGGCCTCATTTTGGCATATTTTTCTGACTTATCTAATGTATCGTTGTCAGATAAATGTAAATTTTGTTTAATTGTTCGAAATTTATTTCTGCTCATACAAGTTTTTACAATTTCCTGTCCTTTATCCTTATCCATAGACCAATATAGCTGCATTTGTGGGAGAGAATAGGAATTCCAATGAATTTTTTAATATCTCCAGTTGTAGCTTTAAAATCATGCCTGTTATTATCTCTGGCATATTTGTTGGAATGCTCAACTATTAATGTTAATAATATATCTTCATTAAGAGGCAGATAACAATTAAATCACATTTATTTATTTATTTAGTTTATTTATTTAACAACCCAAAAGGTAGTTACTGCCCAACGTTAAAGAATAGAAAGTATTTGACAATATAAATTATTTTCCTATTTAACGACTAGTGACCCTGTCTTTTCGGAAAGATCGGACAACTATACCATTAGTCCAATGCCGGAAGGTCAGTTTTGAATGGGAGACAGCTTAAGCAAAACCAATTTCCGTAAATGCATCATGAAGAAGTGATTAATGCATTCCATGCATGTTTCGGAGTGGAAACTGTGCTTCGAAAATTGGTTAAAATGTATTGAACTTCATGGAGTATATTTTTAAAATATACCCCTTATTTTTTAAATGATAACTCTTTATTCCCGAAATATTAAAGTTCTTGTTACAGACGATCGCCATGTGACTATCTAAAACATTTTTTGTTACGAAAATTTTTATTTTTATTTCAGCAATGCTCCAGTCCATTCAGGTCTCAATACTTGACAATGTTCGTATAGACACATCAATATTACTTCCTCTCTCTCACACACAGACCTAACCTTGCTCTTTGTTACAGTTTCTTATTCTCCAAGCTTAAAAGTCCTATAAAAGAAAAAGTTTTCATCGATTTCCGAAATATTACAATTAAGCATATACTTAGAAGTGTTTAAAAACGATGAAGACGTTTGCGATGAAAATCATGTCTAAGAGCACGTGTAAGGTACTAATTTTTACGCTGACTCATTAGATGTCACCATTTAACCGCAGTTAGCATTTCACACATGTGACTTAGTGCAGACATGACTCGACAAACTCATGCCAACTTCGACATCGATTCCTTTTGAACACTTATTATTACTTATTATATAAGTAAAAAATATTCTTTGGTTAATTCCTTTTAAGAACATTTTTTTAGTTTTTATAGTTTAACGCTATTATTTATGTAATTGTAGCAAAAATATAGAAACAAGCTAGCGGATTTTCATAAAAATACCTCGTAAACTTCAAAGGCCTTTTATTATTCAAGTGTCATGTCAGTTTGAAAAGACGAGATTAATTATCTCAAGGTTGTGTGAACTGAGAGCAAACTTTCGGGTGACGTATTTCATTCGTTCTTTAGTTAGTATATATTCGTGATATTAATATAATACTGATCCCATAAACGAAATGCTGAGGTTTCTTTCATTAGCTTTAAGATTTTTAACATGGATTTTGTTAAAAGTTTTATTTGCGATAGAATATCTTTTTATAAACAAGTAAATATTCGGCTAGTTATTCATAATTTTTTGGAATTGTCGTCTAGATGGACAAAGAAAAAAAATGACTAAATGGGGTTTTGGACTTTTATTCTACAACTTAGTGTTTTGCATTTTTTGTATAATTAAAAAAAACACGTTTTATAGAATAAATATGTATTTGTGAGCTATGTGAAGTTTATTATTTAATTAAATAAACACAGTTATATTTCTTACTTCACTATTTTATTTAATCACTAAATGTACATTTCGAACATTATGTGTTCATTAACTTCGACTAAATATAATATTTTATTTGTTGTGGCTATTTTAACATGTTATTTACATGGCACGTATTTTACAAATATTCGTGATTACAAATAATGCATTTTCGACTGCATTCCGATTAATTTTACGACATCGTTTACGCCAATAAAAGGCATTCCATTCGTTCATTATGACTAAATAAATATATGTGGTTTTTATCACTCGTTTTCATAAATTGCTCTGAAATAAAATTCGTAATATGGAAAAACTTGTTTAACGCAAAGTTTTAACTGGATGGTGCAGTTATCGAATCTTGGATATAGGAAGATGGTCAGATGGTTGCACATGAGAAGAAATGCGTTCTAGTGCAGTAGAAATAATATCTTATTATTGTTCACTGTCAAAAACAGCCATAGCCAGTCCATGGCTGTTTTTGATAGTGAACAATAATTAAGATATTATTTTGATCTCTTTTGGATTTCATCAGCGTAGCGCAGTTGGAGAAGCGCAGTTGGAGACAAGGAAACCAGTTTTACTTTGGAGTAAACTCTCCGGGTAAACCGTCAATCAAGATATTACCATAAAGGTTCCACCTTTTGACGGTTAACCGGAGAGTTAAAAAACCCAAAGTTAAACTCGTTTTCCTGTCTCCAACTGCGACATGCTGATGAGATGCAAAATGGACCGAAACTGTTCTTGACAGGGAACAATAATGAATGTTTACATTATTATTATTATTATAACTGTCGCTGTTGACAATTTCCTTGTTTTGTTGGTGGATATCCACTCAAACAGGGATTTCGATGGCACTTTTATGGTAATATCTCGGTAATACCAGGGTCATTCACTAATTAATGCCCCATTTTTTTTAGAAACTTTTTTTAAAAGTGTTAAATTTTGATGACAATACATGTTTCTTCTACACTCACTATTTTTCAACATAGTCTCCATCAACTTGTACGGTCTTACGCCAGTGTGAAACATGTGCCTGTATTCCCTGTCGATGCCAACTCTTGACCTGTGCGCGAAGCCATATTTTCACCGCTTGAATTACGCTCTCAACATCATCGAAGTGTCTTCCACGTACCGTCTTTAAGAGTTCCGAAGAAATGGAAGTCTGACGGTGCGAGATCTGGGCTGTATGGTGGATGGGGCAATGTTGTCCAACCCAATTTGGTAAGGTGTTCCCGTGTTCTGAGACTTGTGTGTGGGCATGCATTTTATCGTGCAGGATTAAGATTTCAGCCGGATTCTTGTCATGCTTAATACGCCGGAAACGTTTCTTGAGTTTGTCCAAGGTCTTCACGTATGCAAAATTTTGAATATCCGAGAGTCTTGATCATTGCACACACACTTCCATTGCTGACTGACAGCTGTGAGGCCAATTGTTGCACTGTGATGCGGCGGTCCGTACGAATAATGACATCCACGCGCCTAACCATGTCTGGAGTGGTGACACTGACAAGATGCCCGGAACGTGGCAGATCTTGGAGTTGAGTTGTTGGACTTTCTGACGCCTTAACTTTCTTTGACCACCTCCCGATAGTGCTTCGACAACACAATCTCCATACACTGCACACAAACATTTATGGATATTTCTCACAGTTTCTTTCTCTGCAATCAAGAGCTCAATCACTGCTTGATATTTGCAACATGGATCACTAACAGACGCCATTTTGAAAATTCACTACAGCTCTGCCATATGTTGGAATGATTTGAAACTTCGTCCACCGGAAGGAGAAACACTGAACTTAAAGTGCCTAGAAGTACAACTTTCAGTTTTTGCTCATTGTGGAGAAAAAAATATGGGGCATTACTTATTGAAAGTCACTCGTATCATAATAATATCTTAATACAAATCAAAATATATTTTTATTTTGTTTATATTCCGATTATATCATATAAATAAGGATAGAATATAACGAATAATAAATGTATTGAAAGTCAATATCAACTTGTTTCAGAAATTGCATGTCGAAAAAAACGTTTTAATGAATACACTGAAATCCCAGAATTCCGATTCATTAAATACCTTTTACATAATAGTTGTAAATCTGAAAAAAATAATTGAGGAATTCATTGGCTGTGTGCAATCGTTTGTAAATTTGTAAACCTGAAAAAATAATTGAGGAATTACTCGTTTCAAATAATCACTTAATATTTGTTTTTTTTTATTTCAGCGATATATTCTTTAATTGTTTATAATATTAAACTATAGACACTTATAATTGCAATACATTGGCATCAAATAGAAAAAAATGTGATTACAAATAGCCTAATTCGCAATCAGACAACGGATGTTTACAACGACCACGGTTTGTAATAATTATACCTTATAAATGATTAAATGTGTGTAATTGCTTAGTTTGCATACAATGAATGTTAAAAAAATATGCAATCATGAAAACTAACATATATGTGCGTGCATTTAAAATATCAGTTATTTTTTGTGCTCTAATAAAAGCTATTCTATCACAAGTACAATTGTGGTGGTTAGAAATGGAGAGATGGGTCTAATAATTACCACATTTCTAATAACCACCACTCTGTGGTTTATCGAATAATGAGGAATAATAATTACTGCTGGAATGATGTAATATTTTCAATAACCACGGGATTTCCGTCCTAATAAGTTGAAATTGAAATGTAGAAATCAGTGTTGATCAATTCGTTACCTATTACTATAGAAATCAGACAAGATATTTAATTAATTTTTAACGTTCACATATATAAGCCGATAAATCCCGCCTTTATTCATTAGAGCAAAACTCAAAAAAATATATTGAGGAGGAAATAACATTTAGAGAGTTATATGTAGTATTATAAATTTCAGTTTATTCAAATTTTAAATCATGAAGATTGTAAATTTTAAATAACGTTTAGGCATTTAAAACATTTTAAACGCAAAATATTGTTACAATATGTCTTTATCACTTAAAACTGTCAAAATAGCACAAGACAATTTTTTTGTGTCTCAAAATTAACGCATAATTTGAGTAGTACCTACTTGATAAAGAAGTTGCTAGAGGATCCTAAAACCGTCTGTGAGTTCAAATTTTGCTTAATTTGAAGAAAGAAAAAAAATGTGGAAAATACAAGAAATACTGAAAAATTCTAGAGATATTAATAAAATATACATAGAAAGTAGAAGTATACAAAATAAAGGAAGAAATATACTGAAGTTTGCAAAATAAAATATCAAAAATTCAAACAATTATTGTAGCTTAAAAAATTCTTTGTACCCAGGAAAATAAATTCTTCCAATTTGGAAAAGAAATGACTTGCAATACATGTAAACATTAATAATTCGGAACCCTAGAAGTAAATCCTGGCACCTTATAAGAAAAATTGATGCAAAATATTTTGAACCCTGGAAAAAAGTATTGCAGTCCGGAAAATTCTAAAACCTAGAACCTTCAAAAAAGTTTCTACTATTGCGGAAGAAAAACTTCTGTAATAATTTTTGAAATGTGAAAATGAAAGTTTTAGGAAATTCTAGGACCCTCAATTAAATTTCTACAACTTTTGTAGTCACTGGAAAAACCTAAAAAGTGTTCGCAGTTTATTTATTTATTTTTACCCAACAGCCAAAAAGGCCAATTAGAATATGCTTGGCACTGTTTTACCAAATCATCAATCATCGATTAATTCGTTGTTTGCCAATAGTTGCTCCAGTCTTTTGCCTTTGTGAAATTCATTTTAATCAACTCTTCCGGATTTGTGGTTTGGCTGGAATAATCTCTTCTTAAGGAGTGTTGCTCTCTGAAGTAATGGGTTTTCCAATAAGAGTTTTCATTTTGATATTTAGAAAAAACGAGTATATTTTAAGAGAAATCAATGGTTATCTCTTTCATTGTAAAGAGAAAGGTATGCCATTAACTATGGAAAATGATATCAGCCAAATGGCCGCCACGACTACGGTTGCAGCACCATATCCTTTTCATGAAATTTTCCATGACCAATTCGCACATTTGCGACTCTATGTCCTCTATAACTTCACGAATTCCATCTTTAAGGTGTTGAATCGATTGTGGAGCATTGGCATAGACCTTATCTTTCACGTGGCTCGAAAGAAAAAAAGTCTAAAGGTGTTAAGTCTCAAGATCTCGGGGGCCAATTGTGATCAATCTTTGCGAAATAACACGGCCAGAAAACTTTTCTTTCAAAATTGCGATTGTTTCGTTGCTTGTGTGACACGTAGCGCCGTCTTGTTGAAAATTAACCTCGTCCACATGAATATCTTCCAATTCCAGCCATAAAAAATCATTAATCATAGCTCTGTGCGACTGTTCGCCTCTCATTTTCGAATAAGTAAGGTCCAATCGCACCGTGAGTCCAAAAACCAAACAGTGACACGTTGGGGATGGAAAGGCTTTTTAATAAGCATTCTTAGATTTTCCGGGCCCAAAAAGCGGCAATTCTGCTTATTTACGTAGCCTCCGAGGTAAAAATGAGCCTCATCGCTAAAGATGATTTTTCCATAAAAATCCGGATCATTTTGATGCATTTCAGGGTCCCAATCAGTAAAGATACGACGTTGCTGGTGATCGACCGGCTTGAGTTCTTGTGATAACTGAACTTTAAAAGCCTTTAAACCTAAGTCTTTATGCAAAATACGGTGTAATGTCGTTTTTGGAATGTCCAATTCCAAAGATCGACAAACCTGGGTTGGCTACAGCAGAAATATTTTCAATTGTTCTTGAGCGACGCACACGGTTTCTATTCTTCACATTACTAAGTGGTCCCAACAGCACAAATTTTTTAACCAGTTTTACTATTGCTGGCCGAGAAGGTGCTTCACGACGACCCAAAAGTGCTTTAGTTTGGCGAACTGTGACTGCAAAATTTTCACCATTTCTGTAGTGAATTTTAACAATTTCAATACGTTGTTGAAGCGTGTAGCGTTGCATTTTTACTAATGGCGTAGTTTTTACTTGTCAAATGTCAAAAGATGACAGCTGCAAAAGTGACAACTGCCCAGATAGCGGGCTATTCAAAATAAAACCTCTTATTGGAAAACCCTATATATATTTTGCGCTTTGCTACTTCTACTAGACTTCGCAGATTCCGAATATGATTTAAATGGGGCGTTAACTTTAGTCGTTTTAGTTTATGAATTATTATTATGAATATTATGCGTACCTAAACTTAAATATTGCTTCCTTGTTATCTTCGTTTTTCTCAAAGTGGTATTATGGTCTAAAGTGCTGTTTCTTCTAGCTGGAACGGATTTTTCAGAAATTCTCTCGTCTGTTTTTGACCTATCAAATAAATCCAAAATTGCAAGATTGGATTTATTTTTATTATCGCTACGTAGTTTTGATGTTTCCTCGTTTTTTTCATTCACTCGCTAATTTTGAAGCATTTATGTCATATTTAGCTTCATAGTCTTTTTAACAGTTAACTATTTCTTTCGTTTTACTTTTCTTCTTTTTATTTCTCACCTTTAATTCTGTATGAAACAGAATTGAAATGAAACAGTACATTCGCGCTTAGTATTCTATCATCAAAACTATCCCTCTCATAAGCGGACTGTGAGTGCGTCCTCCTTGTCCGTGCCATCGTGACAGTTGCATATTTACCATCGTCTTCTTCTGATTGTCTGGATTGTGACGTTATTTGACGACCGGTGCTCGCACACCTGATGGTGTTGGTCACATATCGACTTGAAATTTGATTAAGTAGACGTAAAGCCTTTTTTTCTACCCAACACAGATTTTACATCTCATTTGGAATTTTGTTGCCAATTATATAATTTCGATCGCTTCTTCGACTTCAAATTTTTTCTAGAGGTTAATTTCAAACAGACATATGTGCATGGTTATTAGGATTCAGTTGTTGTGTTAATTGAATTTTGTAAACATAGAAAAACAGATTTTTTGTATGTGCTGTAGGAGCTTCTTGAAATTTGCAAGTCTTGCCCACGAAGCTGAATTGGTGTTCTGAGATTTTCACCAACACTCTTACTGCTTTGATATTGACAATTAAACGGTTTATTTTTCGACGACCACAACTAATCCACTCTTCAATTAATCTCTTCACAATTGACGATATTTACTAACCCTCAACATTCAGCTCTCAAATTATTATTTTTTGCGATTGCTAATAATTTTCTGCACAAATTAAAATTTAAATCTTGCGTTAATTTTTGGACACTATTTAGAAAATCAAATAAATGCAAAAATATTTTAGAATCAATTTGTAAGATAGTTATATAGATAATATTGGTTGACAGTGACATCACTAGTAATTATTTCTATCGGCTTTACGATGATTGAGTGCGCATAAAATTTTACAAGTGTTTATTCCTTATCCTAAAACGAACGTAAAATATGAATTTTATGGATGTCGCAATTTCGCGGTAATCATTAACCTTGACATTTCGAAAATTGAATAAATTTTCCAGTCATTGCTTTACTACTACCTTCATGACTAAATAAATTACGCGACCGAATGTATGTGTGTGTAAATGTTTCATAATTATTGCGGTGATTAGAGTAATTAACTAATTATATAAAAAAATGCATTAGTTTTACCGCTGTGTATAAAGTAAACACGTTATATATTTATTTACTTTTAGTACTAAGGTAAATAGCGTAATTGAAAGTATTGTCCATCGCTGTGGGAGACTTTTAAATCACTATTCTATATTATTCTTTTTAAGCTTTAATAATTTAATTTCAATGAAAATATTTCTTTATTGGTAGACATTGGAATATTTGAATTATTATTCTATTAAAAATTGAATGATTTTTGTAGACCATTATTATTATTATTAAAGAGAATGGTTGCGACCGTTACTACGTGGTAATCCATACTTACACTGAATTGAAAAATTATTATTATTATTGTTTATGTTTTGTTTTTAATATGTAATGTGATTTAAAGTTTTGTCAAAGTGACAAATCAACGTATCCCATAAATGGGAAATACAAGCATTTTTTAATAAAAATGATTTGATTTTGTAGTCTTTAAGACTCATTTGTTGTAGATCTACAAAATGTTTTCGTGTTTTTTTTTCTATTTACAACTATTTTAATGCATACAAAGTACTTTCGAAACTAATTTCCAGTTTTATGAATCAGTGGAGGAATGAACATCCATGGGTTTGAGTCAAAGAACATTTTACAAGATGAACTCAACGCCCTTTAATTTCAGCTGTCAAAATTTTATTTGTATGTTTTCAATATTTTTATCTACAGTTTTTTGAGCAAGTATGATAAAGAATAAATAATCATAAGCAATCAATTTAGTAATAATTTCGACGTTTATTAATTTTATATCAAATTGGCGCAGTTGGTAGCATATTGCACTAGATGCCTAGAGGTCGCAGGTTCAAATCCTGCTCCGGGTTCAATTTCTTTTATTTACACACACATAATTCATCTTTACTACTTATACTTCATAACTATTCCAAACTATAAAGCCCTGTATAACAGCCAGAAGTATATAGTCGATAAATTGGAAAGTTATAATAATAACAATAAATGGCTTTATTTGCATAATAAACAAAGAAAATAGTAAACAAAGACAAAAAAATAATAACTAAGTAACTTAAATTAGTAAATCCTGTCTCTTATATATATTATAAATTATTTTTTTTTTACATTTATCATTCTTCTAAATTATAATAAAATTAATTACAGGTGATTCAACATGAAAGAGTGGTTAATTAATAAATGAACCCTTTAATCGTGTCTAATTAGGGGCGTTAAAATATTTTAGCACTTCATTAACCGCCGGCGCGTGTGCACGAATGAACGAGAAACGCGGTTTTAAATAAACGCGCATTCATTTTCATTGAACACAATGCCGTTTCTTTCGTGACTCATCGTAGGCAACTTATTCTACATGTGTTCGTCTAACATTTTTTTAATACATAGGCAATATTTTTATACACACACAAATACAAACAGTATATAGAATAATATGTTTGGTCCTCTGTTGGTCCATATTTGTCAGCTTATTACTGATGATGTTTGATGATGGATGATGTGATGTAATGAATTCAAAAGTTGTGAGTGAAGGGGATTTGAAGTTTTGGTTCTTGTTAGAATTTTTGCCCGAGCAATATAGAAAGAAGACTTGTTTAAAGTTAAAGTTAAAAGATTTTTGGAAAATGTTCACCTAGGTATAGAAGTATAGGGTAAATCTCTTTCTAACTTGGATATTATGGATGATGGAATTGGAGGAGTTGGATAAAAGGACATTACCATAAACGAGTAGAAGGGGGTAAATTATTCTGTAGAATTTTACGACTATTTTTATAAATGTGCAGTCATTTTTGTAAGTTTTCAATTGGTTTTGCCCTGGTAGTAAATTAGTTTTGTTAGGAGCTATGTACTATTTTAACATGTTTTTATTAAATTTAATAAGCACAAATATATATTTAGAGAATACATTTTCAGAAATTCACGCCCCAGTCGTTATTACTTATTCCAAGATATGAAAAACAACATTTACATTTAATCTACAAATATTAATAAATACTACAGTATAATTAATAGAAGCCGCCTTCGGATAAATAGTTGTTTTGTTTAAACATAACAAAAATACAGATTTTATAACTATTATTTAGAAGATTAATTAATTAATTAACAGAAAAATGTTTCACCACGGGTTAAGTGAAAATTTAATTCATCGTATTATTCAGAAGACCTAAATAATTTGCAATAAAATAATTATTTAATTATAGTAGATTGAATTCAGGCTAAATTCATTAAAATTAAACACGACTCGCATTTCCATCGTTACTCCCTAAAGTTAATCAGAATCTGAACTTTATTTACAATAATAAATCCGATATATTTATGTTTAACTTTCCTTTGGCATTAGCTTCCAATATAGGTTTCATTTCGTTACCGTCAAGATGTATATTATATAAATTTTGCAAATTTCCGCTTTCGGATTAAAACATCAACGGTTCGGAGTCATAATCACGAATATTTACTTTTGCGCCGGTATATATTTGCCCGTTGATGTTTAATTGCAAACGCAGATTGGATGTGTCGTGTGTTTTTCAGCCGCGCCATCTAATTCGATGTCTTGTTCCGTTTCATCCCCTGAAATGTGTGTTAGTGATGCACCCCGCGATTTGTAGCCCAAAGGAGATAGAGTCGTGTGCGCGCGGAGGGTGGTCGGGCGGCCGTGCACCTGATGTTTTGGGGGGCCGCGCCACACACAGGCAGGTGTGCGCGCACCCTGCGCATCAATACCTGGCGGGGCGCCCCTACCTTTGCCTTACCTCTACCTCGCCGCCGCCGCCGCCCCCGCGCGACCCCTTTTTGCCGAGATCCCGCCGACCGATCTATTCAGAAAGCCCTTATCTAATTTCATAGGATTTAGATTACTAATAATAATCTAATATAGCAACACTCGCTCCGCATGGGGATTACTTTTCGAGCACGGCTTCTTCTCCGCAGACCAAGAGCCTGGATTTACGACGATTCCTGATGCATGTCTGCTCCACGCTCTATTGGATTTAACTTTGATGTCGACTTTTTTTGACTGGGAACACTATTGGTTACATCTAATTTTGTTGTTGTTTAGTATAATTCTATTATTTCCTTCGGAAATTAATTACAAATGAAACACCTTTTAACTTTGTATAACTGAGACTTTATTTAGTGACAATTTTCACTTTTCACTAAAAGAAAACTTAAACAAAAACGCTTACTTTGTTGATATCACACACATATAAAGTGAGATACCAATAAAGTAAGCGTTTCTGTTTAATTTTCTAAGATATATCACAAAGTTAACGTCCCAATCATTAATCAATTAAAAGTAAACTTAATAAAAACTTATGACAAGTAAAAATTTGAAATTATAGTCACTAAATAAAGTTTCAGTTAGACAAGCAAAGTTAAAAAGTGTTTCATTTCTGAATTATGATGTATAACGAAGTAGAAGCCTCCACAGTTAACAGTAGGAAATAAATTAATTTTAAGCAATAAAATCTTTGATTTAATTTTATATAATTAATAATAAGCGTTCTAATATTAATTTTTTATTTCTTTTGATTTCAGGTAAATTTCCATTGGCAACTATTCATACATTATATTTTTCCCTACTGGATTAAGAAGAATGAAAGAAACTGTAAGTAATGAAGTCGAATATTAATTTAAAATTTCCCACAATATTAATAATATAGTCATTAAGGAATTTCTGTTGAATGTTTCTAAATATTCAAATTTACTCACCAATGAGATTTTCCAAAAATGGTGATTTGGTCATTATAGTATGCTACTCATCTTGCTTTCAGGCCTGAGTGAATTCAGACACACTTTTTATAAAATCAAAGAAAAATAAAGCAATATGTTGATTTTTCACTGGGAAATAATTCCTTCAATTTGATAATTGACAGTTGACGCCATTCTGTCTACAGATGTGGGATTATTTAATATAATAACGTTATAATCTTACTTTCTTTGCCATGACTTCTTCCTCAGGCTATTCCGCTAATCTTGCCAAAACCACTGCTGCTGTCTTCCAACACAGTTAAACATGAAGGGCTGATCCTAAAACTTCTTCTAGTGAACAAATAATCCATCAAACGTTTTCTTTGCTTACTTCAGACTCCTTCCTCTCTGCAAATTTCCCTCCCCCCCTCTTCACTGTGGCGTATTCAGGGATCTGAACCATCACCCACACTTTACTTGTTGTCCCTTTCCCAAAATTTTCCTTTTTCCAAACACATCCATATCTAGTTGTCTAAAAACTACAAAAAGATGCCTACTCATCACCGTATGTTCAATTGCAGAGAATACAGATAATACATTTTGAATTAAAGCTAAATTGGTTAATGCACTGATAGTAACAACAAGTAGTCCGGGAATTCGGTGGGTGGGACATCCCAGCCAAGTTGGACTAACACAAGTTTACAAATTCGGCTCAACTTTTGGACCCGAGCAGACGAGAACGTTATTTGATGCCCTGAACTTAGTTCTTCAATCCGTATGTCAAGATTGGTTCTAGTTTTAAAGTTCGCGAATGGTGGCAGCTATCAGATGATCACGTTGCATTATACATCATTTGAAACATGTTTTTGTACAGTGATTTTGCTTTGGAACGTGTGAAAATGCAGAAACAACAATACAAAGTCGATTCAAAGTGTTCTTTGTTACGTTTGTGGATGTCATATGCTCGGAAAACGTGGAAAAATTATGACAAATGCACTTAAACATGCGTACTTGCAGTACTTAGGTTTGGCTATAGTAAACACGATGGGTAATGAAATTTTTTTGTAACGCGTGCAGAACAAAGTTGTGCAATTGGTCACTTGGTGAAAATATATACTTTTCATTTTCTGTGCCAACGATATGGAGAGAACAGAAAAATCGTGGTCAGAAATAGTTAAACAATTAATTTATTGAATATTTCAAAAACTAGAACTAATTAAAAAAAAAACGGGCTGCTGACTTGTATTTATTCGCCAATTTATCAGCTTTTGTTTGCTCAGGTCCAAAACCATGTATACTTGTGTAATTTTTACTGAGTTATTATTGAAGTGTGGGGTCTGGCGTCGTCACGGTAGAATGTGACACCTTTGCACTTAACCAGCTTAGTTCAATTTCGTTAGCTACATGCAGTTTACCTTCGAATCAATTGTTTTTACCTGAGGAAGCAATTCGTAAAACAGCACACCACGATAATGTCACCATATGGATAGCAAAATCTTCCCACAATCTCTTGCGCACTATGTTGTTTTAGACTATCCACTTTTCGTCGCAAGTAACTATTCGTTCTAAAAACGGTTCGCTTTCCTACCGCTTTAGAAGTGAAGATCTTTAGCGTGCGGTCTTGCTCGACCAGTGCCTTGATATTAGTCGAATCAACCTCGGTAAGTTGACCCGGGTTGCGGGTCCATCATCGAAATTCGTATTAACCATTTAACTGTGTCGCTCCGTTTTGAAATGCGATTTCGCACGCAGGCATAAAGAAATTCACTTTTAAAACGGAGCGACACAGTTAATTGGACAAAAACTAGCATCCAACAATCATACACACTTAAAAAATGTATTATATTAACCAGTTAACTGTGCCGCTTCTTCTTGAAAGTGCGAATTTCTGTGAGTAATGGTTCGATGACGGATATCTACGTCAAGCACAGTTAACTGGTTAAAATTACTTTTCAGTTTCTAACCACCACTATGGTGTTTTTTGTTGGTGTGAGTGGGGAAAGCGTAGTGCTTTTCTTTAAATTCCAGGCGTAAAGACCACACTTCCAACATTCAACTTCGTACCTACAAAGCTTTCATCTCTATCCCAACTTGCCTATCTCTTCTCCTTCGAACGACGCCATTTTAGAAAGTACTGCCGCCTCCTCCCAGATAATCTGTATATTAGCAATAAAAATAATAACATAATTACAAGGTGAAGTTTGCGAAATAATTGAAAACCTTATAGGGTTTAATTTTTAAATTTTAATTACATCCTTTGCCTTGGGATGCAACTCCTATACAATATTTATTCTTTCAAGATACAAACAGTTTAAAGTCGAGACATTTTGCTTATATATAGATTAATAACATGCGCGGGATTCGCTGTTATTCACTACTAGGTTAATAAGATTTTAAACCTTTCGAAACTTGTCGTCGTTCGACGAATGTATTAGTCAGTCACCAATTTTCGTAATGATCGGAAGAATATTAGTACCCATAGAAAATGAATATCGATAATCAATACCAACGTGCTGTGTTATATTTTTTATTTTCGAGTGGCGAATCTGCCAGATCTGCAGCGATAAAAATTAATAGTGTACTCGGTGAACATACTATCAGTGTGAAGACTGCCGAGAAATGGTTTAATAAATTTAAAGTTAGAGAAAGCAGCATTTATGACAAACCCCGTTCAGGACATCCTGTTAATTTTGAGAACGACGTTAATAAAAATCTTGTCGAGTCAGGGCCACAATTAACAGTGAATCAGATCATCATCAGATCATTTAAAGGAAATTGGGAAAGTATCCAAGCTTGGAAAGTGGGTACCGCATGAACTGCCCGAAGTCAATTCTCAACAGCGAATTAGCATCTGCACTTCCCTTTTATCGCGCTTCGAAAGAGAGCCATTTTTAGATCGTTTGGTAACAGGTGGCGAAAAATTGATTATTTATCATAACGTCATAAGAAGACAGTGGACTGAACAGCAAATGCATCTTTACATCCTAAGAAGACAGTTTTAAGTGTTTGGTGGGATACCCATGGTGTGATTTATTATAAACTGTTAAAACCAAATCGAACCATTAATGCAGATGTGTACAGTGAACAATTTCGTCGTTTGTTTTAATCATTGGACTATCAAATTTCTTCGTCAGTAACCCTATTTAATAATAATAATAATAATAACTTTATTTACGGTATATCACCATTTCTAAGAAAATAACAAGGTATAGTACAAAAATATAATTACATAGCCTAAATTTAAATAAAACTAAGAAATAAATGTTAACAGAAGTAAATGACGTCCAAACTGTTGATGCATATTCTAGGTGGCATCGAACAAGTGCATAATATAATGTTCTCAGACAATCGTTATCCAGATTTTTGCTTATATGCCACACAAAGCCCCAGATTTGTAAAGCCTTTCTGCATATATTAGAAATGTGTACATTAAAGGAGAGTTTCGTGTCAACAGCTACACCCAAATCTTTAATTGTTTCAACTCTATTGAGGATCGAAGACTCTATATTGTATAAGAAGTTAATTGGAGTTCTATTTCTGGTGGAAGACATAACAAAACATTTATCTACATTAAATGATAGACGGTTAATATTGTACCACTCTTTCAAATTTACCAGATCCGACTTGATAGCATCACAATCATGCACATTTTTGACAGACTTAAATAGTTTTAAATCATCTGCATAAAGCAGAAATTCGCAGTTTGTAATTGTATCTTGGAGATGATAAATAAATAGTGTGAAAAATATAGGTCCACAGTGTGAACCCTGAGCTACCCCAGACTTAAAATTTATCGCATCAGATATAAAATCCTTGATGCGAACATATTGGACACGATCTTTAAGAAAGGATGATATCCATAAAACAATTCTTTATGTATAAATTATTATTGGTAATCAACGCTGCACATTTTCCTCTACGCGGTTCACTTGTAAGTAATTCAGATCGTAGACTATTTTATTCTTTAGATTCAGTGCACTGGTCTCTTCATAAGTTGCTTCCTAAATACTACTGTTCTTCCAAATTACCTTTACTTTTATGGTTTGGTAAATTGACATCAATATTTCAATTAAACTATTTCTGGTATTATAGGCTGAATGAGAGGAATTTTGTTTGAATGAAGAACAAGAGATGTCTGTTAAAAGAAAATATTTCACAGGTAGAATTCTAAAAAAGTTTTCGAAAACAATAAATTAAAAGTAGTTGGATCGATACAAACATTTTTGTGAATGTACAAATCTATCGATGGGAGTATATAACTTACATTTTCACAAATATTAGCAGAGATTTGATCTTAAAATTTAGATTGAAATAAAACAACACAGTTGGGAGGTTTTCACATTTATTGTTGAACACTGCAACATGTTCCGCCACACAGTGGCTTCATCAGGCAGATGAATACTGTCTTCAACAATAAATGGGAAACCCTCCCAACTGTATTGTTTTATTTCACTGTGTTATGGAGTTTCATCATGTATCCGCCTCGTCAATTCAATATCTTAAAATTTAGAGCTTTTTAAGAAATTGCTGTTGATTTACGCTACAAGGTTAATATTTCAACAAAGTAAAACAAACAAAAAATAGAAATTTATCGTTGTGCATGGGATTTTCAAAATATTCTTTATGAAGATCAATGCATTTGAACCAATTTTCGAAAGACTTTTTCTTTTTTTCACTCTATTACTGTACATCAAAAATGCATTTTAAATGCACCAATCGCTTCTTCGCGAGCCATTTTTTAAGCAACTTAAATTATGTGCGATCCAACACAATCATTTTTTTAACAGCCAAATGTTTATGCAATATTGAGTGTATGCTGATTTCACTAATGGTTAAAGATGCCTCAATCTCACGACGATCTTGCAATATTAGTTCACGCACAGCATCTTTTATTTTTGAAATAGCAACCGATTTTGGACGAACTTCACGAAATTTATCACTACGAACTTTGACCACTATTCAATTTCATATACAAGATATCTGGTGATGTTAAATGGTGCTTCATCACCAAGAGACAAATTAGGTTCATCGATGTACTGTTGTTGTGATAATCCACACCGATAGTTGTAACAAAAATAATCGCACGGAAATCTTCATGATTAGGCAAAAAGACCTCTGATCGATAGCCTTTTGACAAACTAATACACTAAAACATCATTCATTATACATTATTTATTATATGAATGTTAACATGTAAAAAGTTTGTCAAAAAATGTGTATTATTATTATTCATGATTCAACTCCATTTCTTGACTCAATTGTTCAGGTGTTCTTTCTGAGTAACTCTACTGACCAAAGCACTAATATCCACTTGTCAAACACCATGACAAAATTGAATGTAGAGCCATACCACAGTCCGAAGTTTGGATCTCTGATCTAGAATTAAATCCTATCAATCGTTTCTTTCGTTTTAATGTGTTCTGAAAGCATCTACTTTAATCTTTATTTGACTAACTAAACCACTAGACTTTTATGTTGTAGGCATGAATTAAGATGTCAACACTTATTTGGTCAAATAATGATTATATCGGCGGGGGAGTTGATTATATAAAAGTAAATTTGGCGAACTGTATTCTCAACAACCTAATATAGCATATGTATACTAAGCACTGATAATATTGTTGATTAAAATTTCCTTATGTATTTGAAAACATAAAATGAAACACTAAGTATATACTAGTAATATGCACAGGGTTTCTCAAAAGAAAGTTTATATTTCTTTCGTTTTTCCTGCGTGATCGCAACGAATCCAAGGGGTGCGGGAGTTATGTCAACGTTTTCAGCGATAGTTTTGCAAAAAATGCGATTCAACGTCTGCAGCGCATAGGAAATCTTTAATTCTCGAGGTTTTCTTCACTTAAATGAGACACCAAGCATTCCTCTCATACAAAAATGGGCGAAGAAGTTTGAAAGAGAAATTTTCTCTGGAAAACTGATCTTCAAGAGAGGTGACATAAATAAACGCGATTTAACCCCTATTGACTTTTTCTGTGGGGATACCTCCAATCTAAAATTGGAGTGAACCTTAGGTCAATCTGGTCGTTAAATAGGGAGTTTTCCGGGTTTTCGCGGGTTTAGAGAACTTCTAATGACTCCAAGAGATCCATTTTTCGGGGTGATGCATTATTGAAAGTATCAAAATAATGATATGTTTTGCAAAAGTTGATTTGTTAGTTTGTTTTAATTGAAAAGTGCGCATATATTTTAACCATCGCTCCACGTTTAATGTGGCCTTAGCAGAGTACATTTAAATCGGTTCTAAAGTGGGGGCGGGGTGAATTATTTAAAATAAACATCGGCGTGGCCGTGTTTATTTGCCGTTCGTGAAATTCTGAAATTACCTTGCCGCCTCCGCCGCGTCCGCCGCCCCGCAGAGTTCGATAATGCTGCGTCGGAGGCGGCGATTCGTGAACTCCGCTACTAAGCCACGTTTGCAAACCAAACCCGATGTTAATTACGAATCTATAATAGATGTTCAATTAGCGGTATGATTGCCCCCACATTTTCAAATAACAATGCCGTCCCGAGATATTCAAAAGTGCACTCGATACTAGTTACCGATAAGCATCAATTAATAAAGGGAATAATTGAATTATACGGACGGAAATAATTTCTATAAGTAGTACACCTGAAGAAAATCTTAATTTATATATAATGAAACATGCAATTCATTGAATTAAACTAAAATTAATATACATTATACATTTTAATCAATCAGATCATTTTTTAAATATAATAAAATCAAAACTAATCAAAAAAATTTCACGAAAACAGTACTTCTCCTATATATTCTATATAAGCAAAAAAGTCTAATTGAAGCAGGATATAAACATCCCCCTTTTAATTTGCTAGCTCAAATTGATGTTTGTAATTGTACAAAAACAATATCTATTACAGTGCTTGAATGAACTAGTTGAGTGTGGGACTAGCAATTCTATTTAAATATAGATATTTTCATGTATATTAATATCTTTATTCTTGATAATTATTTAACACGTTAATTATAATTAATAAACAAACAAGTAAAGTTGAAGTGTGGTGACATGCTAACAAATTCACCTAACAAAGGAGCCAATAATATTAATCGTTACACAATTTACCGATGTATTTTGTATAAATATTTACATGAGCGGCAATTGTGAAAATTGTTTGTATATATTTTATAGCGGCATTTAACCCCCCTCAATCAATTGAATTCGCAGCATATTCACAAGTAATTACATTTAATTAAATTGAGTTTGTTTATTTACGCGGGGAACGTATAAATTTAATGCGTTGTGCAATTCATTTATATTTTAGCTGGTAATTAGCGCCAGAAAAATATTTTGTTTCAATTACCTGCACATCGCGCCCTGAATATAAAAGAATTAACGAAAAACATTCATTTCGCTATGGGTTTTTTTTTTTGCCTTTCATATCAACATTATTACAATAGTCTATTATCCCTATTCGCGCTGGAACTAGTAATATTACGTTTCGTGCTAATTAGAATAGATTCATTTGAAATTTATTTAGGAAATAATTATCCAAGCGATTCTATAATCTTTATTTGATTAAATAATAAAATGCATATGTCATTAATTATAATTTATATAATATACCCCATATTGTATAAATTATAATTAATGATATATGTATTTTATTATTTAATCAAATAAAGATTATAGAATCGCTTGGATAATTCTTTCTTTGTCAGAAAGTTTTCTAGTTAGGGTGAAGAGATGCCTTGATTTTTTATGATGTATTAAACATGACTGTAGTAAAATAATTAATTGAAAAAGTTGTTTCCAGAAAGTATAGCATATTTTCCCACCAAATAATAATGTAACAATTTTATTAGTTTCACTTGTTGGAAATTTTTTAAATTATTCATTTGATTTATATTATATTAAATTATATATTTACTGTTCCGTTTAATTTTTTTTACAACTAGTATTATTTCATCTAATATTAATTTTATTCTAATTAATTTAAATCGTTCTATTAATTTTGTATATTAACTTGCATATAACAATTTTTATTTTTTAAATTATTTCTAATTTTTTCGCAGGCTTCTGATATTTGCTACAACTGACTTTTAACTATAAACTATTTTTAATTTTTTTTTTCCATTTGGCGACTCTCGCATATGTTTTGGATGGTATTTTTGGATATCCTTGATATAATTTTTTAAGATTCTTTTTGAAACAGTTGGATGTTAGTTCTCAGAAACAATTTGGAAAAATTGGTAAAACCTTATGAGATATTTTGTACGAAATTTATATTATGTTAGGAAAGAATGGCCACTCAGAGAAAGACTTGTACCGAGACAAAAAAAGGTGATGCGTGATGCAACAGTTGACCCAAAATTAGTTCGTTTGCCTCCCCTCCACATAAAGTTAGGATTGATGAAGCAGTTTATCAAAGTTTTAAATAAACAAGGTGACTGCGTTAGATACATGTGCGACAAATTTCCTGCACTTTCTGAAGCTAACTTAAAGAAGGAATTTTTGTAGGCCCTGAAATTCGAACCTTAAAATCGGACAGATTGTTACAGAATACAATGACCCAGGATGAATCTGAAGCATGGAGTTCTTTCGTAAAAGTCATAGACGGCTTCCTTGGAAATAACACTAAAGTACAAAGAAATTGTAGCCAATATGGTTAAAAATTATAAAAAAAACTTCGATATAATATGAGCGGCAAACTTCATTTTCTGAATTCCCACATTGACTCTTTTCCCGAAAATCTGGCAGCTGTCAGCGAGGAACAGGCAGAGAGCTTTCATCAAGACATAAAGGAGATGGAGAGACATTACCAAAGAAGATGGGATATTAGAATGATGGCTGATTACTGCTGGACCTTGAAGAGCGACTCGCTCACAAAAATCCACAAAAAGAAAACTACAAAACGCAGTTTTGAGGGAAAAAGAGAACGATTTTATTAAAAAAAAACGTCCGTCTAACGTAGATTATACTGCATGTTCTATTAAATATAGTTTCAATAAATATTATCCTAATATTTTTGGCAGTTTCTATGAAAAATTTCAAACTCACTTTTCCTGAAAACTTAACGTACTGAAAAAAACTAAGCACAGATTCGTGATCAGCACACCCCATTTACTAGACGACACACTTTTTCATGAAAAAAAAAATGTAGGCCTGTGAAATCATCTGCGGAACATCAAACCTCAGAAATGTATCAAATGCATCATTCTCTAATTTTTTATATAGGAAATTGAAAATAGTGGGGCAAAATATACTGAAGCAATCCGAAACAATAATAATATAGCAATTTCCATAGAAGAACTTTTGTAACGGACTTATAATATCGGTGCAAATTACTTGCAATGACCTAAACTTTGGTCTCGAATAGATAATCTCAACTTTACTTTTTTGCTCGGATTTAAATTGTTGATCCACGATCACATCGAGTGATATCGGCAACAAATATTCTATGAACTGTTTTAAAAACACCTAATCACCGCTGTACTAGAAACATAATTCTTGAAAAGAATGTTCATCTTCAAATTTTTAGGTTTTACTAATTTCTCTTTCTCGTTGCTATCAGGATAATATGAATTATATTTAGTATATTTGAAAATTTTATTATGATCTACACGCCACTGAGGATATTTTAATAGAGAAGAGGAGGAGACCAAAGATCAACTTCAATGCCTAAATTATAAATAACAAAAATCAGAATTTACATTACACATTTTATTTTTCTGAACAACGATCACGGGATGACATATTAGCAACGACATAGTTTTTACCCTTCCAATAGATAACATCGAAACAAAATTGCTGAAGTTTTAACGTCCACCGAGGGATTAAAAGATTAAGGGGACGACGAAGAACTTCCTGGCTCAAAAACCTACGAGAGTGGTATGGACAGACATCTACCGAACTATTTAGAGCTGCTGCATCTAAAGTGAAGATTGTCTTAATAATAGCTAACCTCCGTTAGGAGACAGCCACCTAAGAAGAAGAGGGAGTTGAGGTAGCCTAGTTGGTAGATTGTCTAAATGCTTATGGTCGCCATGTCTGTGGGTTAGAATCTCAGGCAGGCGGTCATTCTTTCTAAGGAAGAATTGATCGTACGGATCCATGGATGTGAGTGTGTGTCTTTTCATTTACAAATATAGATGTAAACTATTAATTTGAGATGAAAAAAACACACAGTTTATTCCTTACTTCACCTGTTTATTTAAGCGTTAGATGTACATTTCGTTCACAAGGTGAACATTATCAATAACAAACTTTAATTTATTAAATTGAGACTGACTAAAATGACATAATACTAAATCCAATTTAAATCACCATCTACTAACCCGAAAAACCTCATCTAAATTCTTCCTTTTTAAAATAGAAAGAAAAATACGTTTACCAATCCAATCGGCTCTGGATCTGAGAATTGAGATATTACTTAGCCAAACCAGAGAATGATCGTTAACCTTCTAAATAACACCTTAACAAATAGCATGTTCTCCGTCTTGATAAAATTCCGTTAAGATAATACCAATACCATAAGTAGTAGGGTCGGTTTGCAGAACAAAATGTAAGTCAAAATCAGGATATATTAAAATAGGTTCCGAAACTAGAGCACATTTAATACCTTCGAGATTACTATCATAATAATCGGTCCAAACAAAACTTTTAAAGAAGTAGCACTTTATGATATTAACAAAGTATGGTCTTCTTAAAGTCCCTGATTCAAAGATGAATCACAAAGTAATGGTTTGTACCATCAATCATCTCAAACAAACTTTTTGGATTCTGTAATGTAATGTCGAAAAATCAGGGACGAATCGCCATATCCAAAAGCCTTCCAATTGGATGATGGATGTTTGTAGAAGCGGTTGTGATACCAACAACTTCATCTGGATAAACCTGAGAATCACACCGGTTTACTATATAATTCAGATATTTAAACCCAGGCCTGCAAAATACACACTTATCTTCACTTACAATTAATATAGCTCTTTTTCTAATCGTAGGAATATTTTTCTTAAAATCTGGAACTTCGAAGATTATATCATCTGAATAGAATCTACTTGAAACGTTGAAAAATATAATTCACGATTACAATCGTAAAAGCAGTATACTGATTGCTTGATTCTTCCATTTCAACTTGAACAGTCTGAAATAAAAAAAAATGTACACCCCTTTAATAATAATAATAATAATAATAAAAATATTTCTTTATTGTCCTACAGAAAGTTTAATATCTAGATAGTGTATTGGTATATTTTTGGCGCCCAGAGTGGGGCCTACATGAAAAAGATTTGGCCTAAATGGTTTTTATTGTTAATAATTATTGATTGAAATTGTTCCCTCAAAGATTAATGTTAATACATTTGCTGTAGATGAGCTGCAATATGAATTATGATTTAGAGCGTTGTGGCTCGAATGAGAAAACGCCTTAGTGGCATAATACGTTTAGAAAAATAGGAAAACATTTCATTATTTTTCGAATAAATATACAGGGTGTCCCGTTAATGCGTGGAAATGGCTGGACCATAGATTCCTGGGGTCAAAATATGATGATTTAACGCAACTTATCTATATCCAAAAATTTACGGTTAAGCCGGAATTTGGCTTCAAAGTTTAAATTTTTTTTATTTCTTTTGTTTATAACAATTGAACGCTTTATTTAATTTGAATGAAATTTATTTTTAATAACTACCATAATATAATACACCATTTCAGTTATTATGATTATTATTGGTTAACAAGAAGTATAAGAAACAGTAGTACCACCACTTAAAAACTAAAATATTTTTTTATTGGTGGATCTAATAAAAATTAAAAAAATACTGCTTGAAAGACTGTTTAATTTAAAAACTTTTTCATCTCTTAATAATATTTGATATCTTTTACGGTTTTCTCACAAAAAAATAAAAAATATATTTTTTATCTAGTAAAAACAAAATCTAGTTTTTCATCTAATCGAAAATAAATGTTTTTCGTGGCCGTTTTTTTTTTAAAATGTAAATTAGGTATAATAATAATTATTTAGTGTCTTTTAACAATTAATTTTTAACTTTATTATAGTTCATAAATATTCATATTTGGAACAAACAGATATCTTGTTTGTATTAGTATTTTGCAAAGAAAATTGTTTGAAAAGTGTTACATGTTGTTTTGATTTAATTTATTAATTGATATTATTTAATTTTTATTCAATTGAGTAAGTTTATTTACTTATTAATGAGTGCATAATGAGTATTCTATATTCATATTTTATTTTTTTGTACAAAAACCGTACAAGATATCAAAAACTAGTAAGAGTTAAAAAAGTTTTTAAATTTAATGCCCTTTTAAATAGATTTTTTTGGATTTTATTGGATGCACCAATAAAAAAATATTTTAGTTTTTAAGTGGTGGTACTACTGTTTTTTATACCTCCTGTCAATCACTAAGGTTCACAATTACTGAAATGATGTATAATATTTTGGTACTTATTAATAATAAATTTCATTCAAATCAAATAAAGCGTTCAATTGTTATAAACAAAACAAATAAAAAATTTTGAAACTTTGAAGCAAAATTCCGGCTTAACCGTAAACTTTTGGATATAGATAAGTTGCGTTAAATCATCATATTTTGACCCCAGGAATCTATGGTCCAGCCATTTCCCCGCATTAACGGGACACCCTGTATATATATTAATTCGATAGAGCTAAGTAACTGAACTTAAAGATGTAATTGATGTGTTTTTTTTTGCTGCGATAGTTCTAAACGAAACTAAAGTAATGATCTAATTGCGATGTTAAAAAGACTTTATTCCACAGATAGTGGAATTATTTCATTTAGATCTAACACATATCCTAAACATTCCTAGAAATTGAAAATAGACACATTAAAACGGATACTTCCATTGAAACAATTTTCAAAAACGCCCCATAGGCAATTTGATTGTTAAGGGGGGCAATTCGAAAATCGACTCGACGGGAGTTTAAGTCTTTTTCTCCCAGCTCATGCTTCAACTCATAATCGTATTCTTGAGGCTGGTTATTAAATTTCTTAATTCATCGCTAAATCTGAAAGAAAGCATATTATAGGAGAGAATTTAATAAAACCAATATCAGCATTTCTTAAAACAGTTCTCGAAAGAGATGACAAAGATGTAAAAGGTAAAAATACTGTTAGCAGAAGAATATACGAAATGAGTGAAGATATTGAAAACCAACTTGTTGAAAAGCTAAAAACAAGAAAATTCTTAGTGCAATTGTATGGATCAACTTTGAGACACAGTGAGGCAATATTGATAACTTACGTAAGATATATTTTATTTTCAGCATTTTGCTGAAGAAATGTTTTGTACAAAATTAGAAAGCACCACTATTTCTAAAGATATATAATAAGCTAAAAAACTATAATACCTAGATGTCAATAATATACCAATGAAAATATAACATCTTGTGCTGTAGGTAGTGCTCCTAATATGATGGGCAAGAACAATGACTGCCTAAAATTGATGAAAGATGAGAATTCAGAAATGATTCTTATGTATTGTGTTATTCATAGGGAAATCTCGGTAGCTAAAAACATCTCGCCTGTTCTAAATGAGATACTGCATTCAGTAATACGGTGTATCAATACTATTAAAGCTAATACCAAATGAGAGCGCCTGTTCAAGCTATTTTGTGAAGAACAAAATGCAGACCATATAAGACTTTTACTTCACACTGAAGTAAGATGGCTCTCTAAAGGGAACTGCTTGAAAAGATTTGTGGAACTGTTTGACAAACGACAAACCTGAAATGAAGTATCTACTAACAGTCGATTTTAAAGCATTTCTGAGTGAGACTAAACATTGGGTCGTGTAAAAAGTATCCCCGGTTTTTTCGTACATATTTGAACAAACATATTTTTTATTGAAAGTCATGATGAAGATTACTCCCTTTTTGTTGGCCAATTCTAGTCTCTTCAAACGGTCGAATTGTGCACAGTACGGGACCGAATTGATAGTTTCGCCAGGTTTCAACAGCTCATAATAGACTATTCCCTTCTAGTCCCACCAAACACTCAAAAGAAGCTTTTTTGTCGTCAATTTAGGCCTTGAAGTTGTTTGTGGAGGGTCTCCAGGCTAACACTAACACATCACTGATGGTAATTCTATCAATTATATTTCTCTGCGTTAATTTATGTGGTATTCAAACATCGAGCTTGTTTTTGTAGCCTGCTCTCTTTAAATTATTCCAAACTGTCATATTTCGCGATAGCTTGCGTGTCGGTCTTGTATCGACTTATTTAGTTACTGGCCGGCCAAAATAGGTGCAACTTTAACATCCAAATTTCCGGAACGGAATCTAGCAAACTACTCTTGGGTCCTTCGTTCACTATCACTTCACAATTTTTTTGGCATGTTCTTGCAGCGGTTTTTCCGAGCAATGAATTAGAGAACTATATTAGCAAAAATATGAGCTGGCATATCATATTTTAAGCATATGTTTGTTCGAGACAATCGGGTGAGTGTTGCTCGAGATAAGGTATCAGAACCGGCTTGTGGCGAAAACCCGCGGATACTTTTTATACGGCCTGTTATATTAAATAAGCAACGTCAGGAACAAAAAAAACTCTTGTAGATGCAAAAGCTAAGATATTTGGTTTCATTGCCGTTATTGAGTTGTCAGAAATATATTAACAAAAACTTTTATCTACGATCGTACAGAAAGTAGACGCTTTTTGCATCATTTTTCATTGTAAAAGTGGCTTTTTAAAGCACTAGTGCTTTTTTACGTTTTTATTGCACGGTAATGTCAAACTGTTTTTATTGCACAGAATTGTCAAATTTGACAGATGAATATATTTCGACGAAAAACTTAATTTTTTATTAACTGATACAAATAACTAATAAACTATAAATAAAATATATAATACAAACCAAATGGCAGATTTAAGAACTTTGAAGATTTCATTTAATGCAAGTCGAAGCGATTACAATAAAGCTAACATTTTTTCCATAAATAATAATGGCGGTCGACATTTGTGCAACTTGTTTACTGGTTGCTAAGTAATGCTTTCATTAGTGCACTGCGGGTAAAATATGTTTTCATTAATTGAATTATTGAAATGACATTAAAATATTACTCATAAGAATATATTCTTTGAAATCCTTTACGATCGAAGATAAAATTTTGTAAGGCACACGTGTAAAAAGTTTCTTTATTGCACTCCTGGCTTTAAAAAAACTCGCTCGTTCCTCGCTCGTGTTTTTAAACGCCAGTTCGTGCAATAAAGCATCACTTTTTACACTTGTACCTTAAATAACTATGAACAGTTTAATTGACTCCAAAAATGTGAAGTAAATGATACTGCTATACTTGTCATTGTCTATCATCTGAAAATTCTATCGACTGATTTAAAAGAAAGATTTTCTGATTTAAAACAAATTGATTTTCCAACATAGATGATGCAGCCAATGTTAGTGGGTTTGTCTAATATATCAAATACGTATCAAGAAGAACTCGCAGAAATGCAAAATGTCTTTGCGAGGAAACAAAATCAAATACAAAATTTAACCATATGTTCAAGAAAACTATTGTTACAGTTTTCATCTTCATATTTAGCTGAATGTGGAATTAGTGCTGTAAATGATTTACTGGGAAAAACAGAAATCGTCTGGATATAACACAATGGGAAGACTTGAGACTGAAGCTAACCAAATTAAAATCTTAGGTGGGGCATGGCACAAAAAAGGTTGGGAATCACTGGTCTAGAACGTTTTATATTATTACTTAACGTTTCAATTTTCTTTTGTGGAAATCTACTACAGGAGCATCTTAACATTCCATGTCTCAACGTTTCAGACGTTTTTTTGTGTGTAAATCTACTACATCCTTTCTTGATTAAGATCACATTCTAGAACATTTTATATCTAAATATTTCAGACGTTTTTTGTTTGAGGAAATCTTCTTCATTTTCATTTTCTTTGTATAGACCAGCTGAACATTCTAGAACGATCTATATCTCGATGTTTTAGACTTTTTGTGAAAATCCACTACATCCATTCTTGATTAAGTGTAACCGAACATTCTACAACGTTATATATCATAACGTTTCAGCCATTTATTTTGTGAAAATCTTACATCAC
The DNA here is from genome assembly GCA_963969525.1 of Ontholestes murinus. Classification (NCBI taxonomy): domain Eukaryota; kingdom Metazoa; phylum Arthropoda; class Insecta; order Coleoptera; family Staphylinidae; genus Ontholestes; species Ontholestes murinus. The sequence goes on from OZ018393.1 coordinate 17,793,931, forward strand.
GCGTTACAATTATGTTAGTGTAGATGATATTCTTTATTGCATACTGATAAAATACTATAGAAAAATTGTATTTTTAATATTGAATATCATTTTAATTTTCACTTTTTAGACGTTAAAGTAAAAAACACTTTATAAATTTTCAAAAACACTGTATTGCATTAAACTCGCAACAATTGTTTCGCCACACTGTGGCTTCTTCTTCGCCTGAAGAAGCCACAGTGTGGCGAAACAATTGTTGCGAGTTTAATGCAATAAAGTGTTTTTGAAAATTTATAAAGTGTTTTTTACTTTAACGTCTAAAAAGTGAATATGAATTTTCAACTAATAACAGCCTCATCAATTAATACATTTTAATTTTAATACAAGGAATATATTGGGATAATCCCACGTTAAAAGAAACAAAAAAGGACACACACATGAGGGGCCGTTTTCCTGTGTGCACGCAATGAAAAATTACGTTACTTTATCCGCATTCAAATTCCCATCATGCCACAACAACGATTATTATCTGCTCATTAGAGCGACGCTTATCACCAGCCATTTATCGCACTGGAAATGTTTTAATTGTCCGACCATTGTGTACTAACATTATTCAATTATTTATTATAATGCCCGCGGGCCGAGTATTAAATATTATTACCCCCCTTTAACCGGCGCCGTTATTACCGTCCCCCATTTATTAATAAGTTGCGATATGTGATTATAGTGGACACTATTCACGGTTGCGGGCTTAAACTTTAATTCGAGTTGCAAATGCGGCGCCGCGCTGCATTCACCAAGATTACACCCGGATTATCGTCATAATCACGACGTTTTGATTAATTAAAGTCGTAAAAACACGATCCCGCGGCGACACACAAAGGTATTTTTTTTTAATGCAGGCTAGGAGGTAAATATGGGACGTAATAATATTTACTTAATTGCTAGCGTATACAAATGTACGTTCGTTTTATGGCCGGGATTATTTTATTAACATTACTACAATGTTTGCTTATTAAATATGATTAGAGTGTAGATTGTGTGTTTTATATAGTTTAAAATAGAAATTAAATGTAATGCACAACTAAATAAAAAAATATTAAAATTAATTAATCAAGATTAGTCACTAATTTAATCAATCTTATTTGGAGGCATATTTTTTTAATAAATTATTTATCCAAAATGGTTTATTATGTATTTTTCTTGCAAAATAGTGGATAATTTATTTATTGATATCTTGCGCGTTCATTCATACAAATTCATATTCGAGGGTTTATTTCAAAGCAACAGCCGAACTCTCTTTATTCATAGCTTTGACCAGGATCATTTAATGTATTAAATTGGCTTTCTTTTGAATAATTCCTATGGATTTTAATCATACGGAAACTAATTGTAGAGTAACTTACAATAATTCTGCAAGTTTGTTTTGAGTTTGACCTGGATCTACATTGGATAATGCATTCGAATCGTTTAGATCTTTAGATTTTTTGGTCTGGAGCAAAACTTGTCTTCAACGCTGAAATCGCAGTTTTTGAAACATCATAATCATTTCCAAAATCTATTAGCTAGAACATTATCAAATACGCTTCAATTTCAATTTTATTATAATTAAAGTAAAAATCTAAAACCACCCGCAAATGTTACTTAATTAACACAAAATTTGACATATTGAAGGTAAAACAATAACAAAGTTTTTTCTTATGAAACTTCAAGCCATAAATAATCAAGATATACAGTATATTGTGTAGGTCAGAAATATACATGATTAAAAAAACAATTTATTGTGGTAGGTCAATGGTACGCTAGGACAATATTAAAAATTATTGTGATAGGTTAATAGTAAGCTAGGTTATTATATAATTGTTTCTAGTAAGTCAAGATTATGCAATGTGCAATTTATTATGATTACATAATCTACAGTTTATTGTGGTAGGTCATGACTATGCTAGACTCATATACAATTTGCATTACCTGGTCAGGAGTACTGTAGCTTAATAATAGAGAGTTTATTGTGGTAAGTCAAGAGTCATTGTAGAGTTTATTGTAGTAGATAATAACAACTTTATTTTAGTAGGTACACCGGATTTAAATTATATAGGGTGTTAATACTAAGTCGTTACACCCGAAAATGGCAGTTAGAACTCGTTAAAACAAACAACTTTTCTTAGTTCCAATTTGTGATTTGGTGCTCCGGTTCGGAGTTATTGGAGTTCTTTTGTTTTTCTAAAAATCGCTATAACTTCCTTACTTGAAGGACTATTTAAAAAAACAAAAAATTTCTAAAATAGCTTTCGGTTCTCTAAAACATTTTTAATTGTAATTATTTTTTATTGTTTCAAATAAGAAAATGGCGACCGATCAAAAATTTGAAAACAAAATATGTATTTTGATAACTACTCCATCGATTTTTGAAAGTAAAACATTTATGAAGTCCTTAATGTTTTACTTTCCAACATTGATGAAGTGGTTATCAAAATAGGTTGTTTTGAAATTTTTGATTGGTCGACATTTTGTTATTTGAAACAATAAAAAATAATTGTAAATACAAATGTTTTAGAGAGCCGAAAGCTACTTTTGACACTTTTTGTTTTTTTTTTAAATAGTCCTTCAAATAAGAGAGTTACAGCAACTTTCAGAAAAACAAAAGGACTCCAATAACTACGAACTGGAGCACCAAATCACAAATTGGAACTAAGAAAAATTGTTTGTTTTAACGAATTCTAAGTGCCATTTTCGGGTATAACGACTTAGTATTAACCCCCTGTATAATTTTATTTCTAAAGAAAACCAATTTTTTATTTATATATTGACATTATTTTAAAATAAATATGAATATTGCACGAATCATTTCAATCAATGCACGTTATTTAAATATTAAATTTATTATCAAGGGTTATGTGTCAAAAAACAATGCATATCATATCTTAAAAGAACGCTAGATCAATAATTTAATATAATATAATTTATTGTTATGTATCAGAAATATGAAAATTCAAAATATAGTTTATTGTAGTAGGTCAGGTGCACAATTTATTAAGGGATGTTAAGTTTATTAGTCAATATGTAATTTATTGTGGCAGGTCAAGATTTCGCTTAATTTGTAACCTACCACAATTAAATATTTACTAAGATAAAGGAACGTTTATTGTCTCAAGTTAGAAATATACTAGATTCAATTTATTATGATAGGTCATAGCGTACTCTGGAATTGTATATGTCAATATACAATTTATTGCGGTAGGTCAAGAGTGTGCTTGATAAATGTATAGTTTATTGTCGTTATCATAATTAATTAATAGTTTATTATACATTTATAGGCCAAGAGCATACTTGCCTCGTGACCTATTACAATTAAAAAAAAAGAAAAAAAGACCTTTATTGGCATTGAAATAAACTAACAATCACTTTCTTTATGTTTATAATACACTATAATACAATGTAGGATGAAATAAAACACGATTTTCTATGTTTTTTACCACGGTATATATACTACAATACATTTCTTTCTCCCTTCCTTCACTCCTCTTCCCTTATCTTCTCCTTTTCCCACCCCAACCTTCTCAGGATATTTACCCTGTCCCCATTTTCTCTCATCCATTCCACTACCCTTCTACACCCTGCCACCCATCTCACATCCACTCCCTTACATTCCTCTGCCAAGTGTACCAATGTATCCTTCCCTTTCTTGCACACACATTGCCCGTATCTTTCACCCATCCATCTCTTTCTTCTTCTCTCGTCCTATTACAATTAATGGATGGCTTATACGTTTGACTAATGCACAATTGATGTAATATTGGTGGATGTCAATAAGAAGGATGTATTGAACATCATAGGAGTATCGGGAGATTTTGGACTTGGCGAAAGAAATGAGACAGGTGTTCTGCCAACCCGGTGAATATGTGGTGACCAACACCTAGTTCAAGTAACTTAAAAGGTAATTATACACATGGTCATCGCCAAAAGACAACCAAGGTCATAAAATCCGCAACCAAATTGTTTGCATTTTAATCAACAACCGGTTCAAAAATGCAATTAAGGGCACCAAAGCGTGTGATTGCCGATGCTCCATCAGAATAACGTATGGCATGCAAAGACTCAAAGGCGAAAACTTCATTTTAAACAAGATCTAAACAGTAAAAATAATGATTAATATCATACAGTCCCAAAACGTGCATATTGGTGGATTCAGTTGCTTGCAATGACCAGCTGTGGATAACAAAATAATTTATTGCTTTAATGGAGAAACGAAGAGCCCTGAAGAACACCAACGAAGCTGAGTACAAAAAAAACACAGAAGTATTATATTGAAATAAAACAACACAGTTGAACACATTTATTGTTGATCACAGCAACATGTTTTGCAACACAGTGGCTACATCATGCAGATAAATACAGTATTCATCTAATGTTTTATTTCAATGTGTTATGGAGTTTCATCATGTATCCGCCTCGTTAATTCAATATCTAACAGAAGTATTAAACTGTAAATCGAAAACCAAAGGAAGCGTAAATGAGAAGCAAATGTGATGAAATAAATCTTGCTGCAAATAAAGCGCACGATGAATTAAATACTGTAAAGAAAATCAGTTAAATCTCAGGTGCACATAAATAGCGAATAACACACTCTAAAAAACATCCAAGGACTATTATAATAACACAGACGGATGAAATAATGGTAGATTATTGGAAACTTACATGGAGTAACTTTTTGAGGACAACAGGCCTACCTTACAGACCCTTAAAGCGGAAACCGATCCGTGTATCCACACAGTTGAACTGGAATAAGCTATCAATAGCCCCGAAAAAATATTTAAAACTATTGAACTAATACAATATAAAAGAACTAATAGTGCTGCTTAATTAGATGTATGATACGGTGCACGTTCAACAGGATTGGCTGAAGTCAACCTGTTACCGGCACTAGTTGACAAGCTCCGGTAACACCTTGTTTTATTTCACGCCAATAACAAATACGCCTACTTAGGGTTGCAGACTAAATCATGAAGCGTGAGAGATTTAGTTTGCAATCCTAAGTAGGCGTATTTGTTATTCACGACACAAAAGACATCTAGGACCAAAGATCGGTACTTCATCTTAGTCCATCCAAACAACGGGAGAAGCTGTTGCCTTTTTTAAAAGGTTCTGCACCGACGATCAGGAAACGGAAAAATTCTACCCAAACGGAAATACGGCGTGCACATGAACCCCCGTTTTGTTTTCTCTTCGTCTGACGTCATGGCTTTACAACCCCGGTCAACGAAAACAATGGGGGATTGACCAGATGGGAAAAACCACAGGAAAAGCCGCGAGTCAAAGAACAAAGCCAATTACATCGTCATCGAGCGAGGAATAAGGCCGCCACACTGATACCAAACACGCTCTAGCAGTCGTAACGCAAGCCAAAGAAAGTATCAGCACTAAGAGAAGGAAAGAGTTTTTTCATTTTCCCAACAAAATTTTCCTCTGTAACATGGGTCCAAAATAACGACCAGATCTAACATTATTCCTGGACAAATTTACAGTCACCTGACATCAACCCGCTTTGAGCTACCAACAATTTTATTAATCCAGGCAAGACGATCCGTGGCATACTGTCAATATAGTAATATTTATCTTGTTTATATTAGGTTAGCAAAGTTCCACAAGTATATCAAGGGATTTTTTTGAGAAAGAAGGAATGCATTTACATTTCGATCAGAGGTGTAAGGGACTCCTCCTGTTCCTTCTGAATAGGCTCTACCCACTAAACCTACTATCTTTCATCTTGGGGTATGATGCATATTTTCAATCTACACACGTTGATCTACGGCAAAATTAGCTTAGATTAGATTTTACATTTTATCTATGTTTTGCCTAAATTGTAAAACAGTGGGTACCGAGATGGTCAGAGGGGTCGAGGATAGACCTTTCCGGTATATAAGGCATAACCATCCTAAACCCATCCTCTGTTGTCTTCTACTGGTCAACGCGTATAAGTTATAAGTTAAATAGGGTAATAGTGAGGTGTGTTAGCCTCTCGTTGTTCTGTCCTTAACCAATCACTTTAAGCACCTTGTGACTGTGATCGAGTTTGATAAGTCGTTTTGATTGATGTAGGCCTGGTACATTGTTCCAGTACTTGCGTCTTCTGTCCTCTTCCCATTTTTGCACTAACTCTCTTCTGTGCGTCATGGGGAGTCCGCAAAACGGTTCTGGTCCTATAGGAGTGGCATTTGCACCTCTTTTGGCGAGTTGTCTTTGATATCCCCGTGTCCTGGGACTCACATGAGGTTCAACGAGTTGTACCAGGCTAATATTCCTCGACCAAACTCCTTGACTCTCATCAAAGCCGTTTTGGGGTCCTCAATCGACACCTTAAACGGTAGTTCGAATTCGAGCTTCCTGGACATGATGTCCGTCGGTTTGTACAGGAGGACCGGGTCGATTTGCTGCAGTTTTTCTAAGTGTCCTCTCCAGACACCCCCCAGTGTTTTCTTTCTCTGGTGTAGTAGGATAGCCGCCACAAGTCCCTCTTTTTGTACCACGAGATGGAGCGGTGTGAGGCCAATGATTGGCTCCATTCCTGTGGTTGGGGTAGCATAGGTGACACCGCTGTTCTATACAGCCAATACGTGATCTTAGGCTTTAATCCCCAGGTTTTTCCCATTAGTCTCCGACAGGCCCAAAGCGACATCGTTGCCTTGGCCATGATTTTATCAACATGCTGATTCCAAATCAGTTTGGCATCCATAATTATACCAGATACTTTACTTCGTTGGAGAAGTTTATCTCTATTCCATTCATAAAGGATAAACAATGCCTGTTAAAAAAAAAGACAAAATAGATGTTATTAACAAAACGGACTCAGGCTTAAATGGGAGTGCTATAATAATAGTTTATAAATTTAAATATCTGGGATGCTAGATCACGGAATCGTTCAAACCCTTTGTCGAATCGAACAAGCCAGATCAGCATTTTAATAACTAAGACCTTAACAAATAATTCACTGTGCCTAACAATTAAGGAGCGGTTAGAGAGATGTTACACCTGGGCGGTGTTTCTCTGCGGTTGTGAAACATGGAAGTTCATCACAAGAAACTAAATTGAAGCTTTTGAAATATTAATTTATCAAAGGCTGCTTAAAATATCGTGGACAAGCAGAACCCGCAACGAAGAAGTTCTCTACAGAATGGTCCATGGCAGACTAATATTACAGACAATCAAACGCCGATAACTGAAATATCTCAAAGATTTATGTAGAGGACTTACATATGAATTCTTACGCCTAATCCTAAATGGTAAAATTGAAGGAAAAAGGTAGATAGGACGCAAAAAAACTGTCGTGTCTACTTAATCTATGGCAATAACCTGGTATGAACGCAGATGATCTCAAATTAGGAGAAGTAAAACTCTTGTTATGTTCTATTACTAACCGAAACACGTGTCAGTTATCTGAAAATAAAGTAATGGAACATAACAAGAGTTTTGCTTCTCCTAATTTGAAATTTTGTGTTCTATCAAGAGAGTAGCAGAACAAGTATCGCAGATGATCTTTGCACGGCGCAGGATCGAGAGAGCTCAGACTAACAAACATGTCAGTCGCCAACGTTCCCTAGAGATCACAGCACTTAAAGAAGAAGAATTTATAATTTTCGCAGGTTTTTAACCGATCGGTATATAACTTATTGTGATGGGTCAATAGTACACTTGATCAATATATAATTTATTGTGGTAGGTCTAAAGTACGCTTGATCAATACACAATATCTTGTGGTAGGTCAGGGGTATGCTGATGAAAATATTGCTAATATGAAAGTCAAGGGCGCAAAATTTAAATATATATTGGGCATTATTTTATGGTAAAAGTATATACATTTACTTTTTTGCGTAAAACCTAAAACCTAATATTGCAGATTTTTTACGATTTATATCGTATAGATGTAAAAAATAATTTATTTCCAATTTTTTTTTATACACACTCTCAAAGTAGCTCCTTACATATTTTGATTATATCATGTTTCATATTCGGTAAGTAATTAACCACACTATTTATTTTCAACTCTCGCTGATTATTTTACGCGTACTTATATACTTTTTATCTAAGGAATTAAATTAAAATAAACATTAAAAATTCTGTAAATGAAAATTTCTAGAACCGTCGTGTAATAATATTTTACTACATTCCCAACTGCCCAACAATTGGCTTGAAATAATTAATTCATTTTTAATTATTACAATTCTGTAAATTTTTAATTGTGCATCGGTTGGGAGTTGTAAATTTAATTAAATGTAATTAACAACCCATTTAAAATTGATTAAAATTTACAAAACCATGCGTATGTGAATTCACGCCTTGCGGTCAATACGGTTTTTAAGTTTTTGTTTCGATACACGCCAGGTAAATATTATGCCGTTAACTTTATCGGAACGTATTTATTGAATGTGGGCGTCCTTTGAAAATAGCGCCCTTTTAAGCTTAGAACACCACCACCCTCTCGAGAGAATGCATACACAAACCCAAATCTTGTGTAATCCGAAAATCGAATGTTGCACTCCCTCAGTACCTATCCCTACTTAACCCATATTTATGTTGCTGCACTACCTTCGGTAAAATGCGGTAGTTTATTTGTTTGCGGAAACAGCAAAATATACACTGCTTGTGGTTCTATATCAGATGGTACAAGCAATGTATTTATTTTGTAACCCCTGAAAAACATTTATAATTAATTTACATTAGAAAAAATATTGTGTTTACATGTTATTCGCTCTTCGTGATATTCATAATTGCGCGAATTAGTTACGGATAGGCTGTGAGCGAGACAATGCGCCATTTTCCGGCTAAAGTAATTAATTCGGAGTAAATGAACTTTTAATTGGTGTCCGACACGTAGACAAACGGCCGTCTAACAAGTTTCCTTTTGTTGCAGGTATGTACGCACCAGAAATCTATTCTATGCCCTGATGTACGCAGGTAAGTCCTGACCTGCGCCATCAAAGCAGCCAATTAACGTTCGAGCTGATTAATACTGAAACATAGTTGCTGCACGGAGCGAGCGGCGCCAAATTAACTATTTATGTAGCTGGTGCATTTCAACTATCGACATGTGATAATTTAATTGAGTATTATGTTATTAAGTGTGTTCTGTTTAGTTTCTTGTTGAAGTTACGTATGGAGTTTGTAGAGTTCTAGGATTTGTATACTTAACTATTATATTGCCTAATTGGAGAAAGCACCGATAGTTTATTGATGTGCTGAAACTATTGCCTTAAATGTATTTCGGGGAATAATATTTTGAGGGATTGTAAAAGCTCGAATGTTACTTTTTGTTTTAACTTAAATGGTGTTTATTTTCTTTGTAATGTTTGTGAAGAATCCAATTTATAAATTATAGTATAAAATATAATTGATCTAATAATATATTGTTTATAATGTTTTGATTAAATTTAAATAACCTGCATTATTTTAGATGTTATAACTTTATACACAGCTCTATGCCCATATTGCTCGTGGCTGATATTTAACTTAAAAACATCTTCATAAATAATTAACCAACTCATTATCCATTGATTCCTTTAACGCAAACTCGGCGCCGAATTAATTAAATGTGGGATGAGTAATCTTTTGTCTTAATTTTTTCCCTATTATCTGCGAGAGATACTTTCCGACCCCATAAGCAGGCGCAGACAATTACGACGTTATGAATCAAGATTTTCCCAACGTAAACGATTTCCTTTATGGTGGAGGAGCCGGCGGAGGTTCGAGAAAAAGTTTACGCCGCCGCTACCGAGTTTAATTAAAATATATATACATGGGGCGTATTGTATATCATAAAACTAGCTCAGGGAAAACTTCACGTGCAATTATTTAAGTTATCGTAATTGTTTAATTAGCGGCCGAGCGGAAAGTGCGGGCATAATTCTCGCGGCGCTCTCGGGGGGGCGGCCGAGATATAAGAATCCCTGCAGGAAAACCGATAAAGGTGAACTTTATTGCCACCGTTTTTAAAATTGCGCCCCTCGAACGTTAAATTAAGTTGTTAGTTCTGGAACAAAATCGAGGAAAACATATTTTAATTGGAATTCCACCCATGGGCGGTCTCATGACTAGTTCGTTACTCTAGAAAATTGAAGAACTTTTGTTCGTTTTTTTGTTCTTTTCTTTAATGCAATATGAGTTGAAAAGTATAAGGGTCTCGCAAGATTTTTAATACTATGTTAGTTTACTACTAGCTTGAGTTTGACTTTAATCATATTAGATGAATTGTAATAACAATAAAGCACAATAATTAGAAATTCCTTGATTTGTTTCTCTTATATAACATATAATTGAAATTTTAATTGTAATATTTACATTTTTAAATGTTGAAATTTAAACTGGTTGTGTAATCACTAATTAAACGACAAGCAATAATTGAGATATTATGGAATGCAATCGAATATATACATGTACCGTGGGCTCTTCATTATCAAAAGGCTTTGTTTACAATATGGAGTGTATGGATGGCCAGCCCGATAGATACTCCTCGGTCAATCCAATATCACCAGTATCATCATAGTAGTCCTACTCAATCGCCCATTGAATATTCTGTCCCTATATACATCAATGTATGTGCAAACTGTGTCAAAGGCCTTCCAGTTTATTTTTATTTCGCTTATACGCAAACCGCTTTTGAATTCTGGACGTACGTGTGTATTCCAATTTTAGCATTTTTTCCGTTTACATCTGTTGACAAATAATCTCATCTGATATACAATCTGACTGAATTTTAATTAAAATATAATATACTTAAATATTGTAAAATACATTTTCTTTAAATTGTGGCTGCGAATTTAAAATTAATTATTCCACGATACATTAATTAATAATTAATGATAATTAAATACAATTACATTTCGAAAAGAAAATTTTGATGTCATCACGTAATTATACAACAGACGCGGAAAATATTGTAAACACGCGTAATCGCGGGTACACATCAAAAATTCAATTTCGTAAAAACCGAATTACCGAAATTGAATTTTAAATATGCCGTCGTAATGCCGGCGCCGAAAAGATTTCCGCATACAAAATAATTATGTTTTCACGGTAATCAACAAACATAAGGGCTGGAAATATGCAAACAAACAACATTCGTGTATGTTGAACATGCCTGCTGGCGGTAGACGCTGAAACAAGGGCGTGTTTAAATATCCACGTATACAGAGGGTGCATATTCAAAGAATAGTCCAGAGATAATATTTGTAATTAATTAAATGCAAACTTCAATAAAAATATATATAATTTATCCAGCGCTTCAAAGAATGCGTGCGTAATGGGCTGACTTGAAAAATGTTTGTATATTGTTGCTCTAAAATGCCTTTGTTTTAGTTAAAAATATTACGAAATAAATGTTTTAATAGTCACTTATTTATAACTTTAATTAAATGAAACATTTCTTTGATATTACAATATATATGTAATATTAGAAGTATTTCGACAATATTTAGTTAAATAAAATTTGTAGATTGCTCCGACCAAATAATTTATCTAGTATATATTATTTAAATTGATAATGTTTATTATGAAAATTATTAATGTATCTTCAATAATATAAGGGTCGATCAATAAGTATCCGCCAAGAACAAGATTTTCTTTTCTATTTTCAACTTAATTCACTTTTCGTAAGGTTTCTGCTATTTAACTCCTAAAAATATGTTTTGGTGAACTCTTCAATGTTTAGATGATAACCTCCTCATGTAAGCTATTTTTTTTCTCAATCCACGTTTTCATGTTAAATTCATTTACTCAACATCATATAGTTATTATAGATGGTAAAGGTTTACCATAAGACAACTTTTAGCTTCGATTTAATTCCATCAAAAAAATAATAAACTAATCGATTGATTGACCCTCGAATATTGCAGTTGAGATATTACCATCCTTCTGGTTCTAAAGGGAATGGTCTTGAGTATTATAGATAGTTGCTTCCTTAATACAGCCCGAATTTATTTCTGTTGTAAATTCCATTTAAGTAATATGATTAGATAATACTATTTCTTATTCCAGTCAAAAATTTATAAACTGTAGTTTATCAAATAAAATGTAGATTTTGATTGCTTTATTGAAACAATCGCTTTTATCCCTAATAAAAGTGGCACTGGGAAGATTTTATAGCATTTATTTATTAAGGGGCATACCCTTAAAACGAAAATATATGAAATACATAGAACATCCCCAGACTGATATATAATATATACGTAATCCTTTCCTTCAGACTTTCTACTTCCCCGGGCGTTATAAAAAATTCGTAGGGTATTATCGTTTTCCTAATTCCGACTTCCTTTCACCCTCGCGAAATATATTTAAAATTTCAAATATGTAAATAACAAGAATGCGCAAAACCCCCGGATTACGGGCCCCGGAAAAGGTAACCCGAGTATCCAATATTTCCGCGGGTGAGGAGAAGGGCCCTTTGATCAATTAAATCGGTGAATTTGATTCGATTGATATTAATGGCGTAACGTTTTCACTGACTCTCGTAATAGATAACGATGATATCCGAGAATCAACCTAATTTTATTTTGCATGCATAGGATTGATGGGGCTAGCGTAGTAGGAGGCAACGTTTACAATCACTTTTCTATTTGATGATAAATTGAAATGAGCCGCTATACAAAATCACTACTGCAAAAGCATAATCTATTTGCATCCGCATAGAGCATATTTTGTAAACTGGCGTAGTTTAACGAGTGCTGCGAATGCGGAATATCAAATAAATGAAATACGGAAATCCACCATTAGGGCGGCCATTGTGCGTGGAAAAAAAGGGCCCATCCTCGCTTCGAACATTATTTTTTCGCTTACATAAATTGGTGCATTCATAATCCATACATATATCCATCGACATAAATTCTGAAAATTCCACTCTTTCAGTATTCTTCAGCAAGTGCCGCTTATAAATAGCGCTTATAGAGGAATATATTTTACTTCTCCTCCACCTGTATTATTTATTTATTACCTCACATCTCCCGTACATTATATTCCCGTATAAAAAAGTGTGATTCGCTCGAAAAGGGAAGAAGTTCTCTGAGCACGCCGGAAGGGCGTCTTATTTCATTTTACATCCAGGTTGTGTACATAATACAACACGTCTACATAAATTTCTTATCAAATCAGTTAGTTAAAAATATCACAAAGGACGTTATTATATACGGAACGATGTTTATGCCGCATAGCGGGTAGCTTCCAGTCACGTGGGCGGATGAATAGATAATGGTTTTTGGTCATGAGGGGCTATTTCTATGGAAGAGGTAGGCTTATAATACTTCCTTCAGCATCATGAAGATGAAATATATAGTATGTAATAAGTTTTATAAACTAAAAACAGAAAAGCAAGGCATATTTTTTTAAAATATATATTGCACAGTATTTAAAGATCAAATCTACAAGAATTCTATTAAATTAGGTTCCTACCAAGTTCTAATCTCAAATGTATATATTCTGGTTAGTTTGATAATTATATCGGACTAACAAAAATAATACTTTCGTATTAACAATTAATATGCAGTATATCGTTTATTTTTTTTAAATATTCAGAGAAAATCTATTATGGACACCTTTATAGTCGGACACCTACCGACTAAAACCACTCTTCCAAAATCGCTGTTGTGATTAGTTCGGTCTTTTCTAATCGAAACATAACGAAAAGATTGATACGAATCCTGGCACTTGTTTAGATGAGAGAAGAGCAAATCCATCATGAACTCCTTCCTTGTATCAGAATATTGTTGGACTAAACCAACTAAATCTCTTCCGAGATCGCTTTTTTGACTTGTCTAAAATCATAAGTTTTTTTTTAAATTATTAAACAGATATTCATAATTTCCAAGGCCATTCTACATCATTTTATGAGTTTGTTAGTTTTTTCATTTTAGTCCAAATGTTACAAAAAATACAAAAAATAACATAAGACAATAAGGGTTCTTTATTAAGGCGATCTAACTTATTTTGAAAGTCATTTAATGATTATTTTTAATATTAAAATCGCCTTTCAAAATCATATAAGGTCAATCCACCATAATTCAAGTTCACCCTTCACTTCAAACAATGATTCAATGTTCCTTATGGTCATTAAACTTCAAAGGTCTTTTTTATAAATTATTAGCTAATTGAATGGCCATTTGCAACATTTAATGTTATCCAGCGATCCTTCATTTATGATGATTCATCATTTACCACCATTTAAAGCCACCCAATTATTTACGGTCATTCAATGATTATATAATATCATCTAATAGACGATCAAAAATCATCTGAAGTGATATTTTTTTCAAAATCATTCGATGGTTACTTTAGATAATACAATAATTCAAGATAAAATAAGGTCTTACTATCGTAATTTAATTCATTAAGATTATTTAATCTAACAGTTCCTTAGGGTCATCCAAGTACTGATGGTCTTCGAAGTTTATTTAAAGTAAGTTAATGGTCATAATATATCAGATTAAGTTAAAAGCTCTGAACGTTTTTTTTGCTTTATTTTGACGATGGTATTAACATACTTTTAGGATTATCCGATTCAGATCAAATATGACTCATTTTGTTCAATAACTTTTGTCCATTTAAAAAGTCCTTAATCCTACCGCCAAATAAAAAAACTTGATCAGCTCATTTTGAAAAACTTCTCTCGAGGCCAGTTTTGTACCATTACGTAAATTTTGTAAATGATTGAAAACGTTCTAATGGATTAATACCATCCAAGATTGCGAAGCTTCTGTCGCTGTAGTTTTGTATCTAGAGTAGTGGCAAAACTAATAATTTCTACGACACATGATATTTTCTAAATATAAAAACACTTCAATATCATTATTTTCTCTGAAGAAAACAAATCTAATAAGTAATCTATCTATTTTTTCTTCTGGTAATTATCTCAAATTTCAATTATACTTACTTTTTATAAATGACTTCATTTGTAGTTTTTAATTTTGAAAAAGAAACAATCACCATTTTTTGCAAAAAAAAAACTTTTGGGAGTTATTTATGTAAACTTTTCTGGAAGCTTTAGCAGAACTAATATTTTCGATACTGTTGATTATCTCTAAAGCTAAAAACACTGTTTGTGCAATAGTATCAATATTGTTTTTGGTAATTAAAGAAAAATGATCTTTCTTTTAGGTATAACGAAACTTATATATATATATATATATATCGTAAAATATAGCTCATTAACGACATCTAGCGGAAAACACTCAGAACTTTTTTCTTCACCTAATTGACCAATAATTAAATGATTAATAGAATAAAATTACATGCACATGAACAAATCAACCCCCAACGCATTATTATATCATTCTGTATTACATACTATAGTGTTTGGAAAAAAGTATAAATAAGAATTGAAGTGTAATATAATAATTATTGTACCCATCAATAAATCATTATATTTCTAGAGTAGTAATTTATAAAAGAATATCTTTCATTCATAATGTGAATTGACAACTATTTGTTGGAACAACCCATAGAAGGTATTTATATGTGTGCACGTGTCTTGTTGGAATAAATTTTTTTTAGATAATCCCGGAGATCATTTTATCATGTAAGATCATTTAACAGAGATCTCTTAAGGTCATCGAACTGTCAATGTTCCTTTAAGGTTATCTAGTGGTCATTCAAGGTCATTTAAAGCCATCAAATTAGGATGTATTATGGCCCTTTAGGGTAATTTGCTATAATTCAAGGTCATTCAATTGCCCTTAGTAATTATATAATTTAGGCTATCATTCAAGGATTACTTTATACTACTATTAGATTTAAATAATCCAATAGTCATTTATGATCTTATAAGGTCAATCCACCCCAATTCTATATCATCCAATGATCAAAAGATGATCTAATCATTTGCAAGATTTAGTCATTTAAGATTATCCAATCGTCATTCAAAAATCTAAAATTATTTATGACTATTCAAAGATGCTATCTATCTTATCTAATAAACAATGAAATAGCCTTTAAGGTGATATTATAGTTACCACGTGGGTCCCATGGGACCAACACTGATACTGCCCTCTCGAGCCACGTTGGTCCCATGGAATCAACTCAAGTTTTGCTTCTACGAGCCGTGTTGGTCCAACACTTTTGATTGCGTTTACCAGGCCGTTGGACCGAACAAACATAGCTCAGTCTATTAGAGAGAACCAACACGGGCCCAAGACTAAGATTGTGCCATCAGTTTGTGGAAAACAATGATAATAAAGGGTGTGGTCCCACCCTTTTGAATGGAAGCAAATATTGAACAATCTCATCAAAACGCTATTTATTATCAAAATAAAAGTAGGGGAACATGGGGCAGAACCGATTGATTAAGCATTTTGGCCTCTAAAAACCACATTTGATGAGATAGCTCAAAGTGTTTATTATAATTAGAGAGCTTGTTCCTTCGGCTATATTCCCGCCGTAGATCATTTTCCTGTAGCTCGTTTCTGTGCTGAGTTATAACATTTCTACCACACCCTTAAATTTTTCGACGAAAATATGGGGGGCAGAACCGATTGCTCATTTGGAATGGATGTTTTGATAAATTAAGTCTGATAAATGGCATGTTTAATGTTCGTATCGTTTGAAATGTTTATTTTGAGTAGAAACATAAAAAAAAATATGGAATTGAGGAAATTAATCACTATCCGACGACGAAAGTACCTTTTTCAGATGTCCACGTCCATAACTTCCACGCCCACAACCACAAGTGGATGGTAAGACACCCGAGTTAGTTGGTCTGTCATCCGCAGCAAATCCGAGTCCACGACCCCGCCCAACGCCACGTGTTTTGGCTGCGGCTGCCACTATCTGGTTCTGTCAAGAGGGTAGCTCAAAAAGTATCAACTATACAAATTAAATTGTTTGGCAGCGTTCAACACACCTATTTCGCCTCTTACTATATTCAATCCTGCTGTCAATAATTTTTGATTCACGACTTTTGGTCTAGTACCAACGCTTCACGCTTCAACGCTTCAACGACCACTTTTCACTAGAACATCTTTTGTGCTTTGGAATTATGGAATTTCGTAAAATAAACACAACATTCGTATTCAACACGAAATTTTACTTCGGAATACATTTAGTGGAACAATTTATCTCAATTATTAACCAAGTTATAGCACGATAAAAATGGAGCAAAACAAGTAAGCGACTGATACAAAAACACATTCAATATTGTGGTATCCGCAAATGGCGGCGCTGACAGCTCAAATTTTCTGTGGAACATTTGCTTGACATGACTACTCTTCATGGTAAATATCGTACTATTCGAGCACGTAGCCTTGTTTGAAAGTTGGGCAATCGGTTCTGACCCATGTTACCCTATACATTATGAAGCTAAATCAATAGGATAAAATAAAAATATTTTTACAGTAAAGAAACGAAAATTTTAATTTTGATGTAATTGGTTGTAACAATCGATGCACAAGGGTGGTTCCTGCTCAAAAGCACTACAGTGTGGATCTATTCATGGCATACTTACGATCATATTGCTCACTGCTTTCCATGCAACAGTTCTGACACATCTTCTTCCTCCGATGCTTACTTCCGTCTTTCTTCAATTGTAGGGCATGATGAGTACTTAATGGTCTTGGAGTTTTTGTATGTTATTTTCTGTAATATTCCTATACAAAATATAGGAGTTGACCATCGATGTCATTAGGAAGAGTTCGAAAGCAACTTTTCTGAACTTTTCTCAAATGGTTGGAGTAGGGTCATAATTGATCCGACATGTCAATTGGTGCTTTGCCGTTAAGACCACTGACGCCAATTTTATTCTGTATTATGTACATTCTGAAATAAAGATATAACATTATTATTATGGAAATCAAGATCATTCTGAATCACCTCTGAAATTTTCTGTTGACCGCAGCGAAAGAGTAAGATTTGGAACACGTTATGTGACCAATGGCGGACAAAAGCAACAAGTTGGTCCGATGGGACCAACAGTGGTTTCATAAGTCGGCCAGCGCAGGCGCCCTGCTATTGGTATGGATGGCGCCTGAGAGCAGATATTAAAAAATAGACCCGGCAGCGAACGTATTGATATAATTTAAGGTCGCCCAATGATCATTCAAAATTATATAAGATCATCTAACACTCCCTCAATGTCATCCAAGCACTAACGCCCTTCGAAGGCTAGTGAAGGTCATTCAGTGGTCATTGTTTTAGATAATACTAAAGATCATATTGTTGCGTGAGGGTTGCCGCGACTTCGAGAGCAAAGAAGGCAAAGGTGACTTTACTGACTAATATTACTATGAAATAAAAGCTTACCTGCTTAAACTAAATGGCTGGTGAAGAAATCAAAAGTTTGGACTAAAGTATTTATTGTTGAACTTAGGCGTAGGAACACTGACCCACAACATTTTTGATTACAAATCAGTCTCTCGACTGACCGTCCCGCCGCTCTCTTGGAACTTCTCTCTATCAGCATAAAAAATACTGATTAGCAATTATCGGGAAGTCTTTGAATTCCGCCGAACACGGGCATACATCGGTACTCGTGACCCGAAAACCACTTGATATTTCCTGTCTTAAATATCACCGGTTCGCGACAATATTATGTCCATGTAAAATCAACCAATGGAGATTCCACAACTCTTAGTGGTTAAGGTAATTTCAGGTTATCTAGTGGTCATCCCAAGTTATTGAAAACCATGAAGTGGTGATATAATATATTCTGATAGACAAACTAGGACCCTCAAGGTGATTTTGCATAATGTACGGTCATTCAATGATCACTTAAAATTATGTAATATCATCTGGTTATATGAAAAATCATATAACAATGATTCAAAGGCCATTTTAATACCAACTCATAAGCTTATTTATGATTATTCACTAGACATTAAAAGCATTTATTCAAAATACATTCGAGTCATTTAAGACCATTACAGGTAGCCATCGGGTTCCGTTCCTAAAAAGATAGGATCCATCTTATAAAACAAAGGATTATGCAGCTATAACATTATTATATTTAAAGTAAATAAATGTATATATACTATGTAATTGTAAAACAAAAAAAACAATTTTATCAAAAAAGTGTAATTTTGCAGGGATATTGTTATTTCTGCGTTGAAGTTTCCGGTGTTGGATCGCTTATATATTTTTATAAAAAAGTATCGAGTGTTAACTGCTTAGATTTTCTTTTTCTTTCTTTAAGAAGTTCAGAATATGGCCGAATTGATGCGATAACACTCCTCTTTACGTTCGAACTTCTTTATCAATCGGGGTCTATTTCACAGAGTTCATCACTGATGGTTTCTATGGTTGAAAGAATATGCTCGAGATCGACCGTTTTTATAACTCTCAGACAAATTATTGTTATTATTATTAAGACGTTCTTCATCTTCTTTCTCCTCCTTTGGATGTTGACGACTTAATTCGGTGGCTAATTCTTCTAATTCCTCGTTGGAGAGCGGCTGGTCGTGGCTCTCTAAAACTTCTTTCACATCTTCAGCTGTCATATTGTCTAATCCTACCTCTCGCGCAAGCGTGGTAATATCTTCAACAACATTATCCACATTGGACATCGTGCATAAATTTTGGTAGAATCATAATAATGGTTGCCACCGTTACTATGTGGTAATTCATAATGAACACTGAATAAAACACTTACTATGTTTTTAACCACTAATTTTAGTGGTTAAAAACATAGTAAGTGTTTTATTCAGTGTTCATTATGAATTACCACATAGTAACGGTGGCAACCACTAATTTTAGTGGTTAAAAACATAGTAAGTGTTTTATTCAGTGTTCATTTTGGTAGAAGTTTACGCCACACTTCATTTAAACATTTTGCTGACACTTCATCCCAAGCTGCCTTGATGTTATAAATGCCTTTCAAAATATCATAGGAGACCGCCAATAGTCTTTAATTGTTTTTTCTGTAGAGTCTAAGTCTCTCACCATTTCAATAAAGCTATTACATTTCCAATAGACTGGCAACATCTCTTTGTTTAGCCCCTTGAAAGCACGTGGTGTTTGCGAATGGTGCACCAACATTGGTTTAAGCTTCAAAGTTCCGGAAACATTTCCTCCCAACAAAAGAGTGAGTCTACCTTTTGCAGCTTTAAAATCTGGAACAGAACGTTCTTCCTGGGAAATGAAGGTACGTGATGGCAATTTTTCCAGTAAAGCCCAGTTTCGTCGACATTAAAAATGAGGTCAGGAGGATAATTACCATGTTCTACATAGTCTTGAAACTCTCTTGGAAAAGCAGCCGCTGCATCAACATAGTTTGACACTAAGACACTTACTTCGAGATTTAAGTCTCATAAACCAACCCTTGCTTCCAAAGTTTCTTCGCTTCCCTCTGCCTTCTTAAGATCTTCAAAAATCATCTTAGCTTTCCCAGTTATAACAGCCTGAGTCAAAGGATTGTTTTTCTGGTTTAAATCATCTCTCCATAACGATAATAATTGTTTTATTTTTTCAAAAATCTTACTTCTTTTATAACAGACTTTTATTGCATTTATCGCCCTAGATTGTTGCGCAGCCTCTTTTATTCTCTTTGCGTTTTTCATGATGGTAGTACTCGTCGATGGAGCTAAGTTCATACTTTTACAGGCATTAGGACGTGTTTGCTCATCTTCCATTCTTCGAATCACGTCCATCTTTTTTCCAGTGTTATGGATTGGCGTGTCTTATTGCACCACATTCAGAAAACTTTTCTGCACTTCTTTTATTAGACTAAACCATGTCTAATAATTTACTTAAAAATATTACACAGAAGAAGTGAATGGATTCAATTGCGTTTAATAAATGTACATACGTCGTAGCAGCTCGGTAAATACTTTATAACTGGATCATCAACCTGTCAAGTTTCCCAGTTGGGTCGGGGAATCCCAGTACATGCTCATTAGAACCGTAGACGTAGGCATGTGGCGTTATTGTGAATCGGCGTAAATGAAGCCGGCGTAAAGTGAGAGCTACCTGTATTTATTTTATTACTTTTCATGTTATATCATTTAATAGATAATCAAAGATGATTGGTTTTAATCATGGTCATTTTAAATAATCCAATAGTAATTCAAGATCATTTAAGACCATGCTGAGGTAATCCTAGGTCATCCAATGAGCATTCAAAATTATGTAAGATCATTTAATGATATTGTAAGATCATTTAACAGACTTTTTTAATCATTCGATGGCTATTTTGTATAATCTAATAGTCATTCAAGATCAGATTGTATCAGGTCATACTATTGTATTTAATTCAAGGTCATATAATGATCATTCAAAATTGTGTAAGATCCGTCTAATCATTTAAAAGATCATCTAACAATTACTCAAGACCCCTTAAGGGCACATAACTACAAACGGTTATTTAATCTTTATAAACTGATTTAAGATTATTGAATTTAAAAGCACTCAAAGTTAACCAAAGATCAAGTCATTTAAAATCATCCAAAATAGATATTCATGATCATTTACCATCATTTAAAGCTATCCAGTGTTTATTTAAAACTTTTGGATGATCTAATATAACCATCAAGTGATTTAAAAAAATATCACCTTATAGAATTTTTAATTGTATATTAGTTGTTATCACATGACCACTGAATGACCATAACATTCAGTGATAATGTAATATCATCTAATAGACAATTTTAAATCCTATTAGGTGATTTTTTCAAAATCATTTAATGGTTATATTAGATAAACCAAAAGTCATTGAAGATCTTATAAGGCGTAGGACCGTATTTTAAGTAGGACCGTATTTTAAGGTCATCCAATAATTATTCAAAATTCTGCAATATCATTTAATGATATTGTAAGATCCCACTAGCCGTAATCAAATGATACTTAAAGTCTTTGAATGGTCATTATTTGAGATTATTTTTATTAAGTCATACGTCTTCAACCTTTTTAGTGCAAGGGCCAAAAATCTATTTCACGTCGTCCGAAGGACCACAATTCTCCACTTCACTTTACCACCTCTTCGGAGTGTCGTTCGCGAGTGCGGCGCGATACAATATTTTCTTTAGCCTCTGAGCGGCTTTGGGGTTTAAGAGATCATTTTATGATCATGTAGGATCATTTAACAGAGATCTCCAAGACTCATCCAAGAGTCAATCAACCGCAATCTATTTCTTTAACAGCCAAATAATAATGCAATATTTAATGTATAATGGTCTCACTAATCTTCAACCTCTCGATAAGTCACAATAACCAATTTTGGTCGACCTTCAAGAAATCCATCACTAAGTCAATTACGATTCCCTATGCTATCAATATTTCATGGTTTTTAATTGTGCTTCATCGCCAAAAGTCGATTGAAGTTCACATATGTACTTTTGTTGCGATAATTCACGACTTGATTCAATTTATTGGCCGACATTAATTTTTCATGTTACTGTAAACAACACAAATGGCGCATAGGCATCAAAACGTCCTGAAAAACTCCACTGACAAAACGTTGAACTTTACAATAGGGACGTCGGCTGAGAAATGGCAGCACCTGGATCGTCAATTCTCGAAATATAAAAAGCAAACCTCGTATTTTTTTTTTCGTAGTCCTTCAATAAGGTAAAATTGTGTAACTTCTAGTTTATGATATTATAATTTCATAACTCTTGCCAATAAATAAAAGAAATTTTAATTGTAGAAGATTGAAAGAAAAATAGATTTCTAATGAATATCTTAATAAAAAAACTATTAAACAGTATTATTATGAAGTTTTGCTGTATGAAAAGAAGTTTTGCTCAAGAATCAACCTTCAAAATACAATGTTTAATAATGATTCCAATAAATAGGATCATTATAAAATATAACTAATCGTACTACACAAACATCTTTGGCATTCAGGAGGTGGCGTGGGGTAGACTTCAGGCCCAGACCATTATTAAAACTTTCGATGGCGAACTTATCGTATTTTCTCATCTTAATGATGTTCGTTATTTTCAGTAGGTGAAATGCAGGAAGAAATTTTAATTAATTTCGCGGATGTTTTCGCTTTTTCTCGGATGAAATTTACGAAAATCAGCAACAAGTCAAACAAGTTGTGTAGGAGGCCGGTGTTTTGTTTCGCTGCATTAATGAAGTTTAAGTCTTCCCATTGTCAAACTGAATACACAGATAATGGAGTTATTAATTTTGTAGACTTTTGTGTGTATTTAACTTTCGCGAACATAATTAGTATTCCGTTATCTATACGCTTGCTAACGAAACAATGTAAATATCGGTCGTGTACTAGAAATTGCAGAGAATTATTTAATCAGTGTTTTTCTTCTACTTCTTAAATATATTATTGTTTAGTAATGTAAAGAGTTATCGAAACCACTTAGCCTTGTAAAAATACGACAGATGTAGTTGAATTAAAATCGCGCAGAAAAATTAAACAGAACATTTCTGCGACATCGCAATTTTTCCTGTAAAATTCCGCCGGCTGAAAAGTTCATTGTTTCTTTTTAATTCGTGTAATTTAATTAAACTGGAGACGATTCTAATAAGCGGGTGGTCTTCTGTATTATCATTTTAAAATCCGAGCCCGTTGAATCCACCCGATTATATTTCTCGAGAATTTATGAACTTTTTTGTGCCTAAAATGTAACAAAAAAAAAATGAAAGACATTCTGCTGCATGAAAGTGTTTTTAAAGTATGCATTATTTTTCGGGGTGGTGGCAGGTGCGTTGAATATTTCATCTGGAAATATTTAATAATTGATTATTATAACATTTATAAATAACAGCAGTTTATTTCTAAAAGCATAGTTTAATTTTTAGCATTGTTATTTATCCTTTTATTATGGTGTAAGTTTGATGAGGATGATTTGATGATGTACCATTGACATAGATTTAAAACTTCAAATCATTGCTTTAGAAAACTAAAATTTATTTTCTAGTTACTAAGATTATACAGGATTATCGATCACTTAGATCAAATTCTATTAAAACGTTCTATAAATCAAATTACTTCGGCAGAAATTTTAATAAGAAGAATAATATCAAATAACTTGTATGATTATAAAAGTTTACCATAAAGAGTTTTTAGAAGGTTGATAAATTTGTCAGTTTTAGCTTTGTAACTTAAATTAGTAATAATGTGTGTTTATTAGTTAATCTTATTTTGTTTTATTTGTTTCAGGTGAGTTTCATATACGACTGCGCACCAATAGCAAATCCACCACCAAGTATGAGTAAGAATAAAGTTAAAACGTAGATTTTGCAATATCTAGTACTATAGCAATATTAATTTTGTTAAAAATGTATAATGTTAATAGATAGGCCAAACTTTATTTGATAAGTTGTTTGAAACTTACATCAAATCTATTACTTTTCTAACTTAATTTAATTTGAAGAGTTTGTGGTTTATCACCGGCTTTTCTTATTTTCTTGTCGGTGTTATCAGATGTATCTCATAATTCATAAGTCCGGAGATGGGTAATTTTGGCGGGGCAGTTCGCGAACAGTGAGAACACTGAAGTATTCATCCGCCGTCGAAAATATTTTCGAAGTGTTGTAATAAAATGGGGAATTCAATTTCCGATCGCCATTCATAAATAATGGGATCAATACGTGTGTATAAAAGGAGGTGCTGAATTATATAAGCCGCAAATGAAATCCACTACCCGGATATAAGACGCCTTAAATGTCAATTTGGCACGTCGGAGGAAAGTTCGGAAGTCCGTCCGTCGGAGGGAGAGAGAGTGGCTAAAAGTGGTTTGAATTAAATATAGTGGTCGGGGATAATCCGGAATTAAAGAGCACTAGTTAGCGGCAGCAGGACTTTTCGCAGGACTTTCGGTGAAAGCATCCCCGATCGGGACGGGGACGGAGGATGAGGATTCCCGGGGTTCGCGCGACGATGGAAAGTCGATAATTCCTGTTGCTTCGCGATGCTAACAAGTGTTGCATGTTGTGTTCAAGACGTTATGTGTTTTTTTTATGATGGAATGTAAATCTATAAATTTATTTTTAAAAATAAACCACAAAAATCATAGGACCGTACTTACAATATGTATTAATTCACATCGAGTCATATGAGTTTATTCCAACATTTTAAACATATTATTGATGATGATGATGGATCAGTAATAAGTGAAGTTTCTTTTATAAAGTTCCTCGTTAAGTAATCTTAATTTAGGTTTGCAATATGAAGACATATATTCATATTATATATATTCTTCTAACTTCTACTCTAATTTCACAATTAGAGTAGAAGTTTTAAGGGTCGAAGATGACCCCAAGAGGATCGGATGGGTTTGACAATGCACTGTAACAAGCAACAATGTAGACATCATTACCTGAAGTTATTAACTTTAACGATCGGACCGTTTTGATGGTCCTGTGTCGTTTATTGGTTTATGCATGTGGTTACACAAGCCCACGTACATTTCGATATCAGAAATGACAGAAAGGAGGACGTAATGATTGGATTGGCCCGGCGACGAATTGAATGCCACTGATACCCCGTTTGAATGCGAATTAATGGCTGGTTAGAGTGTTACATCACTGCATAAATACCCGATTCAGGGGGTTGCAAATTGGCGGAATGAGAATGGCACCGGATTCGCTTACTTACAACTTCCTAACAGTTTGCAAATAAACACCCGCAGCCTGATTGATATTGGGACGGGCGATCAAAACCGGCTGCTGGAAGACACCTGGATTTAATTTATTGCCGAGAGTAAGAAATTGAAGTTTTACAAGCATCCCTTTGATGTATGGTATTTAAATACGGCGAATTTATTATTTTGCCCTGTCGACTTATCATCGGCCTTTGATGTTCGGTAATAATAAAATTTAATTGTATTCGCCAGGGCGCACATCCCTCAATCCGGCACCCTCCGTGTAAATTATTTTTAATACTAAATTACTGAGCCTTTCAGTAAATATTTATTAAGTTGAATTATTTGGCGGGGATTTGTTTACTTGCATTCCTGCCATTTCCTGTTATTCTAAAACCTTTGTTTTTGCTACACGTAATTAATTCATATCGAATTTTATAAATCTAATTAAAAGATGCTTTACAATGTTGATTTTAAATACAATTTCAGATTATATTATTATTAAATTATCTACGAAAGATGTACTTACATTTCTATTATAAACAATATACGGAAGCTCTTTTAAAGACGTTTGTCAATCAACCTAAAATATTCTATATACTAGAATAAATATGTATTATGGTGCTCTCAATTTAAAAAAATGCTTCTAAAAAAATAGTTTTTATAATGTGAAATTTTCTACCGGGAACATTTTTATATTGTTTGTAAACTATTGTAAACGCTAATGTGGTGGTTCTCAAGAAATCCAGAAGAGTAGAGACGTTTATTTACACTTATATACAATCGATCTTTACAATATGGTAGTCGAGGAGCTAGTAACGATACTCATGGTACACCCCCTCATAATCAGTACAAAAATTTTGATCGCACATGGAATGGCTTGAGTTCATAATAATATGATCTTCCACTCTTGCCTACTGTTACTTCCATAACACTGTTGCCACATGGGGTACCTTTGGTAGAGGTTGTTCCACCATTATCTTGCCGAGTTTGGCTTACTTTCCTCTGAGACGAGGACTTCAATTAGATTTGTTATGTCATTTTTGACATTTATTTATTTTTAATTTATTTTAATGAAATATATCTAAAAATATTATTAAATAAATACGAATTAATCATGACCTTGAAGAATCGAAACATAAGTCAGGCAAATCGGAAGTTATTCCTAAAATCTAAAACTTAATCATAACCATAATAAAGGCCTTCAAGTATCGAAACTTGAATCGAGCCTTATAAATCTTTTTCAGGCAATTAAACATGAAGTTGGCACATATAACCAAAGTTCTTGCCATGCATTCTTACTTTGCTGGTCTATACTGACGTAGAGATGATCTATTGAATTTTATCTATTGCATATTTTTTATAGATTTTTTAAACCTTGTCAATTCGTTTAAATAATGCGCTTTTGTGAAGTCAAGAAGTTTAAATATTCTCCCTCTATTGAATGGTGGTCTCATACCTCTATTTTTCTAATAGCTCATTTAGTTCTTTATGTTTTTTTATTAGAGGAGACTAAATCCATTTTTGATACTCTTATAATATTTTCAGACCCCTACTGTCTACAACCACTCTTCCAAGATTTCGGATCATAGGTCTTCTCTAGACAGAACTCAAGCTAAACGATCGCTAAGATGAAGTATTTTTACAATCCCAAGAATTCATAAAATAAAAAACATCTACAATTTTAGAGGTAAAAATATAGAAATTGTTTTATTTTAGTACTCAACCATAATTCAACGAATTGCGTTCCTTTGAAGTCCTAAATAATTTAGAGCTTTCGAATAATTAAATCAGTTTTCTATAATCTTATAATTTTTTATTTTAGAAAAAATATTATGTAATAAATGAAAGCAACATTAATTTGATATGATTTTAATCTTTTTAGATGTTTGCAAGATTGATAAATTTTATATTTTCGGAAATATATAAAATATAAGAAATAACAATTTGTTTTAAAACATTTTAGTACTTAAAATCTTTAGGAAAACATTTTAGTACTTAAAATCTTTAGGAAAACATTTTAGTACTTAAAATCTTTAGGACATCTAGAAAATTACATTTTTTAAATACTTGCAATATTTAAAATCTATAGAATCATTTGTCTATTAATACATTTAGAATCATTAAGTTAACAACGTTCAAAATTTAATAAATGTTTCATATTTTCTAAAATATATAAATTATAAGAACAAACAATTTATTTCAAAACATTTAAACCTTTAGGACTTTATAATTTTCTAATATCTAGAATAGTTAGCATGTTTTAAATCTTTTGAATCATTACATTCTTTAAACATTTTAGAATCTTCAGATTTCTCAGAAACTTTAGAATACAAAATTAATACTACTATTATACACTCTTGATGGAACTGCTATTAGGTAATTATTATTGTCAGGCAACTGTCAAAAAAACATGGAACACAACAAGTGTCATAATTTTAATAACCCTGTGACTTTAGAATACTTTGAAATCTGAATAAATTAAATAACAATTACAATCTTTAGAACCTTAAGAATCTTCATAAGTTATAGATTATATTCCAACCATTGATCACCCTTTTGCTGTTAAACGTTTCAAAATCACCCTTTTGCTGTTTTGAAAATTTAGAAGTTTAATATTTTCTAAAATATAACTCAGAACAATTGGTTTTAAAACACAATTACTAACTTCAGAATCTTTAGAATATCTGGAATAATTATACGTTTTAAATCATTTCAAATTTTAAATGTTTCAGAATCTTTAAATTTATCAGAATTTTTAGAGTATTTTAAATTGGAATGATTTCTTAGGATCCTTATAATCTTCAGAATGTCTACAATCTTTAGAGTATTTATAATACTACAATTATTAGGTGGACAATGTTTTAGAATTTCATAAATACTTATAAAAATCCTTTTAATGTTTGGAAATTTCAAATATTTTCTAAAAGATATACATACATATATACCAATTTGTTTTAAAACATTCGAACATTTACTAACTTCAGAATCTTGAGAAGCTAAGCTATAGAATATTTTCAATATTCTGGATGGAATAATTATACCTTTTAAATAATTCGAAATTTTAGAGGTTTCAGAATCTTGAGGTTTATTAGAATCAATAGAATATTCTAAATCTCAATAATATTTAGAATCTTCAGAATGTATACAATATCTAGACTATTGATAATATTACAATAATTAATGAAAATGAATAACAGAAAAACGTTTAACATTTTAATAAAAAGTAGCATAAAAAAGTTAAACGTTTTTCTGTTATTCATTAACGAAGTGAACGCCTCCAAAATTCAAGAATTAATGACAATGTTTTAGAATTTCTTAAATATTAAAAAATATCTTTTTTAAAAATATAACATAAATACAAATTAAAAAAGAACAATTTGTTATAAAATATTTAAACCTTCAAAACTTTAGAATCTTCTACCTACAACTATTTTTGTAATCTTTTAAATATTTGGAATCTTCAAAAATTTAATTTTTTCTAAAATTTAACTTAGACCAATTTGTTTTAGAACATTTGAACATTTACTAACTTCAGAATCTTGAGAAGCTAAGTTATAGAATAATGAGAATATTCTGGATGGAATAATTATACCTTTTAGATAATTCGAAATTTTAGAAGTTTCAGAATCTTGAGATTTATTAGAGACTTTAGAATATTTTAAATCTGTATAATGTTTAGAATCTGTACAATCTTCAGGATGTGTACAATCTTTGGAATATTTATAATACTACAATAATTAGGTCGACAATGTTTTAGAATTTCATAAATATTTATAAAATCCTTTTAGTGTTTCGAAATTTCAAATATTTTCTAAAAGATATACAAATGAAAAAAGAACAATTTGTTCTAAAATATTTAAACCTTTAGAACGTTAGAATATTCTATCTACAACTATTTTTTAAATCTTTTAAATATTTGGATTTAAAATTTTAGAATTTTCGTAATATTTTTTCTAATATATAACTTACACCAATTTGTTTTAAAGCATTTGAAGATTTATTAACTTCATAATCTTTAGAAGCTAAACTATAGAATCTTTAGAATATTTGGTGTACTTATACCTTTTAAATAATTTGAAACTTTAGAGGTTTGAGAATCTTAAGATTTATTAGAATCTTTAGAATATTTTAAATCTAAATAATTTTTAGAATCTCTAAACAATTTTCAGAATATCTACAATCTTTAGAGTATTGATAATACTATAATCATTAGATTTACAATGTTTTAGAATTTCATAAAAATATTTTTAATGTTTGGAAATTTCTAGTATGTTTTAAAAGATATACAAATGAAAAAAGAACAATTTGTTCTAAAATATTTAAACCTTTAGAAGTTTAGTATCTTCTATCTTCAACTATTGTTTAAATCTTTTAAATATTTGGATTCTTCAAAAAATATAGAATTTTCATAATATTTTTTCTAATATATAACTTAGAACAATTTGTTTTAAAGCATTTGAACATTTACAAACTTCATAATCTTGAGAAGCTATAGAATCTTTAGAATATCTGGAATAATTATACCTTTTAAATAATTTGAAATTTTAGAGGTTTCAGAATCTTAAGATTTATTAGAAACTTTAGAATATTTTAAATCTCAATCATGTTTAGAATCTTTACAGTATTTAGAATCTTCAGAATGTACACAATCTCTAGACTATTGATAATATTATAATAATTAGGTTAACAATGTTTTAGAATTTCATAAATATTTATAAAAAAATCATTTTAATGTTTGGAAGATACAAAAAATTCATTTTTTCCAAAAGATATACAAATAAGAAAAGAACAATTTATTTTAATATGTTATATATGTTGGAGGCTTCTACCTCGTTTTACATTTTTGTAAATTGAATAAAACACAATAACTTTGTTTGTACAACTTGAAAACTTTTTTATATATTTATTGTCGAAACTAGTAACAATAAAAAAAGTTTTCAAGTTATACAAACAAAGTTATCGTGTTTTATTCAACAATTTATTTTAAAATATTTAAACCTTTAGAACTTTCGAATATTAAGAATTTTCTAATATCTTA
The DNA here is from genome assembly GCA_963969525.1 of Ontholestes murinus. Classification (NCBI taxonomy): domain Eukaryota; kingdom Metazoa; phylum Arthropoda; class Insecta; order Coleoptera; family Staphylinidae; genus Ontholestes; species Ontholestes murinus. The sequence goes on from OZ018393.1 coordinate 17,824,459, forward strand.
AACCATTTTTTAAACCTTTTAAAAATTTGGATTCTTCAAAAATTTTAGAATTTTCATAATCTTCAGATTTGTCAGAAACTAGAAAAATTTGAATCTGAACAATTTTTAGAATATTTACAATTTTCAGAATCTTATACTGTAGATAATATAACAATCATTAGACTGAAAATGTTTAGATTAGAATCTGTAGAAATTGACAAATATTTAAGCAAAAAATTGCAGAAACATTAGTTTTTTAATCATCATGCTTCATTTATTTCTTAAATTTCTAGAAATTTAGAAACTCTTTAGTATCTTTAGAGTGTTAAGAATGCGCTATTAAAATCCAAACATATTTTAGAATTATTTATTTATTTACACGTTTGTCAAAATTTCTGTTTTTTTCATACAACCCAAGATCTTTAGAATATTACATCTTAAAAATGTTCTAATATCTTATATTTAAAACCTTTTAAAAGTATTAAAATTTTCAGAATTGAAATCTTTTGAATCTTTAGAAGTCTTAGAATCTTCAGAATTGTCAGAAACTTGAGAATATTTTAAATCTGAACAATTTTTATAATATTTATAATCTTCGGTAATGTTGATAATATTACAATAATTAGTGAACAATGTTTAGAATTTTAAGATTAAATAAATATTTAAAAAAAATGCAAATACATTAAATAAAAGTGTGATATTAACAAAGTAAACGTTTTTGTTTAATTTTCCAAAATGTATCACGAAGTTAACGCCTCAACCATTAATCAATTAAATGCAGATACAGTTTTTTTAATCATATTTTTTTCTGTTTTGAAGATTTAGAATTTTTGTATTTTCTAAAATATATGAAATTTAGGAGATAACTATCTGTTTTAAATATTTGAAACTTCAGAATCTCGAGAAGATATAAAATATGTAAAATGTTTTAAAATATCACACATTTTTTTTAAACTTTTGAATCTTTGGTTTCTTTCAAAACACGTTTGTTAAAATTTCTCTTTTTTATACAACTTGGAATCTTTAGTATATTAAATCTTAAAAATGTTCGAATATCTCATGTTTAAAATTTTTTGAATCTTTAAAAGTGTTAGAATCTTCAGAATTGAAATCTTTTGAATCTTGAAAAGTCTTAGAATCTTCAGAATTGTCATAAACTTCAGAAGATTTTAAATCTGAACAATTTTTATAATATTCATAATCTTCGGCGTCTTTAGGAAGATTTTGAAATTTTGTATTTTCTAAAATATATAGAATTTAAGAGAGAACTATCCGTTTTAAATATTTGAAACTTTAAAACTTTAGAATCTCGAGAAGCTATAGAATCTGTTAAATGTTTTAAAATGTCTATAATAATCACATTATTAAAGTCTTTTGAATCTTTGGTTCCTTTCAAAAATGTTAGAATTTTTAGAATCTTCAGATTTGTTAGAAATTTAAAAATATTTTAAACCTTAATAATGTCTAGATTACTTACAATCTATATATTATTTACAAATCTTCAGAATATCAAGAAACTATAGAATTTTAAGACTATTATATAAATAAATAAATTTTATTTATACTCAAACATGTATAACGAAGTAGAAGCCGCAAAAATTAATAATACTATTATATAATATGATATTACAATATTTAATTCTTAGAAATTAATAAATATTTTTTAAAAAAATATGCAGAAACAGTATATTTTCTTCTTCTTCTTGCCTTTTTCTAAGACGTTTGCCTTGTACTCTCTCTGCTAAAGTCGTAGCTGAGATGATGAGCTCCAGCTTTCATACCATCGTATGGGTGGGCGTCCAGGAGGTCTTGGAAGACCGTCCCTTGCAATCTTCGGCAGTCTGCTGTCATCCATCCGCTTAACATGATCCCTCCATTGGTGACGTCTGTTTTTGGACCATCTTACAATATCTGGGATGTCGCAAACCTCTGGGATTTCTTCGTTTCTTTTATGGTCCCTCAAAATGTATCTCAGACACAGATCTTATATATGTGTTTGTTCGGCCTTACTACATCTCGCAATTATTCGGTTATTAAGGCTGCTTTGGTTGCCTGAACTTTAACTTCTTCTTGGAGGTCTCTACTGCTCGTGATGTTGATGTCGAGATATTTTAACATCATGATTTGTTCTACTGGTTCGTTGTATATTGACAGTTTAAATCTTTTCGGTTAAATATATAAAATATAAGAAAGAACAACTTCAAACATTTTATCCTTTAGAATGTTTAGAAGCTATAGAATCATAAGAATTTTTAGTGTCGTATATATAAAATGATAACATTTTTTGAATTTTTTGAATCTGTGGATTCTTTAAATAGTTTTAGAATCAAATACAAAATCTTAAATGACTGAATAAAATAAAAGAAAAATCAAATATCCCTCAATAAGGAAGAAAAATAGAAGGAGTCTTTTTTGCAATATGCAAGGTTAATAACTTTTAGAATATTTAAAATCTTTAGAATCTCCAGAATCTATAGAATCTTTGGACTACTTGTAATATACCAATCAACTACTATTTGGAAAATTCAAAACTTTTATATTTCCCAACAAATTGTTTTAAAACGTTTGAACCTTTAGAACTTTAGAATCTTAACAAACTGTAGAATCTCCAGAATCTGTATAGAATCTTTAGATTATTGATAATACAGCTATTACAATTAGTAGATTAAAATTGTTTAGAATTTATTAAATTTGTTTTTTCTGCGGAATCTTAATAATCTTTAGAAAATTTAATTATATACAATTTTTAGATTGAGTAGAACTATTGGAATCTTTATAATCTTTACAAACTTTATAACCTTTATAACCGAAAGATTTCTTCAGAAAACTAAAAAATATATAATCCTAATATTTTTAGTTTGTCACAAACTATAGAATATTTTGAAATTAATTAATTTTCAGAATATACAATCTTTAGAATATTATAGAATTATAAATAGTGGTATAAAATCTTAAAAATTATTTTTATTTACCCTTTTACAATATTTACAATCTTTAGAATCTCCAGAATATAACTTTTTTACCGAACTTGGGTTTTTTCCAAATATGATATAAAAATAATAATTGTTTTAAAGTGTTGAGAATGTTATGAATTATTAGACCTTTTGATCTTTACAAACTTTGGTATCATTTTAAATGTAGCGATGTTTTAAATATTTATAATATTTGCAATTCTAACAATTTTCATAATCTTTAGAATTATCAGAATCTTTAGAATTTTTAAAATCTTTAGAAATTTTAGAACTTTTAAAGTCTTTAGAATTTCGAAAAAATCTTTAAATCTTTATAATCCTTAGAATGTTGACAATTTTCCCAACGTTTACACACTTTCAAACTTTCAAAACCATTTGAGTTTTTAGAACCTGAAAAATTGAGGCTGTAGATATTTGAGACAATAATCCTTATTTAGACTCCTTAAAAACATTTTATTAAATTTTATTTTAAATTTTTAATTGAACTATATTTTTAAAAAGGAGAAAACTTATTCGATAATATCGAGTGATTCACTTTATCAAATACTTTTGTAAAATTGATATATACTTTATAAATTTGGTATCAAAAAAACAATCTGTATATAAACATGACTTCAATAATCAAACTGTTTTTATTTTTGTAATCATCATCATCATTCAGCTCTCTGTGTCCACTTCTGAGGGCATAAGCCTCCCCCATTTCTGTCCATTCCTTTCTGTCTTCTTGTAATAGTGACAAATTAATAAAAAAAAACCTATAAATATATATCTTTATGATTGATGTATAAAAGTTTTGGTGATTAAGAAGTATCTATAAGTATCGACGTTGAAAAATAAAGCAACTTTGTTATTTTATATACGCAACGTCGAAACCGGAGTTAAATGAAACATCATAATGTTTAACTAGACTTTAACATCTTTTAATCTGTTTTAGTGCGCAGTTCACTTTAATGAATCCTGTGGGGCGTTTAAATCCCATCAAGGAATGTCTCAAGTTGGCGGCGGATGCAACACTGTATGGACCCTAGATTTGGGTGTTCCAGTGGAAATTAATTTCCCACATAGTAAATTAGCATTGTTAAATTACCCCGAGCCCGCCCACTATATTACAACTATATCAGCGTCTTCGGATGTTAAGGGGGGGCAGCGGCGGAATTAAGGGCAAGTTTTGAGCTCTGGCCCGAACTTGATGCCGGTGCATGAACTTACCGAGACCAGGAGCCCTTAGGGCCCTCCTGAGAAATATAATATTTAGTAAGTTGATACAATTACCGGCTGAATTTGGATTAAATTAACAATGTTATGTACGATTATACAACTGTGATTATTAAGCTGGCCATATTGAATGGCCCGAGGTCAGTTCTTAGTAAATCAACGTGCTGTGTTTGCTTTAGTTCGCTAAAATATCAAACTACCTTTATTGGGGTATCATTATGCAGGTAATGAGATCTCGACTTTATTACAACGTCCAACTTAAAATCATAATATTTCGTCCGTTACTAAAACATTACATTTAAATATTTACGCAATCCACAGAAAATTCAATAGCCTAAATAAATGGTACAATTATAAATTGTTGCTAATTTAACTTACTCAACAAAACCAGTTCACGTGAGATTAGTAATAATAGCCATCAAGTAAAGGTTAGTTTGCACTTCTTAATTTAATTAACATATATATCTTCTCCACTTATGGTGTAATTGAGTATAACTAGTTGAAGATTATTATCAATAGAAAAACTAGTTTCCAGCAATATCTTAATATTAACGAGCTACGCGTTTTACACAAGACCTATTAAAATATAACGCAGAACGAAATTCTAAATTCCCATTACTCGTAAACAACTTCCTGTGCAGCACGGGGCATCGCATGCAGAATTTAAAAATAAAAAATAATTAAGTGGACCAGCCGTGCAAGGTAATAACATTTGATGCCAGGCTTAAGGCCGGGCTTACGTTACAATAAACTTTATGTTAACTTTTTACGTGAAGAATTTGAACACGAGATGACGTGAAAAAAGTATCGGGGTAGTATTATCCTTTTAGAGTTCTGGCCACACGAAACCGAGCTTATGCAGAGTGACCGGTCAATTCCACGTAATGCAGCAGAGGACATCTCACTCACGTTCGTTGTTTTGGGGGGCTAAGAGAGGGTAGGGCTTAATGCTTTCTTGGGGGGGAACGGGAATAAGTTGCCTGGGAAGTGAGTGATGGAGAGGCGGACGGAGGGCGGCGAAATGAGAAGGGTATAGTTCTATCAATTGGGAGTAGCTATTAACCCTCGCTTAATGGGCAGAGCAACTGGTTGCTTTCATATATATAGGGAAAGAAAATACAATTCCACGGCATTCAAATAATTTTATCAACGTGTAATCGTTGGTATTAGAACGAAACTACATTTTATGGGTCGGCTATAGTGCCGTTAGGACGCGATGTCCTGGTATACCCTAGTTTTTATTTGTGTGATTATTACTATTTGTTTATTTATACTTTACATATGTTTACAAAAGAGTTCTTACGAAGGTTAAGTAATAGAAGAATATTTCTCAATGGAATTGCATGTCAATTATAGGTAACACATAGCTTTGTAAATTTAAAAGAAAAACTATTCCAATAAAAAATCTATTTACCTTCAATTCAATTGTGAGTATGAATGAAGTCTTAATTCAAAGTATATACCATAGGCATGAGCACAATAATTACATTGATTAACAAACCAAAGGATTCCATGTTCCCAAAACTCCTCTAGCCGTGACGAGACCAAGTTTCTCACAGTGTTCTTGAGTTTTCTTCTTGATGGACCTGCGTAGTCTTAGGAGTGTCCCAAAGTATACATCGGAGTTAATGAATGAGTGAAATAGGTACCAACTACCAGAGTTTTTGTTTCCATTGTGTTCATACTCACCTTAGATATCTTTGCGAGCATGCGCGCAAGCGTCCAAGATTGGGTCTGTTGGGGTCTTCTGGTAGTGTTTACACGTTGAATTTAGCCAAAACTTCGGCAGCGACGAGCGATATGTCAGAGAGTGCATTGTTATGGTGAACAACACAATCATTTGGATGGACGCAGTGGCCTCAATCCTTCAAATAGTGGAACAATCCAGCTTAAAACTGACTGGCAGGAACAAACTCTTTGTGGATCAGACCTTTAGCATAAAAAAACAATAAGGACGCTTTTCATGCGAGCTCTCTTGGGATTAAAGATAAGGGGAATGTACCATTCCGTACTTTGACGTTTCGTTTCAGGATCATACTGGTGGACTCACGTCTCTTATAAACATGAGCGAGCATTTATTAAAAGTTTCAGGTTAAAAATAATTTAACCAACTCAGAAAACGTGTCTTCCGCTAAATGGCAAATGCTATATCGCTGCCGTGAGCGAGAATGTCTTAGAATATAGTGAAAGCGCTTCACTCCACTCTCTTTCACTAATTTCGGCGAGAATCTCTGTATACAACCCTTGGATGCATTTGAGAAATTGATTTTGTAATAAGTCGTATTAGCGATGGTACAGTCATCACGGTCGTAAGGCTGCGAGGTCGAACGTGCCGTGTATAAAACGCGTTCGCCTCTATATCCGTATTCAATATTAGTAAGCCAAGCCAATTTATCTGAAGTCGAGTGGAGTCACAGCTTGGGGCCGTATTGTATTCAGCGCCGTTCCACTAATCACAATATTATACGCGTTGCTGATTGCGCTCTTTATTAATTAGTGCCGCCATATTGCCGCGATTAATTATTCTATATGATCATGCGGCTGCTTCCTCTGTTCGCTGCCAGAACACAGGGCACCGAGCGGGAATTCTGAAGGGCCCGTGTGAACTTATACGTGCAGTATCATTGACTGAGTACTGTGCTACAAACTGCATTAAGGGACGATTAATACCTGCGCTTGGATTACGTGTGTGTATGAGTGTGCGTTTTGCTGATGGGCGAGATTAATTTCATTCGCATCCTTCTTTTTTACAGTAATTTTAAAGCGGTATCTTGTGCGGGATGTAATTAGGTAATACCATTATCAACACCTTTATATCATCCAATTATTGTAGGTTCATACGGGGGGAGATTAATCGCTTAAGCTGTTCTAAATAAATCATCAAGGCTGTAATTATAAATTGTAAGATAAATATAAAAGCTTGACCTTTGTAAAAGAGTTGTATATAAATGCCTGTTAATTGCATTTGTGTAGATGACGCCCTGGCCATTCCAAACTAGACACTCGAGCAGTAATGCTAGGGTGTCCCCAGATTAATAAGCCGTAGGTGATATAGCTTTAGCACAAAGAAAAATAAACAGTTCTCAACAAATTTCTAGAAAGACACCGTGGGTTACCTTTAACTCTTTAGATGTAGTATTGTTAAAAGTTACCAACTGTATTCTGCTACTCAGATACGAATTTATAATACGGTAGCTAGTAGGATGAAAATTATAATAATAAAGTTTCCGCAGAAGAATATCATGAGAAACGCAATCAAAGTCCTTACTTAGATCTAAAAATGAGGCTACTGAATATAAGCCACCTTCGAAGCATTGATAGATTTCATCTGTGAAAGTTAATATTGCGTCTCTCGTTGATCTTCCCCTTCGAAAATCAAATTGATTACTAGATATAATATTATTAACTTCCAGAAAGTCAACAGCTTGCATGTATAAGATTTTCTCGAGTACTTTAGAAATTACAGGAAGAATTGAAATAGGTCTATATTTATAATATCTCCTTTGACTCTCCTCGATAAAGGTATCTTTCCATCATGCCTCCAATGAGCTTTGGTAATCCCAGTACACAAAAAAGGTACTAGATCTGACTGTAAGATCTAGTACCTTTTTGTGTACTGGGATTACCAAAGCTCGTTGGTAATTCTTGCACAACAACCAATTTATAGGAATGAAGTTGAAGGTCTTCATGGAGAATTCGTCGAACAGTGGTGCCAGAAATTCCCAGAGCAGCTGCATGATAGCTGCCTCACTCTTTCGACATTTGTCGGAGTTTTGGTGGTCCGTTAATGTCTATTTCTGGGTTTAGCGACACTTCTGAATCTAATTCCGGCCAGGAACAAGTCTGTGAGGAGGAATTCCAAAGCGAGCGCGGAAGTCACGTTGCGTACCAACAAGTGAACGACCGTTAGAAAAGAAGCTCTCGACGGCGAACGCCCGCTGCTCTCTAGACCAGAGCATGATGCCAACTGACTAGAGGGGGAAACAAATTTGGGACTTCCCCCTCCAGATGCGCCGTCCTTTGAAAGTTTCTCGAAATTTGCATTTTTTTTTAGATAATACCGTTTTGTCTCGAAACAGACTGGACAGACGATCATTCTAAACTTTTTTTGTTTAGGGTGATGTTGAGTACCGCCACTATTTGTTGTTTGCTGCCCATCCATATTATTTTATTTTGGTGGTAGACCAAAGATTTTCAAAAACTTCTGATACTTGTATTTCTTTGTTTAAAATTAGTTTTGTCAATATTTACTGTTTTGCTATAGAAAACCTGCCTATAGGAATCCACATGATTTAATTTTGATGGTAGGCTATATATTTTTTTAAAGAAGTCTGAGCATGTTGTTAATAATTAGTTCTTCCAATGACGTTTTTTGGCTAAAGAAATGACTATTCAAAACTTTTTTACTTGGGATGATGTTGTTGTATTGCCCTTGAATCCCTATCTACAGAAACTCACATTTTATTCTGATGGTAGAACAACATTTTTAAAGAGGGCTGTATATGTTGTTAATTAATGGATCCTCGAAGCATACTATTTTCTAAAGTACTGCTTTTTTCGGCTAAAAAGAGACAAGGCAGATGACTTCATTCGAAAATTGTTTTCTTTAGGTGATGTTGAGGAATAATGGGGATAATATTGTTAGTTAGATATTTTGGTTTACGGATAATGGTGGTATCATTCCCTTTGACGTTTCGTTCAACTAAGGCATTATACGTATTTACCCGACATTGATATTTATGTAGAATGTTTCTTTAAAATTGTTTATTTTTCCTTTTACCACCGCCTTTTTCGTTCTTATCAACCTCAGATTGCAGGATCATATTGAGACTTTATATTTTCGACTTTTGGCAGTTTTGGTAAGTAAATAAGTCAAAATCGACGTTGTTTCTCTTCGAACATCCATCGCTCTTCTTTCTGATACTTCATCTCCATTTTATGTTCCGATACCTCGGTACCGTATAGGTGGTGCACGTCGGCGGGATGATGAAAATGTTGTTGGCGGCATCAGCTTGTCCTCTCATCAAGGACGTGAGGGGACAGCTTGGGCGAATAAATCATGTTTGTGTCTGAGGTGTTGGTGATAAGGTTTGATGAGGGTATTTAAATATAAATTCCTGAGTTACTTATCAGGGTACTCATCGTGAAAACACTGTAAAACAGGAACAGATTGTATAATTTGATGTGCTCTCCCATGAATAATGTGCACAGTTGTTAGAATGTTTTCTGCAGTTACTTGTAAGTCAATTTTTAAATTAAATTATACTTGGTTTGGTGAAAAATTGTGAAATAATTTAATTTAAACCTTCATCGTAATAGTTTACAATGTTTCATCAAGTGATAAATAAGAAAGTCATTCAAGAAACACTTGTTGTGACTTTAGGGACAATGACAGCCATTGAAACCATCAAGGTGAACGACCTCCTTGATGAATCTGTTAATGGTGGAGGCTTCTACTTCGTTATACATTATTTTTCACAAATAAAAATGTTTTTAACTTTGTTTGTATAACACTGAGTGTTATACAAAGTTAAAAACATTTTTATTTGTGACCTCCTTGATAATTTCAATGACTGTCATTGTCCCTAAAAGTCACAACGTGATTTCCTTGCCTGCCTGAATACGGAATATTAGCTACAGACTACACACAATTTGCGAAATTCTAACACTATTTATAGACATGGTTCTGAGACAAGAGAGATATCATCCTTCTAAATCTGTATTATTCGAGGAATGTCATTTTTTCACACAATACGATTAATTAATTTCCCTCTTAACCCGTGATGAAACATGTTTATGTTAATAAGAGGATGAATTAAGCCCAAATAAAATTAGTGAACCATCTCTTTATCACGATAGTTTCAAATGCTGCAATGGTCTTAAAGGTTGTAAAGTGATTTGTCTGGCCCGAACGCGGAGCGTCGGCCTTGAACTTCACAAAATTTGAGAAATTTGAAGATTTTATATACATGATGCTGTGACAAGTAGACATCATTCTACCAAACCTTCATTCTTTAAGGAATATAAATAGGTTTTAAACCTTTTCTTCACATGAGCATAATTAGATAACTCTTGTGTACAACTGTTGAAATATCGTCCAAAGTCACAGGGTTATTAAAATTGTGATACTTGTTGTGTTCCATGTTTTTATTAGCAGTTTCCTGACACGTGTTTCGAGTTATTACACTAATTTTCAAAGGAGTACAAAATTAATACTACTCCTTTGAAAATGAGTGATAAATGTGAGTAATAACTCGAAACACGTGTCATAAAACTGCCAAAAAAAACATAGAACACAACAAGTGTCATAATTTTAATAACCCTGTGAAATCCCAGTTCCATCAAGAGTGTAGCTTAGGAAGTATTAATTTCGTCCAATCATTGTCCATCAATTCACAGAATTTACAAAATTCCAACACACTTTATAGATATGATATTGCACAATAATAAAGGACAATAATGACAAAATTCACATTACAATTAACAAACCTATATCACTAACTTACAAGTTTCTCGACGTGTTTAGTTTTTGTACGCTTAATACTTTATCTATATGATAAAATATATTTATTAAACAAAACTCTTGAGAAACTTTAATGCTTCAGCTGATTTATATTCTCACCATTCACCCGACACTTCAAAACTCTCGATTTCATTTATCATCGCGAAATTCACGCTCCTTACGCATTTTAACACATCACGGCGCCAACATCAAAAACATCAGATAGGGTCGCGATTCCGTCATCAGCGAACTCTTCACATAATTCGACGTGTCCGACGTTTCAATTATTCAGCACACTTTCCGAAGTAATCTAACTCGGCGATAAATATATAAAAGTTGCCTAAATAAGGGACAACTTCGGCAAACACATTCCGCCCTTAATCAACGCTGGGCCGGAATTGAATTAATTCGGGATACTTTAAAAAATATTAATTAGGTGTTAAATCCGCCTTTTCAGAGGGGCCATCTTTAATTAGCTAATTAAATGTAATCAAATAATGGGCGGCGGCGCGGCGCAGGGTAGGTGGAATCAATGGGGAAAAAATCGTCAAAGCTGATCTTTCGGTCTCTCGGGGCTGCGTATTTATTACGGTTTTCCGGAGGGAAAAATAAAAACATGTTTAATCGTACAAGGTTAAATATCCTATAAAAACGAAACGTTAAAACGTGTGTCTTTGTGAGAATTTTTTAATTGGCGACCGAAAACATGAAGCCGCTTTATGTACTCGAGTTATTAATAGTCCAAATTTGGAAAAACAATTTTTTATTACAAAAATTAAAAAGAAATCTCTTATATATCACGTTGGCTTCTTTTATGTTATCATTCATTTAACTTAAACATTAATTACTGTTAATTAGTGTGTAAGTTTCTCAATAATTTTAAATTGTATGAAAGCTGCGAATATTTGCAAAACAAGTTCATTTAAAAGAAATATAAAATGAAGAGAAGATAGAAGTCTTATTTATAGTGGGGTCAAACTGTAAATAAGACTTCTACCTTCTCTTCATTTTATATTTCTATTAAATGAAGTTGTTTTGAAAATATTTGCAACTTTTATAATACAATCAAAAATTATTGGGATTTTTAATTAAGTTACAAGCTCGTCAATGTAATATTAGGTCTCAACGTTTCGCCCATATTTACAAATGTTGCATATCGGTTCGTAGGCATTTGCATATGTACGTAGCATAAACGTAACATTAGCGAAATTTGTGTTTAATCAAAGCAAGGAAAGCATTAAGTGTAAAGCTTTGTTGTTGTTTGTATTAGTGCCAGATCACATAATTCAGGGCCTAATCCCCGTATACGTTATTATCACATGGAATAATTATGAACTGATTCGATCAGATGCAATATAGCTACTGTTAATACATATGTTTACCAGCGGTGCAAACCTACGATAATTGAATATCAATTAATAAAAGTAAGTGACCCTTGATTAATTTACCAATAAGGATTAAACACAATTGTAAATAAAAGTGGTGCGGAAAAGTGTATCCATGCGGAAAAGTGTTGCAATGCAACAAAATTCTACTTTTCTCAACGATTTTGGATGCGGAAATGTAAGGTATTTCTATTTAGTATGTGAAAAATGGTTTCTATTTGTTAAAACATATTTAAATATTAATTTCTGTACATTTATACAGAGAATAGATCTAATACATGATTATAAAGTTGTCTTAATAATTGGATATGCATTTAATATAGAACGTTGTAAAAGGATAAAGAAAGAAGCTTTTATAATTGCTTATAAATGTTATAAATTAATGTGGAAATTGTTGTATTTGTTTGATCAATTAATTCCTTAGTAATTGATATTTGATTTTTTATATCGCCTTTTAGCATTCTTCGTTTTTAAATAAATTGTTAAAATTAGTTTCATATCTTTTTCCGTCTTCAGCATCTAAAGTTCCGGTGATTGTTTTTTCGATAGTTCCGATAAATGTAAAAATTCCTCTTTTATTTCTGTGTGATGGTAGTATTTCTTTAATTAACTTGTTTTGCGTTTTGTCTCCTGTTTTAGCATGGTTAATAGTTGTTTGTTGAGATCCGTATTTTCAGTGCACGCACTATCATAGTGGCTAATTTGGTCTTCAAATTCTTTTCTATGTTCTTTGGTTGTGTTTAATGTTTCGATGATTGGTGTAATATCAATTGAGTGGATTAATTCTCATTCAGATATTATGTTTGCTCGCTGTTCCCATTCGGAATGCTATTAGTCTTAGGTGATTGGGTATTTGCTGAATTATTTCTGAATTCATCCTCCATCTGAAATGATGATTTTAAATTACTTAGATGGACTTTTTTATGTTTATTTGTCTTTATTTGAATCTCTGCAACATTGTTCGGGTGGATGGAAAGTAATTTATAGGAACCATGATATTTAGCGGTGGTTTTGTGTCCTCTTTTTACTTGTTCTTTAATATAAACGTTTCGGTTGGGCCTAAAGTATGATATATTACGCAATTTTTCATTATGATAGTTTATGTATTTCTCTTTTTGTTTTTCGTTTGTTCTTTTTATTGTATCGTGTAGGGTTTGCATTTCTTTTATATGTTTATCGATGATGTTCTCATTAGTAGCGATTCCGTTTATGTTTTCAATTTCTTCGCCATATAGAATTTCTTGAGGGTTTTTTTCCTGTGTTTGTATGTATTGTGTTATTGTAGGCCAATAATGCGAGTTTTGTTAATTCTTCGATACCCTTTGATTTTGTTTCTTCTTTTAATCTAAATATTCGTATGTCTTCTAATAGAGTTGAATGTAGTCTTTCAATTGGTATTTGAATCAGGGTGATCTGGAGTAACGAAGTGAATTTCGACATTGTCTACTTCCAGAAAATCTTGTATTAATGTGTTTTTAATTCGGTTCCGTTATCTGTAGTGATTTTCTTCGGTGTCTTATATATCGAAAAGTATTCTATTAATTCGTTTGCTATTACTGCTGCTTCCTTGCATAATATCCTCTTTGCGTATCCTAATTTTGAAAATGAGTCGATGATTGTCAGAAATATTTTTTGTTCAATTTGGATTGTGTCCATAAATAAATATTCAAAGGGTTTCGTTGATGTTGAGGTTAAATTCAAAGGTATTTGTGGTATTTTACTTTTTGACAAATTTCATAGCTGTTAATGTAGTATTGAATGGTTTTAGCATGTTATCAAAATAGTATTTTCGCTTTAATTTATTGTATGTTTCAGTAACTCCTCGGTGATTCGTTTTTCCTTCGGGGTACATTGGGATTACTGTTTTTATTTTATATTCCGTTTTTAAATTTTTATTTTGTTTAGTATGCCAAATTACTTTAGGTCCATTATTATTGAAAATTTCAGATTATAATTTTGATAATTCTGTATATAATTCTTTTCTCGGCGAATACATATGGAAGTTTTCTTTTTCTGCGGTGTAATTTTTTAAGATGTCTACAAGATTTTCCTTTGAGTAGTTGACTTGCAGGTATATTTTTGTAATTCTTCGTTGTCCCAATTTTTCGATCTTTGTTCTCTTTGGATTATCAGCAATTTTTAATATAATTTGGTGTCTCTCTTTATTAATGGGATCTTCAGTGATTTTAATCGCATCTTTTGGTTCGTTAGTTCTCGTTGAATGAATTGTATCTGTGGTTTGTTCGTCTATAATTTGTTGGGTTTCTATGAGTTCTTCGATGTTTAATGGAGATTGTGGATTTTGATAGTTGTGTATTATTGGAATTTCAGGTGTGTTTAATGTTTCTCTCTCTGTGATAATTTCGTCTAATAATCTGTCCAAATTTTCATCTGGATTTCCGGCTATTGATTAGTTGCCAATTGGGTGAATTTCGATATTTGTACAAGATAAAGCGTCGGCGTTTGTGTTCAATTTTCCTTTCTTGTAAATTACGTTGTAGTCGAATTCTTCTAATTTAATTCTCCATCGCATTAATTTGCTATTTGGTTCTTTTAAGTTGTATAGCCATTGGAGAGGACGATGATCGGTGTAAATCGTAAATTTGCGTCCATAAAGGTAAGGTCTAAAATATTTTGTTGCCCATATAATTCCTAGCAGTTCTTTTTCTATTGTTGAATAATTTTTCTCTGTGCCATTAAGGGTTCTTGATGCGTAAACGATTGGTTTGTCTTGTCCTACTGTTCCTTGGGATAATACAGCTCCTAGTGCTTCATTGGATGCGTCTGTGGTTAATATTAATTGTTTTCAGAAATCGGGAAAATGTAATATTGGACTATTTGTTAAAAGATGTTTACAAGTTTATAAATTCTATTGTGTGTTCGATTTGAGCTTCTTTTTTTAGGCATGACGCCATTGGTTTAGTTAATTTAGCGTAGTTTTTACTGAATTTACGGTAATATCTAGTTAGTCCTAAAAATGCTTTAGTTTGTTTCACTGTTTTCGGTAAAGGGTATTCCAAAACGGCTTTTATCTTATCTGGATTTGGTGATATTCCTTTTTCTGTAATAATGTGTCCAAGGTATTTAACTTCATTTTGTAGGAATTCAGATTTGTCTAGCTGAATCATAAAATTTGTTGCTCGTAATTTGTCAAATACTTTTCTTAAACTCTGAATGTGCTCTTGTAGGGATGTTGAAAATATAATAACGTCATCTAAGTAAACTAGACATATGTCTTGAAGTCCGGTAAGAACATTATTCATAGCTTGTTGGAATGTTGCTGGTGCATTCTTTAATCCAAAGGGCATTCCAAGGTATACATAATGTCCTTTATCTGTTGAGAAAGCTGTCTTTTCAATGTCGTCGTTATTCATTTCAATTTGGTGGAAACCGCTGGCAAGGTCCAATGTGGTGAAATAGTTGCATTTTCCTAATTTATCAAATATGTCGACAATGTTTGGAAGTGGGTATTTCAATGGTTTTTTCATTAAGTTTTCTATAGTCTATTACTATCCCCCTTTTACGTCCACTTTTTGGGTACAACCCATAGGGGTGAAGACCATGGTGAGCTGGATGGTCTTATTATACTTGTTTCATCATTGAGTTAATTAAATTTTCTATTTCTTCTTTGTGAATATGTGGATACCTAAATGTTTTAGTGTATATCGGTACGTTATCAGTTGTTCTAATCGAATGTTTGACTTGGTTTGTAAAAGACAAAGGAATTCCAGGGCAGTACATTATATCTCGATATTCATAACATAGCTTTCGCACTACTGTTATTCTTCTTTATTGAGGTGTTGTAAACGTAGATTTTTTAAATTTTGTTTTTGTAATGCGTCTAATTCTTTTGGGTCAAAATCTGTCTCATTTTCTGTTGTATCAATGTTGATTAATTCGAATTGTCGGGGATGAATTCGTAATTCAGGTACATCAAATATTATTTGTTCATCTGTTCGATTTATAATAAGGAGATTTGCGCAATTATTTTCAATTTTACAAATTCCGGCAGGTATTTCCAATTTATTTTCGAATGTATAATTATTTAAAATTCGTTCTGTAGTTTCGCAATAATTTGTTATTAACTTTATTGGCATTTCCGTTCTAGGTTGAAGTCCTATGTTTATTAAACAATTATGATTTGATGTTTGATGAGGGGTTTTAATTATTTGGAATGGATCATATTCAATTATATCTGGGAAATTTGTTGAGCGATTTCTTCATTAAATAAAGTTCTTGTTGATCCGGTATCAATCATAAATTTTGCGTTTATTTCTGGTATTTCTATATATGGTAGTTTATGAAAATTTGCGACGTTTATTTCTATATATTCGGATTGGTATTCGAGGCTTCTGTTGGAAAATTTTCGTTTGTTAATTCATAGTTTTCTTCATAAATCTCTTCCTTATTATTTTTTTGGTATTCCTCTTGTTGATATTCTTCGCATTCTATATGTTCTTGATATTGTTGATATAATTCGGTGTTATATGCTTTTTCTTGATGGTAAAGTTCTTCTACTGTATATTTAGGTTGTTGTGAATGTTTAAGAGCTGGTGTGCCTGATGATACTTCCATTGGTGTTGGTTTAGGTAATTGTCTTGTTTGTGGTCTCTGGAATTATGTCATTCTAGATAGGGTTCTATTCCATGATTGTTGTTGATGTTTATTTGAATATTGATTGAATTGCATTGGTCTCGGTGTAAACTGTTGTCTCGGAAATTGCATTGGTCTTGGTTGAAATGAGTTATGTTGAAGTTGAAGTTGTGTTTGGGTTGGTCTTCTAGCAAGTGTAAAATTTTGTGGTTAATATATGTGTATGTTTCTCATTGGTAAGGATTTGACTCTTAAATTAAGATTTGATTTGTTTATCTTCTGGTTATTTTGCTGTTGACTCGGATGTAGTTGAACTTGATGATATTTCATATTTTCTTCTTCTACTGTCATTCTCATTGCATCTTTTATTGTTGCTGGAGTACATCTTAGTAGATGGCTCATGTGGCTATTTGATACGGCTAAGTAAGCTTTTAGTATATTGGCATTATATACATTTTTTTTGCTGTTTTAATGTCGATGTGTAAATTTTGGCAATCTAATTTATTCAATAATAAGCACCTGATATCAATGCATTTGTCGGCAAATTGTAATGGAGTTTCATTTAATTTTTGGTTGATCATCATTAAATCTCTTAGTAATGATTCTTCGTCTCTTTGGTCTCCGAAAAGTGATATTATAATTTCTTTTAATTCTTGTAATGTATTAAATGGTCCTGTAGCTAGAATCATCGCTGCTTTTCCGATTAATTTTGATCGAATATGTAAAAGTGTAAATTTTATTCTTGCTGGGTCGTTATTTGGTGACATCATTTGTAGAATTGATTCACATGAATTTAAAAATGTTTATAATTTTATTGGTTCTCCGGCAACTTTAGGAATTATATCCAAAATGTCTTTGACTGAAATTATTGGTACAGCCATATTGATTGGTTGAGGATTTATACGGTTTTGGGGACGAACGTTGCAAGCTTGATTAAAATTATTTATAAGGTCTTCTAATTCCTCATTCATTTACTTTCACTGTCAGTATTAAGATGATCCCACTGATTTTCATTGATGTTGGGTTTGAATAATTATAATAATAGATTATTAAAAATATTTAAGATAAATGATTATTGAATGTTTGTTTATGTTATTGTTTATATATATTTCTATTATCTTCGATATCGTTTAATTCGATTCAAGCGAACTTAAATCAAACAATGGGATCGGCATTTTAAGGATAGGATTTGGAGAAGGTAATTCTCGATGGCTTCTTTAAAGATAGATGGCTTCATTCTTCCGTGTCAATTTCCTGCATAGGAATTAAGGTTACCTATGGTTTTGGGAAATGTGACTACTTCTTTTCTTCAAGGGCTTATAACATAAAAGCACTTCGACACTTTGTATGTTATGTGCAAAGCCTTACGATGTTTTCTTCGTCCGGTGGAGAGCCTTGTGGATTCCAGAATTCGAACGCGATGTTTCTCTCTGGTGGGTGACTCCAATAGTCCGGAGTTGTTGTGTGTCCGATGAAGAGACTGGACTATACCAGATGTCCTGAACTTGATTGTTCCTCTTCAGTGGGTGACTCCAATAGTCAGGGATTCGGCTGTTTGCTGCTCTCACTGTTGATTTTTGATTTTACACGTAGATTCTTTTTGTTAATTGATTTGCTAAAACCAAAAGAATTTCACTTTTTTGGAATTCTTTAACATCCGCACGACTGCGCCAGTTATATTTTGGGAACTTTTTAAAAAAGATTATTAATTTATTTTTGCACGTGTGCTACAGCGAACTAACAAAGAATGAATACATGAATGTGGTAAGGTATATTTATAAGATTATATTATCATTTCTTCGTCAGTGGAATGTCATCGTGGGTGGTGCGATAACTCGTGTTTGCCTTATAAAGTCAAGTTTTCTCAAAGAACTGAGAATATGACTTCATATCAATCTTTACTTCAGTTTAAATCATATATTGTAAGGGAAGTTCATCAATATAAAATTAAATATTATGTTATATGACCAAAAATACTGGAAGACACATTCAATAAATTATGTTATTACCTTCTAGAGTTTGAGTTTTTCCAAGAGTTGACTCTAAGAGATTATTAAAAAATAAAATATGCAAACGTGCAAAAAAACAGACCGAAACAAAAAAATGCACGACAGTAGCCAGAAATTGAATAAATATTTAATGGTCAAATTTAAAATTCACCCTCGTGCCTCGCCGTATTTGGCGTGTAATTAAAGTGTATGTTTGCGTACATTTATTAAACGCGGTGTCCCAAAAATTGCAATTACAAAAATCCAAAAGCGCGCAAGTAATTAACGCAATACGAAAATAATTGTTTCGCGTATATTCCGCGGCCGCACTGTATAATTAATACATTCAACATTTATTGCCCCCGCCCGCAAAAAGAGCTCGATTATTGTCTGAAGCTTTCGCGTTTTTTTTTTTTAATTTTATTTGTTGGTGGCAGCGCGCGCGCCCGCTCGCAAAGGGCGCAAATTAAAAACCTTTTTGTGCTCTGCATTATATTTGCACACTTTGTTTATTTACTTATTACGTCCCTACTTGCTCCGTACGACCTGTTTATTTATTCAAGAATATGGTGATAATAGAAGTTCCAAAGCTGGGTTTGTCGCGTGGGAGGGCCTGAACTGCGTGGGCGGCAAGTTGATACATGATTTATGTGGTCATGCTTAGTTTAATTGAATAACGAGGTTAATATTGAGTACCAGTCCGTGTATGTAAGTTATTAAATTAATTTTTACTATCTGATAATTATAGCTAAATAATTTCAATTAATAAGATAGTGTTGTGGTAAATATAAATAAAGTGAATGTTCATCTAAAAAAACACTCACTTGTATTATATGAACTGGAGGGTGGGATAATGGCCACCCACCCTATATAAACATATTAATAATCACTATATTTATAAGAAATAAGTTTAATTAATTGCAAAATAGAGTTGTGATAAATATAAACATATATAAGAAACAAGTTTAATTAACTGGATGAGCATATGGTGTTTGTTTGATTTTAATGCTACGTATTTATGAGTAATCGAGATTTACCCCCCGTAACGTCCCAGCCACCGACCCCTTTTACGGTCTTAAGATGAAACGGCGGCAGTGATTTATTCCCGTTTTAGGAAACATAAATGCCCCCGCAAAACGCTCCACTCATATTTCCAACCCTTCTCCTCATTTTCTTCCCCAATTTAAAGGCGCCAGTTACGTAAGTCCTTCCCTAGTTCTCCCCTTTTTTCCCCATTCAAAGTCCCCGTTTCCTTTCCTTCTAACAACAAGAAAGTGTGCGAGATACGTTCCCTTCGTTCAATACACTTTTGTCCGGAGAATGACGCAGAAACTGTTAGTTAATTTATAAATAGCATTTACTAATAGTAATAATAAAAAAATAGATATAATAATATAACTATAATTAAACTAAGAAGATGGGGTTTTTTAAAAGTGTCTCATTTTTCACGCAGTAACGTTACCATCATATTTATTATAAATACCTGACAGTATTTCAATTTGTATGTATGTTTTATGACACTTTAAAATAATAAATATTTGTATTGTATTATAGGAGATAGTTTTGAATGGTGGCGATTAGAGCAACATTAAAATTATAGGTTTCCACTACTAGTTTTAGTATATCGACTACTTAAGCATGGTTTTGAAGAACTATGAAATATTAATAATTATTTTGTTATTACACTTTATGTGTTGTTATTATATTTGTAAATGAGTTATTTACTTCAGGAATCGAACGAAAAATGTACCTATAAAAATACCAATCATCCCAATCTAATATCCTGTCAGGAGTAGCATATTTCAATTTTATATGCTAGATGCTAACATACAAAAAAAAAATAGAAAAGAGCGCCCTGCCCACGGTTATTATTTCTTTTCGTTCCGTTCTCCCCCTTCGGTAATAACACGGGTAACAAGGGCCCTTCCAATCGCAATCGCGGCTCAATTTTTGCAAAACCGACGGGCGAATATTTGATGTGACATAATACGATTACCGATTGTTACGGAAACATATTGACGTTTCGGTAATTCCATTTTTCAGTTTTGAATGAATCGCTTTCGCAACAACGAGACGCGGGCCGACAAAAATTTTTTTTTCGTCTGCTGCGCCCGGCAAATTAGTTCGACTGCTGAATTGTATTTTACGACACCTGCCTGCAGGCGATGTATGAAATTTACTGAAATGAACGTGTTTCGGTCTGAATTTACTGCCCGGAAATCTTACGAGATTGTTAGATAAATGAAAGATTACGAAATAAATTATTGTAATAGGTCAGTATTACGCTACCTATTAAACAAATTACAGCGGCAGCTATTACAATATTAGCAAACTGATTAATGTCGTGCCTACTTGTTTATATCTTAGACTAAAAGACCATATTTTCATTACCATTGTAACTTTAATGGCAGATTGAAAATACTAAACACAATATTCCTATCTCATGTTTCATGCTACTAAACATCTATTTATTTACTTAGTTATTGCCTATTTTTCTTACATTTTCTACAAATTAAAATGTCAAAATCGTGGTGTACATGAAAAATATAGAAGGAAATATATGATTTAATATTTCTTCGTATATCGTTTGTTTCTTGACTTTTCCAATTGCGTTTCTGGCGCCGACCACCGGCGATTATTAACGTGGACGCGAACGAATCCTTTGCTATATTTACATTTAAAAATCGCAATACAACGCCGAGGACCATATGGAACAGTGCATTAAGGCATGTGAGCAATATGAAAAGGACATTTGCGCCGACACTTTTTCAAAAAGGGGAAATATTCCACTCCACCATATGCCGTAACAACAATGTCAGCAACGGTAATGGCATTCACTTGAAGCGAGAGAGGCAAACAGTGTAGCGGCTAGTGTAATTGGTTTTCACTTAACGTACGAAGACCACTTTAAATAACGTCGCACACCTTGGAAATTCGTTCGTCGATCAAACTCTTTATCATCATCCCTATCATGGTAGAATTGATTCTGATTTTCCATTAGATCACCAAGAATCACAAATAAATACCAATAATAGAAGAATGACATAAGTAACTTATACGCTGCAATTCCTTTTGAAGATTAAATAACAAATACAGGAGATTCACTATGGTTGATAAACTTACGTTACCACTTTCATATAGATATATATAGCTTGTATCAGTGCAATGGTTACAAACTTTTGGGAAAGATACACCTAGGTGATATTTATTTCGACTTCACATGGAAAGGTTCAAGTTCATGTCAATATGATCTTCACTATAAATGAAAGATTGAGTCTTCACAAAAATTTGTGAAGAAAGGAGACTCAATCTTCCATTTATAGTAAAGTACATCTTCACGTAACTCAACAATCATTAAAGTATGATCTTCACTCTTATCCAATTCTGTTTTGATGGCTCTGCTGCTACTTGATAGTAAATCATTGCTAGTGTATGCTTTCGAATTTTCTTATTTCTCACATCATTAAAATAAGACGTTTTATAGCTGAAACAGGATATAAAAGTATAGAAAAATTCCCGGAAAGAGAAAAAAAAAACCGACGAATAAAAAACAACCCCGGGTTATTACACCGCCGCCGACGCACAACAACAAGAAATTGTGTTATTTCAGAGGGAAAATTATATAAAAATAATTTCAGATATTCCGATTTTTCCCGGGCGTTTCCCCTAATGAAATTAACTCGATTAGCAGTTCTTCTGGCAATAATTACATGTAGTCGTAAAAGGGAATTCACAACTAGGGATTAAGCCGCCTTTTTAGTAGTTAATTATAAAATACTTGATGCCTTTGACTTGCATTATGGACTATTAGAGTGGTCATGTTTGTTGGCCGGAGTGGAGTGGAGTTTTTTTCTTTTTTTTTCGAATTTTTTAATTGGACTCTCACGCCTCGGTAATTACTAATGGGGTATTATCACATTAATTAATAATAAGCCCAGTTAACGTAAGTTATTGCACTGTGGGAGTCATGCAACTCTTTTTATGATTTAATAAGTTTGTATATCGAATTGACTGCAGTTTTAATTTCTTGCGTGTTTGTTATAATTAATTAAACTTGCTTATTTCCATATACAAGACAAAATAATTAAACGCAACGTTCAATTACTTTTGAGATTAATCAAATTGATGGTTTATTTTCTCATAGAATCTACTCTAGTACAGTACAGTACAGCTTAAGATGTCCAGATTGTGGAGGGTTGCACATCGGGCAATCAGGTCGTAATTTTCAAACAAGATTAAAAGAACATTTTAGATCATATAATTTAAAAAAACAATAGTTCAACCTTTGCTAATCACCTATTAGAATTAAACCCTAATTTTGACAAGGATGTACTCTCGGTAATCCACCTTACCGAAAAAGGTAGAAAAATGGATTTACTAGAGGCCATCAAAATACACAAAGCCAAAATTAATCCGGGAATCTCCATCTTTAACGACCAGCTTGACCTGATGTACACCCCTCTCTTCGAAGCATTTTATATTTATTATATATACACCTGTTATTTACATTTTAAGTATTTAGTTTGATAATGATTTCTGTGTAATTCGAAACTAGTCACAAGTGTTGTATAAAAATAAAAAGTAGTATAAAAAAGTTAAACGTTTTTCTGTTATTCATTAAAAATGTACTACGAAGTGAACGCCTCCAAAATTCAAGAAATAATCATTTCCTTTGAATTTTACAATTTATCCAATTACTATTTGTGATATTTTATAATTTTCGATCTACAATCCCTGGAGGAGGTTGGAAAATCTTGTTTTATACTATTTTGTAAGGTCTGTAGAAAGGGAGGTTTCTTGGGCAATTATTTTCTTTATATTTGGTATTAATGCTGAAGAAAATTTTTATTGTATTTTGAATATAATAAGCTTCTACTTCGCTATACATGTTTTACTAAAAGTTCTATTGGTATATATCCTGACTGAAATCAGATCAATCGCTGGTGAGTTTATTTGTTGTAGCAATTGATTTGAATTGGAAGTCATCTCATAATCCAACAAAACTAATCCACAGCATTGTAATGAAAAGAAAAAACTAAAAAGTTTTTGAAACAACTTTTCTTCCCTGGCATCTTTATTGGTAGTTACGATTAATCTGATTTCAAAGCCTGAACAGGAAGCAGCAAAAGTTATCTTCAGTATTGATGCAAAAAAAAACTAAAGAATTATTCAGAGAACTTCTCTTTGTCCTTATGTACATTGACAACTGCAATTAATGAAGCTCAGATGTTAATCCAACAAAATTAATCTCTTGATTCAAAAAAAAACCAAACCAATCGGTTGTTCAAGGAATGTACCTTCGCTGACATGTTTATTGGCAGTTAAGATTGATCTGATTTCAAAGTCAGGACATAAACCAAACACTCAGTGTTGTTACGAAAAACCAAACTAAATAACTTCTTTTCGCAAACATGTCTATTAGCAGTTGTGATTAATTTGATTTCGAAGTGAGATAATAAACCAACGAAAATAATATTTAATATTGATAAGAATAACTAAACTAAAAAGTTGTTCAAGGAATTTGTTTTTCCTGATGAGTTTATTGGCAGTTACGATTGATCTAATTTCTTAGTAAATGGATAAATTAACTACAGAAAACTTTAACATTGATATAATAAAGAAACCATACTAAAGAGTCATTCCAGGAACTTCTTTTTCGCAGATATGCCCATTGGTAGTTGAAATTAATTTAATTTCGATATCAGGTAATAAACTAATTATTAACATCGATAAGAAAATAAACTAAAGAGTTGTTCAAGGAATTTTCCTTCGTTGGTATATTTATTCGCAGTTACGATTGATCTGATTTTATTCGGAAATAAACCATCGGAACTAATTTTTAGAATTCATACTAATTCAAACAAACTAAACAGTTATCCAGAAAACTTCTCTGCGCATTCCTGTCCATTAGCAGTTGAAATTAATTTCATTTCGAAGTCAGGTAATAAACCAACGAAACTAATCTTTAACAGTGATAAGAAAACCCAAAGTAAAAGTAACAACCTTTTACTTTGGTTTTTCATATCACTGTTAAAGACAAAAAATTCTACCAAGTTTATTGCAAGTTACGATTGATTATATTTTAAAGTTATGACATAAAGCAACGAAACTAATCTTCAGCATTGATACGAACATTCAAATTAGAGTTATTTACGGAACTTCCCCAATAAACATGTCAACATATGTTTATTGACAATTGCGATTGATCTGATTTCTAATTTAGGACTTAAATCAAGAAATCCTATTTTTACTATTTCATACGAAAAATCAAATTAAAGAATTATTTAATTAATTTTCTTTCGCTGACATGTTTATTGGCAGTTGATACTTTTTGAGCTACCCTTTTGATGGAACCAGATATGTAATTTTGGCGAAGAAAAACACTTGTTACGTTCCATATTGTTACTTTTATTTTCAGTTTCCTGGTACGTGTTTTGGAAATGATCAGGTATGATCGAAACACGTGCCAGGAAACTGAAAATAAAAGTTACGATATGGAATATAACGTGTTTTTCTTCGCCAAAATTTATTGGCAGTTATGATTTATTTAAAATTAAAGTTAGAACACGAAGCTACGAATTTAATCATTAGCATTTATATGAAAAATCAATAAACTTACTTTCCTCATATGAAGGTACATAGAAAATTATGTACAACAAAGCAACTACATAACATAAATCACCTGTTTTCCTTCAAGGATACAAATTATGTCCGAAGAAACAAAGTTTTTCTAATTTTCAATTAATTACATTCTTGAATAGAGTTAAACTTATTTTTTATGGATAAGCCGTTTTTAGGTTATTATTTGGATATTATAAATTTTTGTTTTTCATTTCGAATTTTCTTAGCATATCTCTCATTAGATTCCTTGTTCAATATAAATTCTAATCTACAAATCATAAAACATCGGTTTTCTTCTAATCATACCACTAATGTCAAATAAAGGAAATATTTTCGAATTTTTAATTATACACATTCTTCATTGGAGTTATATTTATCTCCAAATTATTTATGGGCAAACAAAATTAAATAAATTTTCTTAACGTAGTTTTTAGGTTATTATTCGGATATTATACATTTTAGCTTATTATTTCGAATTTTTCGTTCATAAAATGTTCTACCAAGTTGTTCATTTAATTATATTTCCTCATAGGAAGATACATGGAAAATTTTGTCACGTAAAGAAATCTACAGACCATAAATCTTTTTTTTTTCTTTAACCATAAAAATCATGTCCGAAATTATAAGTTTTCTTATTTTACTTAATCTAGTTTTTTGTTTGTTTTTTTAATATTATAAATTTTAGATTTTCATTTTCATTTTATTAAGCATATCTATCTTCAATTGTTCAATTTCCATTCCGTGCAAAGTAAAATCAAATGCTCAGTTTTAGTTAAAACTATATGAATAAAAATTTTAACAAAACTAATTTTCAATCTTTCAATCTTGTTTTTCAGACTTTCAATCGTATTTTTTGTGTTATAAAAAAATTCTTGGAAATTTTTCTTCATCTTCTGAACGATTTGATTTTTTTTTAAATAAAGAATTCTAGAAACAATATTAACTTCCACACTTGAAAAATAAGATCTAACTATAAGATCCAAATAACTGACAAAGAGTGGCCGAAGAAGAAAAACACTTCTTAAATTCTTAAATTCTTATTTTCCTTCATTGATTTATCATCAAAATCAACTATATATTTTATTTAAAATAATTAACATAGGTCGAAAACAAGAATTTATTAAAAGTGTTCTGTTTCTTTATCAAATAAATTTTGACTATAGTTGTGTTAAAATTAATAATATATTGTAAACTTTGTTTGTGTAAATTATACAATAAATTTTGACATTTACTAGATTTTCTTATTGAAACTTATTACTTCTAAATAATATCAAGAACGTGTCAACCGAAATCATGTCTTCTTTATAATTATAACTTCCCTTTTCCATAGTTCTTGGGATTTTAATAATAATAATAATTATTATCCAATGGAAGAATACAACCCAGGGATAACATCAAGAAAATAACATATTTAATGGATTTTCATTATGTTTAATGGGAATTCCGAAAAAATCATTGACTTGTCTTTACTATTTCTGTAGTTGTAGTGAGGACAATTCCAAAATATTTTATGTTTATCGTTTTTAAATAATACTAAAAGAAATAGTAAGCTTTTTTATTGTTTTTTTTAAGTTGTTGCAAGTATAAGCCCAGAATATTTCACATTTATGATTTCAAGAGAACACAAGAGAAATCATTCATTTCTTTGTTCGTAGTAAGAATAAGCTTAACTAATTTCAGTTTATAATTTTTGAATAACACTTGAAAGAATTAATTAATACATATTTTGGATGTACTAATTTTTATAATCTAAAGTTCCAGCAAATACAGACTCTTTGCATTCTCTTTCTTTGTTAAAATTGATCTTAAGTTTAGTATCTTTCGTTATTTCAACTTATTTACAGAATAATATTTATAGTTGTGTAAACAAACAAAAATGGCTCGTTTGTGATTATAACTTTCGTTTTCTTTAGATCTTATGATTTTAATTCATTCATTCATTATGTTTATTGTGTATTCCAAAAGAGTCATTGACTTATCTTTGTTACTTCTACAGTTGTATTAAAGATAAGTCAAAAATATTGTTGAATCATGTTCATGATTTTAGAATAGAATAAATAGCTTATCTTTGTCTTATGGATTTTCAACTAAGTGCCTTGTCAATTAGTTCATTTAAAGAAAAGCCTTTTTTGCGGACGAGAATGTTGATGAGGATGATGGGATTGAGTTGATGATGATGAGTGATGCCAAGTCAAAATATTTGCTTTTGAGGTAGTAGGGGTGATTAACTTTAAAAAACATAGGAAAGAGGAGAGAGAACTTGACGGTAAGACCTTTTTTTTTTTGGTATTTCTTTACCCTTTCTAAAGTTATAGTAAGTGTTAATGTTTATTTTAAATAACACTAAATGGAATTACTTAATAATATTTTTGACCTTACTAATTTTCATTTCCAGCAAATGAAGTGTCTTCGCATTATTTTTCTTTATTGTTCTTGACATAAACCTTTGATTTTAAATAACGTCATAAAAAGAAATCGCACGATCTAGCGGGGCAATTCTTGTTGAAATCGCATATTATCCAATTTTGGCGAAAGAAAAAAGTATGGTCCAATGATGCTCTCCAGCCTAAAATCTGCACCAAATGACACGTTGTGGATTTTTCGAAAATCACACGTGAGTTCTCCGAAACTTAAACACGGTAATTTTGGCGATTAACAAAGCCATCAACTTAAAAATGTGCTTATTCGCTTTGGGCGGTTTAACTCGAAAAATCCACTTGTTGATGTTCAAATAGTCCATTCGAGGACCTCTCTTAGCTGTTCATGGTCATTAGGCTTCAATTGTGTTAATTAAATTTTGTAAGCTTAGAGATACACATTTTTATGAGTATGCTCTTTAGAAAGCTTCATAAAATTTGCAATTTTTGTCCACAACGACGAATTGATGTTTTGGTATTTGCACCAACACTTTTATGCACTGTTTCGATATTGACATTTAAACGGCTTAACCAACCAATGTGTTTAGCGTCAGTTTCCCTGAATTATTTTTTCAATTAATCTCTTCACAACCATATTTGTTATTCAATTTTCGAACAGTGGCATCAGAACTTCCATTATTTTTAAGATGTTGTTCAATAATGAAAACACGTTGTTGTATCGTGCAACGCTCCACTTATACTAATCCTAAACTCTCAGCTGTCAAATTGTTTATATTTTCAAAATTGCCAACAATTTATTAAACACATTCATTCGTGCAAAACTTGCGTTAATTTTGTGACATGCTTTATTAAAACTATTAAAACGCAATCAAGTTCTACAGTTCCTCCTTATAGTATGTTGATTGCAAATTGCAGCTTAAATGTTTCTAAAAATTATGCAAAATATAAGATGCAATTGTAAATCATATTTACTTTTTATACATTTATATACGTTCACCAAATATTGTTCTGTGCTGACAAATAAAGTTACCAAACTTCTTTAGGTTGTCTCAAAGTTTCACACAATATTAACTATTCCAAAGATTTGTTAATATTTAATATTTTGATATTCCCATGTTCTTGGGACATGCCCTGTTAAGAAATAAATAAATAAATAATGAAAGGATGGTACTGAGTCGCAAGGAACTGCATCTTTATCTATTTTGTAATTGATTTCCAGAATTTTTCATATCTATTACTAATTACTGTTCTTCCTATACAAGTTACTCCTTTCTTTGTATCCAAAACATGAAGATTGTTTTTTATATACCGATTTAATGAATTTTAAATTTTTGAGGTTAAGGCATGAAGTGATTAATTTTAAATAAGTTTTCAAATCTTGCAATACAACAAATTAAATTTATACTGATATTGTTAATTTAAATGCAAATTCTTATTTACATAGAAGGTTTAAAATTAATAGTATAATTTTCCTTCGAAAATTTAAATCAATTTATAGTTGAAATTGAAAATTTACAACTGTTTCATCGACAAAATTCCTTGCTAGTCTGCTAGATTAAGCCACGATGAGGCAGCTGATAATTCCGATAACCTATGCTATCAGTCCAAAATTTTTAGAGCTAAAATTGTAATTTAGTATTTTGAAGAACTTCGACCAATTTATGGATTATTAGAACATAGTAACTTATATATTATGGAAAAATGTACTTGTTTGTGGATGTACTAAATCATGATAGGATGATGCAAAAAGAAGCCCATAATATTAATCCATTATTTCAACAAAAAAAATTGAAATCTTCCAAAGAATCATGAATATTCTCTCAAAAAATATACTTATTAATATATTTGCCTTGTTCAAAAGTTTATTCATTTATTTTCAACCTATAATCAACTGCATATTAATAATATAAAAATAGTGAAACAAATCCAAATGTTTTAACTGATCTTCTAATTAATAATATTTATTTATTTATTTTAACTAATGTGAAATAATTCTACTGAGATTCGAACAAATATTTTAAATTTAGGTAATGTTAAAGGTAATGCTTGTTATGCTACATTCTTGATGGAACCGGATGTATAAATTTGATGAAGAAAAGCACTTGTTATGTTCCTTATTTTTATGAAAATATGGAACATACCAAGTGCTTTTCTTCATCAAATTTAGGTAATTTAAAATTAAATTTTCATATTGTAATGTTTTAAATGTTTTTATCTAAATTTATTATCCAAGTTATTTTTTATTACAAATTTAATAATCCTATTAGTTACTTAAAAAGTACAGTTCTTTTAAAAATGACAATATTTTTTGTTTCTTCATCAATGTTCAACTATTTTGTCTTCTATTTATTATTTGTCTTTTCTTTTGATTTCCACTATTTTTTACTATTATGCTTCTCTTCTTTTTAACTACTTTTCTAGATTAAAGATATAAATATTTCAGCATGCAATCTCTGCTCTGCTCCTTTTTGATAGCATTTTTCATTAATTTTGCCATTAATCTGACGTACCACAATCAACTGTTTACTGGCCCACTGTGATTCGGTCCTAAGTTAATTTATGAGTTATTGAGGAAGGTCAGGATAATGCGAGGTCGATAGACTTTGTATTATAGCTAGACGGAAGGAACATCGCAAGATCAATGTATTATTTATTCATGTATGGTAGGATTAATGCAGAAATCATTGGGCTAGGTCAAGCATGCGCAAGGTTAATACAAACAGTATTGAGGTAGGTCAAGGGTACAATAGGTTTAAATTAATCAAGATAGATGAAGAATACAGAAATTATTATTATCAGATAAAATATTAAAAATTATTAGATGTACATTTAAGGAAAATATCAATAAATATTAGTCAAAAATTGCTTAAAATGGAATGATAATAAATTTCTAGAAATGTTATTAGTGAAAATATAAGAATTTGCAGCTATTTATTAATAATTCAAAACTTCAAATTTCTTGAAGAGATACTTTTCCTACAGGTACTTTTAAAATACTTCAAAATAAGTAAAACAATTAACTTTGCTGGTATCACTTTCTATTTAATAATAGTAAGTGATAGAAACAAAGTTAATTGTTTTACTTATTTTGAATTATCAAAATGTAATACGAAGCTTCCACAATTACTGACTTTTAAAATACCTAAATATACTTGATGCTCGGTGTGCCATATTCTGGATGGAGCAGGATATAATTTTAATAATAATAATAATAATAATTTATTAGTGTTCATCACAGAAATTAAAATTAGTGTTACACAAGTCAAAAAAATATATAATAATTTCGAGTGATAGGTACATACAAAATGATGGCAAATAATAAATATATAAAAGATAGTACTGTAATCATATATACTATTAAAATAGATTTAAAATATAATGCTAATATAAAATAAAATAATACAAATAAAATTGACAATAGGAACAGTATAATACTATAAATAAATAAAATAGAATTAATATAAAATAAATAATAACAATACAAGCACATTGAATATTAAAGTTATGTAAAAATAAAATATTTCAATTGTAAAACAGATTAAAATTATATAAAATAATGCTAGTAAGATATTAAAATATACTAAAACGAATTACATATAGTGAATAATGCAATGATATCCGAAACATATTAAGATCAAATTTAAAAATAATAAGAAGACATCACAATGAATTAAAATTAAAAGACAGAAACTCATCCCAACTATAAAATGCATTTGCCAATAGTAGAGATTTAATCTTGATTTTAAAATCATTAAACATTAAATGAAATTAATAGAAACCTATACCCAATGTTATTCTAAACACGTGTTGGGACATTAAAAATAAAATAAACGAATATAACAGTCCTTGATCAAACCTTTAGAAGTTCATTGAAGTATTTTTAATCTCAATTTAATGATATAGAAATAGTGAATAAATTCATTAGCCAATATTTTGAAATTTAAAACACATTAAGAGGTTTCAAACTTCTAATATTAAATCTAAATTAGATTGTTTAAAGCGTAAAAAAATGTAATCTACGAACTTATGTTATGTAGATGCTTGTTGATTTTCAATGCAATATAAAATGCTAGTCAGGCCATAATTTTGGCAGTCAAAAAATTCCACATTGGTAAATTCTGGATCTAATGGCCTGAAAATAGTAATAATATAACTATTTTCTTAAATTTATAATGAAAGATCTAAAAATAAGTTCTTATTGATTACTGTTTTTTCGAACTTAAGTAAGTTTATATTATCTGTAATTAATTCTTGCCACCAAAATGATCAGTAGTATAAAAAAGTTCTCTTTGATTACAAATTTTTGGCAATAATAATATGGTAGTTTTTTAGGAATTCAGTTTTTACAAGAAATACCTTAAATTTAGGGCTTGTAAGACTATGTTTATGGTGGAATATTTTGAAGAAACTTTTAAAGGCGCCATCTATTGACTAATCGTTGCACTAGATCCATGTTTGAGTAGATAACCTGGGATGCACAGTAGATGGCAGCTTTATGGTAATATTTTGATTGGCAGTTTATCCGGAGAGCTAAATACTCTTAGGTAAAGCTGATGAGTTGACAACCAATAAGTTTATTTAAAATTATTACAGGATTAATTTCTATAATAGTCTTTGGGTTATCGTTCAGAATTAATGAATAAATGAAGTGTATATATATATGCGTTGCATGGCTGTTTAATTTAGTACAAACCAGTGCACCCGTATATCTTCATTCATAATTACAGTATAAAGTAACAACGCGACAATAAATACTGTTTAAATTTCATTAACGATCCACATCGTTAACGTTTTAATTATTGCAAACTGTAACGATGCCTGCCCACACGGCGTGCCTAAAACTAATAGCCTTGAAAATTATTTATGCATTTATGCCTATGAGATAATGGCGTGCCGTGAGTACAATAACACGGCGAAGAAGTGGATGAACTCCTGGCGCTCTTAATATTTCCATATAATGGGGGGAATTATAATTGAATGAAATTAGCGGTTGCGCTTTTGCACAATGGCGTGATGCTATCGGAAATGATGTGATGGTGATGTTGTTTGGTCTAGGCGAACTGCAAATAATGTTTGAAATGGCATCGCGTGTCGGCTTTTTTGAATCAACATTTACACTATTGTGTCGTTTTTGATTTGATTGATTGATCGACAGCTTGTGATGGTAATATAAGGAGATGTTTTAATTATGTAATGTGTGGAAGGTTTGTAATTTTTATTCGGAAGTTAATACATCAGAAATAAAGTAATCAAATATTATGCGCGTGATATATTTAAAAGTTGAATCGATAGAGTTAGATTGTAGTTATATGGGTGGAAGGTACCATTATGTTGAAATTAATAATGTTGAATTCAAGGGGTTTAATGTGCCAAAAATACATTAAATATATTTGAACCGTGATAAAATATAATTATAAACTAGAAATTTTTATAGTAAATGTTTAATTTAAAGAAGATATGAATTTAATTACCTAAAAGTATGAACAAATATTTTTAGAAATATTTTATTAAAGAAAACAATAATAAACTGATTTTCCTTCGTATGATACTTTTTTCAGACTGCTATTACCATTTTTGGAACACCTTCAGAATCCCGATCAGGCTTTTTACTTTTAATTTAGTAATAAAAATATATAAGTACTTTACGTTGTAGAAAATTCACTTATAATTAGAAAAAAACAAGAAAATATTTTCGTGTTCTTTTCTAATTTTTAATTTAGTATTGATATAATTAAATGGCTGGTTTATAATATAATATATTATAAGAGTAGTGCAGTTGTTTTAACCCTTCTTAACAAAATATAAGATAACGATACATTATCTCTATGTAAAAATATTTGTTGCAGTAAAATATTATAATGTACAATATTAATTTTAATATATTTAAACGTGTGTAAATAGTTGTTCAATAGAAATATTTAAGAATTCAATATGAGGGCTATAAAGGAGTAAGTCAGTGGAGCAGAAAGGGAAGATAAGTAACGGTCTAGATAGGACAGGTGCAACTTCGACAATATCGCGGACCGGACCTTTTTTATGACCAGGGCACGGCCTTGCAGAGGTAATATGCCATCCTAGTGCAAGGGACGAACCCCCTTTTCTTCCACTACATTTTCCTTTCCCTTTCCCTATATATATAAACTCACTTGGATTTTTTGGAGCCTTAATAAAGTAATTTAAATATTTTATGGATCAGAAGAAAATAAGATATTATTCATTGTTTCTATTTCTTCCACTATTCGTTATCTTCATGAGTCAAAAATTGTTGCTTAATAAAATTCAAATTTCAAACACGTTTTTATTCTTCAACAATGTTTCACCATAGAGTGGCTTCGTCAGGTATTTGTTGCGTTACATTTGTAATGTCATAACTTTGAGCTTCGAGAAATTACACAGTTTTATTTTAATTATCAATGCATCTAAAAATGATTAAGTACCTATATTAAAATTGTTAATTTTTTGTTTATCCATTTTATTTATGTAAATTTTTTAGTGTAGTACTGTTTATTGTTATATACATGTCTAACGTATTTCTATTATATTTAATTTTAATAATATGCGATTAAGAACTGAAATTTCTTATAATTTACGGTGGCTGTTTATGGGTTTGAGTGGAACTCCGCCTTCATCGCTACTAGACTGAAATACATTTCTTTTGAACTAGATGACATAGTGTGAACCGTAATTGTTTTTTAACAAAGTTAGGTACCTGTCCTCCCTTCGGTCAAAACTTGAGTATATTTTCTTATTTTGTAACATTTTGGGATATTTTTTTTGTTAGAAAGGAGTGCAAAGATGTAATAAATAAATAAAACGTATTGGAATATGTGAATAAGTAATTCTTATAATTTACGCTGGTTATTTATGGGTTTGAGTGGAAGATCCTTCGAAGAAGTGAACTCAGCCAAATTTTTGAGTATTTTGTATAATTTTGGAATATTTTTTCTGTTAGAAAGGAATGCAAAGATGTAATAAATAAATAAATAAAATGTTATTGAAATATAAAGCCTATGAACAACAATTATCGAAATTTATGCTGTAAATTATTTCTGTTGTTATCTCAAGTACGTGCATATTTTTTTCAAAAAGCTTCGTCTGAGAATTTTTATATTTTCATTTAAACTATTAATATAATTTCAAAATATTAATAAAAATTGTTAACTTTTTGTTTATTCATTATTTGTAATCTTATTAGTCAAACTGTTTATTAATCAAACTTATTTCTATTATGTATTATTTAACGTATTATTAAAGCAAAGTTTGAAGTATAGTATTTTAAATATATTTATTACCTTAATGGTAATGGCTTTTACGAATAATATTAAATTGAAATATATACGATTGTTATCTCCTCTGTATATATATAAAAAACAACTTTTTATCCATATTCATGAAAATTTATCGATTTGTAGATTAACTGTGTATATTTAGTAGCTCAGCTTTGAATGAAGGATATGGGGTAGTGTTACTTGAAGAAAAAAAATGTATAAATTAATTAAATTTAATCGTGGCCTTTATGTGCAAAATCTTGTCGAGCAGGTGAAGAAAACGGGTGGGCTTGTTATTGTGTGCGAGTGATTAAATTAACGGAGGCGGCGTTCACGTGCGCGTATTTTTCTTTGACAAATAGTTAAATAGTCGTAGGCAAATTGGAAATTAGAGATTCGGTTATAAATTAAGAGTCGTCTGGTTAGAGTTCGTCCAAAGTAGGGCTTGAATATCATTATCGAATGTGAATAGACGAGATTACGTGAGATAGATTGAGGCGGCAGGTTCGGGTAATGTGCTGGTGTGAGGGAGCGAGCGAGCGAACGTTTGCGTTTGGTGGGGAGACGGGGGGATGCGCGCGGTAGAGGCGGCAGGTAGGAATGGGGATGGTGGGTCAGAAAGGGATGCTGCAGGTAGGACGGAGGATGGAGGAGGATGGGTGGACGGACGGTGGCAGTGGCGGCGGCACAGGTGAGCTATTGCTCGGCTGCATGCATCAGGTTGTATCGATGAGAGAGAAAAGGGGGGAAACGCGCGCGCAACCGCAGGAGGTGCTCCTCCTGCTGCCGGTGCTGGTGTTCCTGCTGCCACAGTCCGGGCGAGATAGCCAGCGAGTGCGGCGGTCCACAAAAACCTCTCAACTTCCTACGAACTAACTCACTCTATCACCATCATTCATTATTATCACCAAGTCCTTCACCGAAATCATATCCTCAATCGCAAATTTAAATAATAATAATACGGAAACCCCTGCTGCTGCTAAAAAAAATAAAATCTACACTCCGGGAGCGCGTCTACCTGCTGTCGTCTTTTAACGTTTACAAATCGTTCGCTTTCATTCTCTTTAAAAATATATATTATATCTTCACGCTGTAATTTACACTGGCCGAGTGCTCTCTCTTCAGTGAAGCCTGAAAACCGATCACAACAAGAAGGTAATATTTCTGATTTAACGCGAGAACTAATCATTCAGCCCGCGCAAAATAAAAAAAATAAAAAATAAAATAAAATAAACGCGTTACTTTTTAGTACAAATCGAACATATTTTGTAATAACACTTTTGGTATTTTTCATTTCGACGTTTTTTGACGGCAAAGACGACGCGTCTTGTCCAAGAATTAATGACAATCATTCAATCATAGTGTTAATAAAGTTAAAAAAATTAACGTACGTGTGATAGTCCCGTGTGTATAAAGTAAAGTAATCGTAGGTTAGAATTTGATTGTGTAACGCTTTGTGTGTAGTTGAGGTCGTCGAGCGAGTTTCTTGACCTCCTCAACTTGACTTAAGTCAGTGGTTGTACCATACACATAACACACACCGTCCTTATCCAATCACAGGAGAAAGAAAGGGCCCAGTGCAATATAAATATAATATATTCTCAATGTCACACTCGCAATCAAGTCAATATCAATATAGTGGTACGTGTGCTAAATCAGTGTAGACGACAATCACTAATTGCATCCCCTCTGTGTATATATAAACATTTATATATATACAATAATCAAATAAATTCATCGATTATCTATTATTTCCTACACGTTTCAATTAACCCAAAAGACATATCCAGCACACAGACAATCACCCAAATTTTTAGTTTGTGTATAAAGTAAAATAAAATTGAAGGTTGTGCGTTAACATTGATTAAATCCAGTATTATTAGTTTAAATTAAATCAAAATAATAATAACCTAATATAATAATAATAATAATAATAAATAATTGTTCGTGTAAGATACATATCCTTAGGCT
Source organism: Ontholestes murinus (assembly GCA_963969525.1). Classification (NCBI taxonomy): domain Eukaryota; kingdom Metazoa; phylum Arthropoda; class Insecta; order Coleoptera; family Staphylinidae; genus Ontholestes; species Ontholestes murinus. Next base: position 17,861,331 of record OZ018393.1, read on the forward strand.
AATTGATAAAGTTAGTTTAATTAAATAAATATTTTATCTGAAAGAGGTTTATATTGCTCAGTTATTAATCAAAATTTAGGTCAAGGTTAGGATTATTGTGGAGTAATAAGTAAATAAATAAATAAGACAATCGTGCAATACTGTAAACCAAAAATTAAAGCGAGAATATCAATCAATCGACAATCGTGCGTGCTGTAATAATCATAATAATAATAAACATATTTTTCAAGTTTACGACCTGTTGTTAGCAGGTCGTCATACTGATTACCTGCGGTAGTAATTTGGCGGGTGTCCTCTGTTATATACCGGGTGTCCGCTTGGGCCCGGGTCGTTTATCAAAGGTCCCATCCGACGTAACCACGACGTACTATCTCAACGCGCCCGCCCAACTTCCCTACGTAGTGCCCTTGTGTCCTGTCCCCTGTCCCGATTTGACTCCTGCCGCTCCCGTTTACCAGCCGGCCCCCTCGATCCCTTGTCCCTGCGGCCAATGTGCCCCCCATATGTACTCTGCTAATCAACTGGCCGCCCCCAATACGCTCATCGTCAACCGCTTCACAGAGATCAACTACTTCGACAACCCGACGGCCACCTCGCCAGACAAACTGGTCACGTACGATATGGTAAGCGACCAAACCTTTTTTTAGTAAATGTTTTAATCCAAAGTGAATCGTAACCATTTGCCCATGTCCAGTGCCGGTGCCGGCACACGCTCTAAACAATGGACATGTGACATGGTGCGAGGATTTAAGCCGGCAAGTGTAGGATTATCGCATCAGTCCTAACTTGTTTACATCCTCTCATCGGCAAAATGTGCAAGAGACGCAAGCTGGCCGTTAAATAAATTAAATGCAGCACACGGTGCAAAGATTGAAGTATTCTTGGTGTTTAATCAGTGGTGCGTGCTGGAAACAATGAAGCTTTCAGCTTTGTTCATGTGCAAAAAAATCGTTCACAGTAAGTCCTAGTGTAATTAATTCTGAATTAAACCAATACGACAAGTAACAGGGTTGAAAAGATCGCTTCTTTCTAAAATACGACACACCCACTATTCAAAAACACATGCTTATAAGAGGTTGTTGCAAAAATTATTATTAACATAATGTTTCACCATGTAAAAAATAAGAATCGAATACAAGATAAACACATGCTTACCTTACGTTTTTGACCTGTGATCGTTTTTCTCGTTCTGTCTAAACTTTACTTCAGTACTAACGAAGATAATTGTTTGTTGATGAATATCCCCACATTTTTGTTGTCTTGTCTTTACGCCTTCCTATGTCAGCAATGTCACCGTGACTCTGTTTTCACTCTACATATCTACTTACGTTGGCGAGGAGGAGCACATGTTCGTCCCACAGGTGTTAAGCAACTTGTTACGGTTTAATTTTTTTAGAAAAAGCTATACAATCACTTTATGTAATAATATGATTACGCAACACTCTTGATACAAAAAGATATTAATATTAGGTATATTTATTGCCTGATACGTGATTAGGTCTTCCCAGACCATTATGGGAGTTTAAAGTTGCATAATATTCTGCGAAAACCGGAGCACGTGTCAGGAAAAATTCAAACGAAACAAGAGTTATACGTGTAATAAATTTTACTTATTATCTGTTTTAAATGAATAAATAAGCCTTTATTATTTTACATGATGGTAGCAATCGTTACTAACATGGTAGTTCATCATCATAGAAAAATCAGTATTTATTAATATTTTTATACTACCTTTATTTTGATATTAATAACACTGTTGTATGCTTTCTTCACACTTTATTTTCTAGGCTTAGATGTGTATTTCTAGGCGCTCTTTATTAAAAACAACTGTTCTGTATATATCTAAACATAGAAAATAAAGTGTGAAGAAAGGATGCAACAGTGTTGAACTTATAATGAAAAACACGATCGTTTTGAGTTTAGCTGCTTCAATGGTTTCACCAGACCAGATGAATAATTATTTATCTGCCTGATGAAACCACTGTGTGGTGAAACCATTGTAGCTGTATCTACAAAATAAAGCTAAACTCAAAACGATCGTATTTTTCATTATAAGTTCATAATGGAGTTTATACAAGTAACAGCCTTATCAATCCAATACAATAGTGTTGATTATATCAAAATATATATACTCGTTACAAAACCAAAAAAAAAAAACATCAACCTTTATATTGAATTATGTAAATGTATCACGAAGTGAAAACCTCTATAATTATTCATTTATTTTTATTATTATTTCGTAATTAAGGTATATCAAAAATTTTTATGAAGGTTGAAAATATTTCACCATATGATAAATGAAAAATTCATTCGGGAAGTTAACATTTTCATCAATTGACTAAAAAGATATCGAGGAAAAATATGTATATGTAGAGTGGGTATTTTTTTTTTCTATTTCACCCGTAAATCTACGTCACAATTCATTTGAATCCAATTAAAATGTATAATAAATTTGAGAATATCTAATGCAATCTAAAATTAGAGGCCTGAGGGCGAGCTTTAATTTTAGATATTTTATGGGGAGATATAGAGAGTTGCTCGAATTGGGGTAATTTTCTGCCTGAAAAGTTGTTTTTTTCGTTTAACGTCAGAAACATATTTTAATGTAAATTGTTTTACACTGGAGGCGTTTAATTCGTGAGACATTTTTTAATTATAAATATAATAAAACATACTTTTATTTGTGAACATCACGATTTATTTTCGGTGACTTTAATTTACGAAATAGGTTAAGAAATAATAATAACACTTTGCTAGTATCACGAATTTTTACACATTTTATTGTGACTAGTTTCGTCCTATTCGGACATTATCAAACGAATCAGTAGAATAGGACGAAACTAGTCACAATAAAAAGTGTTAAAAATTCGTGATACTAGCCAACTGTTATTATTTCTTAACCTATATCGTAATCAAGATGTATCACAAAATAACGGCTTCAACCATCAAGACTTTAATTTAAATCATGACCTAATCCTTATAAAACCAGAAGCTTAATAATTATATAGAAATTAAAGGCATAGTTTTAGGTGGTGTAATAAATTTTAATAATAGTTCAAATAATTTATACATAAAATCGCTTTTTAAGAATGCTAATTTCTCGTATGGTTTGACAGCATCTTAACGAATTATGAATCCTTCAATATACCAAAGAGTTTAACATTCTAGGCATTAGATACCATGAGGTCAGGCGAAAAAACTGATAAGTAAAACATCATCAATAATTATTTTTAAAAAATCTCTAAAAATTGCAATTATTTTGTGTTTATTTATATTTTACAACTTTTAACTAAAACCCTCGCTTATATTTTACTGATTGGAGGGTGGGATAGAGGCCACCCACCCACCCTACATATACATAATAACTTTAAATACTAATCGTTGATGATTTTGCTGCTTTCAAAACAATAAAATATTGTATGTAATAAAAACTAAAGCGCAAACCAAATTTAAGTTTAAATATAGATAACCTTGTGTAACTAATCTTATTTAAGCTTGATTAAAGCCTTTCCACGTATCAGGTATATAATTTTTAATAATTTACACACTCAAAAAGTTTACTCTGTCAATTTTCTTTTATTCAAATTTTATAATTAAAGTTATTGCAAACCGTCAGGCGATCAATAATTAAATTTAATATGTATATGTAGGGTGGGCGGGTGGCCTCTATCCCACCCTCCAATCACTAAAACATAAGCGTGTTTTTTTTCATTAAAAGTTGGAAAACATAAGTAAACATAATATTATTGCAAAATTTAGTAGATTCATTCAAACAAATTTTGAAATTTAAGAAATTTTGATAAATAACACATAACTTTTCAAACAAATGTTAAACAGAAAGAAAAACTGTTTTTATTAAAACATGCTTTTGCATAAAGTTGCTAACTTGTGAGAAAAAAATAATAATTTTGACATTTTACTTTGTCAATTTTCTTTTATTCAAATTTTGTAATTAAAGTTATTGCAAACCGCGAGGCGATCAGTAATTAAAGTTAATATGTATATGTAGGGTGGGTGGGTGGCCTCTATCCTACCCTCCAATCAATAAAACATCATCAAAAATTATTTGAAAAATTTGTATGAATAAATCTCTAAAAATTGCAATTATTTTGTGTTTATTTGTGTTTTACAACTTTTAACTAAAACCCTCGCTTATGTTTTACTGATTGGAGGGTGGGATAGAGGCCACCCACCCACCCTACATATACATAATAACTTTAAATACTCATCGTTGATGATTTTGCTGCTAAAAATAATCAAACCATCTTGTGTAATAAAAAATAAAACAAATTCAAAAATTAAGTTTAAATTTGAATGGTTTCTATAGGTAATCTTATCTAATTTAGATTTAAAGACTGCCCACCCATCATGCATCAATTTTTTACTAATTTACTCACTCAAAAATTGTACCTTTTTAATTTATTTCTTGTTCAAAAAGTTTGTATTTAATTTTATTGGAAAACGCTAGACGATAAGGAATTACAGTTTTTGAGTATATGTAGGGTAGGTGGGTGGACTCTATCCCACCCTCCAATCACTAAAACATAAGCTAGGGTTTTCATTAAAAGTTGTAAAACATAAACAAAATATTATTGCAAAATTTAATAAATTCATTCAAACAAATTTTGAAATTTAAGAAATTCTGAAAAATAAGACATAACTTTTCAAATACAAGTTAAATAGAAAGAAAAACTTCACAAGTTTTTATTGAAACAAGTTTTTCAAAAAGTTGCTAACTTGCGAGAAAAAAATTAATAATTTTGACATTTTACTTTGTTAATTTTGTAATTAAAGTTATTGCAAACTGCCAGGCGATCAATAATTAAATTTAATATGTATATGTAGGGTGGGTGGGTGTCCTCTATCCCACCATCTAATCAGTAAAACATCATCAAACATTATTTGAAAAATTTGTATTAATAAATCTCTTAGAATTGCAATTATTTTGCGTTTATTTATATTTTACAATTTTTAACTAAAACCCTCGCTTATGTTTTACACATTGGAGGGTGGGATAGAGGCCACCCACCCACCCTACATGTACATGATAACTTTAATTACTCGCCGGTGATGATTTTGCTGCTAAAAATAATCTAACTCCTTATGTAATAAAAAAAAAATAAAACAAATTCATAATTAAGTTTAAATATAAATGGCTTTCTATAGCGAATCTTATCTATTTTAGATTTGAAGACTGCCCACCCATCATGCATCAATTTTTTACTAATTTACTCACTCAAAAATTGTACCTTTTTAATTTATTTTTTTTTTCAAAAAATTTTGTTTTTAATTTTATTGGAAAATGCGAGACGGTAAGGAATTAAAGTTTATATGAATGTGTAGGGTGGGTGGTTGGCCTCTATCTCACCCTCCAATCAGTAAAATATACACGAGGGTTTTAATTAAAAGTTGTAAAACATAAATAAACATTATTGCAAAATTTAATAGATTCATTCAAACACATTTTGAAATTTAAGAAATTCTGAAATAATAAGACATAACTTTTCAAACAAAAGTTAAACAGAAAGAAAAACTTAACAAGTTTTTAGTGAAACATGTTTTTTTATAAAGTTTCTAACTTGCGAGAAAAAAATTAATAATTCTGACATTTTACTTTGTCAATTTTCTTTTATTCAAATTTTGTAATTAAAGTTAATGCAAACCGGCATGCGATCAGATTAAATTTAATATCTATTTGTAGGGTGGGTGGGAAGTCTCTATCCTACCCTCCAGTCAGTAAAACATCGTCAAAAATTATTTGAAAAATTTGTATGAATAAATCTCTATAAATTACAATGATTTTGTGTTTATTTACGTTTTACAACTTTTAATTAAAACCCTCGCTTATGTTTTACTGATTGGAGGGTGGATAGAGGCCCCCCACCCACCCTACATATGCATGATAATTTAATTACTCATCGTTGATGATTTTGCTGGCAAAAATAATCAAACCCCTTATGTAATAAAAAAAATAAAACAAATTCAAAAACTAAGTTTAAATATAAATGGCTTTCTCTAGCTAATCTTATCTAATTTAGATTTTAAGACTGCCCGCCCATCATGCATCAATTTTTTACTAATTTACTCACTCAAAAATTGTACCTTCTTAATTAATTTCTTGTTCAAAAAGTTTTGTATTAAATTTTATTGGAAAACGCGAGAGGGTAAGGAATTTAAGTTCATATGTATATGTAGGGTGGGTGGGTGGCCTCTATCCCATCCTCCGATCACTAAAACATAAGCGAGGGTTTTCATTCAAAGTTGTAAAACATAAATAAACATAATATTATTGCAAAATTTAGTAGATTCATTCAAACAAATTTTGAAATTTAAGAAATTCTGAAAAAATAAGACATAACTTTTCAAACAAAAGTTAAAAAGAAAGAATAACTGAACAAGTTTTATTTAAACATGTTTTTCTTGAAGTTGTTAACTTACGAGAGAAAAAATTTTTTTTTGACATTTTTTGCCTATTGCTAATAAACTATAGGAGTTAAATGAAATTTATATAACAAATAATTGTAAAGAAATTAAAATTGAGCAAATGATTAAGAATTACCTGTTTTCGTAAACCTCATAGTTTTCGAGAAAAATATAGGGAAAGTATATTTTCTTTTATAATCAAAAACTTGGATCTGCTCAAAAAGAAATTGCGTTTCGAATAATAAGTACAAAAATTTTCTGTAGAATTAATATTTCGCAAGTTATAAAGGAGGAGCCTTTAATCTCACTGTTATTTCGAATGACGTAAAATTAATAACGCCCGAAGTCGAAAGATGGGGAGAGATTCGAAGTTTCGGAAGTTGCGACCTAAATTAAAATCGCACGTTGTTTACTACTGATTTCATGCGAACGGCAGTACTACTAACACGTGTTTCTTATTACAGCTGCCCTTTTAACTTTTTGGACTGATACGTTTAAGTAGCTGGCAGAAACACGTATCTTTCAGGCAGTCGGCGGTTATTCAATTCGTTTTACCGAAAGGGGGGGATTGGTCCGTAATTCGTAATTCTCTAACAACTGGGGTGTGCAGATTGCGAGGAAAATAAACTAAAATTTACTTTAAAGTTGTGCAGATCCGCGACTAAATCACGCATTCAAACAAGTTTGTTTGGCTTCTATTGTGTGTAGTGGCCGTATACAGCGGCATTTGTTGCTGAAAGATATATACATATACATACAAATCGGATGTCGGAGAAGTTTTGGGGAAGGGGAGGGGTTGGTATGGGGGGTGTGGTGCGTGAATAAATTTTGCACTGCCCGTTGTTTGAACGTGTACATTTTATCATGGGTCTTTATTTTATAATATTTTTTTCCAAGAAATGTTATATGAATATGTTAACAGCAACTTAAGTAAGTCGAAATGCAAGAAAACAGATATTTATTTATTGAAACCATTGGTCACCATGTAAATAAATATCTATTACACAAAACAAAGTGAAAATTGTGTTTAATTTGTTAGCCGAATTTGCGATAAGGAGCATCTTAAGTCCGAGTCTGCAATTAGATAGGTGACCGGTACTATTTACACTAATACAATTAATGGAACGGCGGAGGTGAAAGTAACAAGGTTATTTATGCACAAACAAATATACAAAAAACACGGCGGGCCGACCATGTGGTCGATAGCCAAATAGTACTACTATACTATAGTCTGTTCGTTGGATCTTTCGTCGTACGTCACAAAATATCGCTTCAAAAAACGACGAAAGTTTTACAGTGCGTTCTTTTTCTAACGCATTTGGTTTACTTTATCAGACTGAATGTTTTTGCGTCGTTTCTCGAAGCGATAATTTGTGACGTACGACGAAAGATCCAACGAACAGACTATATATATATTGTGATGACTTTTAATTTAAACGTTGCACAAAAATTACATTTGCAATATTAAAAATATATCCCTTTATAGATTTTTAAAATACTCTGCAAACTTTTGCATGGAAATTGTTGTTTGCGTATAATTGTGTTTAGTGAAATGCTTTCTCAAGTACGCACACAGCGATTGCATGGGAAATAATTTTATTGAAAATGCAGTGCATATTGCCGTTCAGGTGTTTATTCAGCTTTTATTGTATTTTTGCAAGGCTCTAAAATTGAAATCCGTATTTGCATCTCGCTCGAATATAATATTTAATAACATCACAGCGGGATGACGAATGCACGGAACGCGTGCCGTTGGGAATTTGAAATTAATCAAATAGAATTTTACACCATTGCATAATGTAATTAGTAAAACATTTTATTATACGGATTATACAATAGTCACTATGTATATGTATATAGGATATGTAGCGTATCGTATATTCGCAGCGGTCTTCCGATCCTGTTTCCACCTTTTCCGGTCTTACCTTAGTTGGAAATTTCCGTTTTCCTCTGGCTATAAACGTTGTTTTTCTTCATGCTCATATCTTACTTAATTAATACTTAATTAATCTTCTACCGTGCTTCCTTTATACGTGTGTATACTACATTAAGCGGATATTTAGTGCAACCCTCTCAGTATAATATACGATTTACTTATAAACTATTTTCAGCAAGATGGAGCTCTGCTTCATTGAGGAATTGATGTGCGTCAATGCCTTAATATAATATTTCCATTGAGATGAGTAGGTCAAAAAGGTCAAATTTAATGGCCACCATTTTCTTCCGATTTAAGTTCTTTATACTGTTTTATTTCAGGCCATTTATAAAACCAAATTATTATTTTACTAGGGTAAAATGTAACATACATAAGTAATAATAATTCTGTCAGTAAAAGGATTAATTAGACATAATTGAAAATATAAATTAAGCCAATCATCAATCAACTCAAATGTATATACTGGGATCAGTATAGAAGAGCAGAACAGAAGAAGGGCAAAGGAATTACAAATTGCTGTCTTCCTATAACATTTAGTGAAAATCCTTTTTTCGGAAACAAGCAGAAAATCAAAACAAATCATAAGTATTTAAACATTTTTGTTATTCCTTATCTGATGCAAAATCATGTAAAAGAGAATTATTTCTGAATTCCTCCCCAAATATTAACGGTCTACATTTTAAAACTTGGAGAGAAAGACTGTACTGTATAGATAAAAGTAATTATTACCGAACAAATTCTTCTAAATATTTAATTATTGTTTTTCTGTCAGGAATCTCCACTGATCGGTTATGATCTATTTTTGAGCGCAGTTGAAGACAAGTAAACGGAATTTTATTCGAGTTTTAAACAAGGATAGATACTAATTTTAAGATGACATCTCTGTTGTCTAAAACATTGCAAAAAAACTTCCTTTATTGAGTGGTTGCACCACTGATACTGTTGACAGTTTCCTCTAATTGTCAGTACTGCATTGAATTGGGGAAGTTTAATGCAACGCTTTAGACAATAAATGTCACCTTAATGGTATTTTTTATCCTTACAAATTCTTGCAATCCCGGGTAAATTTGGCTCATAAATACTTTGTGTTTTAAAAAAATTTTCATATTTTGTCAGTTAAGAGTAAGTCAACACTTAGACAGATGTAATAGTGATTGATTGTTGAGGCACTTTATTTGTATATTTTCTTCATCTGAAGAAGCCAGAGTGTTGCGAAACATATGTAGTATTTACAATAAAACCAATTTGAAAATCTAACAGTTTTGGATGTAATGGTTTTATATCTATTGAAAATATAAGTTAAAGTAAAATTTCATATAATAATACCAACACTGCCAAGATAGAAGTCTTCACATTCCTTCAGTTAACATTAATACATAAGTGGCCAGCTACTCAAAATATGACCAGCGTAGATGTTTAAATTAATTAATTGTCTGTATTTTGCTAAGAAACAAAGGTGCATTGGAAATAGAGATTATACTGTATAGGAAAGCAGTTGTAGGTGCTGAAATTACTCTACATGTACAAGTTCCTTTCTAGCTGCATTTATGCGAAAAAAATACAAGCATTTACAATAATAATATAGAACAAAGAAGTATTTTTATTTAACTCTTATAGCTATGGCTAGCGTTCACGTGATTCTTCTATGTGAAGACTTTAAAATTTTGTTATTTTTCGCCCATATTGATGTATCTTTTAAAAGAAAAAGAAGAAAGCTTCTCATTTCAAATTGCCTTTATAATCTGTCTGTATACTGGCCAAATATGACATTTTTACCCTTAACATTGCTGTGTACAGTTATTTGACTTATGTCATTTTAGCAAGTTATTCAGTCATTATCTTCAAACAATGTTTTCGGAAAAGATCTTTTACCAACAGCTCTTCCAAAGAATTGAAAAATGCAAATACAGTTTTAAACAAACCTACTGAATTATTAAATACATGCCATAAAACCTTATAAAAAGAAAAGTGTAGGTCGAAATAGAACAGTTTCCACACCTCGATTAGGGGCCTGTAAAATTAATCCAGAACTGTCACTGTACCATACTGGAGATGGCAACAACAATTGCAATTTGTTCACAACACGTTGATCGCTTTGTCAGTCACCAGTGACTGACACTGAAGATTTCCAATGGGTCGCGTCAGTCACCGATGACTGACATTGAGTACCTGCTTTAAACTTTCTGTTTAGCGCTGCCAGTCACAGTTCCATAAGTATCTACTTTAAACTTACTATTTAGCGCTGTCGGTCACGAGTTCCGTGTTAATTGTTACTAGGATTCCCTGATACGGCCCTTCTATACGTTACTACAACTTGGCCATATTCCTTCAAACAGCTGTAGGTATAATCTCGGAAGAAATGTACTATATTGAAATAAAACCCTCATATTTAATAATACTAATAATAATAATAATATATCTTTATTTGTTAACTCAAAATAATATAAATTCAAAAGAAACATCAAAAATAGTAATTTAATATATTCAATACAAAAAAATATAGTAATAAATTCCAAATGTATTTTTGTAAATCAAAAACACGTTGATTTGTTAGAGAGAATGTTTGTGAGAGTGAAACACGTGACTGACACATTGCCTGACGGGGCGAAACGCATATTTTTTTGTGACTGACACATAAAAAACCCGTAATTTCATCTAAAAAGTGAATCAAAATTAATTAAATAAGCATATTCTTACTCATTTTAATAAAACTTAAAAACAAAGAATTTTTTTGACAGTTTACAGTTTTCAATTGGCAGCCAATGTGTTAACATCGCAAGATATAAGAACTCATTTAGAAATGATGTGGATATCATGTTACTTCAACCCTACTTTCCTTGAAAATCTTTAACACAAATTCCTTTATAATTATAAAATTACACTAAGTTTGACAACAATTATTTCAAATTGAAAATGTACCTTGAAGCAGACTTTTACCCCAAAAATCCAGATTTTTTTAGAAAACCAAGGTTACGAAAATGAAAGTTCCGGTGTATAAATTTTTTCCAAAATCTAGATTTTCTGACAATTTGAAGTTTGATTAATAAAAGTCTTTTACAAAAAAACTTGTTGGCAGCCAATGTGTTAACATCGTAAGATATAAGAACTCATTTAGAAATCATATTACTTCAACCCTATTTTCCTTGAAAACCTTTAACACAAATTCCTTTAAAATTACACTAAGTTTGACAACAATTGCTTCAAATTGAAAATGTACAATGAAGAAGACTTTTACTCCAAAAATCCAGATTTTTTTTAGAAAACCAAGGTTATGAAAATGAAAGTTCCGGTGCATATTTTTTTTCCAAAATCTAGATTTTCTGACAATTTAAGGTTTAATTAAGTCTTTTACAAAAAAAAACTTGTTTGCAGCCAATGTGTTAACATCGTCAGATATAAGAACTCATTTAGAAATCATATTACTTCAACCCTATTTTCCTTGAAGACCTTTAACACAAATTCCTTTAAAATTACACTAAGTTTGACAACAATTACTTCAAATTGAAAATGTACCATGAAGAAGAATGTTTCCCCAAATATCCTGATTTTTTTAGAAAACCAAGGTTATGAAAATGAAAGTTCCGGTTATAAATTTTTTCCAAAATCTAGATTTTCTGACAATTTGAAGTTTGATTAAAAGTCTTTTACAAAAAAAACTTGTTGGCAGCCAATGTGTTAACATCGCAAGATATAAGAACTCATTTAGAAATGATGTGGATATCATGTTACCTCAACCCTATTTTCCTTGAAAACCTTTAATACAAATCCCTTTAATATTTTAAAATTACACTAAGTTTTACAACAATTACTTCAAATTAAAAATGTACCTTGAAGAAGACTTTTACTCCAAAAATCCAGATTTTTTTAGAAAACCAAGGTGACGAAAATGAAAGTTCCGGTATATAAATTTTTCCCAAAATCCAGATTTTCTGACAATTTGAAGTCTTTTACAAAAAAAACTTGTTGGCAGCCAATGTGTTAACATCGTAAGATATAAGAACTCATTTAGAAATGTTGTGCCTATCATGTTACTTCAACCCTACTTTTCTTGAAAATCTTTAACACAAAGTTTTTTTAGAAAACCAATGTTACGAAAATGAAAGTTCCGATGTATAAATTTTTTCCAAAATCTAGATTTTCTGACAATTTGAAGTTTGATTAATAAAAGTCTTTTACAAAAAAGCTTGTTGGCAGCCAATGTGTTAACATCGTAAGATATAAGAACTCATTTAGAAATCATATTACTTCAACCCTATTTTCCTTAAAAACCCTTAACACAAATTTCTTTAAAATTATAAAATTACACTAAGTTTGTCAACAAATTAAAAATGTACCATGAAGAAGACTTTACTCCAAAAATCCAGATTTTTTTTAGAAAACCAAGGTTATGAAAATGAATGTTCCGGTGTATAAAATTTTTCCAAAATCTAAATTTTCTGACAATTTGAAGTTTGATTATTAAAAGTCTTTTACAAAAAAACTTGTTGGCAGCCAATATGTTAACATCGTAAAATATAAGAACTCATTTAGAAATGATTTGGCTATGGATTTACTTCAACTATTGAAAACCTTTAACACAATGCCTTTAAAATTATAAAATTAAACTATGTTTGAAAACAATTAGTTCAAATTGAAAACGTACCATGAAGATGACTTTTACTCCAAAAATACACTTTTTTTTAGAAAACCAAGGTTTTGAAAATGAAAGTTCCGGTGTATAATTTTTTTCCAAAATCTAGATTTTCTAACAATTTGAAGTTTGATTAAAAGTCTTTAACCAAAAAAACTTGTTGGCAGCCAATGTGTTAACATCGTAAGATATAAGAAATCATTTAGAAATCGTATTACTTCAACCCTACTTTCTTTTAAAACCTTTAACACAAATTCCTTTAAAATTATAAAATTAAACTAAGTTTGAAAACAATTATCATACTTCAAATTGAAAAAGTACCGTGAACAGAACTTTTAATCCAAAAATCCAAATTATTTTTAGAAAACCAAGGTTTTGAAAATGAAAGTTCCGTTGTATAATATTTTTCCAAAATCTAGATTTTCTGACAATTTGGAGTTTGATTAAAAGCCTTGGGCTGTTTTTAAAATACACCTCTCATGAAGAGATGCCCACACTTACAGATATTTAAAAAAATCCAAAATTATTCAGAATTTTGTCTGTGTTTAAGTACCCAAAAATATTATCGTGGAAAAAGTTCCTTACAAATCGAATGATATGATAAGGTCTCGCAAAGGTTGAAACTATAGTCAAAAAATGGTTCCTGTGTATGGTATCAGGTGTAGTTTTTAATACTTTTGACTTTTCAAAAAATTATTATCAAAATTTTATTTTTCATTTGCTCGTATTTTGACCTTTATTGTAATTTATGAATCAAATGAATCTAGCCTATCCCGTGTTTGGTCCCAGCAGATATAAAATATAGCATTAGAACCATAAATATTCTTTGCTTACCTTTTGTGTTGAAGTATTTTGTTGATGTCGTAGAATCTCCATTTCTCGTTTTCGGTTACAATCCGATTTAAAAAGGCCGTCAATATTTTACCTTTGAATCATCTTGGTTTCGGTTAATAAGGTACCTAATTGCCATTTGAATCATTTCGATGGATTTCAATTTCACGTAAACTACTGTTGAGTAGCATCTAATAATACTGCAAGAGGTTCTCCTATGTTTACTTCTAAAGACTCGGTTTTCATAGATGAATGCCTCAAATTCACTTCCTTCAACTTTTTGGCTATCCAGATTGAGGTTTGCCATCATCGCCAAAATCTTGAAACATTGGAATATTTTAAAATATTGTCACTAAAACCTTCAACAAGCATTCGATACTCTTCTCACCCAATTTTCTTTCAATGAAAGCAAAGAAAAGAACTACAAGGACCAACAAATGCCACTTAGTGTATGGAATAATCTCTAATATTTATTTATTTATTTATTTATATCTTTGGTCTTCTTTCTTAATAAAATACAAAAAATACAGAAAAAAGAAAACAAATATTAATCATTACACAACCACATACAGGTATTTAATATATTTCATTACCTTCAATGCTGTAACCTGTGAAGTTACAAACGTATATTTGGCCAAGTGTAAAATAACTTTAATAAAAACCACACTTTTTTGTAAGTAACCTTGAAAGTCTTTTTAATTGGAACAGTACAAAACTATAATAACATATTTGACGTAAAAAAGAAATAATTGTTTTTATGGAACTCAAAGACATATAAATTAAAAAGATTCCTTATAGATATCTAATTTCTCTAGAAAATACTTCGGAACCAGCTCTTATTGTAAAGCATTCATAACACCTAGAACTGTTTTGGAAACTGTCCGAACTAATTTGTAGTTCATTTATTAATAGTAATGTTGATACTTAAATCAAATAATTTATAACATATAAAATAATATTACTACAAATGTAATTTAGTTTAAACGATTAAAACTTTTCTAATTAACAAATCCTCTAATATTTCCCTACGAAGCGATAACATAAAATGCTTAAAACAAACCCTTCTTCATTCTGAAGTTTCCTCATAATCGTCACCTAGTAAAATATTTAATTTAGACGGTGATAGAGTTAGTCTAGTGTGATACGGAGAGGTATAAGTGAAAACAGAAGTTAGTCACGATCAAACACCTTTATGATGAATGTACGGTAAAAGCACACAGAGCACCCCCGGAAAGTTTTCAACTGGAAAATTGCTAGTAATTTACTCGTTCCCCGTTCGATCTCCATTACATGTGAAACAGCCTCGACTGTTTCGTAAAATACTTAATAATCGACAATGTTGGGAAAACAATAATATTCGTAATTAGAGGTAATTCAATTTTCCTTCACTTAAGCGGTCTATTTGATGTAAATTTAATTAGGACAGAGTGGACTCGTAAGGATAACGCATCCACTGAACTGACCTAGGGACGTGATTTTTTTATCTCTTTTGTCTTTATCTTTTATTTACGAGGATACAATGAAGAGTAATTCTTTAAGAGAGGCAACGTGTTTTACTGAATACAAGGCGAAGGAAATACTTGTTACATAACGATATTAATTGTGCATAAACTTGTGTTAAATAAAATTCTGAATAACTTTTTGATTTTTAATTCAATTCAATGTATACTTGTTGTTCATTACAATTAAAAATCTTTGACTATTAACACTGGTGTTGATAGTTTGAGTAGTGGGGAGTTTGAAAATCGCTTTGTTCATTAAGTAGGTCACGTTAAAAATCTTTAACACTTTTGCCACTAGTGTTGACAGTTTTATTAGTGGGGAGTTTGAAAATCTGTTTGTTCATTAGGTAGGTCACATTAAAAATCTGTAACTTTTATTGACATTGGTGTTGATAGTTTTAGTAGTGGGGAGTTTAACAATTCTGTTTGGTCGTTAAGTTTTTTTTCAAATCTTTTGATTTATCTCAGTGTGTGTGTGTGTATAAACATATTAACTTGATATTTTAAGGTTAAATAATGGCTCAAATTGCGTTTCAAAAATCAAGGGCAGAAAATGTGCTTTGCGGCGGGGCTTTTCGCTCGAACGGGCGCGGAGGGATTACTTTTTTAAGATTCGCCCTGAATATACCGCGTAAGCACTTCCATCTTTCGACTCGTACAAACGGAAACGCAAAACTGTAATATAATTATATAAGTAAATAAGTCGCCCCTCTTCCAACTATACACACCGTGTTGTGAAGTTTACTCGTATCAAAAGTTGGGCAGATGCCGGGACTCTCATACACATACACAGAGAGAGAAAGAGAGAGAGAGAAGTTTCTTTGCATAGGAAATATATATTAACGAAGTCTCTTGAACTCCGAAAAATTATTCCGATATTAAAAAGTATATTTAATGGGAGCGGAGAGCGCGACATGAGGACCCTCGAGACTTTTTTCCCTCTACGTATGCACGATTTGCTTAATTGATCCTTTGATGTTCTCTTCTGTCGATTCTTCTGGAGAGTATTATTTGAATTTATTAGTATAATGCTTTATGATTTACTTTTACGTGCGATTAGGTTACGGATTTTTTTCTGCTGAGTAGGGCAATCCAATTTCGGATGTACATATTTTAGGTTAAGAAAATATGAAAATTTTTATGATAAATTATTCACTAAGTAAATGTTTTTAAATTAACTTTCAGAAAATGAAATAAATCAATATTAATGAAATAATAGATTTATTTCTTTACACATATAGGCATACAATACATATTGCAAAAAGGTTGCTTTTGTTTATCTTCCCTCAGTCCTTGCATCAGGATTTGCGTCATCTCATGCTAAAGGTATTGAGGGATGTTTGATTCTTCTTATTGTAATATTTCTTCTATTTTGTTTCATCATTTAATGATTGGATCTTTTAGGATATCATAACTGTAGTGCAAAAATTTGCAAAATTAACTTTTAATTTTAGAAAAAGGATTGTGTAAATCTGATTAATCAAATAACTTATGTATTTTGATAAATTTAGCAAAATCTTCTCATGATCCATAGGTTTAAAGTCTGGGACTATGCCTCATTCCCCTCATTCCCATAACAAACCAATAACTCAACATTTATAATGTTTGCTTTAAACTGCAAATATTTTGGATTTAAGCAAACACCTTAAAAATCTGTAGGTGATGATATGATAAAATATGACTATAGTTCTGATCATACATTGGTCATTGTCGAGCTTCAACTCAACTTCAATGTTCGAAATAACCAATTTGTGTGTCAAAACTATAGTCACAATGTACAGTGATAAAAACAATTTCTAAAGTGCCTTATCTAATCCTTACTCAAAATTTGCCACCAAGTAAACATTGAGAACATTGAAGCAGTTCAAAAATGTCATGTTTCAAGTATGTAAAAAAGAATAATCAAAATTTGGTCCAGAACTAGTTAACATACGTTCATCATTCATAAAATTGTGAAAGGCCACAAACATTTTGATTTATTAAAATTATTGATTTACACAGCTTAGGAAGGAAACTGTTTGCTATTTTATAATAAATTTTGACCAATTTTGAAACACTGGAAATGTTGGAGATTGTTTTATTCCATATCGTCCCTTACAGGTAATTAAAATGAAGAGAGAAAAAAGTCGATAAATTACCACCGACCCACCCTTCCGACGTTGAGTTTCTATTTATCCAAGCACCTTCTGTCACTTAAAATTACAATATGCAAATGTCTGCATCCCACTTTACTATATTTGAATATTCCGCGGCGGGCGGGCGAAAAATGAAAATGAGAAAAAAACAGTGGCGAGAGAAAGAGGAATGTATAAGGGATGACACTGCATATTGTTAATTGATTTTATACATTATACATTTTAACATAAAGGGGGCCGTGGGAGTCTTTTGCGCTGTCACTTAACGAGATATTTAAATTTTAATGAGGCGTATAATAAGCACTTCGCAGTTTTTCCCTCGGCAAATTAATTTTATACATTTTCACTGACACTTTACACAAGTTAAAGTGTGTTTTGGGCACTTTGATCGCGGCGCCTGGAAGGAGGTGTCTCTAATTTTTTTTTTATTTACTTGGCC
This sequence comes from Ontholestes murinus, assembly GCA_963969525.1. Taxonomy (NCBI): domain Eukaryota; kingdom Metazoa; phylum Arthropoda; class Insecta; order Coleoptera; family Staphylinidae; genus Ontholestes; species Ontholestes murinus. Next base: position 17,879,227 of record OZ018393.1, read on the forward strand.
AAGTTTCAACTTAATCACTCCTGAGAAGATTTAGAAGGCGTGTACACATTTTTCATATGCTGAGAAAAATTTATTAATTCAGTCATGTTTAATTACTATAAATGTGTGAAAGAGCGACAATTATTACGTAATAGGTTGCTTCTTCATAAAGTAGAATAGTACAGGTTTGTTCAGGATCAATGGGTTTAATTTAAATTGTTTCCCTAGCGCAAAGTCAAAAAGGAAGGACTAGGTTTTAACTAAAATAATTTCCTTTAGAGATGTCTATTAATTTCAGTCCGACTAATTACGACATTTTTTAATACCTCAAAGGTTATTCATAATTTTCATTAAAAACTACAAGATGTAGCGTTTTCAAATATTGTTTAGAAGTATCGAAAAGAGTTTTTTGAAGGATTCAAGCCTTAATTGATTGTTTGTTTGTCAAGATGTAGCTTTTTCAAATATTGTTTAGATGTATCGAAAAGAGTTTTTGAAGGATTCAAGCCTTAATTGATTGTTTGTTTGTCAGGCCTTTAAGTTACTCATTTTTTTTTTGACAAGAATAAGAGAAATGAGTAACACATTGATCGAATACAGCTACAGCATCCTAATAAGACTGAAATACGATTTGAACTTAGGACCTTGTGTTAGTCTAGCGCTCTGCCAATGGGGCCATTTAAGGCACATGTGTGAGCGTCGAAGTTTTGGCCTCTTGCATGACGCTATTTAACAATTTTCTAAGCTTGTCAGAATTATCTTTATAATACAGTAAATGTTATTACGATTATAAGTCGGCTTTAATCTTCGAATTAACAAATTTTAATGTAACTTTCGAAAAGAACTATTAATAAAATATTTGAATTGTCGAGGCGGATACATAATGAAACTCCATAACAAATTGAAACACAGTTGGGAGGGTTTCACATTTATTTTTGAACACTGCAGCATGTTAAATAAATGTGAAACCCTCCCAACTGTGTTGTTTTATTTCAATAAAATATTTTATAGAAATATATTTCTCAAATTACGTGAAGATTAATATAGTAAATATTATTGAAAACACTAGCACTTTCTTCACAAATATATTTTTATTTACCATACAAATTTGTGAAGAAATTGTTAGTGTTTTCAAGACAATTTAAAATATTTCATAAAATTATATTATACATTTAACATTAAGTCATCTATTTTTTCTCTTATAGATTAGAATTAAATCATACTGTAAATAAAATTTCCAACATAAAATCCACACTGATTTTATATCGAAACAAGAAAAAAAAAATAATACAGATAAATTAATTTCAGGAAATCTTAAATTACACAAGCATTTCCTTCCTTTGTGCCAGCGCCACTAACTCAACAAGTAGATTATATTCTAGACAGGAACAGAATGGGGAAAAGGGGGGGAAAAAGGAAACGATGACAATTCCAACAATATATAAATATAACTGAATGAGGCTTATCTGAGCGGGCTTGTTGCTAACCTGTTTCATGCTGCAAGGATTTATCGCCCGGATTGGATGAATATACCGCAGAACTTGTTTCTGGTGTGTACTTTTATTCTGAAGCTTTTATAGAAAATAAAATAAAAAAACGCCTGCCCTGATTCATTTGCGGCCGTTTTAAATTAAACCACTCGACGTGAATTTGATGGAAATTTATGTTTCCTCCGAGGAGATGAATGAGGCGCGAATAATTGAAGGTACGCCACATATTGGTTTTTGATGATGAAGTATAAATTGCAATAATAGTAACTGATTTGAAGGATTAATAGCTTTTAAAAAGTTTTTATGCTATAATTTATTCCTTATGAGTATTCAGTATAATTAAATTCGATTTAAAAAAAAAGGTTAATCCTCAAGCTCAGAATTGAAATTCGATTTAAAAAAAGTTAATCCTCAAGCTCAGAATTGAGGATGAAAATGTATACGCTTAAGATAATCAATTTCCATTTACAACGACCGTGTACACACGATACGAATAATCACCGCCACCTATTATACCAACAACAACAACAAAAAAAGCGCACCTCCGCCATTATTTCTCCAAGCCATTACGGACCGAAAACACTGGGGGATTAGCTCGAAATCATCTGCAAGAACAATTGCCAGCCATTAAACTAATTTGTCCGCTTAATTGAGTGGAAGTGATAAGAGCTCGCGGGGGAAACTAATGCCAATAATGTTTCAATTTTTGTTATTTAAAAGGGAGGCACGTTCACCTCAAATCGGCCCCATCAATCGGGCTGATCTGTAAATAATCGAAATAGTACGTCTTGATACACCCAATTCCGGTCCCTTTGTTACGCGCGACATAAATACGTCATCAATTCGAGCTTAATTTCCTGCTTTGACGTGGAATCGATCTTTCGAGAGGCTCTGCCGGAATATATAAGGTGTTTGATTGTTTTAAATACGAGCCGTAACGAAAGCGAGGCGAGAGAAAATTACTTTGAATTTTAAATTACGTTCATTATCGATGGGATTACACTTTCAGGCTATTCTGAAGTTGTTTTATTTAAGGGATTATAATAATGGTTAAGGTTACCTTCTTAAATGTACTTTAAGAGTTTTATTCTTTTTATTATCTTAATTAAAAATTGCGATAGCTAATAATTATTTTCAGCAAAACAGAATGAGAGTTTAAAAATCGACGATAATCTTTACAATTACAATTGATGTATTAAAATAATACACCTAAAATAAAGTTTTACTTCTAACACTTCCAGAATTTTAGTCTAACGCTCAATTATATAGGCCATTCAGGAATAGATGTGAGAGCATCATAATTCTTGTATGTAGACTGATTCTTAGACATCTACAGCCACATGCAGAGCAATGAATAGACTTAAAATTTATTTATAAGTTGTTTTTAAACTTAATTTCTTCATAAAAATAACCGTAGCCAATAATGACAATAGTTGGTAGTAGTTTTAATTAAAATAATGAATCCCAAATCTAGTTTTAGGTCGCAGTTCAAGAGAGGCTAACACACCTCACTAGCAACCTATTTGAACCTATATTCAGATCGTTGAAATAATGCAAGTTTTAAAAAATGTTGCAAGAATGATGAAAAGGCAACCACTTTTTGAGATTTTGAAGTCAAATTCGCATAAATTTTAAGTCAAATAAAAGCTTTGTTTTTAAAATTACAATTATACCCCCTCCACCTATGAGAGAGAGCGATGGTATTTGATTTAGGCATAATTTGATATAACATATCAATTAATTCAATAACCTGGGTAGTACCACAAATCAAATACGTACCTCAAGTAAGTTTTTAATCTGCCCAGAGGTCGCTAGTAGATGAATAGCTAGTCTGTCTCTTCTCAAGAAATTTAGTATTTGATTTTGACATCATCCGATACAAAACGTCAATGTTAATTAAACTGATTTTAAATTTAAAAATACGAAAACATTTCGTGAATCTACAACAATGAGTCTTACTAAGTGACTATATTATGATAAATTTGGAACAAAAAATTAATTTAAGTTGATGTAATTAAAATATAATTATTTTAATTACAAAAAAATTAATTTAAGTTGATGTAATTAAAATATAATTATTTTAATTACATCAACTTAAATTAATTTTTTGTTCCAAATTTATCATAATATAGTCACTCACAAATTATTTAACGTACATTAAGTCATTTTTAGTTCATTTTACAGAAAGAAATACGTTCAAACTAGTGTTGCTTTGATAGTTGTACTATTTGTAACACGCAAATTAATTTGTATTATTCAATGTCTGTCGAAGTATTAGCTAGAGAAGTAGTTGTTTCAAATTAATTTGTTTTGTAGTCTTAGTAAGACTCATTGTTGTAGATTCACGAAATGTTTTCGTATTTTTAAATTTATTATTTAATTTTCTACAACGAACTAAAGGATTTTAATACATTTTATTAAACTGATTTTCATTTTGTTGTCAAATATCTAACTCCTACATTATGAATGAGTTATATCAAAGATCCAGAAACATACATCAAGTAGGATTTGAATCTGCGACCGCTGAATACCTAGTCTAACGCTACCAATCTGAAAATCCGTTTGAAATAATAATATTTAAATCTTAATTTCATGATTTTTAAAATATTTAAAATATATATTTACTAATAAATATTAATTATATTCTTGAGTTGAGTACTGAAAACTTCAAATCGAAAATACGAAATTTGTTGACTTTCGGAAAGAAGGTCAACTCTGAAAGTTTCAAATTTTATTTATAAAACCTTGCATTTAGATGTGAAATAGACTTTCAACAATTAACAGCCACTACTATAAAATTATATAAATTATGTATTTTGTTCATGTATGTCCATTGTTTCCATTTTCTTTCCTTTGTTGACCATCAAGACTACAAGTCTTTAAACCCAGAAGTCTTATGAAGATTTACTTTGTAGAATTATCTATGATGACAGATGAAGGAGAGAAGGTTAGAGTGGAAGTACATTTTTCAAATGTGAACTCCGTTTTTCAGCTTGCTGACGAAATTATTTGTATGGTTTTGTTTACTGTTTTATGGGTTTTGAATTTTATTTATAAATCAAATCTGATGAAGTTACAAAAAATAAATAAATAATTTATTTATTTTGCAAGGGAAGAAGATATAGTATTCAAAGATTGTTACAAAATTTAGCTTATGAAAGCACCGGATTAATAGTGAAATATAAAAATTTCCGGTTGATATTTATATTTTAAAATTGTTTTCTGGGTTATCTGAAATCTAAATCCAAAATTATAACAAAAGTAAACATAATGAGAGATCACGTGAGGTCACCAATATCTGTAATTGGACAAACTTAAATCTTTGCTTCTTTTGAAATCTAAAGGTTAAACTGTTGGTTTTAATTGTTTTGAAATACTTTTTTGGTTACTATTGTTTTGGACTAAAGTTCAATTATTAGACCACAAAGCTTCCTTAATTCCCAGAATGCATCATAGGATATTGCTGTAGTCTTAGGTTAAGTGAAGATTTAGATCATTAACGAAAACAGATATTTTCTTTTCTTCACAAGTTTATTTGTTAGCTAAATGTAAGCTATTGAAAATGTGTACTTAGTACTGAAAATGTACATTTAGTTAACAAGTAAACTTGTGATAAAAAGAATATTACGGTGTTCCATTAATAATCATAGAATAACATAATAAATCTAAAATTAATTTTTTCATTGTTTTTTTTTTATTACATACATTGAAATACACTAAATTAACACCCTTACTATATGTTTTTAAAGTTCAGTGTCTACCATGAATTGGCAACCATTCCTATGATTTATTATTTTGAATTATCGTTCCCAGCGCTCTAAAATTTCTGCTGCAAATTTTGACGTCTAAAATACTTTTGTACAGATCTTGTGAGAGTACTAAATTTCCACAATACCTGATTATTCTAAAATCTAAAGCTAATTTAATCATCGTTTTATGTAATGCCACATTTTGAAATCATCAATCTGGACCAATTAAAATGTTTTAATCAAATTTTGACAAAAGAAGCATTTCAGTAAAACTGTAAAAATCGTATTAGATCAAAATGCTTTCTCTATATCTGTAATATTTCAGGTATTAGTTCAAAAAAAGCGTACTTAATTATTTTGGAATTAAAAGACTATAATTTGTTGTCTATGTGTATTATCTCTTGTCTTATTTTACAGGCTATTTAAACATCTTCAAACAAATATTGATATAATAATAATAATAATAATCTAAGCGTTGCACTCGATTCCCTGTCTCCAACTGCTCTACGCTGATGAAATCTAAAATAGATCGAAACCGGTCCGTGGCTGTTGTTGGCAGGGAATAATAATTAATGTTTACAATACTTATTTTAGTTTATTTACTTTACAAGATCTATTAAAATACATAAAAACACTAAATCACTTTAAAATTTTTGTTCATGCCTTCTCGTGTTCATCTTCCACTCAACCCATTATACTTGGCTGCTGGTGAAAATGCTCATCAAGCGATCGATGGTGGCAACAAAGGCAATATTTTAGCCATTTCTGGTGTATTTAGGTCACATTTTTGAAGACCTTATTAAATATACTATGTCAATGTTTAACCGTAAATCATGATTGACTACAAAACTTATTTCTCCTTATTTCTCTTAATATATGAGGTATTTATATTTTCCTAGCGGAACAAACGTTGAATCTATTTATTAATCTGAATTCTGACGTTACTTTGTGATACATCTTGATTACGAAGTGTAAGTGGTAAAATTCGTGATACTAGCAAAGTGTTTTTATTTCGTAATCAACTTTGAAAACTGCTTATTGTAGAATACAAATTTGTAGTACTATCAGAAAATGGGTGACGTATGACAAATACAGGAGTAATAAACTACAGTTCTCTACAATAGTTATGTTTGTGTGTGTAGAAAATAAAATATAGACATCTACAAAGAAGGTAATTTTGGGGACTATTATATGTAAGAGTGTAATAAAAAACGGAGATCTTTTCCACTATGATTTTTTGAAATAAATACTTTTAACTAATATTGAAAGTATCGTTTTATAGAGGAGTGTAGTGAATTCTGCAATGGATTTTATTTTTGTTAGGAAAGGTTCGATAAGCTGATGAATTAGATAGTCCATTATATCGTTGTCACATAGAATTTAAAAGTTATTGATCTATACATTATGTAAAGAATTAAACAATCAGAGGTGCTAAACGCGTACTAATAGATGTTGGAGCAAGTAGAAAAACATTGGGTAAAATAAGTGGTCATCGTTTTTTTTTTTATCTTAGACGTTATTGCAAATTTCCTGTAAACATGCAAAAGTTAAAAAGCTATTTTTTGTATTAGTATTATACAGGGTGGGCAAAAAATACCTTTCCGATATAAAATTGTAATGATTTTTAAACGAAATGATAAAAAATAAGAAATTAAATTGCAAATAGAAGTTTAATTCATGCATTCTTGAATCCGTGGTTTGTTGATGTAGACATCATAGCACCATCTTCTTGAAACCATTTAGTGCCAATCTTGTTGTCGCTTGCAAGAGTGGTAAGAGGATGTCTTGCAACATTTTTAGGTAGCGATCTCCATTGATGTTAACATTTGCAGCTGCTAAATTTTCAAAAAAAATATGGTCTATAAATCCTACTTGAAGTTATGCCACACCAAACAGTCATACGAAGTGGGTGTAATGAACGTTGCTGAATGTTTTCGGGATTCTGTGAGGCCCAAAACTTACAGTTTTGCTTGTTAACAAAACTACTTAAATGAAAGTGCGCCTCGTAAGTTATCACTAAATTTTCCAAAAATTCTTGATCATTCTCAAAGAAATTAAGAACAGCTCTGCATTATTCCAAATGCAATGCCAGATCAATAGTCACCCTATTGATCTGGCATTGCGGTAAACCAATTTGGTAGGGGTGCAGATCTTTTTTTATAATTTAGTGAAGAGTGCCACGCGGTATAGACAACTGTGTTGAACGTCGTCGTGTTGATCTGCAACACTTTGTCTAACGAGGTCGATATTTTCGGCCGATCATCTAGATAGAGGTCTGCCAACATATCTCACATCTTCAACGTTTCCATATCGCCCCACGAATAGTGGAAACTGTTTGTGCAGAACTCCATAAAATTGCCGGTATGCACGTTGAGTCACTGGCCGTTTTCCAAAAATAATAAAAACTTTCAAAATCAAAATCAAATCATGTTTTTTTTGTTCGAGGTGTCAAAAAAAAATTACATACAAATTGAAATAGTGTTAGGTGTTCTATATCACAATCTCCCAAGTTTATTGACTACAACAAAACCTAAAACTGCCTAAAATATTCTCAAACAAAAGAGATATGATTTTTTTTTAATCAGAATGTTATTTATTGTATGATATTATTAATTTATTAATTTATAGTGTATTAATATTATATTAAGGATATTCATTTAAAAGTTATCAAGACAATAACAAATAAGTTCAGTCTTCGTTAATTTCATGTGGTATTTATGGGTTATGCATCTAATCTTCTATTTGATTTGCATAGGGATGAAGTGTGAAATTATTGGAATTAAACTTATGGTTATTGATTTAATACTATATTATCGGCTTAGCTCATATTTTTAAAAATTGTAGGTGGAATGAAAATGTTGCAGGGATGTTAGGTTACGGTTACTGCAGATGCGTTTTAGGTTTTGGATATTTGGTACCATACGTGATTAAACCTTTTCAAAAAATGTGTGTACCCATTATTTTAGAATTTTCATAAGAAAGTATTTTCTAAAATATAAAATTATTTTTACCAAATAAATAATAGAGTGTCTTCATTTAATTTTTATTAATAAATAATAATATTTTTTTGAATTACTTAATAGAATCAAAATTCAAAAGACTTAACTTTTAATTTCACTCTTATAACTCGCATATTTTCGTCTTCTGCTTCAATTCTAAATCGCCAAACTAGAAAGTAACGAAAGGAATTGTTTTGCTCAGTTCTTGGTACTGACTTATATAGAAGTATTTATTTTTGTATGATTATTTTCTTGTTAACTATTAATTTGCAATTCTCTTTTACAACCATTCAGATAAGACATATATAGTCTGAACGTTGCACATTAAATTTCATTCTATATTTTTATCTTCTGATACTTTTCAAAATCGTGTTTTTTGTAATGTAAATAACAAAGAATGAATAGATTTAGATCATTAATATACTTTCACTTGAGTGTCATGTTTTATATTTAAATCTTCAAAATTCTAAAGATCTTGCCCGTAGACAACTAATTTTGTTATTATTTGTTAGAATTATTTTTTTTAACGTTGTTCAATTAAATCATGTTAAAGTTACTAGTTTTTGGTTTTCATTTCTACCACTTTATTCTACAAAGTCGATTTGGTTGGTTAAAAATTTCGTTTTGAATTTTAAACACATTGATTTAATTATTTGGCACATTTTTACATTAAATTGATACATTTTTAGTATTATGATATTATTTTAATTAAAAACCAATTCGGCTAGAATCTTGAGTTTTTCAGTCTTAGCTTCACAAAATCAAATGAATTCAAAAAATATAATTTCTCTCTCTTGGCATATTAGGTATTTTATCCAACATGTTAAAAAAAGATTCTTACATAATAATTTTTCACAGAAATTTTGATCGCCTTTGGAAAGGCTTGAATTCACAAAATATGTGTTCTTCCATTTAAAATGTTGAAAGTGTTGGTTAATTAGTTCGTTTATTGATTCTTATGGTTCAATTAATAAGAAAGGAACAGTAATAGAGATTTGATGGGTTTGTACATCATGTTTGAAGTGTAAGTTAACAGTCGATTGACCAAGTATTTGGGCAAATAAGTCTAAAGTAAGTCTCTTCGCCACACATGGTTTATCTCTTTCAGAATATCTAAGAATATAATTTTTTTTAAATAATTTATTTTGATATGAGGTTCTATGTGTTTGGCCCGAATCTAAATTCGTAGTTAGAAACAAATTTAACAGAAAGATGAATTAATTTGTCTTTTAAAATCGAGTTTCCAAATATCACTGATGCTCTCAAATAACGAAAGGAATTTGGTAATATTATTTATTTTATGCCGGCCCCGTTGGTACAGTGGTTAGCGCGCCGACTGTAGTCGGAGGGGCCCTCGGTTCGAATCCGAGCGCGGGCATGGATGTTGTGAGCGTTGATACATTTCAAATTTAATTTGAATAATACAAATAATCGGTCGTGGCTGAATAGCCTAGTAGCTTAAGCCAATTTCCCTATATCATTCATCACCCCAACCCGCAATTCCATCCAACATCCTTCCTTTAAAAAAAAAAAAAAAAAAAAAAAATTTATTTTATCCAGAAGGCTAACAAAAGTATTCTAATATTATACATAATAACTCTTTACAAAGATTTCGATCGCCCTTGGAAAGACTTGAATTAATAAAAAATCTGTCCTTCCATTTTCACACCCTCTATTCTTCTGGCAAAAGTTCTGTTCCACGAAGATTTTCTTGTTTTGCAGCGTTTTTGTTACTATCTTAAATAGAAGTATTCAGTTTTATAAGATTATTTCTTGTAGATATTAATGGGAAATATTTCTACAAACTTTTCTTTTGCTATTATATTTTATTTAAAAAAAATTAAAGAGTGAGAAATATTTTCTCTTAAATCCACTGTATATTACATCTGGAACTTCTATGCCTCTTCGCTTATTTATTGTTTGTATTTAAATACGATTTAAAAAATAAAAAATAATATTTCTGGTGATATGATAATATAATTATAATTTCATTCATATATTAATCTCTGCACGAAAAATTTATTTAAAAAGCAGTTTAGCCACTAAAAGATTTTAAATAATAATCCGTATCAATAGAAAAAAACTAATGGAAAAGTCATTTACATTTCTTCTATAAATATTCATGGTTGTCGGTTGTAAATACCAATCGTATATCGCTACATGTGCACAATTTTTTTTTTCAATCTATTTTTCATTAAGAAATTCCGCCTTCTTTTCGCCGGGGAAACTGCCAGGGAAATTTCAGGAATGTTTTAATGAGTACAAATATTTTCAAAGTCCGACGGTCCCTTTCTAAAAAGTTTCGGCTTCAAATCGGCGGTGTTCAACAACTCATCGAAATCGGGTTTTGCATTTATTTACACAACAACCTTATGATCTTTTTTTTTTCATATAACGTTTCCGAGGAAACTTTTACGGCGCAATATTAATGCCGCTATGGGCTTTTTTTATGACTGTGTTTTAAATGATTTAAATAATTACTGGCATTGCAATAAGCGAATTTATTTAATAATGAAGACTGAATAAATTTTATACGATGTGTATTATATGGTTAGGGTTGGGGTTATTGAACGTCTGCGTCATATTAGACTCGAATATTTATGGTGTGCAATGTATTCATTTTTATGCGTACAAGACCGAATTGAAAAATTCTAAGATAGATCTTATTTGTAGTTAAAACATAGTGTTTCTTTTTTAATTGAAGTATGGATTGCTATGTAGTAACGGTCGCAACTATTGTCTTTGGCGACTCCACCATTTTGCAACATGTGTTTTACATTAATTTTTATGAAAGTGTAGAAAGCTAACTAGAAAATTAAGAAGCATAAATCGTAATTGAGAGTTGCTAAAGATAAAATAAAATATTCAGTTAATTGTGTTTCTATTTTTTGTAATTAAGAATCCATGCTTTTTATTTTTTTAAATTTTTTCTCTAATAATTAAAAATATAAAACCCAAAAGTCATAAGAATGGTCTCTTTTGAGAGTAGCAAAATGTTTGTGACGTTAATGAAGAAATTACAAAATTGAAAATATGAAATACATTTTCAAATTTTTTTAAACTTAACTAACTCACATTTAAGTATGATCGATAGATAGTATTTATTTATCCAATGTACTTACAAAATAATGAAGGCTCTAATATTTTTTATTCTTTTGTTTTAGGTAAGCACCAGAAACTAGGTTTCGGACAATTTTATAAACCGTAAGTTGCACAGAACGTATAGAACATAGAGTTCTAAATAAATGTTTTTTTAAAAATCCACAATGTAGCGCTATTATAATATTAAACGAGTATTATATTATATCCTTACCTTCACTAGTTTCGTGTTTATAGATGTATAAATGATTCTTTAAATTTTAATTTTGTAAATGACACAATCATTATATTAATGAAAATTAGATTCAATACAGTACTCAAGATTAAAAAAAGAAACATTTTTGCATCAGTAATTTTAGAATCTATGTTTTACTGATTGGAGGGTGGGATAGATGCTACCCACTTATTGTGCTAATCTGGCGCTCTATCAACTAGGCTATAAGGAGACAATAGTGGGCATTGTCTTACTTTAAGTATATTTATTAATTTACACCTAATTTGTCCAAATGCATTGATTTGTATCTGTGTTTGTGTGTGCCACCCATCTATTCTATAGCTCTATGAACTAGGCGATATAGGCACTTAATATAATAATAATGAGTAAACTATTGATGATTTTCAACTTTTTATTTTACTCACTACAATTGTTTTCGCTATGTATTATAATAATAATATGAGTAAAATAAAAAGTTGAAAATCATCAATAGTTTACTATTATTATTATATTAAGTGATAATGGATTTTCAAAATATAAGTGCCTCAACAATCAACGAGATATAGGCACAATAGTAAGCGTTGTCTTGCCTCAGATATTTTTATTAATTTACACCTAATTTGTTAAGATGGCAAAACCATTGATTTAAATCTGTGTAGAAATATATTTCTCGAGTTATGTGAAGATAATTATAGTAAATATTATTGGAAACACTAACAGTTTTTTCACAAATTTATTTTTATTCGCTATATGCATATTTCGAACATAAAATGAAGAAAGTCTTAGTCGTTTCAATACAATTTATTAAATCTGTGTGTTACTGCTTGGGGGTGGGTTAGAGGCTACATATTTACTTCATTAGTCTAGCACTCTATTAACTAGGCTATAAAGGCACAATAGTAAGCGTTGCCTTGCTTGAGCTATATTTAATACAGTAAATACTTTGCTCACTGCACTCTTGATGAAACGAAAATAGAATATTATCTGATTTTGAAATAAGACACTTAACTTTGTAATTCCTTTGAGAATGGTCTTCATTGACCGAAACACGTGTCAGGAAACTGAATATACCAATATGAAACCAAACAAGTGTCTTATTTCAAAACCATATAATAATATATTTATTATTCAAATTTATTAACATTCCAAATGCATTTATTTCAATTTGTGTTTTACTTATTATAGGATGGGTTTGGTACCTACTTTGCTAGTCTAATACTAATGCCAATGCCCTATCAACTAGGCTCTATAGACACAATAGTGAGCGTCCTGCTTCAGATATATTTGCTCATTTTCACCGAATTTGTTAGGATTACAAATGTTTTTGTAATTTCACAAAATTGGAATTTAACTTATTGTAGGGTGGGTTAGGGGCCATCCATCTACTTTTCTGGTCTAACCCTCTATCAATTAGGCTATACAGGCACAATAGTTAGCAATGCCCTCCTTCAGGTATATTTATTAATTTACACCTATTTTCTAAATATTCCAAATGCATTTGAATCTGTTTTTTTTGTACTGATTAGAGGGTGGGTTAGAGGTCAACCATTTACTTTGCAAGCCTGGCGTTTTATCAACTAGGCTATATAGGCACAATAGTGAGCATTGTTCTGCTTAAGTTATATTTATTCATGTACAGCTAATTTGTTACAATTCCAATTGAATGCGTTTAATTTAATAGTAGTATAATAATTCACTGAATCACAGAGTTTAACCAATAAAAACATTGAAGATTAAGGTCACGCAAATCAACTGTCGTTTCGCTATATATGACTGAGGAGACGTGCAAATCGAATTTGCTAATCACACAATAATCCAGAACCACGATGTTGACCATTATGCCCAAATGGCCCTGTTGATAGAGCGCAGGAGTAGCAATCTGGGTATTTAAATGCTCCAGGAATAATTAAGTAAATAGTTCATGATGCAAAAGCATTAAAACCAGTTTACCTTTCGTAGTTTCGGAAATTACTTAATAATTATTTTAAGAAAGTTCAAAACAAAAACAAAAAATGGTGATGTGGCCATCATACTTTACTCGAAAACTATGAGGTTTACGCAAAAAGGTTATTCTTAATAATTTGTTCACTTTTGAATTCTCTACAATTATTTATTATATAAGTTTCACGTAACTTACTAATAAACTATCGTTTATTAGTAATTGGCTAAAAGTGTCAAAATTTTAGTTAAGAACTTTATGAAAAATATATTTTAATCAAACTTGTTCAGTTTCTCATTCCCTTTAACTTTTGTTTGAAAAGTTATGTAATATTTTTCAAATTTTATATAAGGGAAGTAAAAAGTTGTAAAATCCATCAACAATTAGTAATTAAAGTTATCATGTATGTGTAGGGTGGCTGGGTGTCCTGTAATCCACCCTCCAATCATTTTAATTAAAACTTGTAAAACCTAAATAAACATTATTGCAATTTTTAATAGATTTATTCAAATAAATTGTTCAAATAATTTTTGATGGATGTTTTACTGATTGGAGGACACCCACCCACCCTCTTTATACATATAATATTTAATTCCTTATCGTCTGGTGGTTTCCATTAAAATTAATTATAAAAGTTTATTAAAAAGTTAAAATTTTTGAATGAGTAAATTACTAAAAGTTTGATACATAATGGGTGGGCAGACTTTAAATCTAAATTAGATAAGATTAGCTGTAGAATGTCATTTATATTTAAAATTAAATTTTGATTTTGGTTTATTTTTATTACATAAAGAGTTTTATTGTTTTTAGAAGCCAAGTCATCAACGATTACCAATTAAAGTTATCATGTATATGTAGGGTGGGTGGGTGGCCTCTATCTACCTTCGAATCAGTAAAACATAACCGAGAGTTTTAGTTAAAATTTGTAAAATGTAAACAAACACAAAATAATTGCATTTTTTTAATTTATGTATTCATACAAATATTTCAAATAATTTTTGATGTTTTACTGACTGGAGGGTGGGATAGAGGCCACCCACCCACCCTACATATACAAAAAAATTTTTGAGTGTGTAAATTAGTAAAAATTATATACATAATAAGTGGAAAGGCTTTATTAAATCAAGCATAGATAAGATTAGCTATATGAGGTCATTTATATTTAAACTTAAATTTGAGTTATACTTTATTTTTTATTACATAGAAGGTTTTATTGTTTTTTAAGCAACAAAATCATCAACGATCAGTATATAAAGTTATCATGTATATGTAGGGTGGGTGGGTGCCCTCTATCTACCGTACAATCAGTAAAACATAAGCGAGGGTTTTAATTAAAAGTTGTAAAATGTAAAGAAACATAAAAATGGTGATGTAATTTCCTTACAGTTTTCTCGAAAACTATGAGGCTTGTGCAAAAAGATTATTCTTAATAATATGTTCACTTTTGAATTCTCGATAATTATTTCTTATATAAATTTCATGTAACTTCGATAGTTTATTAGCAATTGGCAAAAAATATCAAAATTTTAGTTAATAATTTTATGAAAAATATGTTTTAATAAAACTTGTCCAGTTTCTCATTCCCTTTAACTTTTGTTTGAAAAGTTGTGTAATGTTTTTCATTTTTTTTTTAAATATCGGAAAAGACAAAAGACGGCCTCGAGTAAACATTCACTTCTGGTTTCTTAATGTTTACCAAAAGCTTTTCAGCTCCAGTTTTTAATGATGAAATCTTAAGTTTAAAGTTTCATCTCAAAATGATCATTCGTTTTTGAGATACAGCGCCCACAGTTATTTTCATGCACGAAGACAAAACTTTCCCTATATATTCCTAGGGGAAAGTATTTAGTCTGTTCAATTATTCGCGGGGTATTTTATAATTCGATGTGGAGAAAGATTTAATGAATCATCTAAAAAATATTCTAGTACATCAACTAAATCATTTCCTTTTTAAATTGATTTCCAGTTGAATTAGGTTCTTCATCCAAAATTCTACCTACTTAGTTTGTTCAATATTCTGTCAGCATGTAAACCAGTTTATTTATTTTAAGTTGCAAAAGCAAATATTGCTTATAGTTGCTTAATCAGGAGATTTTGTTACTTAACTGATAGTTTAACTTTTAGGCTAGAGAAAATGGTCTTAAATCATTAATTATATTAACTCAAACATACTAAGACATAAGATTATTATATTCAACCTGTTTTTTAACTTTATATTACTTTAAATACTATAACTCTTATGTTATAAAATTAATATACAAAGTATTCAAAGGAAATCGAAATGTTGGTATTTTAAAATCAATTATAGTACGAAACAAAGAAGATGCATCGACTATTTGAGCTACAAAATCTTTTCTTGCGACAAAGTAGCCATATTTAACTAATTATTCTAAAGTTGCTGATCAAGATAAATACTATGAAGCAGTGCATTTATCAACAAAAAAATAGTGGGCACGAGCAGAAGATGGGGATTAATAATAATCAAATAGCTTTGATAGCAAAAGTTAACATTAACCTTGTTATTGGCGTTGAATAGCCATCAAAATTGTATGAATTAAATAAAGTTAACCGTTACTACGTGGTAAAAGTATCAATCATATAAAAAAACTACTCATTATACAGGGTGACTGACGAAAAACCTTTGGTGCTGTATCTCACTTATTTTTTATCCGATTTTAATAAATAAAACATTAAATTAAACCATTTTTAAAAGACTTTAATAGGATCTGAACTGTTATTTTTTCTCGCACCCAGTTTTTGACAAAATACGATCAACATTTTTTTTAAATTGCACTCTATATATATTTTTATTGATTCGCAAGGAGATTTTTTTTCTGAATATAAAATTGTAGACAAATTTATCCATACATCAAACTTAAGTCGAGAAATTGAGGATTAAAAAAATAAATAAAAAGTCAAGTATCCATTGTAAACAATATACAGACCCTATTTTAAATGTCAAAAGTGACAGTGACACAATACTGCAACGATTTTTAATTATTTCATAATTAAAATGTTGCAATATTTCCAACACTGTACTAGAATTTTGTGCTTCTACAGAAATCGTTATTCAGTTTTTGAAATCTTGCAACATTTTTATTATAAAATTATTAAAAATCATTGCAGTATTGTACCAATGACTGACACTGTCACTTTTGACATTTGGAATAGGCTCTATATATTGTTTAGTATGGGTATTTGGTTTTTAATTTTTTTTTAATCCTCAATTTCTCGACTTTGGTTTGATGAATGGATAAAATCGTTTACAAATTTAGATTCAGAAAAAAAATCTCCTTGCGGATCAGTACAAAATATATATACAGTGCAATTTGAAAAAAAAAAGTTGATCGTCTTTTGTCAAAAACTGGATGCAAGAAAAATATCAGTACAGTTCATATTAAAGTCTTTTAAAAATCATTTAATTTGATGTTTTATTTATTCAAATCGGATCAAAAATAAGCGAGATACAGCACCAAAGGTTTTTCGTGAGTCACCCTATATTAAAATCTACTTTTTTGGAATATTTATATTATTATGAAAATAATGGAATCTTTTCAAAATTTACACAGTTTCTAAAATAACCATGAGAATACCTAGCATGCAAAAAATAGTTTGGTGTGTGTAGCCCTGTAAGTTGCCAGAAGTAGTAGTATCCGAAATTTTGATTGTAGTTAATCATGCTGACAAACCTCTCCTCCAGTGTGCGTTCCTCAAGAGAAGTATTTTTTCCTTGATAAAAAAAAGCCATGTGCCTTTAATTCGCAGCTCTGTCATAGTTTTATCCCCCTTTTTATAGGTTTTGTTGGAAGATTCTGTTGCGTGGGGGTCGTCGCGACTTGGAGCTCGGGGACAAAAGGTAATTCAAGATGTACACCAATCGCCTCGATATAAATCAAGATTTACCTATTGTTCTTAATCAGGCGCATCGTGCGACGAAGAAATTAAGCGTTCATTAAAAGATTTAATTGTGTAAAGGTATTAAAATAAATCAGAGCTTTCTTACTAACTTGAGACAATAAGCTACTAGACTAAATGTATAGAAATAAGATGATTATTCAGTTGATTTGGGCAAAGACATTATTTGTTGAAAAAAATATTCGTATAACAAGATTCTAGTCAGTTTTTTAGTATTAGTACTATAGTTTTCATAGCTCAATCTTCTCATCATGGGTCACTGTAGTTCCTTCAAATAGATAACTAATTATGGAGACTTTTATTTTGTAATCAATTTTGACAATTCTAATTAACTTTGGTATTACATTTGTTTATAGAGAATACGTGATATCCACTTTTCCATTTAATTTAAATTAATTTTTTTTCCTTTAATACAGCTTGTTATAGTGACATATGATAAATAAGAGGATGTGTGCCAACAATATACTTCCATCATTTCCATCATTTAGATGTTCTTAAAGTTTTATGCGTTGATAAATTCACAAAAAATATTGATGACAATACACCTGATACCAAACATGCCGAATCTGTAAATTAATAGGATTCAAAATATCTTGAGTAATACTCAAGAAATACCAACCCTAAAACAAGCAAAGTGTTTTAGATTTAAGTGATCTAAAGAATTGTAGTTTGAAACATTATTTAGACTTGTAAAGTTTCTGAAAAAAAGATTTACTTCAGGTAAATTCATCTTTGGGCCTCGAAGCTATATGATTTTGTCAGAAAATGATTATAACTACATTAAACTACAATTTTAAAACCTTTTTTTTTATTTTGAAGATAGATTAGAAAAACCTCAGCAGATTTATATGGACTTTGATTTTAGAGCTGTTTGAGAAAGATAAAAGTAAGCAATCTTACAATTCAGAAATATGGAATATAATAACAACAAATTTCTTATTTGGATCTCCAAATGGTAGTTTGCTAAGTGGCAGCTATTTAGAACATTAGATTTTGAAATTCTTTCGAATAAAATACTTTTAAAATGTGCAACATGCTCTTCTTGAAAATAAAAATCATTTTGTGTACAAAATCCAATAATCAAATTGTAAAGCCTACAATATACTTTTGATCCGAATTGTATCTACAGGTATTTGTAACACCACCACAGTTATTTCTCTTTTCAAAAGTATCGCACTTCTGAATCTGGTTCTGGATTTATTCGAGGAAAGGGCAGAGAGTTCCACTGCACGTAGGCCTCAGTGGGCCCTTCATGCGTTCTCCCATCTGGGTCCTAATTCCTTGCTACGGTTAAGCCAATTCAAGGCATTGGCAAACGCCAGGACTGCAGCAAGAGGGATGTTAGGATGTCTGATGACTTTAGACATCCCCCTCCCATTGTGGATTAACGCAGTTTGGATAACACCGGGAAGTCTAGAAGTACATGCTCAGCGATTTCCTCTTCCTCTTCGTGCCCTCTGCAGATGGAACTATATTGTAGTCCCAGTCTGTTCAGGTGAGATCTTAGATTGCAGTATCCTGTTAGGAGCCCTACAACCTTCCGTAGGTTTTCTCTGGATAGTTGCATATAGTATCTGGCCGTTCTGGTGATGAAAATTTTTTGAGAACCTAACGACAGCAAAATTCATCTTTAGGCCTCGAAACTATATGATTTTGTCAGAAAATAATTACAGCTACATCATTTTTAAAACCTTTTTGTTATATTCACGATAATTTAGAAAAACTTCAAGAGATTTCTATGGATGTTGATTTTAAAGCTGTTCGAGAAAGAAAAAAGTAATTCAGAAATCAGTCAAATATAGTCCATATAACAACAAATTTCTTATTTGGATCTCCAAATGGTAGTTTGATAAGGATATGAAACAGTGGCAGAAAAAAGGTTATTTAGAACATTTGATTTTGAAATTCTTTCGAATAAAATACTTTTAAAATATACAACATGCTGTTCTTCCTAATAAAAACCATTTTGAAAGCTGGGATGTAGTTTTGAATTTTAATTATCTGATATTTCAAAGAATGATTTAAACTCTTCATTTTTTAATTCTTTTGAATAAATTGATTAATAGTTGAGGCGTTAACTTCGTGATACATCTTGGAAAATTAAACAAAAACGTTTGTTTACACTTTATAAGTGTGATATCAACAAAGTAAACGTTTTTGTTTAATCTTTTGAATAAGGTAAATTCTGAAATCTAAATATTTTATGGATTTAAAATGACTGAATTTTTAGAATATCTTGATAAAAGTTTAAAAAAATGTTAACAATAAGGTGTTGTGGTCATATTCTTGCTAGTAATCTTGTTTGGACGTTGGAATATTATTCGAAATTATAACCTTATTGAACAAAAAACAAATTTGTATATTTAAATGTGAAATTAAAGGTTAATGGATTTAGAAATACTTACCTTAGAAGCCAATTTCACCTTTGTGCCTTCATGTGGTAGTTCAATTCTTATAATTTTTTGGAAATAAAAAAGATTGTAGTGGCAAAAACACTTTTAATTTATGAATTCTTCTTTATGATTCTAAAAATTATGACAATTATTATCAGTATATCTAATTTATAAATATTGTTTAGACATCGAAACGATAAAACCATAAAGGCGCCATCTATTGGTTAACAATTTAAGTTAAATAATTTAAAGTGAATCTCGATTGCCTGACTACAACTGCGCTACGCTGATGAGATCCAAAAAGATCGAAACCGGTCCGTGGTTGTTGTTGACGTGGAACAATATTGTTTAGACTTTGAAATCTCATTTAGACACTTTTATTTTGGTCCTATTATTCATTATCGTAATAAACCTAAAGGTGAAAAAAATTAGGTATTGTAATACATAATTCCCATACTAATAATACAGTACTGAGTTGCTCATACATTTTATTTTAAATAATCATACTCGAAAAAATTTATTAAATTATCAATTATACAATAATTTGATATCATTATTTTTGCAAACAAATAAGCACAATCGACATCTCCGGTTGCGAAAAGATAATAACGCTCGGCCATTCTCCCTCCCCGTCTCTCTCTTCTTATCAATTTCTAAACAGTGGTCTCCCATCCCCAACGATACCGCTTTATATAGAAATTCAGAGGGAAAACGGTTGGCACTCGTGTCGTTTTAAGTGTTTTCTATTGATTTTGCTACGTGAACCGAAAGAAAATCGCATCACAGCCACGGCTGCGGTTAGACATTGATGTATTCTTTCAACGTAGGTTCTTTGTTTTCATTATCTAATTAGAGTGGAAATTTATGGGAACCACATGATCCCGTTCGCAATCGAAGATAGTAAGAAAAAAATGTGGAAGGGGGGCATGGAATCTTTCACACGTATTATTCGGTGATTTAAATTGCATTCCTTTAGTCGTCGATTGAGTTATGGCCAAGATTTAATGTCGTCAGAATTAAATTATTATATGTACTGACAAACCAGAATATATTCTGGTAAAAAAAAATATTGTCTTGAACATGTTTTAGCATGGGAATTAGTTGTTTTAATAAGGATTAACTGGTGTACATTACATATATTCAAGTCATCTGACCTACTCCACTCTACCAGTTGTTAATGTAGAGTTATCCTATAATAGACTTTTGGTTTGATTTTGTTTATATATGTTGAGTGAGCTAACGTTTTCAATTCTATCAGATGTTAGCAAAGTTTATGCATATAGAGAGTAAGCAAATCATTAGGCCATTTATCTGATTTGGGTAACATTCATAGTTTTGGTAACAGAATTTTCTTTAGTTTTAGTCTCTATTTCTTTGATAATTACATTCAGCCCGTTAAGAGTCGTATTTTATTTCACAATCTTTTATTAATTAAAGAGTAAATGTTAAATGCACGTAGTCGCTGTCTTCTATCTATAAAAATTAATTAACCTTATAATTAGCATTACTTGGAATGTCTAAGCGTATGAATGCAATATTGATTGACATACTCGTGTATTGTTAAATTAATTACCCACTTTATTTATGAGATCAGACGCGCTAATTAATTGAAAGTATCTATAATGAAACACTTTCCACGAACATCGAAAATCGACCATCGCACAGTCTGCCCACTTCACGGTCTATTCACAGAGTCTCGGTGGCAGGAACACTGACCGCCGGTAACTGTTGAGGGGTCAATTAGTGCTAATTAACGTTCCTGTGGATGCTAGATGTCTGGCGAAAAACTGGAGCAGCTTTAATTACGTGGGATATGTGCCATTTCGCCTTAATAATTTAATAACAGATGCAAAGTTGCTCGACGGTGAATAGAAATTAATTTTTACTTACAGCATTGATAAAGTCAGTGATGCTTAATTAGTAATGCAGTAGAATTATCTGTACGAACAACTAACTACGAATTTGTACATTTCATAATAACTCTAAGAGTCATCAGTAAAGCTGTGTGAATGCAAATCCAAATGGTTAACCTTTTATCCAACTTTACGATTAGATTTGGCTAGATTGTACATTACATATATTAAAATCATCTGACCTACTCAACTCTACTAGTTGTTAATAACGTTTATTCGTGTAGAGTTATCCTATAATAGACTTTTAGTTTGATTTTGTTTATGTATGTTGAGTCAGCTGACGTTCTCAATTCTATAGGATGTTGGCAAAGATTATGCATATATTTTATATATCTGTCACAATTGTTTCGCCAAACAGGGAAACAATTGTCGCAGTGCATCGACATTAAATTGTGTAAATCCTCCAAATCCAACTGTTTTATTTATCACCTATAATGGAATTTCACCAAGTAAAAGCCCCATCAATCCAATATGTCATACTTACATTAACTGCCAGAATTTTCCTCCAAAATATTGCATAAATTAACCAATATAAGCAAATTATAATTGTCTCCGGATGTAGAAGATGATGCCACCTTCTTACATGACGGCACAAGAAGAGTTTGTGTGGAAGAACGTATTTTAATCTTTTAATTTTAACTCCGCCCGTGCTTCTTTCGTTCAAAATTGTATGTATGTTTTTTGTAATTTATTTGTTTGAAATGGATTTTTTAAGAAAAATGTATAAAGAATAAATAAACATATAGAGAGTAAGCAAATCAATAGACTATTTATCTAATTTGGCTTACGTGTAAAAAATCCATTGACCAAATTGTAAAGCCTATAATATAATTTGATCCGAATTGTACTGCCAATACTGTACGTATAGTATAGTCATCCAGTTTACTTGAATGTGTGTAGCGATCTTATACCTCATTCTATTTGGCAACTTTTATTAATGAATAAGCAGCATCCTTATACTGCCAACAAACTTTTCACCTGATTTGCTTTCAAACGTTTTCAAAAGCAAAAATTCTCCAATGGAATTTTAGTAGTGAAAATCTCTTTTAAAAGGTTTATCCAAAAGTTTCTATTACTAATTGATAATAAATAGTCTCAACGTCCCCTCTTGGAAGTATAGAAACTGCCTGGTAAATTTATTGATGGAATTACATCAAACAGAACTTTTCAGTATCAATGAAGCTAAATTGGGCAAGACTGGGAGATCATCTAAGTGTGAACTCACGCTTTTCTATGGGCGTTCAAAATTCTTGTGAATATTTATTGAATTCTGTTTTACTTAGGAAGAATTATGTAAACACATTGTATAAAAAAATACTGCTACTATTAATGTTTTGACGTTTTAGATAAGAAGTATTGGGTTGTTGTTTTTTTAGAAACAATCAAGTAGGCAAAATCTCTGAGTCTTTATTATTAATAATTATTGTAAGGACTAGATTTACTACTGTTATTTCCTAAAACGTTTTTTTATATATAAGCCAACAAAGATATATGATTCATATAGACGTCTTCTAGCAACTAGAAAATAATTTTAGTAAGTTAATACATTTTGGGCAAGGCGGGAAGAAGAGAGGTGTTCAACTATTCTCATAGAAAAACGAATTAACAGAAATCTGTAGAACTTTCAAAGGCAAAAATCTCTCGACAAACATGACGAGAAAATTTTATTCATTTTTGCTTTACCAAATCCTGTTAAAATAAGTTGAACAAAATTAAGATACATTCATAAAAGTTACAAAAATTCAGGTCACAAGACTTGCGGACGGAGTTCACCACGTGTTCTTCCACTCAATACCCTTCTGATTAAATGATTCATTCTCAGCAACATATTTTTTACCATTTAGGTAATATATTGGCCATTACTTTCTTTACATTGAATTGTATTCAGCTACAATATGCGCATTATATTAATAAAACTGCCCATGTAATTTTAAAACATAAATATATAAATAAATATATCCTTCGAAGATGGAAAGCATTATTCATTATATTTTTTCAGTGCTGATGATACCAAAATAATGTCAGTAAAAGTTACTAAATTAGAAGATTCCGTTAAGAATCGTGGATGTATCTTCTAGCAACTAATAGATATATATTAGGGAAAGCTTATTGACAAGATATATTTTGATGACGACTTCTGTTAAATTAAACTTGCAAGAAATGTAATTTACAAAAATACCGAACGACTTCAAAATCAAAAATTTTTTATATTGGTAACCTTATTCTGATGAATGAACCAAATTTTTAATTGTAGAAAGCATTTATTTATACTCATAAAAATCTGGTAATAATCTACAGCTTTGAGTGAATATTTGATTATCTAACACTGATTTTAGTGAAACCTATTATATTTGTAACAACACCGAAGTTATTTCTCTTTTCAAAAGTATCACACTTCTGGATCTGGATCCAATTTTTTTTTTCGATGGGAGGGCAGAGAGATTAGCTGCATCCTCCCATCTGAGTCCTCATTCCTTGCTATGGTCAAACCAACCCAAGGCATTGGCAAACGCCAGGACTGCAGCAAGAAGGACTATTAGGATGTCTGATGACTTTAGACATCCACTCCCATTGTGGATTCACGCAGGTTGAATAATACCGGGAAGTCCAGAAGTACATGCTCAGTGGTTTTCTCTTCCTCTTCACACCCTCTGCAGATAGAACTAGATTGTAGTCCCTGTCTGTTTAGGTGAAATCTTAGATTGCAGTGTTTTGTTAGGAGCCCTACAACCTTCCGTAGGTTTTCTGTGGATAGTTGCATACCGTATCTGGCCATTTTGGTGTTCATTGCGATAAAGTTTTTTGAGACTCTACAGCCAGGTGTGTTGTCACATTGCTCCTTGTGGCTTCTGAGTGATTCAATTTTCAGTAGTGTAATCAGGTCTAGCAGTGAGGGCGGCATACCTCTCGCTCACCTAACCATGTGCTATTCTATTACCTCTGCTGTTGTTGTGTCCTTTTAATCAGCATAGGGCCACCTTGTCGTCACGAGCTACTTCTTCCAAAGCTTCGCAACATTCCAGTGTTAATGCTAAGGTAATTTTGCACCTGGCAGTGTGATACAATTGTGTATCACACTTATGATTTTAATGAAATTTATAGGTATATGAACATCATCTTAGTTTCTGCAGATGGAACTAGATTGTAGTCCCAGACTGTTCAGGTGAGATCTTGGATTGGAGTGTCCTATTAGAAGCCCTACAACCTTCTTCTGGATAGTTGCATACAGTATCTAGCCGATTTGGTGTTTATTGCGAAGAAGTTTTTTGACACCCCACAGCCAGGTGTATTGTCCCATCGTTCCTTGTGGCATCTGATTGATCCAATTTTCAGTAGGGTAATCAGGTTTAGCAGTGAGGGGTTCGGTCCGCATACCGTTCGTCCGGATGCCTTCCTCCAAACCATCTGCTATTATGTTATCTCTGCTGTTGTTGTGGTGTCCTTTTACCCAACATATGGTTGCCTTGTTGTCATGAGCCACTTCTTCCAAGGCTTCGCAACATTCCAGCGTTAATGCTGAGGTATTTTGTATAAGACAATACACAATTGTATCATACTTATAATTTTAACGAAATTTATAGGCATATGAACATCATCTTAGTTGTTACACCTTTCAAAAATACGGATATCAAACAATGAAGACATTTAAATTATTTTTAGGCTTTCAGTACATGATGAATCTTGGGTACGAAAAGCTATCGAAAATTTTAGATATTAAGTAGTCCTTATTTAAAATATCTACAACATGGTCTCAGTGGTCCAATTTTTTTTTATAATTGATTTTCTTTTAAAATTATTCTAGCCAAATACAAAGTCAGATGAAAAGAAAACTTTAAATTATTTAATTCTGAAGACTAATTTTCTATAAGGTAAAATGAAATCTAAAGTCTATAGCATTTATTCTGTAGCATTAAATACTTGAAAAAAGTTGTTTAAGGCATGGATATCTATCGATTTAGCAGAAAAGTTTATATTGCATCTACTTTTAAACTTCTAAATATTTGGTTGCCATTAGTAAATAAATTCTGGAAGAAAAATTCAAAACAACATTTTCATTGTTTGGCCTTCAAAATATATTAATTATTGTTCCCTCTTAACAATAGCTACGAACAGGTTTTGATCTATTTTGGATCCCCTCAGCGTAGCGCAGTTGGAGCCATGGAATCAATTTTTTGTTTTGTTTTCGTGGGAGTGGAGCAATCTTACATAAGACACCTAGAGGCCGATCCTCTAGGTAGTATCAGAATATTACTGACTAAAACTCCACTCCTTGCTTTACAAATTTCATTTAATAAATTTTCATAGCAGTGTGTTGATTTAGGTAGTTTAATGACTGTGGAATGCACTATAGTGAATTTTATATCGTGATGGGAGTTATAGTTTAAAATTTTCTTAAATAACCAAAACATTTTGAGAAATGTTTGTTGCCGTGATAGGCTGTTCTTAAGGCGCCAAAGTGTGCACACCTTATTCACCGCGAATGGTGGTGGTAAGGAAGAGGACCGACCGTCAGATTGAATTAAAACCTAGTAAAATTAAGATATATGGACGCAAATTGTAAATTTGTTGAAACGGCCTTAAAAACAGTTTTTCTTCACAGTCGTTAACATCTCGCCTACTAAATTATACAGTTGTAATGAACGTTTGCTTTTGCCTGATTGGCGTCTTGATTCAATATGATCTTGCAGAAGGCAGAAATTAAATTTGGTAGAGTACTTAAAGTCCAGCTGATGGATAAAGTCTTGGACTTTGGGGATGTTTAATTCCGAGCACAGTTGATTACTAGAGACGTACCACGGTGCATTGACAATTCTACGGATTATCTTCGCTCTGTGTGGCCTCCAACTTATTCATCTGCTAAATGGTCATTTGGACGTGTTTATTCCAATTTAGTCTTTTGTTCATGTGTAGACCGAGGTATTTAACCTGGTCGACCAATGGTATAGCTGTGTCCTTGAAAGTAAGGTTGTTAATGGGTATCGAACGGCCTTGGGAGAAATAAACTTGACTTGACTTTTCTCTTGATTTATTGTGATTTGCCATTCGAGTGTCCACTCCTGAAGTTTGTCGAGGGCGGATTGGATTTTACGCATCATGTGTTCAGGGGCTGGAATGTTGTGTACATATATGTTGTACAAATAACCTGGTGGAAGACCTCTACTGGCAGTAGAGTCATTAAAGCAGCATCGGGCGAGAGTGGAAGATCACTTGGACGTTAACTTGAGCCTTTCCATGTGAAGTCAAAATTTCTGTATACATGTACCTACACAATTATTTAAAAGTCTCGAAACAGTTATGCTTATTCACATTAGATAAATAAATAAATATCAAATATCAAGGTGAGAGGGACGCCAACAGTCATTTCTCTCGGTTCGGATATAACACTTTCATAGCGTGCTGAGAAGGTTCTTTTGGTGAATGAGTTTCGCAATTATGTGGGACAATTTAGGGTTAATAGTTTAAAACTCATTCCATCATGAAAGACGCTGTCAAAAACTTAGGCCACATCTAGAAAAATGGCTAGAGTGCTCTGTTTACGATTAAAACCTTCTATTATGTAATCGCTGGTTCGTACTAGCTGGTTGTTAATGGTTACGCTTTTTATAAAGCCGAATTGTGTATTTGGGACGACTTTTTGATCAATTGACCATTTGGCCAATCGCACTTCTATTGTTTTTTCGAGTAGTTTACCTAATGTACAGAGTAAACTGATGGGACGATGGTTTTGTGGAAACTTTAGATCTTTGCCTGGTTTAGGTATAAGAATGACAATTACGTATTTCCAGGTTTTCGAGAAATATCGTGTTCTTAGACAGGCGTTGAAGATGCTTGTGAGAAATACAATTGCCTTAAGGGAGAGATTCTTGAGGCAGTTGTAATTAATTTTATTATTTTCTTTGTTGTTGGTTTTGGGACGGAGTTTGATGATCGTTCAAAACGTACTTCATCGTTTTGAACGATCATCAAACTCTTCGATTTCATCCACGAGTTCATCACTCGTGATTTAATCGTTCGGCCAGAATTGCGATTCCAGGTTACCCACAAAGGCTACGGCTTTGTCGAGGCCGTTTCGCCCGTGGATAGCAGTAGTCGCCTTCTGACTTTGATGACGTTCTTTGTGAGCTTCCGTAGTTGGGGTTTGTGTTTGGTGGCGTCGTCGATACGCCTTCAGGGAATCGAGTTTTTTTTATGGAGTATTTAATTCTCCGGGTTAACCATCGATTAAGATATTGCCATTGAGGTGTCATCTATTGTCTAAAGCTTGCACTAGATCCCTATGAGTGCATAATAGTTGGTGGTTATCCACTCATAGGGATAGCACCTTTATGGTAATATCTTTCAAAAATATGTATATATTTTATCGATAACATTCAAATTTATCTGTATCTTTAAGCTTTTTTACATAAAATTACTGCAACATATTTACTTACAAACAGAACGGTTATTAGCGGCTCTCAGCGTTTCTGATTCGTTTTCGAAATTTTTAGATTAACTTTCAGGTAACTCATGCGCTCCTTTTTTAAATCAATCGCGGGTGTAGAAATATTTTCTCCCGAAATGAGTTCTCCAACAGTTTATAAGAATGTCTGCACTGAGATTTTTGTGTGCATTGTAACGTTAGAAAGCAATGATAATTTAGATTAATAACCTTAGGGTTATTTCGTACTGGAATTCATTTGGGGTGAATTTCTATAATAGTAGTAACGAAATAAGCATGCTTTTCTTTGTTCTTCACTTCAGTTGGTTCAATTTACAGTTTTGGAATACGTAAGGTTTTAAATGTGAATTGAATATATTTATTTTAGTTGACCTTTTCTCAGAATATTTCTGACATTTCCCAAATAGTAGACGATTCTATTTGTTTTGTGATTGTCAATATACCTACAGCAGGGTATTGGTTGTTTGGATGTATAACTGTTTTAACCTACTAAGCTTTTTTCTGAAGATGTGTGCAATTCATCCTAATGTCGGGTTTTTCTGTTAGTGTTGAAATATTTCTCACATCGTCTTAAAAAACCTTTACTAGATATTGACTTCGTAATATACTTTTTTACTTCATCTTTTAAACTTCAAGATATCTCTTTAAGTTCCTTACGTGGCCTTCAAAGTATGTACAGGTTTATTACGATTATATAGTCGAGGTACAAACAAATCTTCTGTAATAGTCCTTTTAGTATTTTCGCAATTATTATAGGTGCATTTCATGTACCAAACAATTCTAATAAACTTCTTCTACTTGTCAGCTTTTAAGACCAAGTATTGAATAAATACTAGATCAAACCAAATTATCAAAAATTCATTGCAGCAGATGATTGTTCTTTTTGGTCAATTATGTTGACCATAATCAATACAAAAGCAAGTAAATCCATGCATTTGGCAGCGGTTTTTAATACTATTTTTGGTTAGAAATTTTCTAGACATTTTTCTTCAAGATTTCTAAAATTTTCCAACATATATTGCCAACTTTTACGGATTTTCTTTGTAACGTCTCCTCATGGTTGCCTTCATGAGTATTTAAATATTTCAGTAATTTCTCTATCAGATTTTTAAAACTTCCCACAAATTTTCTCATACAAATACCTTCCTAGTTTTCCAAAAAAATATCCATTTTGGAGAATATTTTTGCATATTGAACGAATTTTCTTCGAGAGTTTGTTAAGTTTTCTAGAATATTTTTCTTCCATCTTCCAAAAAGAATTTTAAACAATTTTCCTTCAAAAATTACTGATATAGGTTAATGCGATCGAGGTTTATTGGTTTTTCAAGATCTTGAAATATTTATTTCAGCAATTATTGAATTATTCATACCTCAAATTGTTTTAATCTTCATAAATATTTATATACATCTGAAACAAAGAGTTTCTGGAAGATTGTAATTATATAAAAAATGTATATTATATTAAATATATTTTTTATATAATTACAATCTTCCAGCAACTCTTTGTTTCAGATGTAAGTATATAAATATTTATGAAGATTTAAATAATTTGAGGTATGGAAAATTCAATCATGGCTAAAATAAATATTTCAAGATCTTAATATTTTTGAAATAAATCACTATTGTATTAACCTACGATATATCTTGAAGAATATCAGTATTTTTTAAGATGCAAGTTTAAAGGAAATTGAAGTAAGAAAATTAGAATTACCAACTAAAGACTTTATATACCAATATTGATTTTAACGTATTAATGAAGGAAACACATGTTGGAGAGAGCAACGACCTTGATCGGATTCAATTCAAAATCACGGCTCCGCGAAAACAGCTGCCGAGTCGCTAATTAAATTTATTGTTTGGGTTATATAACGCCGACATAAGTGCGTGCACCTGAAGACTCATTTCTAAAATCCGACGTTTCTTTATAAATCACCTAATTCTGCGAGCCGTTCACTTGCACAATAAAACACACCATTTCAGGAATCCGACTTTCGCGGAACATGTTCTGACCTTAAACGCATTCGTAATTTAAAATTTAACGCTTCGCTCTCTTCAACCTTGTAAGGTCTTTAGAGTGGAATTTTATTTAGCAATGTATTTTTTAATACTTTTTTTTCCTTATTTTTGAGAAAACACTTTTAGTTGTTATTTATGTTAATGGCTTCTTCAAAACTTCAAAAACCTGAAGAATTTCTAAGAGTTATTTTAAAAGTTTAAAAATCTGAGAAATCATTTCATTAAATAGGAAAGTATTCGAATAATATATTATGCACCTAAAAATATTTAACATTAGACATAGCTATACATATATTGGTACTACCTTCAGAAAAAAAAAAACTGGTCAATGTTAAAATTGTTAATGTCTACATATTTTCAATTTGTAAGCATAAACAATATACAAACGCCAGTAATTAATTTATATAATCGGTATGCAGTTTACGTAGAAATTGTGTAAATAACAATGCAGATATGCAGCATAATTGTTATGTTAATTGCATAGCGGTTTACGTTACGATGTGAATAATTTGCGAACCATACAAACACAACAATTGCAGTGTTTGTTTTTTT
Source organism: Ontholestes murinus (assembly GCA_963969525.1). Lineage (NCBI taxonomy): Eukaryota > Metazoa > Arthropoda > Insecta > Coleoptera > Staphylinidae > Ontholestes > Ontholestes murinus. Next base: position 17,909,924 of record OZ018393.1, read on the forward strand.
TTAGGATATCCACTGCACACAGATATACAACCTCTCATTTTTTTGTTGATGAAGGATTACGTTGCACTTAATCAAAGAATATGCCGTGAAGAGTTAACAGCAATCAAGAATTAGCAGTGGCGTGTAGTTTTTTTTTACCTCTGAAACTAAATATTGACGGAGGCAACATTTCGAACAGAATAACTATCGCATGCAACGCATAAAACAGCGATCCCGTATTTACATCCGGCCGTGCAATTATCAAATGGAACAATTTGTTCACAAAGCATCGTGTGTAAACCGATGCCACTCGGTGCTCGCAAAAAAATCTCGAATGTTTACTATTACTTCGAAAATTGCAGCCATCTACCACTAGTGAAATAGAAACACTGCGCTTTAGATATTTGTTCATAACGAATAAAAAATGATACCTTTTATTTGCAACTAAATATAATTATTTGCACGTGAAATAATGTTTTGCCAACAGTGACTTACCTAACAAGGAATTATTTATAATTGTGGAACTTCATTAGTCTAACTCTGCTTTCCACATTTTCATAGAAGTGGTGATAAAACTTTATTATGAACACATTTTTGCTTTACAAGTTTTTAGTTTTGATAGACTATACATTTTCCAGACCAATAGAAAATGTTGAAGTGTAAAAGTTATTTTGCAAATATCCTCATGTTTATATTTATAAACAGATGACCTACAGCAAAGTATTTTGTTATTTATGACAGTGCAATTCTAAACCTGGGTTTGAACAAGTATTCTTCACACGGAAGCTATGTATCATTCATTTGTGTTTATGTTTATGGTATATTCAATGTGATAGTTTATTCTAAGCTTCATATTATAAAGACTTTTGAATGTTTTAAAATCCATAATTAGTTTTGAAGAAAGTATAATAAAAATATACAAAAAATCTGGATGGCATAACTTTCTCTGCACTTTTCTTGTCATAGTGGTGCATTCAAATGGTTTAAACAAAACTAGTAACTTATAATCTCCGTATTAATTTTGCAGTTCACTTTGATCAGTTTTTTCTTTGGCGCTGAGCTGATCATATAAATATCTCCAGTCATTTGCAAAACATTATTTATTTGACAATGCCAATCACTTATTTGGTGGTTATTGCCTTGATTCTAATATGTCCTAGGAACACATATTTTAGCATTGTATTGATTGGATGCCATGTTTTTAAACTTTTCTTAGCAATAAAACTTTGTTTTATTCGGATATTAACAAACAAATCTATTATGCTAAGAAATTAAAGGAAGGTCGCAATAGTAAAGTGGTCAAGACTAACATCCTCTGTCAATCAAAATGTGACCTTAAATAGTCAGTTCAACATAAAATAGATTTTGTTAGTTTAGGTACAATTTAATCAATATTCTAAACTTAAAAAATTTTGGCGACGTCCATCATGCTTTAAGTAGGACTATCTTCACGATTACTGTCCTGAAATATTGTCGTATAAAAAGTCTCCGCAGTTTTTTCGTACATATTTGAACAAACATTCTTTTTTATTGAAAATCAATTTCAAACAAGTACATATTGACCATTATTATCTTTGACCTTTTGCCATTTATCTGGTAATTTCATAATTCTATTGGTGTAGAACTCCTGTGGTTTATCGGCGAAAAACTTGGTTAAAGTGATTTTTAGCGGCGCTTCGGTCGGCCAGTTTCTTACCATCAAGAGGGCTTTGCAGTGTGGCCGTGCATTGTCATGATGAAAGACAACTCCCTTTCTGTTAGATAATTCTGGTCTTTTTGCTTTGATTGCTTCGTTCAAACGGTCGGGATGTGCACAGTACCTAATTAATAGTTTCGCCAGATTGCAACAGCTCCTAATAGACAATTCACTTCCATTCTCATCAAACACTCAAAAGAAGCTTTTTTGTCGTCAATTCAGGCTTTGAAGTTGTTTGCGGCGGGTCGCCAGCCTTTAACGATCTCTTGCCTTGGATGTTTTCGTATTTCACCCATTTTACATCACCAGTTTCAAAAATGGGTCGATTTCGTTTCGTTTTAACAACATATCACTGATAGTAATTCGGTCAATTAAACTTCTCACCGTTAATTTATGTGGTTTCCAAACATCGAGCTTCTTTTTGTAGCCTGCTCTCTTCAAATTATTCCAAACTGTCATATTGTTCATGTTTAGTTCCTCCGCTATTTCGCGATAGCCTGCGTGTCGGTCTTGCTCCATCATTTGCAAAGTTTCATTGACTTTTTCAGTTACTGCCCGGCCAAAGCGAGGTGCACCTTCAACATCCAAATTTCCGGAACGGAATCCAGCAAACGTTTACTAACAGCATTTTCGCCGTACACTTCACAAATTTTTTGGCATGTTCTTGCAGCGATTTTGCCTTCTGTACAGTAAACAAGCATCATATGCCATATTTTTTCGGATGTTTCACTCATTTTCAAAGTAATATAACTTTTTACACGAGTTACGAATTAGAGAACTATCTTGGCAAAAATATGAGCTGGAATGTTACATTTTAAGCATACGTTTGTTCGAGACAATCGGGTGAGTGTTTCTCGAGGTAAGGTATCAGAACCGGCTTGTTGCGAAAAACCGCATAGACTTTTTATATGGCCTTTTATATTAGCCTATCTCTTTCTCTAAGGACTGCCTGCCTAATTCGATGACCAATATACACATAATCACGAAAAAAAATATTTCGTTGACATGCTTTAACTTGATTTTTTGCATACTGTTTCTTTTTTGAGAAGAGCTTACTTCGCCCAAACTCTTTTGTCTAATTAGAACTCTAAGCAATACCATTCTCTAAAGTACACATATTCATTGAATTTAAATACACAATCTGCACTAAGCATACATTTTTGCATCGTGCATTATGATATAAGTTGACTTTTCTTTACAATTGCTTTATTGAAAACTTATTAGCTCTTCCTGTAAGCACTACCTACCTAATTTGATGACACACATGAAAATTAATAAAATAAAATTCTTTAGATTTTGTTGATATGCTTTGAGTATATTTTGCTTTGCGTGCTGTTTTCTGAAAATTTACTTATATATAGTCTGTTCGTTGGATCTTCGGTCGTACGTCACAAACTATCGCTTCGAGAAACGACGCAAAAACATTCAGTCTGATAAAATAAACCAAATGCGTTAGAAAAAGAACGCACTGTAAAACTTTCGTCGTTTTTGAAGCGATAGTTTGTGACGTATGACGGAAGATCCAACGAACAGACTATATATATATTTGTCTAATTTTGCCTCTAAGCCTCTAAAATTAATTTCGACCACCAAGATTTGCATATTAATGAAAATTCCTCATATTGTTGATCAAGATTGCATTTAGATAAGTAGGTGTATGTACCTGTTTAATTTTTTTTAATGTAAAGATCAATAATTGTTTTTATGAAAGGAACCTGATTTTTGATTACGTGGACCTATGGTAGAATGATCTTTCGTTCGTTCGAGTGGAAAAACATTTTAGGAGTTCAATGCAGCCCTTCGACTTTTCATTAAAAGTATTTGTGTATTTTTGGATTCTTATTTTGTATTATTTATATTTCGTTCTGTGCAATAACAATCATTTTGTCGCTAAAAAATAGATATTTAGTTTCAACACTGCTGTTGCCCAAGCTTTGTACTCTTATTTCACCAGTATATTTTGTAACAATTCTTTTAAACTTATATTCTGCACTAGTAGTAAACTGGCATGTCTAAATAATAAGGATTTAGTTTTTGCAAACATTTTATCACAAACGTCACGACTATTTCTAATGTTTCCTCCTTCTAATATTTACAGACCGTATTCGCCATTAATTGTATAGTTTCTACTTTAGTTCTGCTGCGATCTTAATGCTTTCGCGTTTAAATTGGCTTCAATTCATACTTCGCCCAAACATTTTTGTCTAATTAGATCTCTAAGCGATACCATTCTCTAAAATACACATATTCATTGTGTCTTAATACACAATCTGCACTAAGCATAAAGATTTTTGCATCGTACATTATGATATAAGTTGACTTTTTTTAGAATTGCTTTATTGAAAACTTATTAGCTCTTCCTGTAAGCACTACCTACCTAATTTGATGACACACATGAAAATTGATTAAAATTCTTTAGATTTTGTTGATATGCTTTGAGTATATTTTGCTTGGCATGCTGTTTTCTAAGAATTTACTTATTTATATTTTATATTTGTCTAATTTTGCCTCTAAGCAAAATTAATTTCGACCATCAAGATTTGCATATTAATGAAAATTCCTCATAATGTTGATCAAGATTGCATTTAGATAAGTAGGGTTATGTATGTCCCTGTTTAATTTTTTTAATGTAAAGATCAATAATTGTTTTTATGAAAGGAACCTGATTTTTGATTACGTGGACCTATGGTAGAATGATCTTTCATTAGTTCGAATGGAAAAACATTTTAGGAAATCAATTTGTGTTTTTTTTGGGTTCTTATTTTGTATTATTTATATTTCTTTCTGTGTCGCTAAAAAATATATGTTTAGTTTAAACTCTGCTCCATGTCCATGTCCAAGCTTTGTAGTCTTATCTCACCATTTATTTCTTCAAACAATTCTTCTGAACTGATATTTTGCACTATTAGTAAACTAGCATGTCTAAATAATAATGATTTTGTTTTTGCATACATTGTTTCACAATTGCCGCGACTATTTCTAATGTTTCCTCCTTGTGTTCATCATTCTTGGTATAGTTTCTGTTTTAGTTCCTTAATGCTTTCGCGTTTAAATTGGCTCCAATTTGATATTTTACAATCGGACTTGGTGTAATCTTTTGATGATCTTAATAATTTTAAAAATTCTCCTTTTATGACTTGTTATTTACCTAATCATAATTTTTCTTGTTGCAATTGACAAATCTGTATTCCAAACAATAAATTCATCATTTAATAATAATAATGTAATAGATCAAATTAATAATGCAATAAATACTGATTTATTTTCTGAGAGCCTAAAATATTTTTCGTGATTCATTGACTATTTATTTAAGTAAATAACCGGCTACTAACTTAATTCTTTATACGGTGTGTTCCAAAAGAAAATTTATATTTCAATTCAGAACGTTATGTGGGGATGTTAGATAACTTCTTGGTGCCTGAATTGCATAACTTTCGTTTCTATAACCAAAGAACATAGTTCTAGCAGGACGGAGCAACGCCACGCTTGTCCCAACACGTTTCTGCCACGAGTTTGTGAAATTTTCCCCTGTTTGCGGAATAAATAAAAATGCTTTTTGAAAAGCTGTAATGAGAAAAATGCACTTTGGAAGTACAATTAAGAGGTAAAATCAAACCTAATGTGTAAGTTTTGCAAATTTTGAGCTAGTTAGTTAGTTTTTATATAGTTTTGCCAATTGTACTTCTCAAGAACATTTTTCTTATTACAAACTTTTAGGAATTAGAAACAAAAAATATTGTAACTAACAATAAATCAACCTTCTTAAGCTGTAAATTACAAAAGCCAACTTGATCAATACTGATTCTATGAACAAGATGTGTAGAGATACTTTTTTGCAGTAGTAATATAGAGTAGAAGATAATTAAGGAATTTTCTGTTGTTTTTCTCAACATACTTTTGAAATACAATTTTCTTCTCTTAGTACCTACCCACTGGAGTTGATGCTTCATATCACATGGTTTTTGCGTGTCTTAATTTTACTTTCGTATAAGTCAATATACCTTTACCCTTATTTTTTTATTAATTCCCTAAACTAATTGGTAAATTTTGCCCGAATTGATCAAATCAGGAAATAAATCAAAAAAATAAAAAGTAATGCTGAATTGGCTGTTGTTTTCATATAATTTTGCCAATTGTACCTTTCAAAAACATTTATCATATTACAAACTTTTAGGAATTAGAAACAAGAAATATTGTATCTGAAAATAAATCAACCTTCCTACACTGTAAATTCCAAAAGTCAACTTGATCAATACTGATTCCGTAAGCAAGATGTGCAGAGTTACTTTGGCATAGTAAGTTATGTATATAGAGTAGAATATAATTAAGTAATTGTCTGTTGTTTCCCTCAACATACTTTTGAAATACAATTTTCTTTTCTCAGTATCCACTAGAGTTGGTGAATGGTTTTTGCATACCTTAATTTTGTGGCAATAGTTTTATTATACTATTAGTTTATCTTCATTTGGCGGTATTAAATTGCCTTAAACTACCATCCAGCAACAGAACAATAGGTCCTTTAGGTTGCAGTTCACAAGAGGCTACACCATTTAACCTATAGCCATACAGCAAGCCAAGGCATTTTTCTACTATTGATGGAAGATCACCAAAGTATCCTTTAATGGTAGCAGGGCTAACAAAGCAGCATTGTACGAGAGTGGAAGATCATGTGGACATGAGAAGATCAAATTTTTGTATACATTTTTTTTTAATTATTTGTAAATAATACGTCAAATTTTCCGGAAATACGATAATTTTGACTAAAATTATCATCTAAAAATGCATGCTACATTTTAAATACCGTCAATAATATGAGCTTAATAATCAAAACCTTTTCTATATTATGTTTTTCAATGGAAAAGTACGTTACGGTAACTTAGTAATGGGTTTTCAAAATGCCACAGATTTTTATCCGCCGAAAAAAAAAACAGATTTTCAGGTTTTTATTCGTATGATTTGAGCGACCTCTAAACTTCAATCAAATGACCTGATATTTGGCATCAGGACTTCTTAAGGATCACTGTGACTAATTCCAGAAGAAGAGACGATTCAAAAAAAAAATTCTGGTCACCCTAAAATTTTGAAGCCTACACAATCCTCTTAGTGAGGTGGATTAATCATCATTAAATAGTCTATATTATGTACACATCCTAGACTTTTCTCATTTTCTTCGTTATTTCTCTGCATGCTTTTCTATCTTCTTCTTTCGACTTCCACTTCGTAATTCTCAGTCCTCTTATATCGTCTTCTACTTCTTGGTCTTCCTCGTCCTCTCTTTTTACTTGGTTGCCACTCCATTATATTCCTTATCATATTTGTCTCTCCAGACTTCCATACATGTACTAACCATTTTAATCTTATTGACAATAAATAAATAAATATAAATATCAATATTGTGATGTTGCCTCTTAATTGTACTTCCAAAGTACAGTTTTCTTATTACAGCTTCTTATAAAGCAGTTTTATTTCTTTTAGTTTCTTAGAAATCAATTAAAGAAAAATAAGGGTAAAGTTACTATTAATTCTATAAGCAAATTGGTAAATGGTAGTGAATCGATTAAAAAAAGTAAGTCATTTATAAAAATTAATAATTTTTTGGAATGAACAATTTGGAAAAAATGTAAACCTTTGCGGTCACAACATACATTAAACAACACTAAAATGTCTTATGAGGCTTGAGAGGTAGAGGTGGTATCTGCCATTTTGTAATCGATATTTTCTTTAAAATGCGCCAGAGAAGGTAGTCTAGTGGCCTAATCTTTAATTTGAGATAATTCCACAGAAAAAAATCATTAGGACTTCGTGGAGGCACCCCTCCTGAAGATCAATTTGCCAGGGAAAATTTCATGAGCTCGTGGCGGAAACGTATTGAACGTGCCTGACGTTACTCCGTCCTGCTGGAACCATGTTTTTTGATTATAGCCACGAAAGTTTTGCAATTCAGGCACCAAGAAGTTATCTAACATCTCCACATAACATTCTGAATTGAAATATATACTTTCTTTTGGAACATCCTGCATCTTCTGAGAATCTACAATATTTTTCGTAATTCATTGACTATTTAAATGAATCACGAAAAATATTGCAGATTTTCAGAAAATGAATCAATATCTTTTGAATTGTTAATTATAAATATAAAACCAAATTTATCAATATTGTCAGCAATAGATTGCTGTCCCATAGGGGATTAATCAAAATTTTGACTACGGTTACAGTAAAGCAATTTAGCAATAGTACATTTCATATTTTTTGAGTTTGGGTTATCTTCACATAAATGTGTTGATAATTTCTGTATTTTGAGTAAGAAAACTGTTTTTTTTATCATCCTCGAGGTATGGTTTAGGTTTATCTTCGATTATAACATCTATTTCTGGAAGAGTTATCTTGCAGTTTTTTTAAGCATAGTAGATTTTCTTTATTCTTATCTTTATTTTAAAACATTTAATTATTGTTTCCTTGTCAATTAAAGTCATGAACTGATTTCGATCTATTTTGTTCTCATTTGTGTAGTGCAATTGAAGATTGGGAAATAATCACTTAAAGTTTTTATGTTATTATTGTTATAAATGTCACTGTAATTGTCTGTGGTTATCCACTAAATTAGAAATTTCTACTGTAACGTTTTAGACAATAGAAGTCCCCTAAAAGGTATTTTTGGAATTTGTTTTGATTTGTCTTTTTCTTTATACAGGGTGACTGACGAAAGACCTTTGGTGCTGTATCTCGCTTATTGTTATTTTTGATCCGATTTGAATAAATAAAACATCAAATTAAATGATTTTTAAAAGACTTAAATATGAACTGTACTGATATTTTTTCTTGCATCCAGTTTTTGACAAAAGACGATCAACTTTTTTTTTCAAATTGCACTGTATACATATTTTGTACTGATCCGCAAAGAGATTTTTTTCTGAATCTAAATTTGTAAACGATTTTATCCATTCATCAAACCAAAGTCGAGAAATTGAGGATTAAAAAAAAATTAAAAATCAAATACCCATAGTAAACAATATACAGAGCCTATTCCAAATGTCAAAAGTAACCGTGTAAGTCATTGGTACAATACTGCAATGATTTTTAATAATTTCATAATAAAAATGTTGCAAGATTTCAAAAACTGAAAAACGATTTCTGTAGAAGCACAAAATTCTAGTACAGTGTTTGAAATATTGCAACATTTTAATTATGAAATAATTAAAAATCGTTGCAGTATTGTATCAATGGCTGTCACTGTCACTTTTGACATTTAAAATAGGGTCTGTATATTGTTTACAATGGATACTTGACTTTTTATTTATTTTTTTAATCCTCAATTTCTCGACTCAAGTTTGATGTATGGATAAATTTGTCTACAATTTTATATTCAGAAAAAAAATCTCCTTGCGAATCAATAAAAATATATATACAGTGCAATTTAAAAAAAAAAGTTGATCGTATTTTGTCAAAAACTGGGTGCGAGAAAAAATAACAGTTCTGATCCTATTAAAGTCTTTTAAAAATAGTTTAATTTGATGTTTTATTTATTAAAATCGGATAAAAAATAAGCGAGATACAGCACCAAAGGTTTTTCGTCAGTCACCTTGTATTTATAATAGGAGTAGAAAATGTTTGAAATAAGCGATATCCCAAATTTAGAACTGTAACTTAGAACTTAACACGTTGACCGCTTTGTCAGTCATCGGTGACTGACCATGAAGTATTCCAATTGGCCGCGTCAGTCACCGATGACTGACAGTGAGTACCTACTTTAAAATTACTATTTAGCGCTGACAGTCACCAGTTCCGTCTTAATTGTTACTAGGATTGCCTGATACGGCCCTTCCGTACGTTACTACAACTTGGCCACCTAATATTCCTTCAAACAGTTGTAGGTATAATGTCGGATATATTTAATAAATTCCAAATTTATTTTTGTAAATCAAAAACACATTGATTAATTTAAGAATTATTAAAATATAAAAGAGAATAAGTGTGACATGTAATGTGTTGGAAATGTTGTTTGACTGTCGACAAAACGACGTTAATACTCTGTCTGACGCCGAATGACTGTTTGTTTGGCCGTTGGATTTGTTTGAGAGAATGTTTGTGATAGTGAGATACTTTGTCAGTCACCTTTGACTGACACATAAAAAACCCGTAATTTCGTCTAAAAATGCATCGAAATGAATTAAATAAACATGTTCTTACTCATTTTATAAAATAAAATATTCTTTCTTTTTGTTTTATTCATACAATATTTTGTTTTTTATTAATCTTTAATGCGTTCTAGTTCTCATAGGAAGGGTTGTCAGCCTATTTTTTGTGGAATAGTGAAGATATCGGTTTTTCGATTAAAACTAAATCCTTAAGTAATCTTCCAAGCTCTATTTTATGCTGGCGTTATTGAGTTGAATATTTCAGTAAGGATGATAGATGATCATTAATAAAATTTAACCTTTGGTATATTCGAACAAAGTGTGTATTTTTTGGACAAAGCAAAGTGTTTCATATTATGTATTTTCAAAATGTATATCGAAGTAGAAGCTTCAAGTGTCTACAATATAAAAGATTATTCTTTATTTTACTCTTCATTCCTTGCTTTCATCTCCGCCTTGATGTCTTATACTAAGATTTCTTGGAGTTGTAGATATTTCCGATGATAATTTTATCTCCTAGCTTCTATTTAATGTGGATATTCTTCCTTATTATCTTGTAAATTGATATAGGTTATAGGTTCTTAGTTATAATTGATCCTTCTTTTCTCCCTTTCTTGGTAAGATAAACTGTTTTTTAGAATAAATATGTCCGTAAAAATCAGGAATTTCTTCCCCCTGATAATCTCATCTCCTAAATTCTATTTAACTTTGGCGTTTTTCCTTATAACATTTTGAGTTAAATTTTGGTAGTGATGAAACAGGTTCTTTTGTTTTATTTCTTTGTTTCTCTTAGTAATCCCATTTTCCAGGCTCTTTTTGATGATGTTGTTCTTATTTACTGTTTTTTTTATTAAATATATTAGTATTAATGAAAAATATTTTTTTTATTTTATTCTTATTATGACTTGCTTTGTTTTCTTCGATACTATCTACTCCTTTTTGGTGGGTTATGCTGTAATTCCTTTGAAATAGAAGATGTTTCGATTTTTGGATTACAATTATTTCCGCAAATCTTTCTGATTTTCTATTTCAGACTTTTTTTTAATATTATCGTAGGTAAGAGAGACTTTACTTTCTTACTCTCTTGCTATTTTCTACGTATGTTTATTTTTCATATTAATTAACCTTATCATCTTTAAGAGTTCGACAGTCAATTTATCGCATATAGCCAATTGTTCTTTTCAGTTATATATTTTATTAAAACTTTAAGTAAAAACAGAAAATATTGTAGTTTTTCGAAAAGTAAATCAACTTTCTCAGGCTGTAAATTCTAAAAATCAATTTGATCAATATTGTCTCTGAAAGCAAGATGTGTTGAGCTACTTTGGCACAGTAAGTTCTGTATACTTTTGTAGTAGAGATCGTCTCGTTAACACCTTTCCATATTTAGTTGAATATTAGTTTAGGGTTTTCTGCTCTTTTCCATCGCAACCTTTATTTGGCCTTAGAATAGGATAGGTACTTTATTTGTCTAAATTATAAATTCTGGATATATTGATTTATTTATTGTATTCTTTGAACTTCTTACTTAAAAGTACATATAAAAACAAATATATTGAATATTGACCACATCATATTAAATCATTATAATATATTGATTTTTTTATAACTGTCATAAAAAAAATTCATAAGCAAGTGTTAAAGTCACTTTAAAATATTTACAATTTAATAACACCGTATTTAGTTGGATTCTCATATCAGCTTAGAATCTTTGGTCGCTAGAAAAATTTTCTCACAAAATCTACGAGCCAAGGGTTAAACGCGCACAGCGTATCCACGACCGTTGAAACCATCACAAAACGTATCGAACATAATGAATCGATTTGCATAACACTGTGGTGTGAATATTCATAGAGGAGGACTCATAATGGCGGTTCCCAACGAAATCACAATACAGATAAAACCGACAGCCGCACGCCAGGACATTGCCTTGTGAAGTCATGGTCGGCCACGTTGAACGAATTCAAGTTTATTACCTTGGCCTTCTCCAAGTTGCTCAGCGTACCGCAAAAAAATTAATTACACAAACACACTTCCCCTAATTAAAAAAAAGAGCGTATCTATTAACAATCGTTCGTCGTTTCCGAAAAGTAAAACGGTGCGTTTGGCATACATTAAATTCTTCTGATTTGAATGAATATTGTAAAGGATATACTTTATATTGACGGTCGTAAATAATTGTGAAACCAACCAAGTGCCTTTCTATAAACAACCCTTAAGGCCATAAATCGTTTTAACTATTTATTTTTTGGAACAAACATTTTATACCATATTAAATTATATTTTTTTATCTCAGTAAAGTTGATAAGTGATGATTACGTCACCCATTTTTTTCTTACCTCTCTAATTTCCTTTTTGTTTAGAATAGTAGATTAATGTTTTTAAGGGGGTATACTTAAAATTCAATTCTTGTCTTGAATCTGACCTATCAAGATATTTTGGAAAAAATTTGACAACACGTCCAAAAAATCTATATTCCTTTTTGTTTTTATGAATCTAATTCAAAATATTCAATTTGAGTAGACAACACGTCCAAAAAATCTATATTCCTTTTTGTTTTTATAAATCTACTCAAATTGAATATTTTGATTTAGATTCAAATCCTTCTAGGTTGTAAGATAGTGATGAAGAATGGATTAACTTCATCAAAACCAAAAGCTGTTTAATATTTTATGAAAAGTTGAACAACATAAATTAACGCGGATTTGATTAGTTGCTGTATTGGTGGTTGCACATTTCCGCCGTAAACATTTTTCGAAAGCAATTAATTAATTACGTAACCTAGCGCCACTATCGTTCGGTTTGATGAGATCTGGTGCCGATGGCACGTTTGGTCGCGTCAACCGTGCCGGTTTATATAAACGAGGCCTGATTAGTATTTCGGCACGTGCAATTTTTGATCCTTATCAATTTTTATGGTGAACCCAGGGCGCGGGAAATTTATGGCCACGCAGGAGTGTGCCGAAACAATTTTCCACCAGAGTTTCCACCGTAATATGATTATAATGTGCGCGAATGGAACTTTAACGGCGGGAAGTGAGCACTAAAACTCATTTTAATGAAGGATTCGCTGAAATAATTTATGGAGGAAATGTGACCAGGATGTCTCGATGCTCGTTCGGAAAACGTATGTAGAAGGCAACTCAACTACATTATGACCTTCTAATATTTTCTATTCCTTCCTTTCCAAAAGGCTTAATATTACATAATGTATATTTTTACTTGATTGTTAATTATTATTATTATTAATGATTTATAATTAATAACGACCTTGTTAAGAACTGTTAGAAAAGGGTGAAAATCAGTAATTACGTTTGGAGTTACTCATTAGTACCATCAAAATCCATTGATATTCACGGTCTACTAAAAGTCGTGTTTAATTACGGTAATTAGACAAGAATGCAATTAGCGTAATCGTCACAGTCTGGAGATACCTTATTAATTGGAGTACCCGGCTCTGTGACGAGGTATCACTACAAATCGGTCACTTAACATACCCGACCCCAACACTCCAATTCCCCGTCGGTTCCCGGGGGATGCGGCCGGGATCATAAAATGTTATTTCATTCGGGGAAAATTTATCATGGTGCACTTACCGGGAGTGCGCGGGACTCTTCTTTCCGGGGTGAAAAATCGCGCACCGTGTTTATTTGGATTTTGCGAGGGGTAGGGGCGGATGTAATAGAATTGGAAAACTATGGCCAATAGTTTTAGGGCTTCTGTAAAGTAAATTGCTGTCGGCGACGATAAGGTGTGCCGGTGGAGGTATTGATATAATGCATTTTAACTACGGAAAGGTAAGTCGTACCTTAAAAAGCAATTCTTTTATTCTCTTATTGGCATATATAAATATATAAAATATATGAAATAATTGATTTTTATATATTGAATCCAATCCATCTTAACCTTTATAAAATGCTAACATCTAAGTCAATTTTATAACCAGGTATGCTTTCTCAAGAAACTAATTGGGTTTTAATATTTTGGGTCTAATTCTAGTCTCCGTCCGTCCAACACTTGTTTACGTACGTTTTAATAATATTTGGAAAACACATTCAAATTAAATTGAATTGAATTATAAAGCTAAAAGTAAAACATTTATTATATATTAATAAACTAACTACATATGTTCTAATGAATCTTCTAATATTTCGAAGGTACTATCATCAAACTCTCCAATCTAGTATGTTTTATCTATTCTATTCGTATCCTTGATAAAAATATTATCATCTAAGTCAATTCTATAACACGATACTTTTTCTGATGAAATTTAGAAGACACTAAATGAGTTATTACTCACACAAGATCAATAGAAGGTACGGTCGAATGAAAACAATGTTATGAGTAACGTCTGTAGGTGGTGTCCATCGCACGCAATCTTGTTCTTGTCTATCCGCGTCCTCTCCTCACTAGTTGCCCGCGCCGTCCTCCCCCCATTCCTCACCATCATCATAAAAAGCCATATCGTGAAGGAACGCCCGTTCTTTTTTATGGTTTAATTCAATTCAAGGTCGGTCCGCGTGCATGCTATTCTTTTCTCTTCCGTCATTTTTAAAATTTTCAACGAGTCTTACTCAGTCGTGCGCACCAGCCCACGAGAACGACGCCGCGCGCTCTGTCTAGCGTTCTAAGACAAAACCTGATTCTGTAAATTACGTTTTGTCGTGAGTAAATTTACTTCTTAGTTTAACCGTGGTCATCTCTCTGTGTGTATGTGTGTGCATGCGCGCCTATGAGTACTGTTGCATAGTGTTTTGTGTTAAGTACCACCAGTCAGGTCGTAATATACACATTTGGGATTAGTGCATTTCCGACTTGTAAGTACATTAGCAGAAAACGGAGATTTTTGTGTCACCGTCAAAGCCGGCCACTGATTTATAACCAGTAATTACGGCACGCTAGTTCGGCCGGATATTAAACCGTTTGTATTTGAAATACGTTCCAGAAGTTATTAGTTGAATTTCTGCCAAAGTCAATTAGTTCTGCGGGACCCCGGCACTTGCCAAAATTTGTTTTTGTTCCGTAACATGCGGTTTTGAATTTAAACATTATGTTTTAAAGCCCGCCCGTCGTAAATATAGTTTAATACTTAATAATTTATGATTTATATATTTTTTTCCTTTAAAATAAAATTTCGTAATTTATATGTAAGATATCTTTAAATATAGATTGTCATTAGATTTCCATAGCGTATTATCTTAACAGTTAGATTCTTTTCTGTCATTATTTTTTTTGTAAAGAGGAGGGGAAATTCTACATGGACATCCTTCTCTTAGGGTAGCGTCGGACTCCTATTGACTAAAACCTTTCCTCTGCGATCAGGACCAACAGGTCTTCTCCAGTCTGGTCTCAAGCGAATTGTTCGCCAAGAGTATATGTGATTAATTACCCATGAAGAGTAAGAGTTTCTCAGCCCTGAAGATTAAAAATTACATACTTCTTATGTAATTGATTAATGGTCGAGGCGTTAACTTCGTGATACATCTTGGAAAATTAAACAAAAACGTTTACTTTGTTGATATCACGCTTTATTTTAAGTGACTCTTAAAAATAAAGTGTGATATCAAGAAAGTAAACGTTTTTGTTTAATTTTACTTCTTATGTTTAATATTACCACTTTTCTATTTCAATTTCATGTTTACTTCATTTTCTAACTTTATTAAAAATCCGAAGTTCAGAATCTGTAACTCTTCTTAGACTTTATAAATCTTCTGTTAAAACCAAAATTCAATATTGGTATTGTGCCTTCCTGCCGATACATCTTTATTATTGATTGATTTATTGATATTTCTTTACATTTATTTACTACTTAACAATTTGGATTAGGGAACAAGTAGGCGGAGTTCACGTAGTGTTCTTCCACTCAGACCCATATTACTGGATGATGGTATCCTCACCAGCAGAACATTCTACCTATTTTAGGCAAGTGTTAGATATATTTATATCAACAATTCTCCATCGAAACATGCTTCTTCCAAGCACCTAATCATGGGAGCCTCTCTTTTATGTTGATTCCAAATAGTGTTGTTTGTATAACCGTATCAAAAACTTATCTTAAGGCATATAAATCCTTTTCAATAATACAAAACCGGTATTTTCCGTCCCAGTCAATACTTTTCTTTTATTATATTTCCTGGTTTCAATCTTATTCTCTCAATCAATAATTATCCATGCCCTTTCCAATACACTACAGAGTAAAAATGACGTTATTACCCCATTATGATGTGTGCTTCTTTCCTATTTCAATTCCAATTCAACTTATTTATAATCCGGCCGAAAACCTGATGGTGTTTTCATTTTTTACCATATTGGTACTGTTCGTCCTTGTTAACTTATATTCAAAATTCAGTAGTGGCATTTTCGATACATCTTTTTTCAGATTTATGACTTTTCGGTGAATAATTCTCAAAACTTTGTCTTCTCCAAAACCTAATGATTCTTCACTTGCTTATTACTACCCCTTTTTTATTTAAATTGGTTTTGATGTTCTTTAAATATAATTAGTCTCTAATCCTCAACAACTCACCCTTTTGTTATTATTTTCTCTAACATAAGAAAAAAATCTTCGTTTATCTGTATCTCTTCTGATTTTTTAATACTAATATTTTTTCATTCAATGTCAAGAAGATGCTCCTGTATCCCAGGAACCCTAACCTCTTTTCTTTACTATCACCTCTCACGTATCTTCACTAAGAACTTTTTTAGATTCCTAGTAGTAGTTTTGTTATTATTTCCTCTTGCAAATATCTCTTCCGAGATATCTTTCTCATCCCTCCAGTCCTTAAATTGACATTTTTATCGCTTCCTACTGAAATACCTTTCTTGGCCCTAATATCCTTAAATGAATTGTAAATATGTTAAGCGTTCAGAATTCCTTACTAATCTTCGATTCAATTGATTTCTTTTAAAATGGCTTCATACTTTATGTAAACTTGCTCAAACCAAAAATGTTGTCAACCAATTACGTGAGAAAAATATTGAATGGTTTTACACTCATAGTGTACATCCCATATCTCTTCAAAGTTCCTTATACTACTTTGATCTTCATGTGGGTATTCCTTTTCTTCAAAAATTACACTTTATGTAATATTTTTCTAAAGGATTTTGCGGCGCTCCTCTCTAAAAATCCTCAACCTTCTTTGACCTTCGTCATGAAGGAAATGGTCGTTAAAGGATATTTTTTACTGATTAATAATTTGCCCTCTAAAATAATACAACTTGTAGTTGATAAATAAAACACTTCGGTTTTGAGAATTTACACAATTTAATAACAATTGTTTCGCCACACAGTGGATTCATCAGGCAGATGATAAATTTTATATAATTTCACCAAGTAAAAGCCACATCAATCAATTTAATACAACTTGTGATACCAAACTTGGTTTATGATCGATTGAATAAACTAGAAATATTGATAGCTATTAAGTAATCAAAGTCTTAATGAGAATGAACTCCACATATCTTCCTACAAAATTCGTTGCTCATTGTTTCAATTACTATGTGAGATTTTTTTGCAGAAATAGTTCACCTTACTTCTTATAAGATTTTTAGTAATAATATAGCATAAACTTAAGAAAAACCGGTTTGTTTTTGAAGTAAACAGACTTATGTTTAAAAACAATTGTTTCACCATACAGTTGCTTCATCGGGCAAATGAACATATTTTTATTTATTGTTTATTCTATAAACCTTCCTTTAAAGTTTCCCAGCCTTCCTTTACCTTCACTGTAAAATAACGACTATCATAAAAAATCTAGTTATTGATAATTTTACTCTCCGAAATAATATAATTTCTAATCACAAATTCGGTTTATAATCGAATGAAAGCAAAAATGTTGCTAGCTACTTTCTTCTTGAGGTGCGCCCTCAACTGGAGGTTGGATATCGTCATAGCAATGACGAACTTAGCGGTTCTCACCTAAAAAAATTATTGAAGGTTTTAATTTAAACATTGATTTCAAAAAGGCTCTCCTTTATTTGTGTAATATTTTCTTAGTTTAATTGATACTTGCTAAGCTACACTCTTGATGGAGCGAGAAATCTAAATTTAACCAAGGAAAACACTTGTTATGTTCTATAATATTGATTTTTTCAGTTGCCTGACATGTGTTTCGATCATTACTGCTCATTTTCAAAGTACAAACATTTTATACTTTGCTTATAATCGACTGGATTCAGCTAAAAAAGTTTGTACATTCATTTAGAGATGAGTCATCTATATTTGTGTGGATGAGTACCTAGGATGGTTTTTAAGAATCCCTTAATTTTCTTTAGAAATTTTATTATATTGTAAATTTTTTCTTTACATCTTACGCTAAAACTCCTCATTCTTCCTTGGCATTCACTGTAAAGAAAAAGTAAGACACTTTACAAATTTATTTTTTCCTATTTTCCTATTAAAATGAAATACCAAAAATTAACCACCATTATCTTTACTATTACTGATTAACAATTTTTTTCTTAAATATTGTTCCCCGTCAACAACAGCCACTGACCGGATTCGATCTTTTTGTATCTCATCAGCGTAGCGCAGTTGGTGGCAGGGAATCGATTTTTTGTCGGACTCCTACCGACTAAAACCTCTCCTCCGAGGATCTATCTGGGAGGGACTGGTTCAATGCCATTGGATTTCCCCAGTCAGGGACATAAGCGGGGAAATCGCTTAGATGAATTTAGTCTAATTTACCGATCGTCCTGCGTAACGCTCTCCTCGAAGGGGAGCACCGTCACCGAGCGGTTCACGGTGGCTCATTGAGAATTTTGGTCTAATTGAGTAGCAACTAGCACATTTCGGGGCCTTCGATGTTTTACATCGAAATCGTATTTTGGAAAAGTCATCCCAGAGGAGGGATCATTGTCAAGCTTATCGTAGAAGGCTACTGCAGTCTCTCGGATAAACTCCATCACACTCGGCGTTGATGTTTCTCTGTGAATTTGAGTGTTCCGCATGTGAGGCGGAGCATTGAGGATTCTACGTAAAGCAACGTTTTGATGACGTTGCAGTCTCGCGATCTGAGTGGGCCTGTAGTAGCCCCATACGGGTGCAGCGTAGGTCAGCTGTGGCCTAATGACCATTTTGTAAAATTTAACCCTGGTTTTATGGGCTAACTTGGATTTGTTGTTCAAAGGCCACAGCTTTGACAGGGTCGCTTTTGCCTTTTGAAGGACATTGGAGATTATTTTTGACCATCTTAGGTGTTGGTCGAAGATTAGACCGAGGTATTTAACCTCGTCGCGGATTGGAATTAATGAGTCCCCAAAGGAGAATTCTGGGGAGTCAATAACTCGATGTTTGCTTTTGCTGAAGTGTACAGAGACACTTTTATCAGCGTTTATCGCTAGTCGCCACTTGTCGGCCCACTCCTCGTAGGAGTCTAGGGCTTTCTGGAGAGTGTTCTCCAAGTGGGGTGTAGAGCGCCCTCTGTACAGAAGGGCAGTGTCAGCATATTGAGCGATCATGACCGGAGCCAGATTCGGTATGTCACTGGTATAGATATTATACAGGGCCGGAGAGAGGGCAGAGCCCTGAGGAACACCTGCTAATATCGGACGCTGAGTGGAAAACTTTGAGTTAACCTTCGTACAGAACTTCCTGTTACGAAGGAAGTCGTACAATGTCCTGATTATGCATTCTGGGTACTCGAGCCCTATCATTTTATAGATAAGGCCATCGTGCCAGACTCTGTCAACGCCTTTGAGACGTCAAGGAATACTGCAGCAAAAGCAAAGCCCTCAGAGATGTACTCGGTTACCCTCAGAAGCTGATGAGTAGTAGACAGGCCAGCTCTGAAGCCGACCTGTCAATCTGGAATAATTTTATGGTCTTCAGTGAAGACCGAAAGACGAGCTAGCAGGACCTTTTCGAGGAGCTTGCCTAGGGCGCTAAGCAAACTGATTGCACGATAGTTTTGGGGAAAAGTTGGTGATTTTCCCACCTTGAGGATGCTGACCACTGAGGCCAGGGCAGGGAATCGAGATTCACTTAATAGGTATTTAACTCTCCGGGTTAACCATCGATGATACCTTAAAACCACAAAGGTGCCATCTATTGTCTAAACGTTTCACTAGATCCCAAATGGGGGATACCATCTTCTCAAAAAATACAATTTTTCAAAGAAAAGCTTTTACTTAATAATAATTCTACTTTGTAACAGAATATAATTTCTGATCCCAAACTTGTTTTTGAAATCTCTTAACTGTAGGTGAAATTATTTCTAACTAATTAGGAGAGGATAATAATTTTCATGACGACGTAAATACATAACTTGAATTTGATTTACTTGATTGATCTTTTCTTGTGAGAAAATGATGATTCAGCAAAGTATTAATTAAAGGAAGCCGCAGTTTTACAACAATAAATCCATCGATAAATCATCTGCTTAATTAATTATGTCATTAAACGCTTGGTCAAATAGCAGTTTACGTCTTTTGGCAAAAATTCCGCAGACCAACAAATTTCACTCACTTTAAGAGTCGATTCATTGAATATATTAACTAATGAGGCTGTTGTATGTTGAAAATTCATATTCACTTGTTTAGTTGTTGAAGTAAAACACTTAAATTTTCAAAACGCTTTATTATTGCTTTTTTTGAAAATGCAACAATTGTTTCGCTTCTTCGGCCTGAAGAAGAAGTTGTTTTTTTATTGCTTTATATTAACTGTGTATAATTTAATAACCACCTGAATTATGACAGCTTATAACAAGATCTGCTTCATATGTTAGAAGTTGATTCGATTTTAGTAATTTAACTTTCTCATAATTTAGAGAGGCTGATTCACTTTCAAGAATCGACTCTGTGAGTTTAGAGTACTAAGATGACATCTATGGTCTGAAGGTAGTATCTATTCTTACGGGTGCATAGTGATTTAAATCTCTGAATAAAATTCCGTTTCCCTGTCTTCACCTGCGCTATTCTGATGATGTCGAAAATTGGATTGAACCGATTTATGACTATTGTTAATAAGGAAGCAATAATTAATCGTTTTCTGTACTTATTTTTTAAATATAATTTGTATCTTTCACTGTATTATTTATATGAGTCTTAGAGCGATTAATTATAAAATTAAATAATTGTTTAAGCCATAGTTTGACAGAATGAAATTTAGGCGATCCATTTAAAGATTTGAATCATTTCAAGAATCGATTCAGTGAGTTAACTTATAAATAGGCAAATTAAGTAAATAAAAGTGTGAAAAAGCTCTACACATATATTTACTTTTTAATCATCCTTCAGTTAATTCAAATAATGTGAATTTTTATATAAACCTGTATATGATATTAATCTAGCATAATGATTACAGTTTCAATTAAAACATAAAAGGTGCGGTTGTTGAACTCCTCGTATCCGTTGGATTATTCCTGAGAATGCTATCCATTCAACCACCTCAATTAAATTAGAGCTTAAATAGTAGAACACCGTCGTAATTATGTAATTAATTAGGATTCATAAATAATTATGCCATTAACGTAAATTACTGCAACTATTACGTAGATTTAGTTAAATATAAAAGTAACAATAGACTACGATAATTGCTGAAACGTAATTACTAAACTTGAGAGGAAAAATGTTTTATATTAATGGATGAATGATGGTGTAAAATTCTTTGATATATAAACACTAAACTGATCCATTCAAAATTTATTTGTTAAGTATTTTAGTGTAGTTTACATCATGAATTATCATATAGGAATCAACCTTATTGGTTAAACAAGGGTTAATCACCGTCCAAAAAGACGAATAATATGGATATACACATGTGAAAATGTCTGTAGTTGGGTAGTACTACTTGCAATTGCGATTCTAATGATGGTACTTTGGAGTGTCTGAAGAAGTAAGCTTGGTAGCCTTACGAATTACACATTTTTATTGCTTAGTTTTCATCCCGACAATAAAACGACAAATCATTACGTTTAAATATAGATATTAAAGCAAAACCTCGTAATGTTGTTTTTTGAAATAGCAATTTTGCTCCTGCTCGTCATACTTGCTCATATAGCCTTGAACCTGGCCGTGCACTCCGGCATACGTAATTATGTACGAGATTTCCATCGTGAATAAAATCATAGTACTACAGCATTGTAAAATGCATAATTTACACCAGCGGTTGCATTAAGTTCTGGACATATCGGTTATTAACATTTAAATGAGTTCATTTCACAGGATATATAATATTAAATAAAAATTGCACACTTTTTTCTTTATAATGATTTAGATTTTGTAATTACAGGTATCTACTTACCATCTTGAAAATTTCTTTGAATTTTTTTTTTAAACATATCTTTAGATAATTTACTAAAAAAACAACTGGAAAGATTATCTTTTACTTGCAAATATATTTTCCTGTTAAGAATTATACATTATTTTCCAGATTAGTACATTAAAGCATCGGAGTAGTTCTTCAAACAGATGATCCTTCCATTAATTTCTTGGTGCATAAATATTACTCATTTAATAATTATAAATATTCTCTGATTGTCCTTCATATTGTTTTCTTGATATTCTTGAAAGATCGATTTTTAGAAATTATCAAACATTGGCTGCCAACAAGTTTTTTTGTAAAATGTCACAAAAAGTCCGCTTTGTTTTTAAGTTTTATTTTATAGAATGAGTAAGAATGTGCTTATTTAATTCATTTTGATGCATTTTTTAGACGAAATTACGGGTTTTTTATGTCAGTCACAAGGGACTGACAAAGCTCCAATGGCAGAAAATTATGCGTTTCGCTCCATAAGGCAATGTTTCAGTCACGTGTCTCACTCTCACAAACATTCTGTCTCGTGACTGACAGTGCTAAATAGTAAGTGTAAAGTAGGTACTCGGTAATAATTAGAAAAAAACACATTTGTTTCTTGTAGTCTTAATAAGACTCATTTGTTGTAGATTTTACGAAATATATTCGTGTTTTTTCTAATTATTAGTGAATTTTCTACAACGTAAGGACTTAAATATTTTATTAGGTACTCGGTGTCAGTCATCGGCGACTGACGTGACCCCCATTAGAATACTTCAGTGTCAGTCACCGGTGACTTACAAAGCGGTCATATAGAATAAAGACGATATTTTTTAAATATCGAAAAATAGAAGATATTTTTAATTTTTGCGTTTTAGCTCGATTGAACAGAATAATCTTTTTAATTCAAGTGAACTAAATTATGTCACAGGTGACTGACAAAGCTCCAATGGCAAAAAATTATGCGTTTCGCCCCGCCAGGCAATGTTTCAGTCACGTGTCTCACTCACAAATATTCTGTCTCGTGACTGACAGCGCTAAATAGTAAGTTTAAAGGAGGTACTCAGTATCAGTCATCGGTGACGACGTGGCCCTATTGGAATGACTAACTAAAAATAGAAGATATTTTTAATTTTTGCGTTTTAGCTCGATTGGACAGAATAATCTTTTTGTTTATTTATTTGTGGAGGCGTTTACTTTGTGGTACTTCAAATATAAGAAAGAATGAGATACAATGACTTTTTTTACCACTATTATTATTTATAAAGTAGTAAAACAAAGTCATCTTCATTATTATAATCTTTTTGATTGAATACATCATCATGTTACAATTCTCGTAATCCTTCTAAAGATATACTCCAGCAATCTATCATCATCCAATCAATCAAATTATCATAGCCTATCAGCTCCCATCACCGCCTCCGCCTTATCGTTCCGATTTAAACAAGTCAAATCGCCGATTATGCAAATCCCGAGACAATGCAATACTCTTTCCATCACGGAGACGAGAAACAAAACTTTCCGTATTCATCTATTTCATCCGATTCCGGTCCAATCGTATATTGTCGTTTCTATTAAAGTTGTCTTCGGCGCGGTGTTTCCAAAACACGGGGCGGCGGAAAGGGAGACGAACAATTTATATATAAAAACACGCTGGGGGCGGTTTTGTAAACGGAATAGGAAAAACTTGTTATCGCGGCGGAGACGGCGCCCGGGGGCGGAAAACGTATACGGGCCAAGTTAAGTGTTGCAAAAGAGTTGCATTGTTCCGTGTTTTGCGGCGCGGGCGGCGGGGGGCGGGGGTGCTGCGGGGTGGCGCGCGGACGTGCGGGGGCGCGGTGGGTGGTAATCAGCGTAAAGTGGGGCGGGCGCCGCCGCGATTAAACTTTCAATGTGCGGGGTGGTTCGAGCGGTGTTTGATAATTTCGAACAGGAGGGTATTTGTAATGGAATGGTTTGGGGAGTCTGCGGGGATTTTTTCCGTGCCGTGTTTGATTTGATCAATTTTTATCAAGCCTATAAAGGAATGTTTCGTTTCTGATTATCAATCTCCAAACTACATAATTGGGTGTAGTAAAAAATTGTAACAATAATCGTATTTACCAATTCCAATTGAAATAGTTTATTGTATCAAAAGAATCACTTTAATCGTATGAGTACGTCGGCTCAAACAAAAGATTTTTGGAAACGATAAGTCGAATTAATGGGTCACCCATCATACAAACCCGATTTGTCACTGAATGACTTCTTTCCCGCAAATCAAAAAAACTTACGAGGTCAACGTTTTTCAATGTCTGAAGAAGCGGTTGATGCTTTCTAAATGCATGGGAGGCCGTTAGAACTTTTTGCAACACTAAATGCATGTTTTGAAGGTACCAAGATTGGAATAGAAAAAATTTGAAAATTGGTTCAAACCCATGCAAAAAATTATTGATCTTCGTGGAGAATATTTTGAAAAACAATAAACCCATGAACGATGTTTAATTTTTTTTTGTTATTTATTCCTGAAATATAAAAGGCAACCCTTTCATCAGTATTCGTCGTAGAATATCTTCGAAGTTACTCCAAAAAAAAGCATAAGGAAAAAATGCGAAATACTGAAATATAATAGACAGACCTCGTATATATAGTATTCAATTTTACTATACATTATTTAATTTCTTCCACAACATAGGAGATTTGGTTTTAAACGATATGCCTTTGTCTAGAATTTTTACATAATTTAGTTCACTCGAAGCAAAATTGCTTTAAAAAAAACTACTTTGATCACTCTCCTGGCGTGTTTATTCTGTCGGCTAGGTGTCGCGGTCCCTTTGTTACATCAGCGCCATTTAAATTTAATAGTTCATAAACTTAAAATATCGCTCTGTTTTAAAATGCATCGGCCTTGGCATTAAAAATTCGTTTGGTAAATTAGCAAACTAGAAAATAATCAATAAAAGGCAACGTATTTATATTTACATTTAAATATACTTACTACTACTGTAATTTTTTATTTTAAATGAAACTTCTTTAAACCTATAATAATTCGTATATTAGATGTCTTCTGATGTGGTAAATATAAAGTTACAAGACGTTTGAAGTGTCTACAAACAAATTCATAACCAATTACTATTTACTGTTATGATTAATATTAATAATAATAATTATTTTGTTTCAGGTGAGTTTCAACTCAGTGCAGTTTCACTAAGAATTCATAATGATCATCACAGCTTTGGTAAATATCGCCCCATATAATAATATAACTAACCCTATACCTAGTTTAAAATGTCTTACTTTATCTACAAAACAATAAATACGTTATTTAAATCTTGAAATATACAAGGTTTATCAATACAAATGACTGGTGTACGCAATAGATGTCGCCACTGAAGCTTCGATTGAAGGCGCATGCGCGCACGCAACTCTTATGTCTGAGCTTATTCTTTAATTCTACTTGTAAATTTTATGCTGTATTACGAATAATTAAAATATTACCACTTTTTGTCTGTATTCGTATTTCATTGTATTTTGTGTCGACACTACTTTGACAGCTAAGCCTTTATTGTTGTAGTTTAAATTTACTCTATCTCTTCTAAATATTTAAACACCCTGTCTAACCTAAATGCTTACTTCTTGCTTACAATGTGCAAATAAAAATATCTATAATTTATACTACAGATTAATATCAATTTGTATGTAATTTTTATGACACCTTGAAATAAAGAATTTTTGATTTGATTAGATTAGATATTTTCTTGCATTAAGAAACAAACCATTGTATGGAATTTTCAATTGGAAATATTTTCATAACATATTCATCTCTAATATTGTTTTGCTTTGTAAAAAGCTAAATATCTATCGCATCCAAAAATTTGTACCAAAGTCATTAAATTCACAAACATAAATTAAGCCAATAAAAAAAATGCAGCATATTCCGCTAATAAATTCCCGCCCATTTGATCCGGCGCATTTTTTAACGTAATTTCTATGGCTGCACATAAACACACATACCCTGCATATCGATTCCTGCGATCCAGCAATATTATAATAAACCGGTACACAATAAACAATGCACGGCCTCCCATTGTGTAAATATTGTTCGAACGCGGGTCATTCCAAAAATTCTCGCTTCATTAAAATTTATCCGGTGTTTACATTTCCCTTGAATTTATATTGCTTCATATAACATGTGGCCCCGGATTAATTGCGCCCTTCCGCCCCTTAATCCTCGAGGAATCGCAATTTCAAAAGGAATCACGGCTTCAATTATTAAGGAAATAAAACGTGTAATTATTAATGGGGATCTCTTTTTTTTCTGCGAGGGAGAGCTCTTCCCCCGGCGGTGGCTCGCGGTAATTGTTCTTTTTTTTCGGTCTGAAATATTTACGCGGACATGATTTGTTACCAACAATGGGCAAAAATAACCGGCTTATTAATTTCTTATTGGGCTCACCTTTGTGTAGGGAGGGGGTTGTTAAGGAATTGCTTTTAGAATAATTCCACTACATAATCGATACTTGTTCTGCTACTCTCTTGATGGAACCAAATTTTCAAATTAGGAGAAGTAAAACTCTTGTTATGTTCCATTTCTTTAGAAAGACTCTTGTTATGTTCCATTTCTTTCTAAAGAGTTTTACTTCTCCTAATTTAATTGGACTACGTTTAGAATATATTGAACAATTGTAATTACAGATTTTTAATAGGGAAGACTACCTTATCCAAAAAATCTATATAAAATAATCGTGCATTACAAAGTACTAATAATAATTCTTTAAAGTCAAACTGCCTAAAACTTAAGCGAGTTTCAACTTCTAGATAACAAAATATCTACAATTCCAAGTTATCTCTACTAGACTATAACCTGATAGCTTGTGTTGTAGTTTGAATATATTAGGTAGTAGAACTACTCTTGTTTATATTTCCTGAAAACAGGTTTCTATGTTTAGGTAGCTAATAAATAATCTGTTAATTGCTGCGGGTTATCCCCTACTGCCACCTTGATTGTTTCATTAAGAGTTCTTCCTAGGTCCCGATCTTTTATTACTTGATAATGCCATCGTTGTTATCACTGCCACCTTCCACTAGAAATAGGTTAGTTTTTTCCCATGTCTCCCTCTGGTTGATCTAGCACCAACAGTTTTGTACTTGAGGTTTTTTGAAGTCATTTCAGCAGCTGTCGCAACCTTTCCTTATTGCTTATCCTTATAATCAAGCGTAGACTATCCTACGCTTCTAGACTAACACCCTTTGATACTCCCTCGTATTTGTCTTTGTTGCACCTGCCTACCTCTTTGCCTCTGCCACTACCTGACTTAAGACTAAACTTTCAGTAAAAGACTACAAAGTCTAAGGGCAACGTGCAATCATTAACCTCTATGAATACTTCTCTAATCTCTCTGCTTTATACTAATAATTTTAGATAACTTTTTTATGTTTCTTGTTGATTTTGAAGCATATGTAGATGAACTTTCGGGATCCACCGGACCTCTCATGATCTAATTCTGCCTGACATTACTGAGGTTGTAAGAGTAAAAACGATTATCGCCCTTTTGATTGTTAGCTTGGTTTTCACAATTTTCAGGTCGAACAAGGCTATCGTCTCACTAGTATGTTAATGTTAAAGCCACCACTATTGACCATGAATTTCTCTGCCTGGTTCACATGTCGAGTTAAAATGCCTAGTCTTTCTCAAAAGTTCTCCCCTGAATTTAGTGGCCATAACGAACTGTGAGAGCCATGCCTACCATTATTTCAAAACCAAAGAATTTCTTTCGAGCTAAAGCTGTAACTAGATATTTGATATTTTATTCAACTATGATTATAACCACTTTCCGGATATATTTGTAGAAGTAAGATTGTTCTGTGACGAAGGTTACCCTAGTATTATATTCTTTCATCTTTCTAAAATGTTATTCGCATGCGCTCCTCTTCGAAGTGATTTTTTCCAGAACAGTGCACCCCTGAAATCCAGTTCGCCAGCGATCTAAAGGAGAATCATAGGCAGTCGATTTCGTGTTACTCACAAAAACTCGGCATTTCGCATACCATAAGTTGGCCAATTTTGCCTCGTGACTTGGGCTTGAACCCAAACAAAATTTAACTGACTCAGGAGCTAAAGGTAAACGACCACAGATAACGTGTGTTCGCTTAATGGCCCTTGAAGCAGTTGGCGTAATTTGTATCAAAAATTCATCTTTAGCAATGAGGCTAATTTTTAGATGAATGGATACATTAAAAAACAAAATTGTCGAATTTGGAACGATACCGATCCATTAGAGATCCAGGAGCGTCCAATGCATCCCGAAAAAGTCACTGTTTGGTGTGTATTTTAAGCTGGCGGCGTCATCGGTCCAAATTTCTTTGATAACGACGTTGATTGCGAACTTTTTTGGAATTGGATTATATGGATACCAATACATGTCGTTTCAACAGGACTGCGATACTTACAATAGAGATTATTCTTCGTCTATGCGAATAAGCCACAAACTACAGCAGTCCTCAAATCCAACATAATACATGTCATTATTAAATTCAGCTTGATTTATGTGCTAGAGTCATGGAAAATTGGACAAACTATCATACTGGCATCAATAGACCTTTCAAACGAATAAAACATTTCAAAGATATCTCACACACATTTAGCTTTATTTAAATTTAATGAAGCGCTTAATGAAAGACCCCATATGAATTGTTACACTCGCTCGGAGGTGATGTGTAATGCCGGTAGAATCGAAGGTACCACCTCGGGGCAATAAGCGGCATGGAATGAACAGGAGATGAGCAGCGGTATGATAATATAGTCATTGTGACTAAAAAAACTCAAAACGGGAGAGGCAGAAGTGGACGACGAACAGCGAAAAGAGGACCTTTCTCTGTCTCTCGTAACGTGAAGCTCCGACCACGGTTTCGAATTTAAATTTTGTGTCAGTTTAAGATTGCAGTTGTAAAATTTTAGTATCATATAAACTTGTTGGAAGATTCATTCTCAATGGCATTATTCATGGGTGCCGAAAATTCTTAGATTTGATTTTCTATTTTGGCCAGGTTTGCTAAAGATATGTTTTCTAAAGGCACTAGACTAAACACCTCATGTAGAAGGTTGTTGTCTATATATGATCCAAACTCAAAAATTTGAAAGACATTGATATATTATAGAGTATAGTGCTCTGAAACTTTTTTCTATGTATCCTTTTCACCCTTATGTCGACAAGCTATATGCACATCATTGATATTCGACAATACATTTCTTCTGGTTGCCACAATTTTCTGATCTTTAATTTTCGAAACTTTCTGAACTCCTGCAAAGTCTTCTTAATGTGATAATGAACTGTGTGTCTTATAGGTTACTATTATCTTCTAAAACGTTTATTACATGCTTCTCGTGGTCTTCGGCCCACAGACGATTACTTCTGTAGTTGTTGATTGCCGACTGCACGTCCATTCCGGGAGAAAATTATGCATTGCCTATAAATAATGAAATTCTGTATTTGGTTAAATCGACATTAAATAGAAATAGAAGGTTACCTTAATGGGTGAGTTCCGGTTATTGCGAATTTATTTCAAAAGTTGCAGCGGTGACAGTCCATTGAAGTGACGATTCGTTTAGTTTCGAAAAACACCACCCAAACACTACAGTTTAATTTGCTTAGTGCATGAAATGAGCAAAATAAATAATGCCGAAATCACGAATTTGACAGATGTAATGCACAAGTCCGTTGCATAATTCACGAATTAGGCAAATAAATTCGTGAATTATGCACCGGACTTGCGCATTACAAGAATCAGGCAATGTTTTTGCTTATTTCCGTAATAGGAAATTTCACAAATTCGGTGTAACATATACATAAAAAACAATAGACATAAAGATAAAGGAATGGTATTAGTCCATCTGGGCTATAGCACTGTGGTCTCTATGCTCTATTCTGGACTTAATGATGAAAGTAAATAATGTTCCTTTGCTAGCTAGCTAAACTGTCCTGATGATTCGCCAAAGGAATTCATGAGTCGTGAAGAGAGATTGTTGATATTTGGACGTGATGTTTGGGTTTCGTAATACAGAGAATTTGGTTAAGAGGAATTGTATTTAAAAAAAATTATTGAAAAAATGAATCCTAAGGTTTAATATACGGTGGAAAATGGGTGGTTTCAAATAAAAGTTCTTTTAAACTGCTGTGGAG
Source organism: Ontholestes murinus (assembly GCA_963969525.1). Lineage (NCBI taxonomy): Eukaryota > Metazoa > Arthropoda > Insecta > Coleoptera > Staphylinidae > Ontholestes > Ontholestes murinus. The sequence continues at coordinate 17,940,125 of OZ018393.1, forward strand.
TTTTCTTTTACAGAGTGTTGGGATTTAGTTAGGGTTCTAACTTGTAAGTCCATGCCAAAAAATGTTAAAATGATCTAATGTCCAAAATATTCTCCAAAATGAAACAAAACGCAGTAATAATTCTAAAAATTGCCAAGATGTATTTGCGGAAAAATAATGATTTGAGTAGAAGACGGTTTATAACTAGTAAACTCAGCGCTTCATTCCCGTGACCTAAATTATTTGTATGTGTTATTTGAAATGAATGTTTATCAGCAGAATAAATTAAGATAAGGACTAAAAACCAAAGATCTAAAAATGCATAGATTTGGGCGAAAAAGATTAAACCGTAAAATCTAAAAGGGCTAGCATATCGATTTGTGTTGGAGATCTTCTTGACATTCTTATTGTTTGTATGTCAGTGATCTGATGTGCCAAATCCTTGTTTTGATTTTGTTGTGGGTTTTTCTGAATGGGCGTGATATTTAAAGGAAACTTTTTAATCGAATAAGTTACCTAGGTATTTGCAGGTGTCGATGGTACAGATAATTGTATTGTTATTTCTGATCGTAGGAGATTGTATTTTGAATCGCCATTTGAAGCACAAGATTTGGATGGAATTGAAGGAAGTTTGAAGGAATTGTTGAATTCTGGATGAATGAGCAACACGAAAGGTATGATTCGCTTTTCATCAATCACATCTTTCGTGCTGCCAATTTATGCAGCATTCAACAATTCCTTCAAACTTTTTTCGATTCCATCCAAATCTGGTGCTTCAAATGACGATTCAAAATTTAATGCTTATATATCTCAACTTTTCATCTGTAAATCACAACACAATCTCTTACGATCAGAAATGTTCCATTGTGATTAATTTTATTATTAAATGTCTTATGAAAACGAAAGCTCATCAGTAGATTGAGATAAAATATGATTTATTGTCAGGAAAACAAATTATTTAGGTTTAAACAAATATTCTTATAATTAAATGTTCATAATTTTCAGAAACACAATTATTAGTTCTGTATAAAAATATTTAGATTACATGATGACAATACTGAAGTACACAGTTTTGTGCCTTATTTGATATTTGATTTGTATTCAATATGATAAGAATTGTCTAGTTTTTTAGCAGTTTTATACAACGATAAAATTTAACTTTTATAAATACACACCACTCCTTATATTAAACATCCGTCCGCCGAACAAAAAAAAGAGGAGATCCATTATTTATCCTACCCACCGTACTCTTAAAGAATTGATTTTTAATAACAAAAGTTACGTTGCCCCGGACGTGTTTCATTTGTAATTCTTTAAATGCCGCTTTGGCACCTTGGGAAATCAGATCTACCATCTGTGTGTGTTCAATTTCATCTTCCCCCCGCGCGCGCCTCAAATCCAGATGCGATTTTCTGCTTCTGCGAGTGCGGTTTAAAACAAAACAAAAATGCTGAGCGCTTATCCGCAAAGGAAATGATACATTAATTATGCGAAAAATTATTTCAACATTAATTATTCTTAAGATCTTGTAGTTTCCTAGATGTTAACAAATTTATTTGAACTTAAACTTGTTTCTATAGCTAACATTGATTATGATTATTATTTTAGATAGTTACAAAGTAGTAAATGTTTTTACTTTTATTTAAAATCAATTTCATAATAAAGCTGTACTGAAGAGATCGAAAGATCGAAACACGTGTCTGGAAATAGATACAAAAGTCAGATTTAGACTGTGTGTAATTATCAAAGGTTGAGATAGTTTCAAATATCAATTCTTCCTAATAAAATAAAGTATTGGCCTTTACGTAGTTGTAGAAGTTTGAAGGTATTTATTTATATCAAATAAACTTTAAGAATTTATTTTTACGTTGAGAAGTTGTGGAGTGAATTTGGTGTAAAAACGAATTTAAAATGATTTTATTATAATAAAAAGGACAAAATTAAATGCTGCAAAAATCAATTTAAAAAACATCTGCAGACACGTGTTTCGATTTACTATATCTCATCAATACAGCTTTATTATTAACTTGATTTTTTTAAACAAATAACACGCAAATTATGTTTGTATAATTCAATATCTGTCGTGACGTTAGCCAAGAAAGTAGTTATTTCAATAAGTCACTTGTTTTGTAGTCTTAATTAAGGCACGAAATGTAAAAATTTTAATCACTGAAAAAAATTGGTTTAGACATGGGAATTGAATTAAATTAAGACGACTTTAAGTATATACATTATATAACCTTCTTGTCGAGTTCATCCTGCCGTGACGCCGAGGTCACAACCGACCGCTAATTATCTTCTAATCTGATTTTGATTTAATTAAGGACCGAACGAAGAAGCCACACATACAAACCACCACGACAGCGTGCGCGCATTGTTGTGCGCGCCTGCTTTTTATTCCGTGTCGTAATTAGTGTATTTTATTGTTTAATTAGCCTGAAATTATTCCCCCCTCCCCCGCGCGCGTTATGGACGAAGAATATGCGCCTCGGGGGCAACGATCGCGAGTTATTGTGCCATGAGAAAAAAAAACTAGCGGACTTGCACTAATAATGTTTTTAATTATTAATGCCATTACAACTAGACTTTGGTGGCATGTGAGAAGCGTTTCTTTTCAACCCTGAATGCACACAACCGGCGTGTGTACGTCAATACGCGTTCACTGAAGAATCAGATGAGGTGAAGATCGATATTTGTTCTGCTACTCTTTGATAGAACCAAATTTTTAAATTAGGAGAAGTAAAACTCTTTTTATGTTTCATTTCTTTATTCTAACTTTGATAATGATCCGCAAGGACCGAAACACGTGTCAGTTATCTGAAAATAAAGAAATGGAACATAACAAGAGTTTTACTTCTCCTAATTTGAGGTGAAGATCCATGTGACATTAAATAAAAACCGATGTTCTTTTGTTTCTTCTTATGTTTAGGCAAAAACTGATGCGTTCTATTATAAGAGTCTAGAGTCTATAGACTAAAGTTGTAGGGATGAAAAAAAAAGCAGTTGGCACTACTCCATATTTTTGGCATTTACTGACAGAACGTTAGTGTCCTCTGAATTGTATTTCAAAGTGTACAATAGTATTTTGAAATGTTTGTCAAGAGAAATTTCATGCTTTATGTGGTTACTCTGGTTTGTAAAAGAATAAATCAAATCTATATATTACATTTGCCTGCAATCATTGTGACTCGAAACTGATTGGTTTGTAAGACATAAACTTTTGGATTTTTTTACTTCATGTTTCGGTCTATTGAAAATCTAGGCCGTCTTTATTTTGCTCTGGTGTTTGGAAGAGCCCTTCGAATTGCACGAGACCATAATACAATTGGCTTGAACTTCTTGCCCTTAAATAACTTGCGAAAATTCTCGTTTTGTTTTAGCGCATAACAATATACACACTAACAACAAAGATCTTCAACGGTCAATTTAACTACCCTTAAATTTTTCAGTTCAGTTTTAATGTTAATAAGGCGTTTCTCTAGCTCCTTCTTGTTTAAAATCACTTTACCTTACTCAATTAAACAAATACATAAATAATTAGTAATAATTCATAGATTAGTTAGGGCTGTTACAGATACATATTTATAAAAATTAATTTCTTTGAACTGCGACCAATTATTTTATTAATTAAATAATTATTTCTTATGCATAAAAACATAGTAAATTATTCAAATTAATGAAATAAACGTTTTAAATTCGAATGGAATGTTATATTCCATTGGAATGTTATATTCCATTCGAATTTAAAACGTTTATTTCATTAATTTAAATAATTTTACTATGTTTTTATGCATAAGAAATAACAGCAATGTAATTTTAATATATCTTAAAATGTTTTCTCTTTCTTTGGGCGACCGACCAAATATATTTCCGGGATGGAATGCGATGTTTCAGGAATACTGATGGCGCTCGTTTAGTATTCAAGGCTTAAACCCGAACAATATACAATATTGAATAAGATAATGTATGTATAGGAGCTAATTTAGGAAAATAGGGGCACTGTCTGTGCATATAATGCAGGCCGCTTAATCCGCGCATAAATAAGGGCTGCATCGCGCCCATGTTCCACGTCTTTGCGAGGGCTGATTGGATAGTATGCAAAATTGTCGTGGACCCACGTGGGAGGTAATTACAAAGGTAATTTGTTGTGTAATTTCGGATAAAAACTGATCGCCCGGCCTGTATCTACCTAGTGGAATCTAGAGTAGAGGGATGGGATCCACAAAAGGGGCTCGTGCCGACCGTGTTATTATACATTGTGTCCGATCGATATGAAAATACTATTCATAAAGATGTATATACTAGCATTGTAAATTTGCTTATAATAGATGGTTTATCAATGCGATGGTAATAAATCAAAATCTAAAACTAGAAAATGAACAAAGTTATTAATTTTTTGATCTCTAAAAAATTTAATTGAAAGATTTCATAACTAAAAAAAATATAGAACAATAAGAATAATTAGGAAAAGTAAAACTCTTGTTATACTTGTTCTCCTAATTTGAAAATTTGGTTCCATTAAGAGAGTAGCAGAACAAGTATCGATTACAATAAGAATAGTTGGCTTAAAGAACTATTTTGAATTTAAACCTTGGGCAATTAAAAGAAAAATATGATTTCTATCGTGAAATATAAATTACATATACCAAATAAAATAGTAGAAAAACCCGACAATAGATGTGAAACGTGCAAAATACATATTGTTAAGAGGTTATTCGAGATTGCCACTTTGGTTACATTGAGCATCGTCGCCACAGCAGTAAGATCAATATTATAATACACATCCGATCCTTCAGCCGACTACGATCCATTCGCACTCCCTTCCGGCCCTATATTTATATTCAGACACTACGTTTTGTACATTCACAAATGCATCTATGCTTTTCACTTCGAATAGAAGGCACAAATTACATTTATTATTTATTCGAGTGGATGTACTCGCCTCCCCGCATTCAATTTGATTTACCAATGCAAATATATAATACGCTTTCGTCGCATATTTATAAATACAAAAAATTACATCGTGAAATAAAACAAAGAGTTTTAGTATAGACTCCTGAGATGGATGATAAAGTTATTTTTGATTAGTCATCCCTAATTATGAGCACAATGGTTGTATCTGATAATTTAATTTTGAATGACCAACACCATTTCTGGACAAAGGAAAAAATTACCGTCCACATTGGACGTGCCGCTGTCAGGCGCGAATTATGCGGGCTGTGTGATGGAAGCCGCCCCTAATTGAGATTTCGGGTGCATTTGTGTCAATTACGATTTTTGCATGTTGTACATTTCGGACGCGGAACGTGTCATGTTACTGGCGTGAATGGGGGTTAAGAAGGATTTGACGCAAATGTGGCGGATTATTCAACCTATTATCATTACAATAAAGTAATTCGGCGGCGGTTTCAATTCCGTGCGAAATTCCATGCACGATTATACGCAGCTTATCGATCTGGCCCGCCGCCGCCGCCGCCGCCGCCGTCCTGGATGTGTAAGGGGGTCCAAATTGGGTGCGATTCGGGGATATTGCCGAAATGATATCAATTTAATGGATTTGGGCTTAATTGGTAGGAATCTCTCCCAGTTAGCGTATTACATTAGTTTCTACTTACTTAGCAAAAGGGTATCAATTAAATTCATATTTATAGGGGCGTATAAATCCAATGTTGAATTCAAAAATGTTTTAATTACAATTGGATATTATTCATTACTCTGTAATAATATTCCCTTATATTCTCACTCATCAAAATAACACGGTAACTTTATATTTTTATCTAAAAGCCTCATATAAATTACTAAATCAAATTTAAATTCAGGAAAATAATTTTTAAATCAATTAATTAAAAAAATTAATTAAAAACAAAAATCTTCACTATATTTTTTGCAAAAAACCAAAACGAATGTACGACGGTATTAAATTCATCCTTGTACACGTTTAATGTTTTTGAAAATCTCAATGAAGAAAACTCTATTGCTGCTTAAAGAAAATCCGAAAATTCAATTGGAGCGACATAATAAATAGATAAAAACTATTTAAAAAATTGTAACAACATAAAAAATAAATAGATAAAAACTTAGAACTACAAATTATATCTTAAAATTCAACAGATGAAACCTCACTATATATTTATAATATAAAATTTAAGGAACTTTTAAAATTTAGAAAATTTTTAGACAATTTTATAGATAGAATCGTCAATTAAAAATAAATTAAATGAAATAGAATATATAATTATACATATGCGTTCATAAAAAACAGAATATTCACTTGTATCAATTTTGGTGGAGGCGCCGATTTTATACGCAACAATTATTTCTACCTTTAATTTTATTTAATATAAACAAAATGATGAATCTTTGCGAAATAACAAAGTCGCATTTAAAATAATTCATCACCCTTTTAATGAAATCCCTAATGGAGTTAACATTTTCACACAATTGCGGGATAATGAGCGTCGGATGTAACGCCGATATTACCGCGCGTCGTTATTATTTAACCGTCGAAAAATCATCATTGTTATTATAACATCTGCTACATTATTCCGCCGGTCGGAATACAACGCATAATTAAATATCAATATTTTGTTTTAGGAGCAAAACACATCACCATGGGAATTTATTGGCTACAAAGCCGAATTTATCGGGGCGTACCGTTTCGCGGCCGGCCATCCATGTCGACATTCATTAACTTCATTATAAAATGGTTAAAAATGATTGATGGTGATTTTAATATAGGACATCACCGTCGATGTTACTATCTTGATGCGTGCGTCAAAACTAAAAATATGTATATATGAATCTGCCGGTGGAAACGTGCGAATTTGCATCCATTGCATTACGGTCCTATGATATAGTGCTTTTTAATAAAAGTCACTAGCTATAATATAATTCGCCATATTCATATTGTAATGGATATTTTAAATAATAATTTAAAACACAAACAAAATATTTCTTTCTAATCAAAATCCTTAATAATATAAAAATTTGTTGAAGATATGATTAAAACTTGATTAAAATACTAACATTTTCTTCGCAATTAATTGTGAAGAGAGTGTTAGTGTTTTAATCATCCTTAATAAGTTTTTTTTAATTTCTAATCAAGATATTTCAAAAATGTTTCACCACGTGTTATAAGTGAGCAATTAATTAAATATAGAGTTTATTTTAATTTTTCTTTAATTTACTATTTCAATGCTTGCTTTTCATGTCTCATAAGTACACCTCCTGTGAGTGTATATCTAAATGCATAACCCGTTTTCCCGGCTTATCGATTAGCCGGAGCTAATTCCGCCGGCGGATCGTCTTCATGAAGGGATTTTGTGTTCACTTCGGTGTAATGCAATAAACATCAGAATTTAGATTCCGGCAAAACCGCCCCATTGAAAATTGTGTACGCGCCTTTGCGGATGCGGTGACAAGATAAAACCTTTTCCCGCATCCGGCGCAATGTGAAAACTGACGGGTATGACGTGTCTTGCCGAATTTCCGCGCGCCTCCCCCTTTTCACCCTCGAACAAACTGGACATAATAGCGTTTGGATCAATCGCAAACAGTCAAATCAACGCGCGGAAAAGTTGCACGAAATTTTATCATTGAATTCGACAGAAATAATAATAATAATCTTTTATTTCAGTGACAAAATAAAATTGTGTCAGTACTTATTCTAGCTTACATAAATATACGAAATGCGTTATTTGGAATTTCAAAAAGAATCTTAATGAGAAGTTATTTGATATAATGAAAAGTGAAAAAATGAAAAATACCAACAGTTATATAAATCATGATATCATAGGGGGAGAAAGCAGGATACAAAGAGAAATTAGTAAAATTACACGGGAAGAAAGAAAAAAGGCAACAAATTAAAGATTTGTTATAAAATATTGGTAGTAAATGAAATAGAATTTCAAAGAAAATGGATTAATGGAAAACAAGGTTAAGTGGGAATAAATAGACAAAATATTATGCTACATAGAAACATAATGTATAATTATACAAAATGTTCAAGTTCATAAAAATAGATTCACCTATGTATATAAAGCGGGGACGGTAAATAGATGATAGTGGAAGTCGTGCGTCCTTAAGTGGAATTAAGTCCATAAAACAATAAGATTCACCTGTGTCAGTTTTGGTGAAGACGTCTTTTTTCATTCAATCATTCGTTCTGAAAATAGATACATTCTTCAGTATACAACAACCAAAATGAAAAAGCCAAAAAAATGTACTGTCTATGGTCCCAATACAGTATGAAATACAACACCAATGCGGTGGTTCCAACGATTCCATTCTGGTGATAATATGGGCGTCGAAGATGAGGCACGCTCTGGTAGGCCAATCGTTGAAAATGTCGATGGTTATGCAAATCGTCGAGTCCGACTGGCATATAAGTATTTATTCCTTTGCTTAGGAAATTAAGATTAACCAAAAAAAATTAAATCGGTTTGCACAAGACTCATGTATAAATGTCACACAAATTGACGTAATAGAACTTTTTGGACAGAGTTGATGGATGCGATTCTTTGTGAAATGTAACGACATCTATTCAATATGTAAAGCATATTAAGCATATGAACAACTGCTGAAAAAGATCATTGTGGACTTGCAATGATCGCCAAGCCCAAATTAACGACCAAGAAGGTTTTGCTATGTGTTTGACGGGGTTGGAAACAAATCAGCTACTATGAGCAGTTCTTATCGGGTTAAACACTTAATTCTAACCTCTACTTTCAGCAACAGATTAAAGCAGGGGATCGACGAAAATCGGCCAGAATTGGTCAAAAAGAAGGGTGTTGTGTTGTAAAAGCAACGCCAGATTACACACATCATTAACGCCCCAGAAGTTCTAAGACCTTAGATGAGAGGTTCTATTGCATTCGCTGTATAGTCCAGAACTGGCACCAAGTGATTATCATCTTTTTGACAATTTTCTTGATGGTACAAAACTGCCTTCAAGAGAGACTTGTAAAAATGAACTTCTTTAATCGACAAATTGTGAAATTGCCTTCAAAATCGACAAAAATTATCGTATAAAAGGGCGCATATTTAATTTATATCAGATAATCCCAATTTTGTTATTTTTATCGTCGAAAAGATGGAAACACACTTTGAACTTATAATAAATATCTTTATTCATATATTTTTTTCCTTTTACAATAACAGTAATAACATTCTGTGTTTTTTTGTGAACGGGCTATCGATCATTGGTCTTTAGGTCCTAAAACTTTTTATTTCACCTAATACAAAGTTTTAACATAAAAAATACGCTAAAAAGAAATGAAAAGTTACTCTTAGGTTACTTTCTAATAAACAGAAATAAATTGCAAACTTTAATATAAAAGTCATAGAGTAAGCAGAAATAGAACGTGACTATCATATACTGCAAATACAAATAAAGAAAATAAAAACAGTAAGTGTAAAGAAAAAATCAGAACGTACGAACTGAAAGAGAATTTTCCTACATAGAAAAAATATCAAGAGGTAATAAAAGCAGACCAAATAATGGAATGATAAAAGCAATGAAATATAAGAATGATGGCAAAATGGATAATGATGGATTCATAATGAGAGGGTTTTGGAATTTAGTTGAGATAAAGTCTAAATCTATTTTATTTATTTATTTATTGTTTGCTTTGTGTCTCTTCTTAAATAAAATCTAAAATACATACTACTATAATTTTAATTGAAGAGACCCGGGCGGAGTTCATTTCTTCGAGATGTTCTTCCACTCTGACCCATTCAGCCTATTCTCGTGAAGAATTAGTTGTTGATTTCTAGGATTGGATAAATATAAACGACATTGTGGGATTAGTAGAAACGTGGATGATAAAGAAAGTATGAAAGGAAATTAAAGGATCGCTACCAGAGGGTTTTCGGTGGTCAACAAAGAATGCAGCGAAGAAAGGGTGTTATAATAATGAGAATCAGAGACAGTATAAAAGAAAGCAAGGTGGAGTTGGTGGAGGGTGGAAAATATCTTTCATTGGTTAAATATCAGCAGGGAGGGTATCGGATTTTTGTAGAAGTAAAATCTGGAGTAGAATACGAAAGGAAAGAGGAAGTTTGTGTTTGATAAGTGTTTTTAATGCAAGATTAGGAGATTTGGGGAGATGGATTAGCAATTACGGTACAATGATTATAAGAAGATCTCAGGATAAATTTATAAACACTAAGAATAAGAAGAAATGGGTCTTCCATCATCCACTTCTCACCTTCCTACCCTCAACAGTGATTGAATAGATAATTGCTAGAGGGTTTTCAGGGAAGAAGGGAAACGAATAGAAGTGGAAGAAGTGATATGATCGAACCATCTACCACTGAAAGTTGATTGAGATATTGATAGGCAAAGATAATAATATGGCTATTCTTGATAATTTGCTTAATTTTTGATTCTTCACAATTTTTAATATAAATTTCATGTAACTCCTATAGTTGATTAACAAAAGGCAAAACATTTCAAATTTTTGTATTTTTTATTTTTTTCTCCCAATTTAAGAACTTTGTGAAAAACGCGTTTTAACAAAACTTATTCAGTTTCTTATTCCCTTTAATTTTTGTTTGAAAAGTTATATAATATTTTTCAAATATAGAAAAATATCGAGAAAAAAAAACAAAAAAAACGCCTCAAGTAAACATCCACTTCTGGTTGATAAATGTTTACCAAAAGCTTTTCGGTTATAGTTTTTAATGATAAAACTTTATATTTAATGTTTCATCTCAAAAGGATCATTGATTTTTGAGATACAGCATCCACCGACCAAAACACAGATGGACAGACGTTTTTTCCCCAGAAATTAGTGGAAAAAATATTCAAAAAAATTTCACGAAAATAATAACCCATATTCTATATAGGGAAAGTAAAAAACAATGTAGAATCCATCAATAACTAGTAATTAAAGTTATCAAGTATGTGTAGGGTGTGTGGTTGTTTTCTAACCCACTATCCAATCAGTTAAACATAAGCGAGGGTTTTAATTAAAAGTTATATAACGTAAACATAACATTATTGCCAATTTTAATAGATTTATTCAAACAAATTTTTCAAATAAATTTTGATGACGTTTTACTGATTGGAGGGTGGGATAGAGGCCACCCACCCACCCTACATATACATATAAACTTGAATACGATAAGGAATCGCGGTTTCCAATCAAATTAACTACAAAACTTTTTGAATAAAAGAAAAATTAGAAAGGAATGAGTAAATCAGTAAAATTTTAATGCATGATGGGTCGGCAGACTTAAAATCTAAATTAGGTAAGAGTAGCTGTAGGATGTCATTTATATTTAAACTTAAATTTTGATTTTGTTTTATTTTTTATTACATACAGGGTTTTATTGTTTTTAGCAGCAAAATCATCTACAATTAGCAATTAAGTTATCAAATATATGCAGGGTGGGTGGCTGTCCTCTACCCACCCTCCAATCAGTAATATAAGCGAAGGTTTTAATTAAAAGTTGTAAAATGTAAAAAACACAAAATAATTGCATTTTTTAGAGATTTATTCATACAAAATTTTTCAAATAATTTTTGTTGATTTGTTGATAGAGGCCACCCATCCACCCTACATATACATATAAATTTCAATTACTGACCGTCTCGTGATTTGGAGTAAAATTAATTACAAAACTTTTTAAATAAAAAAGAAATTCAAGAAGTAAAATTTTTGAGTGAAGAAATTAATGAAATTTGTATGGATGATGGGTAAACAGACTGTAAATCTAAATTAGATAAGATAGAATGTCATTTATATTTAAATTTAAATTTTGATTTTGTTTTATTTTTTATTGTGTAAAGGTGTGATTGTTTTTAGCAGCAAATTCATCAACGATTGGCAATTAAAGTTATCCTGTTTATGTAGGGTGGGTGGGTGGCCTCTATCCTACCCTCCAATCAGTAAAACATAAGCGAGGGTTTTAATTAAAAGTTGTAAATAAACACAAGATAATTGAAATTTGTGAGCTAGAGGACACCCACCCACCCTATATAAAATTAATTACAAAACTTTTTGAATAAAAAAGAAATGCAAAAGGTAAAATTTTTGAGTGAGGAAATTAATAAAATTTGTATGCATGATGGGTAGGCAAGGTAGTTAAATCTAAATTAGATAAGATTAGCTAAAGAAGGTCATTTATATTTAAACTTAAATTTGGATTATGCTTTATTTTATATTTCATACAAGGTTTTATTGCTTTTTGCAGCAAAATCATTAACGATTAGTATTTAAAGTTATCATGTATAGGTGGATGGGTGGCCTCTATCCCACCCTCCAATCAGTAAATCATAAGCAAGGGTTTTTTAAGTAAAATGTAAACGAACATTAAAAAAATTGTGGTGTGCCCATCATAATATTTTCCTTACATTTTCCTCGAAAACTGTGAGCTTTACACAAAAAGGTTATTCTTAATAATTTGTTCACTTTTAAATTCTCTACGGTTATTTGTAATATAAATTTCATGTAACTCTAATAGGCTATTAGAAATTGGCAAAAAGTGTCAAAATTTTCAATTTTTATTTTCTTTTTCTTGAAAGTTAAGAAGTTTAGGAAAAACATGTTTAAATAAAACTTGTTCAGCTTCTCATTCACTTTGACTTTTGTTTTTGAATGTTCACCAAAAGCTTTTCAGTTTTAGTTTTTAACGATTAAACCTTAAGTTTAATGTTTCATTCCAAATGGATAATTAGTTTTTGAGATACAGCGCCCACAGACATTTTCATAAATGTGAAAGTATTGTATATTATTAAAAATTGCGATGAAATATTGAAGAAAATAGATTACAGATCCTACGACGGGGGGAGATAGAGGGTTGGGTATGGGTTTAATGCAAGATTATGGTAATTTGGGGTATAGATTAGCAATAACAGTACACTGATTGAAAGAAGATCTCAGGTTGTGTATAAACAGCGAGGGCAAGAAGATGAAGGTCACCCATCACCCACTTCTTCACTCCTTCACCTTTCTACCCTCGTTATTTATACACTTATCCTGAGATATTAAATGGATGCACAGAATGGGATTGGATTAGAAAAGATTTATTGATCTACAGTAAATAATTACATAGTTATCATAGGGTTTTAAGGAAAGCTAAGGAGCTAGAATAAGTATGTGAGAATTTAGAGACTGGTGTAAATTCTATAAGGTATATGTGTGATAAGTTCAAGAAAGTACAGTGGCCTCATATAGATCCATAAAAGAGTTGAAGGAGGTCTTAGTGGGAAGCGGAAGAAAAGTGAATGTGTACTTGGTTCGATGAAGAATGTTGACATAACACATGACTCAATAAGTCTCCGGTCTAACTAAGAAAAACAATTTTTGTTTTAGAAATTCCACTTTATTAATCAACATACTCTCCTTCAAGAGTGATACATTCATTCCAACACTCCTCTAACTTTACGATGCCCTTTATTTAAAAACATTTGCTCCCAAAATAAGCCTCAGCTTCGGCAATCACTTCTTCCAAATTTCTATCCCTGGAGCATCTTCTTCATATCTGCAAAAAGCCAGTAGTTGCTGGAGAGTACGGTGGGTGGGGAACCAATTCAAAGCATAATTTATCCAATGTAACCATTGTTTTCATCGATTTGTGACACGGGGCATTATACTGGTGAAACAGCATTTTTTTCTTTTGCATGCGGGGCCATTTTTTTTTCTTGATTTTTAGATTCAATCGATCCAATAATGCCATGTAATATTCACTTTTGATAGTATTGCCTTTTTCAAGATAGCCGATGAACAGAATTTCATGCGCGTCCTAGAATAACGATGTTATAAACTTGCCAGCCGACTTTTGAGTTTTTCGGTCGCTACCGACTCCTGTCCATTCAGTTGATGATCTTTTTGATTCAGGTGTATAGTGGCTGTAGAGTCTCAAAAAACTTCATCGCAATGAACACCAAAACGTGCAGATACTGTATGCAACTGTCCAGAGAAAATCTACGGAAGGTCGTAGAGCTTCTTACAGGACATTGCAATTTACGATCACACCTGAACAAACTGGGACTACAATCTAGTCCTATCTGCAGAGGGTGTGAAGCTGAAGAGGAAACCGCGGAGCATGTACTTCTAGATTGCCCCGTATTATCCAACCTACGTAAATCCACAATGGGAGAAGGATATCTAAATCCATCAGACATCCTCAGAGTCCCTCTTGCTGCAGTCCTGTCATTTACCAACGCCCTGGGTTGGCTTGACCGTGACAAGGAATGAGGACTCAGATGGGAGGACGCACAAAGGGCCCATTGGGGTCTACGTGCGGCGGAACTCTCTGCCATACCATCAATTTAAACCAGAACCAACCAGATAGTAGTGGTTTCATGTTTCATCCATTGTCACATATCGATGCAAGAAATTCTTTTTATTTTGCTTGTAACAGCTCCAAACGGCGCTCTGAATCGTCGATGCCTTGTTGGTTCTGGTCAGGTGTGAGCAAACGCGGCACCCACTACGAAAGCACGAAAGCAACTTGCGCATGCTCTTATTTTCATGTAAAATTGTAAAGACACTACCGTCTAATATCTTCAAAATGTCAGCTATTTCACACAACTTCATTTTGCGTTTTTTTTAAAACTATTTGATGTACTTTTTTTAATGTTTTCCGGAACAACTGTTGATTTTGGGCGACCAGAGCGTTTAGCATCATCGGTACTTGTGCATACCAGTAAATAATAGTTAATTTCCCTGGTGCAGACTCCCCAAATTGCTTATCAAGCCACTTTTTGGCTCCAACAGTATTTTTCCCCATCAAAAAGCAGTGTTTAATCAATACATGAAATTCCTTTCTATCCTGTAGTAGTAGTAGTGTTAGGATATCGACCACGTGATCCTTCCGCCATGTGTTATTTGTGTATTTGTGTGTGTGTGTGTGTAAATGAGCTTGTTACTTTAGAGGATCGCCCCCGTCACTCTAAAGCACCATTAATTGTATCCCAATGGTGAATGGTACCGGTCACCCATCCAACTGCTGACCCGAACTAACGTTGCTGCACCCTCGCTAACGCTTTCTATCAATTTTCTTGAAAATTAAAAAAAAACTGGGGTCACCAAAACGTCTGTAACTTCTAAACGGTCAGAATTCCATGAAATTTTGACACCTACAGTTTTAAGGTTAGTATTATCCGGAAATTCCGGAAATGGCGTGGGTCTGTCAATAATGTTGCTTTGTATGTGTTAGACCCGGAACTTATTGAGTGACGTATTACAAAAAGAGAAACGAGAAAGGTAATGAGAGAATGCATAAGAAGCGGGGAAGAAGAGCAACATATGATGGAAATTAGAATCAAGTAGAAGTACCATCTTGGTTAACTAGATACCAGCTATATCATCACTTTCAAGTTTTTAATTTCCACAGCATCAACACCAGAGTGGCTTTAAGTAGTCTTTAGACAAAATGACAAATAACATCATGTTATTTCTATGTTGGTTAAGAGAATACAAAAATTGTAAAGGTAAAAAACTTACAAATGTCAACCAGGAGACCCTCTTTACAAAACATAATTTAATACTAAAGAGTAAAGAGCACAACTAACGATGGCATAATGCATTATAAGATGTTTAGGCTCCTGACACTAATCTAAAACAATCTAAAACATCACCTGTGGTTTTCATCCATATAAACCACACATATAAACCACAATATATCTCTACTTTAAAACCCTGGGCACTACGACAGACGACTAGATTTTTATTTTCTTATCCAAGGAAAGCTAGAAGACGACCTTTTTTGGCTAGGAAAATATTTTTTTCTGACGAAGCTACGTCTACGTCTAATGGAACAGTATCTTCACAAAATTGTGGTGGTCTGACTTCAATCCTCACTTAACAATTAAACTTGCAATCAATATTTTTTTAACTAACGTTGCTGCGCCATTTACAAGGATAAAATAATTGGCCCTATTTTCTTTCGACAATCTATGACTTCTAAGCGATATATAAATTTGTTACAAATTTGCATGATTTTTTTCGTGACCTTCCAAGATATGAACGGCAAATTATTTTTAATGAAAGTTTAATTCATAGATATTCCGTTATTTCTTGGTCAGTTAGGTGGCCAGATTGAACCCCATTAAATATTTTCTTATAGGGTGACTTAAAGGAAGGGGTATATGAACACAGGCTATTCACAGTCGTAGAACATTTGGAGACAATTATTATGGAAACAATTCAGGGTATACCTCCGAATATAATTAGAAATGTTACTCTCTTGTTGGTTTTCACTACGTGTTTAATTGGAATGCAAAGCCCTAGATGATTTGAAACTCCTATATTTACTAACTTGGTCTTTATCGATTCGTCAAATATATTTACACACTATTGATAACCTGTCAGAATTAAGGTAGTCAATACGGTATCCTACGTTATTCGGCGCAGTCGGTAGGATACCGTATTGACTACCTTAATTCTGACAGGTTATCAATAATGTGTAAATATATCTGACGAATCGATAAAGACCAAGTTGACTTGACTTTAGTTAACATTATTATTTCGTTATCTTATATTGATCGTCATTTTAACTTGAATTAGGAAGGGGTAAGAGAGCGAGTTGGTCATAGGAAAATTTTTAAAAATGTGTGGTTGCTGGCATTCGTTGATGACATAGTATTAATGGCAAGAAATGAAAGATATGTTAGGTAGAGTTGAAAGATAAGGGAAGGGAAGACGAAGTGGGTGAGGTTTTGGAATAAAAGACGTAAAATAAATCGAATGAGCCGGTGAGGTAATTGAAGGGGTTAATGTATTCAGGTATTTAAGATTTATTTCTTAGCAGTCACTCGAATTTAAAACAACGAATAATACTGTTTAAACAAAATGTAGTCGATTAGATAATTATCGCGATTATATAACGATCCATTCCGGATTGTAAAGAATTTAATGGCGCCTGAAATCAACCCCGCAAACGGTGTAATAATGAAAGTTGATTTTCCTGGCGGGCAGCATTACATTTAATAGATATGTAAATCGCGCCCCGCGAACATTTAACAAGGTGGGAATTAAATAATGCCCTAATATAAAAAGCAAACACATAAAAAAACACAGGCGGAACATTTAACGCCATTATCACGACCTAAAATTAACACTTTGCAGCGAACAAAAGCCAGGACATATTACGCACGAACGTGAGTAAATTACAAACCGGATTTTAATAATCCGACGTACGAGAAAAAAAATGAGGAACCCACTAAATTATGTAACGTATTTTACGGAAAATATGGACGCTTTAATATTTCACCCGGCCCATATTGCGAGATAATAATGATGATGCTTGTCTAGTTTATCTACATTAGGTAATTGAATTTGTTGTTCGTCTGGAGGTTGTAAATTAACTCACTTAAGAGGTAAAACTGAATCAATTTTTGTGATTTTGTAATAAACTAGTGTTTTTTTTTAAGTAACAAATAATTTCAAAGAAGTGTGATTCATTGGATTATTAATCAAAATATAGAAATATCTACATTTTTAGCAAATCATATAAGGGAAATTCAACACTTGATAATGACCTGTGATGGTATAGTTGTGTCCAAAATTGATAATATATTGCAAACTTTGTTTGTTTATATTATACATTAAATATAAAAACTTCATAAGTATTTTAATTTGCCCTTTTAAATCATATAAGGTTGCTTAATAATAATAATAGTAAACTATTGATGATATTCAATTGTAGTGAGTAAAATAAAAAGTTGAAAATCATCAATAGTTTACTATTATTATTATTAAGTGATAATGGATTTTCAAAATATAAGTGCCTCAACAATCAACGAGATATAAGGTTGCTTTCTAAACATGTAACAATTTCTACTTTTCATAGTTAATCTAAGGAATCTTTCTACTAACGAATACACGAATACATTCAAAAGTAGATGTAATGATTTACGTATAAAAATTACCTCTGGGGAATCTTTCTTAGCAAAATATAATAGATCTTTCTAGAGATATACTAGAATATTTGCATACAAGACTATTTCAACCACCGATGTTAACAAACCTCAGCGTTATTTCCAATAACGTAGCAAGTATAGTATCCAATTACGTTTTAAAAGTCTATAACTTCAAAAGCAATATTGAAAATATGAAGAAATCCCGCCGGCTCATTTACGATCAATTTGTTGCGCTACGCCTGTAAATTTACAGGCCGCAGTTTGCGAACGTCCCATAAACAAATAATCAATTCCGCGTAGGCTTCGCCCCGATATTACATAAATAAGTCGCAAATTGAATACAAATAGTTTTATTTACTTAAATACAGCCCTCGAGGGGATGGTGTTTGCGTGGGGGAGGGGGGCGCGCGGATTACCGGGCGTGTTGGGGGGTGGGTGGTTGTCGAAACGTCGGCGTGCGACTCAATCTCCGCCTGTTATGATATCGGGTTTATGCCAGAAGTTATGATTGTTATTGACTTTAGATTGATACCTAGGACGTTCGCTGATAGATTTCGGAAGCAGACTTTCAATGCCGGAAAATAATACACCGTCTACACCGGGAAATATCTCGCGAGTAAATTGATTGATTTATTATTTTATTAAGTCTTGCCTTCGATGGATCCGGCTCGGCGAAAGGGAAGGGAGAAGGAACGTGTTTCGTCAGAATGATACCAATTTATTTGAAGAATTTCGCTACGTGCATGGATCTAACATCTTGGCGTTTATTAAAATTTGTTGTCTTTGGCATTTAGTAATAATATACAATTTTTTTAATATGTCTCTCTCTAAATGTTTAAATCTACTTCTAATAAATTTCCTGAAGATCCATATGAGTTTGCTAGAAGATAGTGCTCTAACTCAAATAGGTCTTACCACATCGAATGCTTTGTACAATAGTGTACCAATATTTTCGGAGCAATATCAGAATACTGCGTTTCATGGTGAATTTCAAAGAATGTAAAGAATTGATTTATTTATTTGTAGGCATGACTTAAAGCCAAAAATAATCACCCAAAAGACTAAACTTCCTAAAATTGATAGCTTGTTAATTATACCTCGTTTACAATTTTACTTCACTCCTTATTTAGATATCAAATTTTAAAACTATAAAATTACTTCACTGTATACCTACAATTAACTCATTTAAAGGTATCCTATATGGTTTTCGAAAACATGATTACAAGTACCTTACAACAATAGTTGTAAACACATCTGACCATCCATAAAAGTCCGAAACAAATTGTCTGTTACATCTGCATCTAAGAGTAATAGTAATGATGGTGATGTAACATTAATAAAATTCCAAAGATCATTACCACCATAGCCACTCCAATTCAATTACGCTTGTGTCATGTGTTGTATGGAGGCAACTCGGCATGTTTACAATCGGCATTAAAATTCTTAATTTTACAGCCCGTTACCAGCGTCCACCAAATGGTACACTCATTCGCGATTGTGCTTAGCCTCGCGCTGTTCTAAATCAAGTTTATTAATTCCAGGCCGCGATTACATTTCCTGGCTCCGCCGAAGGTAAAGATAATAAATAGTCGTGCGTTGAGCGGCGTTACGCATGTCGTGATATTGTTCACCAGATGTGCGTTATAATGCACATAGTAAAAACAATGTATTTTCGGATTTTATTGTCGGTTTATATACGGTGTAGGAGTTGTAAACGCGACCAGTATTCGCCGGAATTAATAAATTCGTTTGGCCCGTTTCCAATTACACAAACCCGGGCCTGCCTCCACAGTACGTAATGTTTAGGCGCTAATGGTGCCTGTTTGTGCAAGCCATTGCCATTTTCTTCCGTAAAATCGGCGTGTTTACAATTCATCAACATCGGGTAGGTACACGTGCGCGGTAAGGCCTTTTAAAGTATTCCCATTTATCGCCGGAATCTGTCAGGCTGTAATCAAAATTACCCCCGCGACCTTACCTTCCGCCTAAGTGCTAGGGACGAGGTGACTTGGATAAGGGAACGTTCCCCCAACAGGTTTAGGCATCAATCTTGTTTTGCTTACGTATAATTCAATATCCGTCAGTTGATATTCGTGCTCGTCGCAGGAATGGGAATATTCTCTGTATATAATTACGGACTTCTTCGTGATTACAGGAATTGGTCCTGTCCGGTTTGTGGAATATGATAGTACTACATTAATACATAATCTAGAATGTAATTATCTATCTTTACTAAGAATGATCGTAATGATGATAAACAGTGAGTTGTTATTAGTAGTACTAGGTAGCAGGATTATTTCCAACATTTTGGGTTGAGATGTTAAACTAAAATATAATTATAATTGTTTATATAGGAGCAGAACATGCTAAATTCTCAATCAATACTTTTAATTAGTACTGAAGTCCGCATTGTACCATTATCCAATCCTATTCATACCGTCTGTTACCTAGTTACATTCGCGTTCTCTATTCCTTCGCAACACAATAAATCCCCCGAGATGAATGCACGTACATACGCGGTGCCTTTTTTTTAATGTTCTTGGCATAACAAGATTTGAAGGTCCATTCTGCTCCGCTCCATACTCCATTTCATCCGGGCTTCCTACAACCTTAGTAAGTAAATGCCAGAATCGGATGTGCCGGGAAATCGGGCACAAAAGGTTGTGCGAGCGCATAAAGGCAGCCTGCAACCCTTTTTCGCGGTACCCCTAATTGGTTTTCCATCACATAATTATGTGCGAATGCGAAGCTGCTGCATGCCTCACAAAAAAAACCATGTGACTCCGCAGTTTTCAATGCGCGCCGTGTGCCGTGTACATGTATGAAATCCGAATGCATTCCTGCGTGTATGTGTGTGTGCTCAGTTGTCTGCAGTTTTCAATAAGTGCAGAAAAATACGATTTTAATACCTGCGCTCGAGCGAGTCAAGTATCCGATGCTCTCTGCTCCTCTCTCTCCCGGCGATCCCTGCTTGCCATATGATGCGGTACTTGTAGACATTGACATTAATGTGCGTTCATCGTTATTACTCATTGGAGATGTGGAGATGCTTAACCTTTTATGGGTCCATATTTGATTTTTAACTATTATTCGTTATTGTATTTAACGTGAATTCAGTAGCTGCCATTATCACACATCTATCATTGCTTATAACGATATTGTCAGCAATTATTCTTATTTACAATTAAGTACTATTGGATTGATGGGCACTTCGGTTGGGAAACTATTAACTATCAGACGACATTAGTAAAAGGGAAATGTCATTTGCAGGTATAACAAAAAGAAGAGGAAAGTCAAGATAGGAACTCAAAGAAATATATGAAGAATAGATGAATGATGAATAGAAGGATCAGTAATTTAATAAATAGGTACAGTAGATAGGTATTTTAAATCTGCAAAATTTTGATGCAAAGAACTGAAAATATTTCAATAGTCCTTAGTTTACTAGACGAGGGTGATTACTGAGACATATTTCATAGATGACAAATGAAAAGATACAGCTAGAAGATTGTATAAGGTGTAATCAAAAGAAATACATTATCTTTCAAATGGATGTCTTTATCTCTGCATTTGTGTCTCGCGTTGTATAAATCCAGCCGGATTCCACTAGATGACGTTAGAAATATAAATTAGTAGCTTCTGGCAGTTTTGTGATTAGTTGACTGAGTTTTGTTTGAGCGCGTGTCAAAGGTAAACACCAGCAAAGAGAAAATACGCTATATTTTATAGTTTTTACAAGGTCAGACACACTCACATCGATAGTGATTCGCCAGAAGCTCCAGGAACTTGGTTAGGAGGTGCTTATGCATCCACCTTATAGTCCGGACCAAGTGATTACCATCTGTTCCTGTCCATGACAAACAATTTTGCTAGTGAAAAATTCGCTTCAAGAGAGATTTGTGAAAATCGGCTGTTTCATTTTTTTGCCAATAGAGACGAGTGCTTCTATGAGAGAAGCATAATGAAATTACCTTTAAAGTATCGAACAAAACATCGCATATATGACCTAAATCGCATCATTCTAACTGTGTTAATTAAAGACTTCAATTTCATGCAAAAATAAAAGATTCCTTTTTTATTACATCTTATATTTGAGAAAAAGGATGAGTCCTTTCCGTACAAAAGTTCTTTGCCCTTTCCGAAGATTCTTGTACCTTTCTAGTTGCGTTTGGCTAGCCACTATTCTCCAGAATGGTACCACATATTTTTGGATATACGTCTCCATTCTCTATTATAGAAAAAATCCATCTAAACTTACCATGCCATGGCATAGATCGTGTGCCTTAAAGACTTTGGTCTTGGTTTCAAAAATTAGAAGTTAAGTCGTGAACGGTTAACAACGTCTGGACATGAAAAGACTCCTCACCGATCAGCAATGTGTTAATATTTTAAATTATCTTTCTTTAAAGTTTTCTTAGTAACAATACATAGATTGCACACTTTTGAAATAAATCTCATAAAGAGTTATCATCTGTCATATATCATAAGTCTTTAGTAATCATTCGATTTCGGTATATAAATTCTGCAGTTTTTGATCTGCCAAAATTTTAGTCTAAGAATTTTGCAATTTTTGAAATGAAATGTTTGATACTAAGACCTGAAAGTGTATCATAAGTTTACTGAAATAATTTGATTGTTGGAGATATTATTTTGGACAGATCACAATCGAATGGATATCAGAACATATACAGGGTGACTGACGAAAAACCTTTGGTGCTGTATCTCGCTTATTTTTGATCCGATTTAAATAAATAAAACATCAAATTAAATGATTTTTAAAAGACTTTAATATGAACTGTACTGATATTTTTTCTTGCATCCAGTTTTTGACAAAAGACGATCAACTTTTTTTTTTCAAATTGCACTATATATATATTTTGTACTGATCCGCAAGGAGATTTTTTTCTGAATCTAAATTTGTAAACGATTTTATCCATTCATCAAACCAAAGTCGAGAAATTGAGGATTAAAAAAAAATTAAAAATCAAATACCCATAGTAAACAATATACAGAGCCTATTCCAAATGTCAAAAGTTTTTCAGTTTTTGAAATCTTGCAACATTTTTATTATGAAATTATTAAAAATCATTGCAGTATTGTACCAATGACTGACACTGTCACTTTTGACATTTGGAATAGGCTCTGTATATTGTTTACTATAGGTATTTGATTTTTGATTTTTTTTTAATTTAATGATTTCCAGTGTTCTTCCACTCAAACCCACATCCATCCACTGAGCAGTAAGGCATGCAGACAGCTTCTGACTTCTTCTTTGGAATATGTTCCAGCAACCATGCTACTTTTGTCCCTTTTTGGTAGATACATTTGACATTAGTCTGTCATTATGACAATCGAATTAGTCAATTGATAGATAAGATAAGAAATACCAAAAATTTAAGATGCATTAGTGACAGTTTAGAGGTGGCAAAAATATGATTTGCAACAGATGATAAGGACAAGAGGTTTATGACAACAGATGCAGAAAATAGAAGACAAATAACAAATGATGAATGATAAATAAAGGTGATAGATGAAAATAGGTAGATCAAAAAAAAGACAAATAATATATCTGATGACAGATTTGTTAGCAAAACATTTTAGATATAAACAACTTTTACTTAAATACATTTTTTAGAATTTCATCTATTATCAAAAAAATGGTGATGTGGCCATCATAGTACTTTCCCTATATTTTTCTCGAAAACTATGAGATTTATGCAAAAAGGCTATTCTTAATAATTTATTGATTTTTTAATTCTCTACAATTATTTGTTATATAAATTTCATGTAACTCCAACAGTTAATTAGCAATTGTCAAAAAATATCTAAATTTTCAGTTTTTATTTTTTTTCTCAAAAGTTAAAAATTTTATGAAAAATATGTTTAAATAAAACTTGTTCAATTTTTTATTCTCTTTAACTTTTGTTTGAACCGTTTTTTAAAATTTTTCATATTTAGAAAAATATTACCAAAAAACAAAAAAACGTCTCGACTAAACATCCACTTCCGGTCTACGAATGTTTACCAAAAGCTTTTCAGTTCCAGTTTTTAAAGATAAAACCTTAAGTTTAAAGTTTCATCTCAATTGGATTATTCGTTTTTGAGATACAGCACCCACCGACAGACAGACAGACAGACAGACAGACGGACAGACAGACACACACACAGACACAAATTTTTTTTTTCCAGAAATTAGTGCAATGGACTCAGGGGACCTCAAAACGGATATTTCCACAAAAAAAATTTTTCAAAAAAAAATCACGATCACAATACTTCCCCTATATTTCATATAGGGAAAGTAAAAATCATGTTGTTAAAAAATAGCAAAATAGTGTTAAAACAACAAGAATTGTAAGAAAAAACACATAGCAGATCAAATTGATTAATGGTTGAGGCGTTAACTTCGTGATACATATTGGAAATATAAACAAAAACTGTTACTTTGTTGATACTAAAAGTAACCGTTTTTGTTTATATTTCCAATATGTATCACGAAGTTAACACCTCAACCATTAATCAATTTGATCAGCTGTATGTTTTTTTTCTTTCAATTTTTGACGTTTTAACACTATTTTGCTATTTGTTTTATACATGAATTTATTTTTTTTTATATTATAGCAGATCAGGTAACAGGTAAAAAATAAGCTAAATGCCAAGAGAAAATTTTTACATTTAAAACAATACAAATTTTGGTAAAACAAAAGTTTCAGAATTTCTTCTGTTGTCAGAAAATACATTTGCAAATGTTTTTAAAAATTAGCTAAATAATTTCGAATCCTGAACCACCATCTCAAGGAAAAAAAACAAAAATAAAAATCAGATAACATCATTTTTCGTAAATAAGTATAACTAAATGTCGAAAGAAAATTTTCAGAATATTACAAAGAAATTTTTTTTAAAATTTAAAACAATTAGAATTAACTTCTTTATAATACAGCCCAATTCACCCCAAAACATCAGAGTGATATTATACTCTTAGGGATAATTTGTTCAATTCTTTTTGGTCTTATAGGATTTCAAGGATAAGCTTTAGCAGTTTACTGTCTAATACAAGATAAATCAATTTTTGCTTTAAGAAATTTTGTACCTTCATAAATAAATATTGTACTTATAAAAACAAAAGGCAACGTTTTCTGAAATAAGCAGAAAACGTGAGGCGATCATTTAAACAGAAATACTGGTTCCAATATAAAATTGCTATGTCCTTGTAAGTAGGTCCCTTCTTAGTCTTCATTCCTTACTACGGGACTTTTAGGATATCTGATAGCTCATGCATCTCTCATTGTGTATTCATGCAAGTGGGATAGAACCGTGCACTCCAGAAGTACATGCTCGGCGGTTTCCTCTTCCTCTTCCTCTTCACATCCTCTGCAGGTAGGACTAGAGTGTAGTTCCAGTCTGTTCAGGTACGATTTTAAATTGCAGTGTCCTGTCAGGAGTCCTACAACCTTGTGTAGATTTCCTACAGCATCTGGCCGTTTTAGTATTCATCGCGATGAAGTTTTTTGAGATCCTACAGCCAGGTGTGTCATTCTATCGCTCCTTGCGGCCCGCACATCGTTCGTCCGGATGCCTTCCTCTAAAAACCATCTGCTATTCTGCTACCTCTGCTATTGTTGTGTCTTTTCACCTAGCCTAGGATCACCTTATTGTCACGAGCCACTTCTACCAAGGCTTCGCAACATTCTAGCATTATGCTGAGGTAATTTTACATCTAACAATGGACGAAAATGCTGCTCTGCTGTCCGTTATGAAGTGTATGTATCTTCTAGTCAGAGATTATCTTTACTCCATATAGTAAACTCACGAATTTCACCTTTGTCTTACCTAGTGCAGTATATTTTGTCAGTAACAGGTTTTTGCAATAAATTCCTATTACACCTGTTTATTTGTTTACTATATCAAGAGCATCCGAAATACGTTTTGCTAACATACTTTCCAGTTCAATTTGTTATCTAGAAGAATTTTGATTTGATTTCTTCTTCCAAGTTTTTTTCTGGATTTATGGATATTCCTTAGTCTATGTCCTATTTGTTTACTATGTCAAGAGCATCCGAAATATGTTTTGATAACATACTTTCCAAGTTACTGGAAAGTAGAATCTTGATATCGTCGGCGTAACCTACGGTGTAGAAGCCCTGATTATTCAGTGATTCCAGTAGTAAGTCGATGTCTAGGTTCTATAGTAAAGGGAACAGCACTCGCCCCTGTAAACAACCCTTTGCGACTTGCGACCCGACATTCAAGTCTCGCGTCACCTATTTTAATATTGGCTAGACTCCATTGCAGAATATTGGAGATCCACTGGCTTCCACTCACCGGAAGTCGTCTACGTTGCTTCAGCGGAAGGTCTACTCCTAAAACATACCTTAAAACAAACTCCATTTTGATCCAGCTTAATGGTTCTCGATCCTCTTGAAGAAGTACTGAATGTCCAAAAATATAAACTCTCCTGGTTCGTAAATTAAATATTGAGCTAAAATATAAAGCGTCATGTATTATACTCGATGAAATAATTTTTATCAGTCGTAGACCTAAGCACTAGTTTTGTCCTTAAATATAACTTTTGTAGATCTCGGATTGTTGCCTTTTTTGCCCAATCTAATAATTTTCTGTGGTTCCAGTTGTAAGCCACATGTTGACAAAATATTATTTATTGCTTTAGTATCATCTTCCACTCGTTTGATTAGTACACTGTTTTCTGACTCTTGCAAATTATAAAGAACTACATTTTTTGAACGATTTTCTTGGTCCTGAAATTCTTAAATCCAGAAATACATTTTTGTTTTTTTTACTTGTTCAATTACCGTTCGAAATTTATGATTTTTCTTTTTTAACGCTGTGATTTGCTCATCGATTTTCTTCAATTCAGATTGAAAAGACTTCAGAAATTCATTTTTAAATTCAATCAATTGTGCATTTAATGTAGAAGTAATTGACCTCTCAATTGTTTGCTCAATATTAAAACTTGTGTTTAAATAGGGATTAGGTTCACACAATAGTGTATAAACTGTGTATTAACTTGCCATCCTCCTGACCTAATTGCAACGAATTGTTTATAAACAAGACGTGCCTATTTCGTACCATTAAAAAAAACTATTGATCTATTTAGCGCAGTTACCGTGGAGACAATTGAGTCTATATTGGCCTTGCGTAGTCCTGGCCTACCCCACTAAACCATCCATTAACCTAGCGCACTCTTGACCTACTCCACGAAACTATTGCTTATGCTGTACGTTGACCCGGCGTACTCCCGACCTATCCTAAAAGTTACGTATTGATGTAGGTCAAGAGTACGCTAGGACTATATGTCTACATAAAGATTGAAGGGTTGTTTTTAACAGATTTCTGGTCAATTTTATATACAACCAAATAAATAACCCCATTGATAATTGAAATTAATCAAGATGTATCACAAAGTAACGGCTTCAACAATCAACAAAAATTAACTCCAATGAATTATGTTAACCACTGAAAATTATTGCCAAATAAATTTGTATATAAACAGCTTAGATTTACTTTTATCAGTCTATACATATTGTATCAAAATTTAATTATTATAATCACTTATTTATGTCTGAATAAAAATGTTTGAAGATGTGGAATTAACAATCACTGCTATAAGTTCTGTGGCAATGTACTCATTTCAATTTTGCAGTGGAAGTGGTTTAATCGCGTGGGTTATATTAATAGATCCTCTGGGTGGGTGTATGCAGATCTATTGTTGTTTGCAATTCTGGGATTTATACTTGCCGGATAAATCTATGCCACCGCTGCTGAATTATCGCAGTTATATAAATTTTCGTTAGCGCTGAGCCAAAGTCAATATACACTTCCACACGGCGAGGGAATTATTAATATATATATAAATAACTAATAATCAATAGCTTTAAGCTATTTTAAGTGAATTTATAAATGTTGGGACTAACAGAGTAACTATTAAGCTGGAATAAATGTAGTTAATACTGGACAAAAGTACGGAAATTGGGCCTATTACTTTACAGCGATATCACTATAGAACCCTCCCATACTGAACACTTCCTCCATGTCTTTGATGTCAATTGCTTTTGAAAGATAATTCCTTTCGGGCCGCATGGATAAGACTTTTGAGCGAAATCGCCCGGTCAACAAAAGCTCCGGCGATAATACAAGCGGGCTTGCAAATTATAGATGATATCTATTTCGTTATGACAAGTTTAATTAAAAACTAATTTAATCCGATTCGGTTTTAATTATTTCAGCGTTAAACACGGGGGGTAAAACCGGACCTCCTCCCAAATGTATTGCACGGAATTGATTCGTACTCGTTCTCTGCAAATTATTTTCCCATAAACGCGTGT
The DNA here is from genome assembly GCA_963969525.1 of Ontholestes murinus. NCBI lineage: Eukaryota > Metazoa > Arthropoda > Insecta > Coleoptera > Staphylinidae > Ontholestes > Ontholestes murinus. Next base: position 17,968,316 of record OZ018393.1, read on the forward strand.
CTATCTGTTTTCCCGTATTTAACTTCCATTTTACCGCCGCTTGCGCAACAAAGGATCGGACATAATGTTCGGTACAATTTCCTTTGGTCGTTGTGTTTGCCCCGGCCGTAGCGCACACAGACAATTGAAAGGGGGGTTACAACTAATTAGGCATCGATCCGGAGCGTCCAACATCACCACCAAGGCCCAGCTTGATTAGTAAGCTGGATCGGCGGGGAGTACGAAAAAAAAAAATGATTCCACTGGTTCGGCATACCGAGAAATCCAAGTCGACTCAAAGAAACCTTTGATATAATCCTCCCACAAAGCCACCTCCGAAGGGTATGTCATTAGATAAGGGGTGGTCTTTGCTTAGAAGGAATTACTCTCGTTCATGCTCCACTGGTCGAGTCGTGCGGCCCAGGGAATACAAGCTATTTATATTCTAGTTATATGTGGGAAAAAATTATACACAAGCAGGGACTTGCTATATCTATCAGGCTTCCATTGAACTTGCCGTTGTTGGCCTTGAACGCTGAGCGCCGAGCGTACAAAGAACTAGCCTTTATTAGATAGGTAATAGCGACGACGTAATAGGAAAGTGAATGCGACTCGACCAACTCCAACTTGAAACTACGTGTACACATCGTGTACAACTTAGAGGCCAGTCAACTGTATCCTCTCTGCATACTTCCATCTCGATAAACAACAGCACGTGCTGTCATAATAGTATCTGTACACTATCCTATATAAGAATTTTCTCTAATATTATCTTGAAGTTTATTGCTTATTGTCAAAATTTATTACTAATTTAATTTTATTACTGATTTATATGGAAGTCATTGAAAAGTATTCGTATTTTGTATAATAAAAGAATATATACATTAAATATGCTGCAATACAAAGAACAGAAATATGTATTATTGCGATTAGTAAAGAATATCTTCGGAAATAAGTAAACTTAAGTAAATTAATAATTAATAGACTAAATATCTTATTTTAACTTATTGACAAATTGACACATAGCAATGGCCGGCTTTATTAGGTATAAAATAGATATCTATTAGTGAAAAAGTACTTAATGAAGACGACCATAACTTTCTGATAATCCCTTATCAATAGAACATGAGATGACTGGTCGCTAATTCAAATCTTTTATTGTTTTATATAAAAAATTAAATCTGTTACAAGCAATGGTTTTCTTTTTGAACATTAAGCTAACGCCAAAAAATAAAATTTATTAGCGCCCACTAAAAAATTTCGTTCTAATCTTTAATAACTCTCATATTTCGCAGTAGCCCAACTATTAGTACGTCATGTAAATATTTCATGGAACAATTACAATTAAGACAGCTGCAGTTTAAGCATGTCAGGCACGGGTCCAAAAGTTGGCTTATCTCACTCCCTCAGCACACCTCAACACCAGGCAACTGTGATTATAAATGAAACATTTTCTTGATTTAGATGTATTCATTACCGCCTTTTTTTCGAATAAAATATTTTACTTCAAAGATAAATTAGGTCAACATTTTTTTAATTTACTCAACATTTCTTATGATTCTCTCAAAAGAATGCAATAATTGAAGCAGTGGATGATTGGCAGTAATTTCACAAACGTAATGTAAATTGTGGCTTAAAATATCCTACTGCATGATTGCAGACCCGATGTGTTAAGGGATTATTTCCAAAAACCCTATTACAATTTGATGAGAAGCGTAATATTTGAAAACTCTAGAAAAACAGTTTATATTTGAATTATCTATTTTGTTCTTTTTTATGTTTGCTCAGACAGTCAGGCTGCATTAAAGGCAATAAAATCACCTGCACGCAAGTCTAAATCTGTCGGGAAGTGCAAACTAACTGGTCAGGAATAACAGAGTTAAATTGCTATTGGTTCTTGGGATCAAAGGCTATGAAATCGCCGATAGCCTCGCCAAAGAGGGCTACAAAACTCCATTTGTTGGACCAGAACCTTACAGTGTAATAATTAAAGTCCGCATTAAAGGGATCATCCAGAAATGGAAAAATACTGCCAAAAGTGCTCACCTGAGGAGCACGCTTGGCTTCCGACAGTCAAAAAGATTTATCGCCTTCTGTGCCGTAAGGGTTTCTCAGATTAAGCAAAGGCAACCTAAGGCCTGCTAACCGGACACTACCCTCTGAAATACCACCTTACTAAGATGAGCCAGGCAGCAGATGCCAACTGCAGATTCTGCAACGAGGCTTAAGAAACAGCAGAGCACCTACTGTGTGAATGCTCTGCCCTGCCCCTTCAAATAGGGAACTACCTGTCATCGGCATTTTTAAAGTCTGCTGAATTGGTACACATTAACCCTCAAACTATCGTAGACTACGTAAAAAGTCTAGACATTGATGGATTCAAGCAGGTCAGGGATAATTACAAAAGATCTCTTAGGTCGAGGTAATTTCGGAAGGCTTAGAGGCCATACGACCCACCAAATTCATAACATATATGAATAGAAGAGAATGTTTTATCTGAGCTGGTCTAAAATACAATATTGACATTTGATTTCGATCTAAAAATATTGGTTTTAGGCATCTTAAGACCAACTTAAAGACAAACTTATGATGCACGATCATTTGAGGCAATGAACTTAGGCCAGGATTACCATGTCCTTTTACAGGTGATGTATATGGTAGAAACAATCTTTTGAGAAAAAAAATATGATCAAAGGTAATAAAGAAAGCAGGGATGATAAGTGTATTAACTAAAGTTAGTTAGCAAGCTAATATCCTTAACGAAGGTAAAAATACGAGTAAGGATAGAATAATAGTAAAGGTAACAAAAAGTAGAATGCAAGAAAACATAGAAAATAGTGTTTTATTTCATCCTACATTTGAAAATGAAATACCACATAGTCACGGTCATCACAATCCTGTTTCGCTAACAAAAAGATTGATGAGTATAAAAAAATTGTAATTTATTCTTACTCGTTTAATCTTTGCCCTAGTAAATAAAGTATTTATAAAAATACAAAATTTCATTATTGGGTTCTTACATCAGTTCAAAATTAAGCTCCCAAAATAATGCGAAAAATAGTAGAACTTCACAATGTAGTAAATGCTATCTAAATCACAAATACCTCTTGATTCTATATCTATCAGTTACCACAAATTTGAGCAAAAATTTTGGGTGTAAAATGTAGCATTTAAAATAAATTAAGGTGAAAATATTTCTCATTAGTTTGTAATCTATCGCCTTGGCAAACATTAATTTTGAAATAATTGTATGTCATGAAAAAGTTACAAATTTTAGTCACAATGCAAACGTGTACAATTAAAATTAATTTTAGTGTAATTAAAGTAATTAAAAACAACACGAAATTTTTTGACCAATAACAATTTCGGCGATAATTGTTATTACGATACACGTGTTTGTTAACTAATATTATGTTCGAAAAAAAAAACTCTTTTTTATTATTGGTTTCGGCTTATAAGTCATTCAACCACTAACGGTTTTAATATTTGCAGGAAAGATGAGAGAAATATGTATAGTTATTGTGGGAAGAGTGTTACAGATTTATACCCGATGTTTCCAGGTAACGATCCAATAATTAAAAGATGTTAATGTCATTTTTACTTAATAAATGCTTTACATTAATGGGATATTCTAATTGTTGACTTTGTATATCCTTGTTTAGTTGTTTCCAGTGGTTTCATGGTTTTGGCATTTGAAAGATAAATTATTTATTTCACCATACCTCCCACATCTATCGACTCTAAATGTATCAACATTGGCTAAATCAGAAGCGCCTGTTCCACCGCGACCCTTTCAGATCTATTGTGGATCCCTGTTTATCTCAGATGACCAGCTCTAGCCTTGCCTCTTTGATTAGTCCTGTTAGCGATGCCAGAGGGACTGGAGTATAGGTCTTCCCGCTTGGGTTTGTAGTGCCCAGCTTTTGATATCTAATCTTTGCTAGGACTTTGCAGTGGTATAGGATGTGGAACGAGTCCTCTTCTTCCTCTAAACAAAACCCCATGGTGTTTCTTCCACCAAGCTCATATGCTCATATGTTTGTTAAACTTGCAGCGTCCTGTCATCAGATCTACTATTGTTTTGACCAATTTTATGTCTTGGTTCGGAAGTTCGGTCTTGAATTTTGGCGATTGTTTCTTAAGGAATTGCTTCGCCAGTCTCTGGCTTGGTGAGTTCGTCAACCAGGTATGGGCCTAGGAGAGAGGGTTGCTTGGACAAAGATTTTAATTATTTGTACAATGTATAGTGATAGTTATTTCTGATTAATATCAATATGGTACCATCAAAAAGTTAAATCAACGAAATTTAAATTGATGTTGGTAATTTAAAATGTCAAGAACGTTTTTGACCTAAAACAATTTGGACAACTTTTGCCTCTTTTAAAAATAAATTGCTTTAACTCAAAATGCTTAAATTAATACAAATTTGTGCTAAATTGTGGAGATCTTTAATGCAAATTATTTTTGGCATTCAGCATATAAATTTGGCAAATATGAATGTTAAGGAATTTCTGTAAAACCTCGCAATTCAAACTGATGTTACTTATTTGATATCAAGTGGCCCTATATATTAGTTCGGTTTTTGAAGGCTGAAATGACACAATTTTTTTTTTCATACAAAGGATGAATTTTAATCAATGATATATTCTTATATTTCTGTTGATGACCTCTTGCCATCATTCCAACAATTTCATTATTCCGCTCTCATAGAAGGTCTGCGGCTTAGAGGCGAAAAACCTGTCGAGCTACCTTTTGACAGTTATTTGATTAGCAAACGATTTCCCGTTGATGGAGTTTTGAAGTGATCGGAACATGTGATATTTGGATGGTACAAGGTTTGAAGAATACGTTGGGTGGGGCATAACATCGCAGCTAAGTTGCACTAATTTTTGCTGAGTGATTATTGCGGTGTGGTGTCTAGCGTTGTCATGGTGGAATATGACACCTTTGCCATTGACCAGTTCTGGACGTTTCTGTCGCAATGCTTGGTTCAATTTCGTTAGCTGCGTGCAGTAGACCTTCGAATAAATTGTTTTCCCTGATGAAGCAGCTCGTAAAACAGCACACCACGATGATCCTACCATATGGATAGCAAAATCTTCTTCGAATGCAGGCAGGCCTTCGGGACGGCTTGCTAGCAGTTCTCCACGATCTCTTGTACACTACCCTGTCATAGACGATCCACTTTTCGTTCTCCTCGGTCAATTTGTGCGGCACCCGAAAATAGAGGTGGGACACGTCGCCAAGATGTTTCAAATGCCTTTCAACGGTTTCATCTCGCATCTTTAGCGTTCGGATATTAGTCGAATCAGCCTCGATGGGCCGACCGCTGAGGGGTATATCTTCAATTCTTGTATCTCTGGATAGAAATTTGGAAAACCATTTCTGAGTGGTAGGTTCTGTTAATGAATCATTCCCGTATACGCCGCATATCTTTCGATGATCATTCGCAGCTCGCTTGCCTTTCTTGAAATAATAATGCAAAATATTCCGAAAATACACCTTTTTCTCCGACAAGTTTACAGGCCTCTAATACAAACAAATCTATCAATGAAAAGGAAAGAAAACGGATGAAAAGAGCGAACTATCATCTTTTCAACAAATATTTGAATTGCCCGAGTAGACAACCAGAACCGCAGATATTTGGAAAACATTTACACTATTAACAAAAACCGAACGAATATATGGAAATGAAATATCTTCATGGCTTATATCAATATTGTAACATTAAAATGTAATGGGTTTTCAATTAATTGCTGTGGGTAATGTAAAAACATCAACGATGAAAACCAATTTGAATCAAGTTTGGCAACAATTTTTGTTAGAATTGACTTTTTACAAAGTATAGTAGAAATTTTTAACGGTGGAAGCTTCTTCTTCGTTATACATTATTCACAAATAAAAAGCTTTTTAACTTTGTTTGTATAACACTGACTTTATTAAGTGACTATAGTTTCGACAGTTTTAACTTGTCATTATCAAAGAAGTAGACTTCTAGTTTGATAATGACAAGTTAAAATTGTCGAAACTATATTCACCTAATAAAGTCAGTGTTATACAAAGTTACAAAGTTTTTTATTTGTGTGTAGTAGAAATTTTTTCCGGTTAACTTCCTAATAAAATTTTGCCTTCGCAAATATTAATATTAAGAAACTTGTGCTAAAAATTGTGCTGAAATTCTGAATCAGAATGTAAAAGGCGACACTCCAAACTGATGTTAGTTATTTGATACATTATGGAAATTTTTATGCAAATATTCCTGATTAATCCACAAATGAAATATCACCATGGCCAATTTCAATATTGTAGCATCAAAATGTTGAGTCGAAATATGTAGGTTTGTAATTTAGACATCAAAGATGTTTCTGGCATAGAAAAGCTACAAATTTTTTTTTGGTGACAGTTTTTTTGATATTTTTTTATTATATATACAAACATCTTTATTGACAAATACTACAATATATAACAAAAAAAAAATAGAATATACATACATATTTAATATAGCATTTTAAAATATTACAGATTTGTCAATCTGCTATCGACCATAGGTCTTTCCGCCTGTTTTTTTTAAAATTAAGGCATTAAGTCCTTGCCATTTTTTGAGAAGTCGTGATTGCGAACTGTCTTTGTGAAGTTATTGTCTTAAATTAGTTGGTAATTGAAACGTCGTTGAGGTTATAAAATGATGAAATGAATCCGTGTAGTGTTATGGAAGGAAATTTACGTTTAGGTATAATGTTTTTGTTTCTGGGAATTCATAGGCATTTAGGATTTGGAAGTAGTTAGGATTTTGGGCGAATTTGTTTGGTCTTTCTTGAATTGGAATTTTCTTTGTAGAATTATGCAATAATGCATTTGATGGATTATGGAGAGGATTTTGGGGATGCCGGATTTTGGTTAGCACCCTAAGAGTTTATCTTTTTGGGATTTGAAAGTTACTGGGCGACGGTTGAGGAACAGAATAGCTGAATAGTCAAGTAAAGGACGGCAGATCATTTTATAGATATAAGTGCTTGTTTGTGTGTTTATACTTTATTTATTATCTTAGCAAACTTGCATATCTTAACCAAAGCATCAAAGACGTGTATGCTTAAATTTAAATATGCAAAGAATTCATCACTTCTGGAAAAAGTGTAGCAAAAATATTTTTAGTTAGAAGATACCTAAAAATTTAAATCAACTGTCATCTGAAAATGTCATGGTATTAGGGTATCATGTATTTTATCCAATAAGCTAAAAAAAAGTATTCTAATATTTTATACATTATATGATCATTTTTTACAAAAATTTGGATCGCATTTGGAAAGGCTTGAATTCACGAAATATGTGTTCTTCCATTCACACCTTCTATCTTCGGGTGACCGTTGCTCCATGAAGACTTTATAATACCGTATTTTTAGATTTTTGACATCAAAAACCTAAAAAAAATACATTGTTACAAATCTGGAAATTTAGAGAAAATATTTTTAAACTCCAAGAATCCAAAATTTTGGAATCGACGAAACCTTAAGAATAAACCAAGAAGAATACCAAGAAAAAAAGTTTCCAAATTATTCAAGATTCCAAAATGAAATATAAATATAGAGAGAGTAGTACAAACAATTCTACAAAGAAAGAGAGATTCAAAACTGTAATTTCGAGATCTTGGACGGTTTTGAATCTCCCTGCCTTTATACAATTCTTTGTTCATCCTCTCTGTATTTTTTCAAGTTTATGAAAATATGGAAAATACGGGTATTAAGAAGCCAATTGAGCTAAAACCTGAAGCTAGTAAAAACACGTGGAAATCAATATTCAAGCTTGGTGTAAAAGAGAGAAAGATAGAAACATTCATTTTTGAATAATTTTTGGGCTCCTCTGTTCACAGGCGAAATCTAAATTTTTTTTAATCAAAAGAATGATTTTGACTTGATTAGTTTTTTTTTAATAATTACCTCATTAAAGATTAAACTTTTACTGTGGTTAGTACATGTATAATAATGAAAATTTACATCATAGAAATGTATTTTTAAATGATTTCTAAAAATTTATGATGGAATTATCTCTTCTTTTAAATAACCTTCTACTTGAAATCTTCTTTTCATCTTCACAGGCGAAATCTAAAATTTTGAAGCAATCAAAAGAATGATTTTAACTTGATTAGTTTTTTATAATTACGTTATTAAAGATTAGTACATTTATAATAATAATAATTTACATCATATAAATCTATTTTAAAATGATTTCTAAAAATTTATGATGGATTTATCTCTTCTCCTAAATGAGCTTCTATTTGAAATCTTCTTCTCATCTTTATATCGAATCGAAATTCTTATGTTGTTTAGATATAATTTCAGTGCTATGCTTTAATAATTAGGTCTGAAATAACTCAATCGTTCAAATTACCAGTAACAGCTTTAATAATTATTGTTTGGCCATTAGCAATCTGGTTAATCATCGATTGGTTTTAACGAGCACCACCGTTGAAAAATCATCGAGCATTCATTCGATTATCGACAAATTATATATCGTACACGTACGTACACAGTATACACCTTGAGGATGCTTATTGGTCAATAAACCCGTGCTATTTTATCGAGTGGAAAGGAATAACAATGCGATAACGTTACAACAATTTCCTCGTACCGTATGCAACACTGCGTCGACAGATCGTGATATTTTATTATTATAGTCGCCCGTGCTTTTGCACCTGTTGGTGTATAATTTCGAGTCGTTGAGCAAATCCCATTGGTGTATAATTTCAAATTGCGTGGCAAATCCGTCAACTGTATTGAATAGCAATAACAATCGGCGTACAGAAATGTTGGCGCAAGGAGGAGATTATAATGAACCGTCGGTGTTTTGCGGGACCAACAACGGGAGTGGCTATTTTTTCCCCGAGCTAAGGCAATAAACCAAGGGTCGGTAACCTTGAGAGCTTCAAGGGCGATTTGAAAAAAAATTTCAAAACGTAAGCAAAATTTTTTTGATCTTAACAAATAATATATTGCCAAATAAAACAATCGTGTCATTTATATTTATAAATAAAATCTCTTTATATATACATGTACTTCCCTTACATATCTTGATTTATCGCCAGAGTGAATTTAAAGTAATAATTTCTCCTTAATCAAAAGTCATAATGGTTTAAACAAAAAATTATTGAATTCGTAACGAACATTCACTGCCTACATTAAATATATAGTCCATCCGTTCTACGTCACAAACTATCGCTTCAAAAAACGACGAAAGTTTTACAGTGCGTTCTTTTTCTAACGAATTTGGTTTACTTTATCAGACTGAATGTTTTTGTGTCGTTTCTCGAAGCGATATTTTGTGACGTAGGACGGAAGATCCAACGGATGGACTATATATGATTTGCCTTAGCAAAAATACAAGTAAAAAAAATCAATACAAACGGTGCAAAGATTGAACCTTGCGGGATACCTTTAATATTCAAAGTAACCTTTCAGATAGATTTTAAACTACTGAAATAGATTCTTTATCCATTAAAATCTGTACATTAAACTCCAAAACCTTTACTATAACTATATATATTTAAATTTATTACGTGCTTGAATTTTTTTTCTATTATGCAAAAGTCGTAAAATTGAAATTATGTCTGAAATATGCATTCATAAATCAAAGACTAATGAAGAAACTAATTTTTGATTTCTTGACAGTTTATTCTAAAAACATTCTGAAAACAGTGCTGACTTGTTTATTTATTTATTATTAGAAGAAACGATCAAATCTTTCTAAAATATTTATATATTGTATAACATTGTTTTCGAAGAAAGAAAATAATGACGACGATCGTTGTTTTCCTTCAATTTTATATCGTACGTTGATTTACAATATGTGCATGTGTTATATAAGCATTTGGTCTCAAGGATAACGACCTAATTATAAATACTAGCTAGTATCGACGCGAAAATTCCAAAGACACATTAATATGAGGTCAACACACGGCATGCAAAATGTGTTATGTCACGAGATGATGTTCCCCGAAATATTGCAGATAACAAAGATATTTTTGGAAGAAAATGTCTTTGTTGACCTTCCAGTTGGGTGCATTAAGATGAATGATTCATTGTGAGGAAGAATGTTTTAATAATGAAAAAGTATTTTTTATTTCCGTTTAAAAGTACTGGCCAAAAGTTGTACCTGTTGAGGAGGAGATCCCGCTGAAAGCACCTGATAGCATCTCACCCCTCCCCTCGTGTACACTCGAGCGGAAAGAATTCACTCGCACTTATTATAATATGGCATGGGTCACATAATACCCTCGTACATCTTATCGCACCTTGCATCTCGTGTAACGTTGTCCCTCGGTAAATGTAAGACACGCACCAGAAAGTGAATTCCCGCGTTTAATTTAGCTCGTGTTTTTTGTGGATCGTAAAAACGCCAGCCGCCAAGGCTACGTAATCCGCTGATTAGTATTCAGAGGTTTGGACGGACTTCCTCTTCGGTCGATCAGGTGCCGGATCCGAAAAAGGAATACAATTACTTAACGTAATCAAAGGCGTTGAATAATCTTTGATGAATTTAATCATGGGTGAAGGTTATAAACAAATGTAGTAGATGATGCGATAAAATGTGAACGCTAAGTATGTTTTGATGCCGGAGTCTAATGATCTCTTTATGGCCTTAATGGTCTTTAGCTTCTTCCGATGGCCATCGTTTCCTTTTTTTTTGTAAATAGATCTCCATGAGTTTATATTCTAATATTTTTTCTAATAGGCTTCCAGATATCTAATTTGTAGCTTTATAGTATTAAGAGGTTACGTTTACTTATACACACAGTTAGATATTATCATCGAGGATTTTACAGTACTTTTAGTAATTGCTACTGCAGCGCTGTGCGTCTACAGAGTTCACAAAGCCATCTACAAAGATTTTTCTGGAACCGACGCATAATTTGTAGTTTAACTAGTCAGGGTCATGTTTAGAAAAGGATATTAAGATTTGAAAAAGTCTACGATGGTGGTAGTAGCAACTCGTTACCTATAATATATAACCATCAGATTATGTTAAGGTTTTGTAGAAAGCTCTAAGACTATTTTCACTTATACACAATATTTATCGATAAATATTTACCAACATGTTTTAAACTTTTCTATTTTCGGAATTTATAAAGTTACTTATCATTCAGCTCTGTGTGCACAATATCCATAACCTCAAAGTTATTTTCGACCAGTAAATTGCGGCAACCGAACACCAGTATTTATGCAGATCGTAATGGCTGTGGTCAGAGAAATTCCACTGCCAAGATATACAATATCATAAATGCTATTAGTGTTTGTTTGTGGTGTCAATTAAATATTAATAATTTGTTGGTTGATTTTATATCATTGCCAAAGTCTATTAAAAGATATGATATACAAATAAACCCATCCGCCGATCATCTTCGCAGCGTCCCCGATCATCAATCATCCCTAATCGCGTCCCGAACTTTGATGGTTCGTACTCGAACTTAATTACGATACCTCCCGGAGGGTGGCTGCGAGGGTGGCGGGTCGCTCGCTGACAAAATTGGGCGCGCGCTCCTTTAAAATTTTCAGGGCGCGAAAGGAAAATCCCGACGTGAGACATACCGCGTGGAAATTTAAAACGTTTCATCACGGACTTATTAACATAAAGTTATGATTTATTAAGCTTCCGAGCTTATATATCTGGAGGAGAGGCTGCATTTTAAATTAAATCGCGAATTCATTCAGTCCCGGCGATGAGTTATTACATTGATGACAATGCGGAACGTAATGACGTAATAATGCTTTAAGCGCGGTTTTGTGTCGCCTATAAAAATGCGCGGAGGCTAAAATTACAGATTGCGTTTTATTGAACGCAGAAGAATTTATTTACTTGCGATTTTAGAGCATCACATGAGTCTAAAGACTTTGGCGCACATCCTTATGAACATGATCTTAGAATACACTGTCCTCATCTCAGAATTATTCTAGAAATAACCTCAACCTTCACACAATCAAGGCCCAAAACATTTCCAATCTTTGTTTTGTTCAGGGGTACATTCTTCACTTCTTCAATGATATTAAACCTAATAGCAAAACACTTATCAAACTGTACATCTCTTTGCCTCCAACAGCAACAACCCATGCTATAGTTATAACGTCCTTAGTAATGATATTAATGGTATTCTTCACTATACTTATTATTTACTACTTTTGAGCTAAGTAAACAACAATAGTTTGAACCTCACATACCTAATTATACAACAGATATCACTTAATGAGTAAGAAGTACTGAATTATTCTTTCCCTGTCATCAACAGATAAGAATATTCGGGTCTTATCACCAAGGTTAAAGACATTTTTGTTTTGATGGGTTGAGTCGGACTCCTACCGACTAAAACCACTCCTCCACAATTACTATTGTGAGTAGTCCTGGACCAGAAGGTATTTTCTAGTCTAGTCTCAGCCGAAATGATCGTAATGAGACAGGAAAATATTTTCTAGCTATAAAATTGCAGTTCACGTTTAGGATTAAGACAACATTACAGTGACATCTATTGTCTGAAGTTTGCACTGATTTCCTTAATTAAGTAGATAAACCACTAACAATTAGGAAACTGTCAATGGCGACAATAACATTGACACCATCTAATTGTTGTAGGGATCTTCATAACATTTCTTTAACTATTGATTATTAATTTAATATAAGAATAACATATTTTATAAAATTTCAGATGATGTCAATTTTTTTAGCCCCTAATATTAATTAATTACATATTTTTCTATTTATATATTCATCATAGTAATTAAATGACATTAGTGAATAATAATTTCTATTGATTTAATTCGTATTTAGAATTGTATTGTAATATAAACAGTGCACCATTTGAAGCAATAAATCAATCAAAATAATAAACGGACTAACGTGCGGCTAATTATTCGCTAATTCAATCGAAATGTGCAATGGACATAATGCTAAAGTTCACACTCGCACAACTTTAGCTTACATTAAACTTTTCCAACCGATTCACACAGAAACTCCCCAACACAAGTTTGCGCATGCAACTGGTAGAATAATTAGTACTTCCCCTTTGTCCGAGTTAAATGTTGGATGTAAACAGCCAATCATCTATTAAATATTATCTTTAATCATTGCTATCATTTAAAGAAGTTAAAATTGAGGTGGAAGAACCCAACTAAAACTTTCTCTATATCAGCTTCATTTTATTTATTTCCTAAAAAGTAGAGTTCATGTAAAACAAAGTAATCGATTGGAAATCTCTTATTTATTTATTTATTGGAATCTAGAAATTCCTAGATAATGATGTTAAAATGGAAACTAGTCGGAATAAATCGTAAAAATTGTGAAACCAACCAAGTGCCTTTCTATAAACAACCCTTCCTTTAGAAATATTGGAAAATATTTAAAAATATCTTTTCTCAATGTGCTGAAAAAAAATTACAATCCTTAAAGATGCCATTCTCTCTTGAAAGAAAAAATATATATATATCTATAGAAAACTGGAAGAAAATCACTGAAAATTTTTAGAACGCTAGAAAAAATATCAAAAATGGGACAAATAATGGTAGAATATTCTATAGAATAATTGCTAGAAAATGTCTATAAACACAAATATGAAAGAAAGCTTCGTAAAAATTTTAGAACAATTGAAGAAAATTCTCACAATTTGAAAGAAGTTATAATAGAAAAATCTAAAAATTATTAAAATATTATGGAACAATTCTAAAAATATCAACAAAAAAAACTTGAAATCCATAAGAGAATGTTCTAAGTAACTTTACAAGCATTGCAATTTGGAAGAGAAAATCTTCAAACTATATCTGAGTAGATATATAGCGAGCAAGTCCATGATTTTTTAAAATTATTGAAGAAGAAATCGCGGGAAATATTTAATGAAATAAATATTTAAAAGTTCAGAAGAAATATTTTGAAATGTTTAAAACTTAAAATCTCAAAAAGAACTCACTATACAGGGTTATTCACGCTATACGGCACGGAATATTGTAGCCAAAATACGTGACTTTCAAAAAGTTTCTCTTTGGGGATATATGGGGGTCTATTAAGGCTACTTTTTAAAATTATTTTCATAATATACAGGGTGTCCCAAAAACCCTAAAAGTATCAAAGTTGTGTTTTTTTTAATGAAACACCCTGTATTTTATTGCATTTTTGGATTCGTCTATAAAAATAAGTATGTGTTTTAATAAGGTTTTTATTACATAAACCTTAAGGTTTTTGAATTAATTTGAATTTTGTAAAAATGTAACCTAATTTTCATGTTTCAAATACTTAAAAAATAAGTAAGTTATGCATACCAAATTTACACTGAAGCGTAACAATAGATCATATTTTATTTTCCAAGTATAATAAACTTGACATCTTATGTCGAGTGTAAAAAAAATTGGAATTAAACAAATGAGAACTTTAAATGACTATAACTTCATTTATTTAAATGGAACGCTATATTTATTAATTTTTCAGCAAATGCACGTTTTAATTTCCTATCGAATGGTATTTAAATCTTAAGTGTTAAGTCTTCTCGTTTTTACAGAGAACGCCAAAATATTGTTTATTGTACCGTTTTAGTACTTTTAAAGTAAAAATTTTAATGTATCTAGTTTTCTATCGTATTTAAAAACGTCAGATAATTAATTTAGTCTGATACTTTAGTTTAAAAAGGATGTCTTTTGTTATAGTTGTGTTATTTTGCGTTTTTGTGTTAGATCGTTAGTAATGGTTATTGTTTGAACATGGTTGTTGTATGTCATTGTAAAAAATGAAAATTTGCACAGATTTTCTTATACTGAGGTTTTTATAACTGACACTTCCAATTTCTTTAAACTGGTTTAATAGTCTCTCAAAAATAGCTGGCTTAGGGTGATTTCTTTCGGGAAACCTTTAAGCATAAACTCGACAAGCCAATAAACAATTTTGATGACATTCTCCAAGCATAAAAATAATGCCAATCCCTTCTTTTGAGTAAATCTTAATTTTTTACCAAAAAATACAACAGCGATGTTCAAACAATAACGATTACTAACGATCTAACACAAAAATGCAAAATAACACAACTATAACAAAAGACAGGCTTTTTAGACTAAAATGACAGACTAAATTAATTATCTGACGTTTTTAAATACCATAGAAAACTAGATACATACAAATTTTTACTTAAAAAGTACTAAAACGGTGCAATAAACAATATTTTGGCGTTTTCTGCAAAAACGAGAAGACTTAACAATCAAGATTTTAATACCATTCGAAAGGTAATTAAAACGTGCATTTGCTGATAAATTAATAAATATAGCGTTCCATTTAAATAAATGAAGTTATAGCCATTTAAAGTTCTCATTTGTTTAATTCCAATTTTTTTACACCCGGTATAAGATGTCAAGTTTATTATACTTGGAAAATAAAATATGATCTATTGTTACATTTCAGTGTAAATTTGGTATACATAACTTACTTATTTTTTAAGTATTTGAAACATGAAAATTAGGTTACATTTTTACAAAATTCAAATTATTTCAAAAACCTTATGGTTTATGTAATAAAAACCTTATTAAAACACATACTTATTTTTATCGAAGGATCCAAAAATGCAATAAAATACAGGGTGTTTCATTAAAAAAACACAACTTTGATACTTTTAGGGTTTTTGGGACACCCTGTATATTATGAAAGTAATTTTAAAAAGTAGCCCTAATAGACCCCCATATATCCCCAAAGTGAAACATTTTGAAAGTCACGTATTTTGGCCACAATATTCCGTGCCGTATAGCGTGAATAACCCTGTATATAAATAAATAAATTTGATTTGATTTGATTCGAAGAAATTATTGAAAAATTCAAAGAAAGTTCCTGTCATAATCAATAAAATCTAAAAGAGAAATAATGGGAAAATTTTAGAACCCCCACAAAAAAATATTGCAATTAGATATTTATTAACATCTTTGTACTCCTTTCTAAGAAAAAAAAATCGAAAAATTTTGAAATTTGAAAATCTAAGAGAAACTTTCAATTAAAATTTCATTAGAAAATTCTAAAAATGTAATATAGAAATTGCTGGACAATCAAGGAAATTTTTTTTAAATAAATTGTTGGAAATTTTTGGTGAATAAATATTTAGAATACTCAAAAGTTTTATAAAGCCAAAAAAAAATGTTTCATAATTTGCAAGAAATAATACTGGAAAATTCTAAAAATATAATTGAAAAGTTTTCTTGATAATTTCAAAAAAATTGAAGAAAATTCTTGAGATCTTGAAAAGAAATTACTAGAAAAGTTTAGAAACTGTAAAGAAATTTATTACTATCTAGGATAAATAAGTGCTGAATAATTCTAAAAATCTTCAAGAAAGTTGCTGAAAAGTTTTAGAACCTAAAAATAAATTTCTTACAATTTGGAAGATTATACTTAAGAATTCTAAAAATATAATTGAGAAATTGGTGAATATATTTAAAATGAAATAATTTTTTCAATGCTGTGAAAATGTAGAAATCCAGAAGAAAATTACGGGAAAATTTTAGAACCCTAAATAAAAATGTTCACAATTTTGAAGAAAATTAGAAAATTCTAAAAAATATGATTAAGAAATTGTTTGACAATTTTAAAACAATCGAAGAACAATTTTAAAAGCTGGAACAGAAATTGCTAGAAATTTTTTTAAATAAATTGTTGGAAATTTTTGGTGAATAAATATTTAGAATACTCAAAAGTTTTATAAAGCCAAAAAAAATGTTTCATAATTTGCAAGAAATAATACTGGAAAATTCTAAAAATATAATTGAAAAATTTTATTGACAATTTCAAAACAATTGAAGAAAATTCTCGAGATCTTGAAAAGAAATTAATAGAAAAGTTTAGAAACTGCAAAGAAATTTATTACTATCTGGGATAAATAAGTGTTGAATAATTCTAGAAATCTTTAAGAAAGTTGCTGAAAAGTTTTAGAACCTAAAAAAAAAATTTCTTACAATTTGGAAGATTATACTTAAGAATTCTAAAAATATAATTCAGAAATTGAACAAATTGAAAATAAAATAATTTTGTCAATGCTGTGAAAATTTAGAAATCCGGAAGAAAATTGCGGGAAAATGTGAGAACCCTAAATAAAAATGTTCACAATTTTGAAGAAATAATGCTTAGAAAATTCTAAAGTAATGATTAAAAAATTGTTTGACAATTTTAAAACAATCGAAGAACAGTTTTAAAAGCTGGAACAGAAATTGCTAGAAATTTTTTTAAATAAATTGTTGGAAATTTTTAGTGAATAAATATTTAGAATACTCAAAAATTTTATAAAGCCAAAAGAAATAATACTGGAAAATTCTAAAAATATAATTGAAAAATTATCTTGACAATTTCAAAACAATTGAAGAAAATTCTTGAGATCTTGAAAAGAAATTACTAGAAAAGTTTAGAAACTGCAAAGAATTTTATTACTATCTGGGATAAATAAGTGTTGAATAATTCTAGAAATCTGGAAGAAAGTTGCTGTAAAGTTTTAGAACCTAAAAAATAAATTTCTTACAATTTGGAAGATTATACTTAAGAATTCTAAAAATATAATTGAGAAATTCGTCAACATTTTTTCAATGCTGTGAAAATTTAGAAATTCGGAAGAAAATTGCGGGAAAATTTTAGAACCCTAAATAAAAATGTTCACAATTTTGAATTTTGAAATAACGCTTAGAAAATTCTAAAAATATGATTAAGAAATTGTTTGGCCATTTTAAAACAATCGAAGAACAATTTTAAAAGCTGGAACAGAAATTGCTAGAAAAATTTTGAAATAAATTATTGGAAATTTTTAGTGAATTTAGAATACTTGCTCGAAAATTTTATAAAGCCAAAAGAAAATTGTCATAATTTGCAAGAAATAATACTGGAAAATTCTAAAAATATAATTGAAAAATTTTCTTGACAATTTCAAAACAATTGAAGAAAATTCTTGAGATCTTGAAGAGAAATTACTAGAAAAGTTTAGAAACTGCAAAGAAATGTATTGCTATCTGGGATAAATAAGTGTTAAATAATTAGAGAAATCTGGAAGAAAGTTGCTGTAAAGTTTTAGAACCTAAAAAATAAATTTCTTACAATTTGGAAGATTATACTTAAGAATTCTAAAAATATAATTGAGAAATTGGTGAACGTATTTAAAATGAAATCATTTTTTCAATGCTGTGAAAATTTAGAAATCCGGAAGAAAATCGCGGGAAAATTTGAGAACCCTAAATAAAAATGTTCACAATTTTGAAGAAATAATGCTTAGAAAGTTCTAAAAATATGATTAAGAAATTGTTTGACAATTTTAAAACAATTTTAGAATCTGCAATAAAAATTGCTAGAAAATTTTTGAAATAAATTGTTGGAAATTTTTAGTGAATTTAGAATACTTGCTCGAAAATTGTATAAAGCCAAAAGAAAATTTTCATAATTTGCAAGAAATAATACTGGAAAATTCTAAAAATATAATTGAAAAACTTTCTTGATAATTTTAAAACAAAAATTCTTGAGATCTTGAAGAGAAATTACTAGAAAAGTTTAGAAACTGCAAAGAAATGTATTGCTATCTGGGATAAATAAGTGTTGAATAATTAGAGAAATCTGGAAGAAAGTTGCTGAAAAATTTTAGAACCTAAAAAATAAATTTCTTACAATTTGGAAGATTATACTTAAGAATTCTAAAAAATATAAGTAAGAAATTCGTGAACATATTTAAAATGAAATAATTTTTTCAATGCTGTGAAAATTTAGAAATCCGGAAGAAAATCGCGGGAAAATTTGAGAATCCTAAATAAAAATATTCACAATTTTGAAGAAATAATGCTTAGAAAATTCTAAAAAATATGATTAAGAAATTGTTTGACAATTTTAAAACAATCGAAGAACAGTTTTAAAAGCTGGAACAGAAATTGCTAGAAATTTTTTTAAATAAATTGTTGGAAATTTTTGGTGAATATTTAGAATACTCAAAAGTTTTATAAAGCCAAAAGAAATGTTTCATAATTTGCAAGAAATAATACTGGAAAATTCTAAAAATTGAATTGAAAAATTTTCTTAGCAATTTCAAAACAATTGAAGAAAATTCTTGATATCTTGAAGACAAATTACTAGAAAAGTTTAGAAACTGCAAAGAAATTTATTGCTATCTGGGATAAATCAGTGTTGAATAATTCTAGAAATCTTCAAGAAAGTTGCTGAAAAGTTTTAGAACCTAAAAAATAAATTTCTTACAATTTGGAAGATTATACTTAAGAATTCTAAAAATATAATTGAGAAATTGGTGAATATATTTAAAATGAAATAATTTTTTCAATGCTGTGAAAATGTAGAAATCCGGAAGAAAATTGCGGGAAAATTTTAGAACCCTAAATAAAAATGTTCACAATTTTCAAGAAATAATGCTTAGAAAATTCTAATCTAATATGATTAAGAAATTGTTTAACAATTTTAAAACAATCGAAGAACAATTTTAAAAGCTGGAACAGAAATTGCTAGAAAATTTTTTAAATAAATTGTTGGAAATTTTTGGTGAATAAATATTTAGAATACTCAAAAGTTTTATAAAGCCAAAAGAAATTTTTCATAATTTGCAAGAAATAATACTAGAAAATTCTAAAAATATAATTGAAAAATTTTCTTGACAATTTCAAAACAATTGAAGAAAATTCTTGAGATCTTGAAGAGAAATTACTAGAAAAGTTTAGAAACTGCAAAGAAATTTATTGCTATCTGGGATAAATAAGTGTTAAATAATTATAGACATCTGGAAGAAAGTTGCTGAAAAGTTTTAGAACCTAAAAAAAAAAAATTCTTACAATTTGGAAGATTATACTCAAGAATTTTAAAAATTGGTGAACATATATATAATTTTTTTCAATGCTGTAAAAATTTAGAAATCCGGAAGAAAATTGCGGGAATATTTTAGAACCCTAAATAAAAATGTTCACAATTTTGAAGAAATAATGCTTAGAAAATTCTAAAAATATGATTAAGAAATTGTTTGACAATTTTAATACAATCGAAGAACAATTTTAAAAGCTGGAACAGAAATTGCTAGAATTTTTTTAAAAATAAATTGTTGGAAATTTTTGGTGAATTTAGAATACTCATAAGTTTTATAAAGCCAAAAGAAATGTTTCATAATTTGCAAGAAATAATACTGGAAAATTCTAAAAATATAATTGAAAAATTTTCTTGACAATTTCAAAAATTCTTCAGATCTTGAAGAGAAATTACTAGAAAAGTTTAGAAACTGCAAAGAAATTTATTGCTATCTGGGATAAATAAGTGTTAAATAATTATAGAAATCTGGAAGAAAGTTGCTGTAAAATTTTAGAACCTAAAAAATAAATTTCTTACAATTTGGAAGATTATACTTAAGAATTCTAAAAATATAATTGAGAAATTGGTGAATATATTTAAAATGAAATATTTTTTTCAATGCTGTGAAAATGTAGAAATCCGGAAGAAAATCGCGGGAAAATTTGAGAACCCTAAATAAAAATGTTCACCATTTTGAAGAAATAATGCTTAGAAAATTCTAAAAATATGATTAAGAAATTGTTTGACAATTTTAAAACAATCGAAGAACAATGTTAAAAGCTGGACAGAAATTGTTAGAATTTTTTTAAATAAATTGTTGGAAATTTTTGGTGAATATATATTTAGAATACTCAAAAGTTTTATAAAGCCAAAAGAAATGTTTCAGAATTTGCAAGAAATAATACTGAAAAATTCTAAAAATTTAATTGAAAAATTTTATTGACAATTTCAAAGCAATTGAAGAAAATTCTTGAGATCTTGAAAAGAAATTACTAGAAAAGTTTAGAAACTGCAAAGAAATTTATTACTATCTGGAATAAATAAGTGCTGAATAATTCTAGAAATCTTCAAGAAAGTTGCTGAAAAGTTTTAGAACCTAAAAATTAAATTTCTTACAATTTGGAAGATTATACTAAAGAATTCTAAAAATATAATTGAGAAATTGGTGAATGTATTTAAAATGAAATAATTTTTTCAATGCTGTGAGAATGTAGAAATCCGGAAGAAAATTGTGGGAAAATTTTAGAACCCTAAGTAAAAATGTTTACAATTTTGAAGAAATAACGCTTAGAAAATTCTAAAAATATGATTAAGAAATTGTTTAACAATTTTAAAACAATCGAAGAACAATTTTAAAAGCTGGAACAGAAATTGCTAGAAAATTTTTGAAATAAATTGTTTGGAAATTTTTAGTAAATTTAGAATTCTTGCTCGAAAATTGTATAAAGCCAAAAGATAATTTTCATAATTTGCAAGGAATAATACTGGAAAATTCTAAAAATTTTCTTGACAATTTCAAAACAATTGAAGAAAATTTTTGAGATCTTGAAGAGAAATTACTAGTTTAGAAACTGCAAAAAAATTTATTGCTATTATTTGTCCTAATAAAAATGTAATTCTTAGAGAACGAATCATATGAAGAAATCCCCAAAAATCAAACAAACCGAAAAAATAACATAAGAACTTAAAAAATATTTAATTTTGTTGTTTAAATCCAAGAAAAGTGCATAGATTTTGTACAATTTTCAATCATTTTTATAAGTATTGGCGTAATTTCAAAATGAGAAAAAATAATCTTACAATAATAACAGTAGTAGTTTGGGTTGAGCCTGAACCATTTCGAATCCCCCAGGTTTACAAATAAAAGTATTACATTATTTGCAATCCTGCGATTAAACATTTTCCTATTTTTTTTTTAATTAAACATTTTTTAGATAATTTGTTGATTGAAGATAAAATGGCTTGCACCCTGAACACATCTTTACCTAAAAAAATTCTATCTATCTATCTAATATTTATTTTTCACTATGATGAGTGTAAATATTCCAAAAATATTTACTTTGCAAGTTTATTACCCACATTAAATGTTTTATCGTATGTTTTCTGTACACACCTAAATTTGTTCATTTTCAAACAATACCACAAATCACCTTCACCTCATAACCTTGAAGTAATTCCTTGAATTCCGAATATCTAATGGGATCGGCGTTGAAATACACACGCCAAAAATATTCATTTTGAGCAGTAGCTTACCATAAATTTGTAACACGTAAATCACCCCTCCTAGGTGAAATAATCTAGTCAGTTCGGCGAGAAGTAAACACCATAAATTACACAGATGAAACTACAATCCGCGATTATGTAATTACTTAATTAAGTAATCTCGTAATTTATGATGTGAAACTTGTGCCGGAGGGGGCGGCGAACATTTCCTAGGGTCGAGTTTCTACGTGCAGCATTTGACCCTAGAAAATATTGGCGACGACCATTAAACCCGGCACTTAAGCCCCCCACTGAAAAAAGGGAAAACTTCGGAAAAACACGTCTATATATAAAATATAGGAACTAATTAAAAGTTTCGCCGGGGTCGCAATTTTCACGTCGCCGGGAAATGGGAGAGGAAAAAATGCCGGGGGAAATGAAATCGGCGTTTTCTTTTACGGAAGAATCACCAGGATAGTTCAATGGCAAGTTCATCCAGCGGATCTGAAGGGAAATTGTACATTATGCATTGTTCAACTATGGGAAGAAAACCGCGGAGCGTGCGAGAGGTGATTGCACTTCCGGTTCGTTAGAGAAAAATGCGCCTTAGCTTTTTTTTGACTTAATTACCCGCAACAACGTGTTTATGCTAATTACTGTTTTTTTCTTGTTACAGGTGAGTTAATAGCATCATAGCTGGTTGGTGAATTGTAAGTAGGATGGTTTAGTTTGTAGATGGTAATTATAGATTAGATTACCATTTTAATAACGGATTGTCGATTTAAGAAAAAAACATGTTCAAAATTTGGTCAATAGGTGACCGCGACAAATTTTATGTGTTTATTTGATTACCTTGGGACCACTTTACCGCAAATTTAATTTGTGTTAATTGTTAGAGAATGTGACGGTTTTTTTTAAGAAATGACCTAAAATTCCTTAGTCTTTATGATTTTTTTTTCAATTTTTGCCATTTGAAAGTTAATCCTATAATTCTTAATTAAATAGTTTTTAACTTATTATTTTTACTGCTTATTATTTCAATACTACTTAAAAGGTTATTCAATTTGAAGCTCTTGTTAAGTAAAGAAGCTATATTTCTTCCATTTCTAAATACGTTATTCGTAGAAAATATGATTTTTTATATTTTTGCTCAAAAAATAAAACGTTTCATACATGTATTCTTTTTATCTTTTTGGGCAAAAAGAATATAAAAATTTGGTGATCTATCAAAAATCGGTCCAAAATTGTCTAAAATATATTTGCTGAAATTTTCATTTTTTTTTGTAATGGCAATAGATTGTGTCATTAGTAACTATCGTTTCCAGCTTGTCACCTAAATCACTACTTAGGTTTTGTACAGTTAATGCTAAATTTAGAAATAGTAGTCCATACTAGGATTGGAAATTTATTGTTAATCAATTTTTTATGAGCGATAGAAATAAATATCTTAGTTCATCTGAGTGTTGTAATGAAATATATGGAAACAGAGAGACTTTATTATTCAATTAACAAAGTTAATTGCGCTACACTCTTTATGGACACATTAATATTAGGTGAAGAGTAACACTTGCTTTGTTCCATAATGTTTTAACTTTGATATTAGTCTGGGAAGACCGAAACACGTATCAGGCAACTGAAAATAAAAACATTATGAAACAAACCAATTAATAATATTCAATTAATATTACATCGTTTTTTTAGTTATTCGTTTATTTTTTCCTCTACATTGTATTTAATATAGAATAATCTCGGCGCAAAATAGCGAGGCAAATATTATAAATATCAATTTTTCACATTCATGCATAAATGAAATGCATAATAAAGAGCCGTGAATGAATAATTTAAGCCCAATTTAGCTGCTCGCACCATCAATATTAATTTACCTTTGTTATTGGGTACACACATTATTAAATTACCCCTCAGCTGCGAATTCACATATTAGTCTCATGACAAATTACTTCCTGTCGGTTTCCCAATTTCAGCACTCAATATAACAATTAATCGACGTTTCTTGCGCAATAACCGATCAATCGCAGCCAGTTCCGAAAGCGCGGAATCCATCGCTCCTCTCAGAATTTGCAGTTGTCGAAATCATCCAATTATTGCGGCCGATGAAAGTTGTTCTAATTAAAACTGCGAGAGTAGTTGATTATTACTTTGGCGGAAGTGATGAAATTAAAGATGTGTGATGATAGAGTTTTCACGCTGAAAACGTATTACTTTTTTTCTTCGGTAAATATTTTAGGGCCTCTTAAGTAAATGCAAGGTGTGAATTTTCACATCAATGATTAAAACGACAAGAGAGACCCCATAATGGGAAAAAGCGAATACCTCAAAGCAGTGTCTGTGCATAATTACGAAAATGCGCTTCTCTCACATACCATCAACGCCATTATTTCAGTGCATCAGCTGGTTCAGCAACGCCCGTTAAAAGTTTTCCCTGTTGGGAAGACACCTATTTCCCACAGCGTGCATCAATTGTTTTTAGAATTCTTTCGGTATAAAAAATTAGTCGAAATTTTCGTTAGAGGATCCAATAAAGGCATTATGTTTCACGAGTATGTCCTATGTTACTGATGACATCAATCATTCGCAGTGCCTCTAAATTGGCGGTAATAAGATTATTTCTTCCGTCCGTTGATTGACAGCCAAGATGAATTTTCCAATTTGAGCTGGCGGAAACAACAATGGGAGTACTAGGCTTGTGCCCTCCCTTGTGAAATTGCGCACGTGTCTGGCATGTGGGAATTAGTTTACAATATATCCATTTAATGCAGGCTATAATTAGACGGTAGATCCTTGACGTGCACTTTAAAGCCAACAGGAAACCTTCACTCTCCTGGAAAACTGCCGGGCGCATCCCTTATTAAAACAGGTTTCCTGCATCCTACTCGTTCTATTTTTTAATCAAAATTTTATTAGATCATTTTAAATGACATCCGCCACGCTTTAAAAATAATAACTCAGTTTTCTAAAAATTTGAATAACTAACATTATTACTAAGGTGGTTTATCGCCTTAAGAAATTACCTGAAATTTTATTATAAGAGTATGAGTATGAGTAGATGTGAACTGTTGTGCCACTCCGCACTTCGACGTTTCTTTTCAGATAATATCAAAAATCCAGATCTCATCAGCAATAACCATTTCATTCAAAAAAATAAGATCATTTTGCAAACTTTTAGGTACTTATTTACAAACAGCCTGTATTTTGAGAAAAAAATTGGAACACACTTTTCTCATTTATAAATCTTCCGTCAGTAACTTGTATACCATAGCCTGACCCAATTGTAGTCCATCGGCAATAAATCGACGGTTTGTGTTTATATTAAAAGTTCACATCCACCGTTTGGCATGTTGAAAATCTTCCAGCTATGTATCATCTTCAACGTCTTTGTGGCCTTCTTCGAACCTCTTGTACCACATGATAACCATTGGATGTGACATGACTTCTTCTTGATAGGCCTCTTGAATCATACGAAAAGTTTATGTTTCATACAGAACTTTAAAGAATAACTCTGCTCCAAATGATACTGCATTTTCTACTCAACCAGTTTTCGGCGGGGTCAATTAATCCATCAGATTTAGACTATGTAGAAAAGGATTTCACATGTAAAATCAAAATTAAATAAAAGCACTTACCATGTTCACCGTTTATATTAACTTTGTACACAGTTGTTTCCACTCAGATAAATAAGAAAAATAAACGTCGTGAGGAAAATACGTTATAAAAACCTCTTGTCGAGGAGTTGATCTGTATTTTCAGTCCGCTCTCTGCAACACTCGAGCATGATAAATGATTAAGTAAGCAATAAACGAAATTCTAAAATATGTATACAGATTTTAATGCTGTCCGGATTTAAAGAATATCCATTCTGGTGGGGCCGGATGAACCTTGATTAATGTTACGATGAAAAATATAACGGGGTTATATCCTTTTCAATTAATTCCGAGGATTTGGACGAGCGATTCCATTTATAACTTTTCTTTCCATGTAATGTATTCTGGAAATATTTCGAATTAATCTACTAGCGCAAATTCAGGGGCGGAACAAGTGGGGCGGTTAAGATTTATAAGCGGCGTCTCGACCCACCACCCCACCACCCGCCAATCTGAAATATATAATAACGCAAAACATATTTTTGAGTGAGAGCGGACTGGAGAGTGCTCGCAAACAAAGAATTGAGAGAAACTCGGCGCGCGTAATTTGAGTTCCTATGGTGTATTAACCCTCAGACATGCTGGCCTTCGAGTTACTAGTTTTATAAATTCATGTAATTGCTCATGAAAAACGCTGATGCTATCCGGTAATACTTGATTATACGTGACATTCCCTCTCTCCGTTTCCCTCGCGCGGATCCATTAGGCGCTTCCATGTATCATTTATTGAAGGGTTTTGTACTGCGACGCACAACTGGTTTTATCTCTCATCTCTTACGCCACTAACCCATTTTTCTGGAGGTCTAAATTAAATTTCCATCGATTCGCGTCCAACGACGAATGTAATTAATTCAGCCGGTGTCACCGAACAAGTAAGCTGGTGCATTGACACCTCCGGTGCTTACTCACGTCTGGGTGACCGTAATCGTTTGAAATGCTTTGATAATTTTGCTCCAAGAGAGCACGAAATGGTTTCTCTATTTGGAAAGCGCGCGGTTTCCATCGCGGCGTGCAATTTTCTAGAAAACGCTCATCGCTTAATAATACCCTCCAATTTAACACTAATTCACTTCAACGTCCTGTTCTGCTACCATAATTCACAGACATCGGTTAATTTTATAATGACTTAGAAAGCTACTTGTTCATCTATGCTTATTTTTATTCAATTATTTTGATACTGCGTATAAACAAATTTCATTAGGATCTTAAGTCTTTGTATTTTAGGGGATCCTCCTTCTCAACATATCTTCATCTGATAATTTCAATTGATACTTCTTTTTGGGACATGCTTCATAGTGTTGATATAATCTTATATAAAGATTTTCGTAAATTATTATTGTATTTGATCATAAATAATCTTTTTATAAACTAAAATCGTAACAGCGTTCATCCTCCTAAAGTATTTTTTAATATTAGTAGCAAGTCTTTAAGATCTTCAATCTTCTAGTCTTATTCCTTCTTCTAGACTTACCAAAAATGTTTTTTATTAATCATAATCAAATTTTTCCTAATATTTGATTCCAATTCCAAAATTTCCTACTTTATGAGAAATGCCCTGATGCTGGAAAAACAAATCGTAAATTTTAGATTTTTATTCAACTAATATTTTTAAAAGATTCTCATTTGATTTCCCGTATTAATTCGAGCGTCTACCAACCAAAAGCCAAATACATAAAATAAAATAAGAAAACTTATTTTCCAAATACATAGATTGACCGATATAGAAGAAAGGATGAAGATTGATTAAAAAAGTAAGGAACTTTACAAAAAAGCTACTTTTAGAATAACCTTATTTTGCTATAGAAATGTAACGTACAGTATACTATTTCTGTAATTAAAATATGCCAAAATTCAAAACAAACTGACCAAATTTTTGATCTGCTAATCTTCACTTTTTAGAATTGAAATGTTAGGGCCAAATTCTAATTGCCATCATTTAAGTGTTGGTTTTTAGTATTACAGTATTTTTATACTAAATAAAATAAATATGCTCCTGCTTTTAGTACATTTGACAATCACGTTTTTGATATAATGCCAAAATGGTAGAATAAAGACCAGACGTTATCGCTTACACTTATTTTCCATATCCAGTTACATCACAATCAATATTCCACCATTCACTGCGTCCAATTTCCACTGAGTTACGCTCACCTACCCTTTCGACCCCTCTACCACCCCATGCAAATTTCTATAAAACTTAATGACCGTAACTTTTAGCAACAACTGAAAAGTGTTTCACGGTATGCACAAACGTGTTCCGAACTCAATTACGTTACGCTGTACCTGTAATCAACAAAAAAGAAATGAAAACAGTCGACCCTACATATCACGTAAGCCGAAGCGGCAAAATTCGGAGTGTAATGCTTTCAATTAGCAAGCGTTCAGTTTCACATGAATTGTCACTAATTGCTACTATGCTTACAAATATGCGGCGTTTAATTATCACCTCATTGTGAATAAATCTAAACTCCGCTAATATACTGCTGGCTGCGATTTCCCCCTCTATATAATTATTGAATTTATAGTTCGCGTAGTAGCATATTAGCTGCTGTAATTATTTGTACGGCTGCATTTTCGCATTAAATGGCATTACGGAAATTTACCGTGGCGGCTGTTGTTTGTTTATTAAGAGTGCTGATTTTATGGTGCTTGCTGATGCACGAACATATTAGGTTCGCTGTAGCAAATCCGAATGTTGAAAATGAAGAGGGGATGTTTTAATGCGGCAATAAATTTGAGATATTTACGCCTTGGTTTTATGCCTTCGTGCTGATAATAAAATAGTATGCTTCAAATTTATCCATTATCATACTATTGATTAATATACAAATTTTTAGAACTGCGGTGATTAAACCCAAATAGATCGAAACCGGTCCGTAGAAGGTATTGATGGATAAACAATAATATGATCAAATTATTTATTCGATGACCTTGAATACAATACAGTGCCCTTCCCTAATTTGAATAATAATAAAATACTACTGCAAGGGTGGAGCAGTTTAACTAAACTATAGTGGTTGTCTGAAATAAATGCACTAGTAGTGGGATGAGCTCTAGCATTTCATGTACCTAAAACTTGAAAGCGAACTCTTTGCATGCATACGTGCAGAGGGTGGAATAATAAGGGAAGACAAAACCCCGGGGCGATATCGCGTGTTGTATAAATGTTGTAACGTCAAGAGAAGCAAAAGTAACCGAGGCCCCGGGCAGATATATCATACATCCTTGCTAATTTAAAGGCTACCTACCCAGGAATCTATTAACCAGAAATACGCCGTATTTTCCTAACCTTAATTGCTTGTAGCTTGAATCTTAAAGGGAGCCACTACCCACGGCGACGTCGAGGAACTAAAAATATGTCTTTAATATAGATATAGCCGCGGGGGGAAAGCGTTCGGTTGATGTACGGGGGTAATTAAAAATCTCGGAAGAGCTCCTTTTCCCACCTGCGTGAACGTTTGGAGGAGTTAAGTTTTCAATTTATCCGATGAGTGTGCGAGTGCGCGCTGAAAGCGCATCATAAATGAAATAAATACAGAAGTTCTCCTTCAGGGAAAGACAAACTCGGCAACATTAAAAGTTTGCCAGTTAATCATGCAGGAAAAAGTGAGTCCCACTCAGGGAGGAGAGGGGCGGCCGGGGCCGTTAACACTTTGTCGCCGGTCCCCGAGAAAACTGAATAACTCGCACGTCGTTACTGAACTTTTCAAACTGCAAATAAGACCAGAATGGAAAACGTTTTTGAAAGCAATTTATGGGCCATGTTTACTGTTACTTTGTGCTTGCGCCGAACTTAAACTGTTTTCTTGTTATTGTTTCCCCCTTTGTTTTGTCTGACACACAGCGGGGCGCCCCGGGCGTTTTTCCGCAATTTAAATATACCCCGGGATTCATATTAATCTATTGACAATTGTTCAAGTCTCTCGGATAATTACGAGGGCCTAGATCAAAACCAGCTACCCGGCGTTCGGCTAGCGAGGAAGTTCCTTTCGTTAAAATTAATTACTCGAATATTCACTTCGAAGTCTAGTAAAATGTTCTTGGATCTTACTACATTCAATATTTATTCAAAAGATTTGTACATGGTTTATATTAAATGAGATGGTTTACATTTCAGAGAAGGTATTTCATTTGCAGTTGCATAAGACAAACGTCTTTTGCGAAGTAAGCAAGCAATGCGCGCTTCAATTTGTTGTCCAACTAAACTAAAATAACTCCTTAAATACAATAAATAGTTTGTTTAGAAACTATTGAATCAGATACATAAATATTGCAATTACAAAGATCACTTTCTTACTAAACCAAAATTTCTATTCTTTGATACTGTTGAAGTTCTTTTTATTTCTTTGACTTTAAACAAATTATGGCCAAGATCTACTATGGTTTTATACTAAGTAGTATCTACACTTTATTTATTTCCTTAATTGATATTTTAAGTTGCTTCCCTATCAACAATAACTACAAACTTATTTTGAATCTCATCAGCGTAGAGCAGTTGAAGACAAGGCTACGAAGTTTTATGGAGTTTTAAAACTGCTGGTACATATAAATACAGAGACACTATAAAGGTGACATCTACTGTCTAAAGCATGTAACTCAGTTTTAATCTAATTCTTTAAATGTGGCTATAGCAGAACTTAGAAAGTCTTATAATAAATCTGATGTCTTTAAACAAACAATTGTAGAATTTTTGAACTTTAGAGATTTTTAAATAATTGTAATATTCTAACATGGGCTGTATATCAGAAGATTACAATTATTTAAAAATCTCTAAAGTTCAAAAATTCTACAATTGTTTGTTTAAAGCCATCAGAGTATTCTACATTATTTAATTCTAAAGTTTCTAAATACTAATATTATTTAAGACTTTCTAACTTCAGCTATAGTCACATTTAAAGAGTTAGATCAAAATTGAGTTATTAACTGTATAATAATTAGAAAATAAAGTATTTAAAGATGTAAGATTTTTAATAAACAAAACAAACTAAAAACAGTAAGGTAAGAAATACTAAAACATAACCATACTAAATAAATACTAAAACATAACCATATGAAAACTTCAGGATTCATAAGCGCTTGAAAAGTCTAAAGTATTTATTTATGGACTTACCTTTTTAGACTCTAGCGTTTAATAACTCTAAACAAGGTCTAAAATTGTAAACAAATATGCAATATTTGTGTGATATCTCTAAAAATTTTGACAAATCTTAAGAAACTAAGTTGGAAGCTCGTATTAAAATGTCCAAGATTCTAAACTACCTTCAATTTTTTGGAATCTAGCGTTTAATTATTCTAATAATTTATAAACTTTTAAGCAATCGGGTTGGAAGGTTAACATCCAATTCCCAAATTGCTAAAAAAATATGAGATTTTTGAAAGCGATTGTGTAATTATTCTAAACTGTTTGGAAACTCTTAAGGAGCCACTTTGAAATCTAATGTTAAAAATTGAAAATAAATCTTCGGAATTTAGATAACTATAAAAAATTTAAAAACTCTCAGGAATTTATTTTTGAAGTATAATATTTCATATCCAAAATTGCAACAAACTAAGTATTCCTTTTTCTTAATTCAGCATTTAGTAACTCTAAAAAAGTCCAACGTATAAAATTGCAAACAAATATCCAAATTTAAAAATTTTGACAAATCTTAGGCACTTAAGTTTGAACTTTATAATCTAATGTCCAGAATTGCAGACAACTTTAGAACTAGAATTTAGCGTTTAATAACTCTTAAGCAGTCGAGTTGGAAGTTCAATATACAAAATTTGCAAACAAATTAAGATTTTCGGAGTCGATCATTTAATTTCTCTAAACAGTCAAGTTGGAATCTTACTCTTAAACATTCAAATCGGTTATATCTAATGCAAAAAGTAAAAATTTTATAATCTAAAATTTAAATTTTGCAGTTTTAAATAAGTAGGAGGATCAATATCCAATGTCCATAATTGGAAGCAAATATGGAATTTTGAGATCCATAATTTAATAACTGTAAAAAGTTTATAAACTCTTTAACAATTGAGTTGAAAGTTTAAAATCTAATTTCTATATTTGTAAACAACTTGGGAGTTTTTTGGAATCTAGCGTTTATAACCTCTAAACAGTTTTAGAACTCTTCAGTAGTAGAATTGAAAGTTGAATATCAAAGATTTTATAAACTTACATTCAATTTATTATTCTTGTATCTTATACTTAACTCAATAATTAACTGTTTTCAAAGAGAATGGGATTGTATCTAGATAAATCGTTTAAATACTAATAAAGGTACCTAGGTGAATTTTTCAATTCAGTGTACGTTTTTTTTTTTCCAAAATTGATCTAGCTATGAAACCTATTAAATAAACCCACGCACAAATATTTTTGTAGATAGTGGTATTTAATCCACCTTCTTTATTGGCTTTTATGTCTTTTGTAGCAATTTCAACTAATTTTTGATTATTTGCATTCTTTGACAATACTTCTGAAAGATCAATTCTTCTGCATGTAGCTGATCTGCTTGAAAGAAGATCATCTGCATTTTCGGAGTTAAGTCGCTTATTTATTCTTTTGCTGCACCCTGTAAAACATTACGTACTTCTTTTTTAGATTTTTTAAACGATATCCTAAATTATAGCATACAGTTTTTGCAACAATTTCAATTGAAAAGTTTGAAGGATACATAACCTTGCCATGTGATGATACCTTCATTTAAAGACAATTCTCACTATGGCATCATCTTCAAATTTATGTCAAAAATTGGAGTATTATAAGTCGACCAATATTCATCCCTCTTATCTTTATGAACTCTACCCAATATTAAAGATAAAGAAAAGAAATTCATCAAGGGTTTCCCTTGTAGTAGGGCGTAGGGCATTTTCGGACCTTTACCGACTAAAACCACTCACTCGAGATCGCTATTGTGGCTAGTCCGTGACCATCGGTCTTTTCTAGTCGAAAAGATTGCTAAGATTTTGGAGATCTGGTAATCCTAAGTGGCGTTCTTCTTAAAAGGAGTGACGTCACCGATCGCATTACGGTGGCTCAAGGATTCGAGAAGTCTTAGGAGTATCAATTAAAATCGTCGAGGTTTTCTATGTTTGCTAGTAGCAGTGATATCAAGTTTGTTGTAGATGTTTACAGTGAGTTCTTTGATAAACTCCAGGACATTCGAAATCACTACTTTCTGTCACGAAGGAAGCCGCGCAAAACTGATCAGGTAACCGTCGAAATTGTGCTAAACCATATCGAATGCTTTGAATAAGTCGAGCAAAATTGTAACTGTCTCACGTTTTATAATAAAGCCCTCCAAGATGAATTCGCCCTAGGAAGCTGATGGCCAATTAAACGAACTGGGAGTCCGGAGTCCGTAAATAAAGGGTGGGCCATTGCAAGGAATCTTTGTAAAATCTTAATAAAACACAAACGGCTATATGGAATTTCATGATCTTGCATTTATTTTGTAGCCAAGAGTATCCGGTTATACATGGAATATGACATCAGTCAAATGGCTACAATGTCTATCTCAGCAATGGCATTTTGGATATTGACTTTAAGATCGTCAATGTGCTTCATCGCAAAAGATAATTTTTCGCCAAAATTCACCATCTGTTTCCAGCTGCTCTAAGGCCCAATTAGCGAAGTTGTATCGAAGTGGATGGTCAACTCTCTTCAACTGCTGTGTTGTTTGGACCTTATAGGAGAATAAACCGATATGTTTATGGATGCAAAATACGCCTCATGGTAGTGCGACTAATGGTCAATTGCTGAGAGCGATGACGAGTCCATGTTCTCGGGTTGGCTTGAACACTACAGGCTACCGCAGCAATATTCTTGGGTGTACGAACCGGACGAGCATGTGGAGCTTTAGTACGGTCCACCAGCATACCAGTTTCTCAAACTTTTTGCACAAATTTCTTCAGAACACTTGCATTTGGTGCATATTCGCAACAGAATTTTGTACGCTATTTTCGCACTGATTCTGCAATATACGAAGTCAATGTTTAACATTTCCCAACGTTCATCAAGCATATAGCGTGCCATTTTGTTAACCGGGCGTTGTATAGTGAAGAACTGTCATACATCAGATATAAAATACATTACAGTAAATAAAATGGTAGTTCAAAAAGATTCTAAGAGATGGCCCACCCTTTACATTGCAATATAATCTCGAACAGTTTCCTTAGCACACTTAGCAAGCTAATGGAAGAAGATGCAGTTTGTCTATCTTGAGGATACTAGTTACTGTGACTAGCTTCCAAGCTGAAGAAAAACATCCCAAACGCATTACTATATTTGTGATGATTAGAAGTGCACAGGTTAGGTTTTTCATCCTCGATGCGTGAGGCTTTTCGCATTTTAAATTGTTTAATGAGGCCGTTAAATTCTTTGGCCGACGTACAGTTGTTACTGTTGTTGAGATAAATCTCGACGGTATCTCTGACTTCGGTATTGAAGACGAAGTCATCGTTAGGATTAAAGCTCTAACCAGTCAGAAAATGCCTCTGCCTTATTGATTTCCATATAAACGTGATCATTTGCACTTGGTTTTTATGGTGTTGTCACTTGGGCGTTCGAGCGAACTTCCAAACAGAGTTTTGTTGGTCATTCATCGACTCAAAACAACGGCTCCAGCAATTGTTATTTTTTTATCTTTTACCAGAGACTTTAGCTCAGAAGGAATATAAGAATCTGAGCATTGTTTTTAGTTTTATCACATACGTTTCTTTTCGTTTCAGTTAAAGACAGGGAAACGTTTTGATTAGTGAGCTTCAAGTGATATTAGTTTTTAAATGACCTTCAAATGGTATTGATTTTCAAGTCATCTCGACCTTTAAAAAAACACCTGATATCCTTCTCAGTTGGTAGAGATGTAATAAATTGAAAGGCAACAGATAATTAGATTTGTAAGTGTGTTTGTGTTACCTTCCCTATTTTTTTTTTGGTTTTTTTAAATTTGCAATCCGCAAAAAATGGATCCAGTAATATTTCGAAGAGGAGGTAGATGAGAGCCAGACACCGTGGTGGTTAAAGCGATAAAATGTCTATGTCTCCGGATTCTGGAAATTAGGTTCCAAGTTAAGGAGCTTGTGGTCCAGGGTTAAATCCCCATGCCATTAGTGGAAACACCTAAAGACTAGAGATTTATTGAGAAGAATCTTTGACTATCTATAGAACTCCAGTTCTTTATAAAAAAGAAGAGAAAACCCATCATGGGATGTTTGATGGAGCAGTGGTAGAAACACCTGAAGACTAGAGATTTTTTAAGAAGAATCTTTGACTTCCTATAGAACTAACTCCAGTTCTTTATAAGAAAACGTTGCTGTAAGAAAGTCTGGTGCATTAATAATTTTTTGGCTCTTGTAGTAGCAGCTATAGACGTGTAAGGATAGGCCGTCTCAAAATCTCGTTGTTGTGCAACCAAGGGATTGGTTCAAACTATCATCCACTTAATTATTCTAAAGTAAGGATTGCCATGTTGATCAGCAACCTCCGAAGGGAGACGCTGAATAGAAGAAGAAGAAATAGCACCGTTTTTGGCCTGTCTGTAAAATTCGTAAATTCTTTTAGTGCTTTAATTCGTTAATAAGAATTATCAAAGCGACCATATTGATATGGCAATAAAATCCCTTTATTTTCAACACATAATTGAACTATGTTCTTCATTGGGTTCTCGAAGAATGCGCGAAGGTAAGGGTTGGAACCACAAGCTCTAAGGGACTAGAATAAAATAAAGTATTTGATTTCGCCATATTCAAAGAAGAAGTTAACTAATTTATTGAGAAGAATCTTTGACTTTTTATAGAACTAACTCCAGTTCTTTATAAGAAAGAAGAGGAAACCCATCATGAACACCCTTGTAATAAGGTAGTGTTGGACTCCTCTAAAAAACCCATTCCTCCGAGGTTGCTAGTCGAAAATCAGGTGTCTTTTTTAGTCTGAAACTCAAGCAAATGATCGCTAAGATTTGGGCTATGGAATTTTAAACTCTTCAAGTATCCGTAGAGTACGATAAAACCATTGATTTGCCATCTTTTGTCTGAAGCTACCTTTTGCAGCACTTAAATGGTATTAACCCTACAGCATACGCTCAAACAAAATCCAAGCTCATATTTAAGCCTACTTAACTAGTGCAATTAAATAAAGAGCTACTTGAGCACACCTTATACCGACTTAAAATTTTATTTAAATACATTTATCTAAATTAATTTTCATCAATCCCGCAAATATGTTTACAAACAAAAAAAAATCATCCATCATCTTTAACCTTTTCAATATTTCCTGTATTATTGTTATTTTGGTTGATTGGTTGGTTTCATCAATCCGTTTCATTTTTCAATATTCTGTTTATTCTATTTAAACGTGCGCTTACTTTTCACGCCGATCCCCTGCACCGATTTGCATTTTGATAAATGAATCATGCGCATATTAATAAAGATTTCGCGAGCATACCAGTCCGCCAGAGATAGGATTAACGATGCGTGCTGGGAACATTTTGCAAACAAAAAAAAATTATAAATAATAACGGATTCCAATAATTAATACCCACAACAGTTATTCGGCGTGGATGTTTCAAAATTCCACCTCGGATTTGACTGGCGTCCCTAATGGTGCATTATTATTGGATGAAGAAAGAGATTTTCAGCTAGCGTAGTTTGGCACAATGGGGGTGGGAGAACGGGGTTTTGATTAAGGGGATAAGCCGACTTCACGCTCGGAAAGGTAACTATTCCAAGCTGACGGACTACACAGAATACGGCGCTTGTTTCCGTTTCCTGCTCCTGTTCTCTCTCGATTCGTCACGGTGATGCAGAGATGGCTAAAGGGGCACAATTACCTAACAACACCCCCCGGCTCCATCTACATAGCAACTGACAGTCACGTCCACCGGCAACAATGTAAATTAATTAGTTCAATTAAATTTAAAATACGCATTTGTTATATTTTGTGCGATAAATACTTTCAATATGTATTATCACAGTAGATTGAATAAACATACTTCCAGAATATTCAACCCACTCTAAACATTTAAATCTACTACTAAATATATATGGAAAAAAAATCTTAGGGCATTTGTACCTTTTTTTGTTTCATTTTTTTAGAACTTTTATCTTTGATAAGGGTAAAAGGCATTATAGGGTTAAGAGTTGGGCAAAAAAGGGATAAAATCCTGAAGTTGCATCCGCAATGTGAAGTATTTGTTCCGTAAAAGTAGTATTACCTTCTGTTTATATAGAGTTCTATGTAATAAAGTAGTTTCTCAAGGCTATTCCGAAAGATGAGGATTATTTGAAATGCATCTGCAAAGTATTTATAATAAATTTATTAGTCGAAAGAGGGAAACTTTTATGGTCAAGATAATTTTTAGTTTATAAAATATAAAACTTAAAAGTAGCATAACAAAAAAAGTAAAGGAAGTTTTAAGTTGTCTTCAAAGATATGGCCAGTAAACTTAAAAAAACCTTAATTACGTGAATATGCTGAAAAATTAGTTGACTTTTACCATGGATGATATGAATGTCATACTAAATACATAATTTAACAGCAAAATCTTTTGTTGAATCTAAAATGCGACCATAATTTTAGATGATCAGTAAATTCATCGATTGAAGGAAGCAAATGTTAATATTTGACTTTCCTCCAACATGGCTAGTTAAAATCACAACCTACAGTTTACAAACTGGAATATTGCGGATTATTGATTCCAGAAACTGATTTTGATTAAATAAACCGACACACTGGGTATATATATATAGTAGTGTATCTGTAAATTAAGTCCAGTCTGAATATTTTGCCGAAGTTTATGGCCAAAGCTCTCGCCGCTATAACTACTCAAACTGTAAGAGTTCCAATTAGATAGAATCGATACCATATCGAAAAGTTTTCTCGAACCTATTTACTCCGTTATCGAGATAATGAATTTAACGTTAAAAACGGAACTAAAACCAACGATTTTCTTAATAATTATATGCATAGATATGTTAATACAATAACACTTTAATTCTAGCTTTGCACTGACATTGAGAAACTGAAATATCTTTCAGGCTTTCTACTGGCACGATATGTCTTTAGTGACGGCTTAATTGTTAGTAACAA
Organism: Ontholestes murinus; assembly: GCA_963969525.1. NCBI lineage: Eukaryota > Metazoa > Arthropoda > Insecta > Coleoptera > Staphylinidae > Ontholestes > Ontholestes murinus. The sequence goes on from OZ018393.1 coordinate 18,006,032, forward strand.
CTCACTGCGATCCTTTCGTTATGCACAACTCAAAGCACGTGGCTAAAGTGCCGTTTATAAAACATTCCATTATACACGATTGTATCGGTAGCAGAATTAAGAATTAGTAAATAAAAGTCATGAAGGGATTTGCTACTCAACATATTTGATTATGACCAGCCTAGTTCAAAACTATAATAGCACCAACCTTACTTCATAGACACAAGATAATATGTTTTTAGTCACGGCCTGAATTTTCCCGAATACTAATTGAATAGACAACGAAAGTTACGAACCGGTTTAGATCTGATGGTATGAGTGTTAGTCTGTTAAATGGCTATCGACCGACGGTCTTTCAGCCCTGATTTGTCCTATTCGGTGTGTCACGTCAGTCTGTCTCTGATGATGATGATGGATGATGTGATGCGATTAATTCGAAAGTGGTGAATGTAGGGGTTTTGAATTTTGGGATTCGGTTAGGATTTCTGCGAAAGCAGTAGAGGGAAAGGACATGTTGGTTGAAGGGATTTTCGGAAATTTTTTCGGGTAGGTATAGAAGGCGTTCATTGGTGGGGATAACAGAGGTAGTCATATAGGAGTTGGTTAGAGGATTACTAGGGTGGTTGATTTTGGTTAAATCTCTTAGGGAGGATCGTTCTCTAACTTGGATATTGTAGATTGTAGGATTGCAGGAATTGGAGAAAAGGACATTACCTTTTTGTATGTTAGGTTTTTAAACATTTTGGCTCTAGCTATGATTTTTGTTGTGTTTAAAGCTGTGTGGTGTTTGAAATTGACTTTTCAGTCTATGGTAATGCCTAGGTATTATATGGATGTAGAAGTTGTATTAAAGATATGAATATTTTGTGCAGGATTATTATTACGGTGATTAGAAGCTGGGATTTGTGAAGATTGATTTTAATTCGCCATTTAGCAAACCAGTGTTTTAGGGTGTCAATAAGCTTCTGAAATGATTCAAGAGCTTTAGGGAGGGTGCATGTGAAATTAGGGCTGTATCATCTGCAAATTGAAGGAGATATTTAGAGGGATTAAAGTGAAGAGGATCAGGGTTGTAGATGTCGAAGCAGAAAATATTGTTAAGTAGTAGATGAGGGAATCCTTGGGATAGAGCTTGTTCAGGAGTAAAAGGAGGGAAGTAGGAGTTGTTGATTTTAACTTTGAGGGATCTGTTTGAAAGGAATTGCTTAACCCTTAGGGGTTAGGTAGTTGCAAAATTGTCCCACCTTTTTGTTATCAAAAGATGCATGGTGAGACAATTTTCATACCACTTCAGACGCGTCAAATGTCATATAATTAACCATTGTATTATATGACATTTGACGCGTCTGAAGTGGTATGAAAATTGTCCCACCATGCATCTTTTGATAACAAAAAGGTGTGACAATTTTGCAAATACATCTTTATCAATTATCGAAATCATGTGCTTCAAAGCGTTAATAATGAAAATAATGTGGGTAGGAATTTTGAGGAGGTAGTATTTCTACCACACACCTTGATGCAGAGTCGAAGGATATCCAATAGTAGGACGGCGGATGACTTTCCTTCAAGGTGTGTTGTGCATCAATCATTTAGTATAATTTATTGAATTTTCAGGTCACGTATTTAACAAAATAAGATGAAATTTTTTACTCTACTCTTATTTTATAAAGGAAATCTTTGAATTTGTCGTTTTTAGGGATGTCATAATGCTGTTTTTCATCAGCTAGAATATAGAGAACTGTGAGATAATGTTTTAAGTAATAATGTGTTAAATAATATTGAAACAGTTCAATGACATGAAAGCCCATTATTTTGTAATTTTTATTTTTTTGATAACCAAACAAAAGTATTAATCTGAAATATCTTACCTCATTAGTCAAACTGCCAAAAAGGCCAAAATTTTCAGAGACTATATAGTTATACTGGGAATACAATTACTCATCTCATGAAATTTTTATTTTATATATATATATATATATATATATTTCTGGGATACACCGTCCTCGCTGTATAATTGGAAAGGTAAAGCTTGAAAGGTGAAGAGTGAACAATCCCTGATAAAATCATTTTGAAGATGTAGTAATGCATCTAAATTTGTGCTACTTTTGATTTTCATTTTCTAAATGCTTGAATCTTCTCAGTAAATAAGATTTTCTAAATATATCAAATCAAATATTTTTGTAGGAAAGAATTGTTATATATGTATTTTGAATTTTATTTTGTAAGTACAATGGATAAATAAATACTATCTATCTATCTATCTACAGGTAGAAATTTACCATGGGAAGTTATGTCTAAAAGCCTCTTGAGACGGTAATTCGTAATTGAAGAATGATTAATGTAGTAATTCATCTAAAAAAAAGTAGTGCTCCTTTTGATTTTCCTTTTTTTAAATGCTTGAATCATTTTAGTAAATGAGACTTTCTAAATATATCAAAGCAAAGGTTTTTGGAGAATGTTTTAAAAGTCATGTTGTTATTCATCAGACAGTTTCTGCATCTATCATTTTAGTTGCCAAATTATCTGAGGCGGTGTCTTAGGTTAGAGATGGAAATTTAACATGGGAAGTTATTTCTAAAATTGAAGAATTCTCAATTATAGCAAAAAAAATAGTTATTTAACTTTTCATTGGGATAAAATCTCTAACTAGTTTTTTATAGTTGTATCAATTCAACACGATTTAGGAATTAATATTTGTATAAAAATAAGCTAAGCTGCTTAGAGAAGCTAGTTTTAACTTTTAATCTGCCATCCCCAATCAAAAAAATGTTTTAATTATAGAAATTACAATTTCGTTGGGAACCTTGGCAATTCTAGAATAACTGGTACAGGTTATTCTAGAATTGTAACACTGCTCTTATTTTAAAATCCAAAATCGCACTACTTTATTAATTTCATTTTTTGATGGGGAGTTTTTCTAAAATTCCAGCTTCGTTCGTCGGAAATTTTAAATTGCCAAAATTTAGTAAACTCTTTGAGTCAACTTCGTTATTTGGAAAATTGTAATTATGATAACTTTCTACTTTTATAATTACGAAATATGATGGAAGAATTGTTCTGATCTTCTTACCTTCTAATTTCGGTTTAGGAAAGATTGAAGTGACTAGAAACTCTTGAATATTTGCCTGGTCTGTTTTTTGTCTGTTCATATCTCTCTCACTCTCTCTCCCTCTTTCTCTTGCTCTCTTTCTCTCTCCCTCTTTCTCTCTCTCTTACTCTCTCTCTTTCTCTCTCTTACTCTCTCTCTCTTGCTCTCTCTCTCTCCCTCTCACACACTGTCTCTTTCATTTGATTAATTTGACATTGAAAATTGCAGTTTTTCTATTGAGTTAGTTTTTTACGCGTAATATAAAGGAACATTATAAACATTGATAATTTAAAAGTTTAAAATAAAGTCTTACCTCTAAACTCCGTAGATGAAGTGTTTTGAATTCCAATGAAATATTAGCAGCGGATTGTGTAGTTTTGGCAATGTGATCTTCTAAACTTAACCAATTAATCTAATCATCTACATTCAACAAGAATGAACTAAACAAATGAATTTTTTGAAAATTTTGAAGGTTATTTGAATCTTACCAGTTAATTGAAATGAAGTATTTTGAAAATGTTTTCAAGTAAATGTTTTTGAGACATTGACATTGAAATCATTAAATATTCCCAAATTATATACCAAACAATATTTTTGGAAAAAACCGTAGTTGTTAAAATATAATCTCCATTGGCTATGAAGACGCTTTTAAAGATAACTTTTCATTACTATAAGTCTGTTCATTCTAAATACTATTAAAAGATCTAGCAGATTATGAGAGTTTTAAAATTAGATCTTCTGGTATTGGCTTATGCAGTTTTGGCAATGTGATCTTCTCAACTTAACCAATTAATCTAGTGATTATGCATTCAACAAGATTGAACTAAACAAATGAAAATTTTGAAGATTATTTGAATCTTACCAATTAATTGAAATTAAGTATTTTGAAAATGTTTTCAAGTAAATGTTTTTGAGACATTGACATTGAAATCATTAAATATTCACAAATTATATACCAAACCTCATTTTTTCAAGAACCGTAGTTGTTAAAACATAATCTCCATTGGCTATGAAGACGTTTTTAAAAATAACTTTTCATTACTATAAGTATGTTCATTCTGAATTCTATTAAAATATCTAGCAAATTATGAGAGTTTTAAACTTAGAGTTTCTGGTTTTGGCTTGTGTAGTTTTGGCAATGTGATCTCAACTTTACCAATTAATCTAGTGATCTACATTCAACAAGATGGAACCAAACAAATGGAAATTTTGAAGGGTATTTGAATCTTAGCAGTTAATTGAACTGAAGTATTTTGAAAATGTTTTAAGTAAATGTTTTTGAGACTCATTAAATATTCACAAATTATATACCAAACCTCATTTTTGGAAGAACCGTAGTTGTTAAAATATAATCTCCATTGGCATTGAATAGTCTTTTAAAAACAACTTTTTATTATTATAAGTCTGTGCGTTCTGAATTCTATTAAAAGATCTAGCAGATTATGAGAGATCTTCTGGACTTGAACCATTTACAGCCATACTAATGCACAGAGATCAATTCTCGGATTCTGTAATCCCAGATTAATCGCTATTTATTGGCGTATCTAAGATTATCTGCAGAATTAATCTAGGATTATACCGATTACTGGACGCGTTTTGGCCCGATCCGTAGATTGATCCTCAATCTAGGATTAATTCGCGACTATTGGTACGGCTGTTAAACTAGTGATCTACATTCAATAAGATTGAAATAGTAAGAATTTTAATTCTACCAGTAAACTGAAATGAAATATTTTCAAAATGTCTTACGTAAATTTTTTGAAACATTTTTTAAATCTTTTTTTAAAAATAATAATAAAGAAAACTTAGAACTTTTTTATACCACTTTGTATATCGTTTGATAATGATTACCGTGTAATCGAAACTAGTCCCAAAAAGTGAAATAAAAAGTGGTATAAAAAAGTTATAAGTTTTCTTTATTATTATTTAAACAAAATTGAAAATGTACTACGAAGTTAACGCCGAGAAGATTCAAGAATTTTTAAAATCATCAAATTTTCCCTTACTACAAACTTTTAGATTCCAATAATATACTAAACTATATTTATAACAGAAAAACGTTTAGCTTTTTTATACTACTTTTTATTTTTACACAATACTTCATGACTAGTTTCAATTACACAGTAAACATTATCAAAATAAGTGAAACTAGTCACGAAGTATTGTGTAAAAATAAAAAGTTCTATAAAAAAGTTAAACGTTTTTCTGTTATTCATTGAAAATTTACTACGAAGTGAACGCCTCCAAAATTCAAGATTTAAACTATATTTTTTGAAAAATCTGCTAGTTATCGATAAAAATCTCTAATAATTCGAAAAACGTTTTTATAAATAACTTTTCTTCACTACAGGTCTGTAGATGAAATAATCTGAATTGTAATACATGGTCTAACATAAGATGATCTTCAGCACTTGTCCGATTGAACTTGTGATCTATATTCAATAAAATTGAACTATTATATGAATAAACAAAATTTTTGAAAATTTTGAAGGAATCAAATATTTTGAACATGTCTTAAGGAAATGAATTCTTTTTGGGACAATAAACAAACTTGACTACTTTCTTTTCAATTCCTAAAATGTACCAAACTCTATTTTTAGAAGACAGTAGTTATCGTTAAAATATAACCTTTAGTTCCTTTGAAGACGCTTTTAGAAATAACTTTTCATTGCAATAGGTCTGTTGATTTTGAATTGTAATAAAAGTTCTAGAAGGAGATGATGAGAGTTTATAATGAGATCCTATGGACTTGACCAGTGAATCTAGTCATATGTATCTAACAAGATTGAACGATTCCACGAAATTTTTGAATGTTTTTTTGAATATAATATATATATATATATATATATATATATATATATATATATATATATTTAAATATTATAATGATTTTGGAATATTTCTCTCAAACTCTGTTCTAATTACTAATTTGTAATAATTAATGGCGGATATGTCATCACTAGAGAAAATGCAGGGTTTGAGTGGAAGATCGTTTTGAAGAAGAGTGAACTCTGCCCAGGATTTTTATAACCTAAATTATATGTACCTTTTTTTTAATTTTGTAATTTACTTTTTGAAATATTATGTATATAAGAATACCAAAGTATTAATAAAGAAATAAATAAATTGCAAGTTTTTGAAAAGAAAACTGAGTTGTTCTGAATTGTAATAAAAGATCTAGAAGGTGATGGTGAACATAAGAAAGGTGATCTTCAAAGTTCGACTGTGATATATATTTAACAAGATTGGGCTACTTAAATAAAGGAACATAATTTTTAAAAGTTATGAAGGTTACAACTTAAAATATAAAGTTACTACTTACTCTGCTACTCACTTGATGAAAAAGTATAACAGATATTTTTGAAATAAAACACTTGTTATTTTCTATGTTGATATATTCAGTTTCCTGATATGTGGAGGACCACAAAGAATACTCAAACTGGATATATCAACATGCAAAATAACAAAAAAAAATCTTTAAAATATAACATTCTAGTACGCTTTCGGAAAAAAAACTTCTTATCACTGCTCTCTAGATAAAGACTTCTGAGATGTGCTGGTGAAATATCATAATGTTTTGAACTTAAAGAGAGAGATCTAAACCAGAACTACTTAGAATTCATGATATAATATTCTCGAATGTGTGGGCAATAACATATTTACTAATTCTTCAAAAGAATAAATGTGTTCGTCGTTATAGTTTTAGTTATTTTAATGCACTTAAATTTATCTAGTATTAAGATTGTGTCGAAGTATCTAACAATTCATTATTTTGAAATCCTACAGACATGCTAATAGTTGGAAAGAGAAAAGTAGTTGTCACAGATAGAAATCAATTTCTTCGTGCACTACGCACAGTGTTAAGCAAGACGGAGCTTCATGCTAATCGAACGGAGCTACCAATTTCGCTTGCCGAGCGACCAAACTAACATTTTAAGCATTGTTAAATAAATACGCCGCACGCGTATTCAGATTGATGTTCGTTTTGCTGGTAAATTAAAATTCCACATGAACCGCAAATTCGTAAAGTGGTGAAATGATACCAAATATCTGTTTTTCCATCAAATATATTTTCATTGGTAAACACACTCGCATGTGTAAACTGATACATACATAACACGATTCCATCAGCCAGATAATTATTGTTTATCATTTATTCCACTAACACGGGGTATTCAATAACAATATGATTATTGATGTTCGATAATTGACTTCTTTTATTATCTTGAGGTAACCGAATATATATATATATATATATATATATATATATATATATATATATATACATAAAAATGTTAAAAGTGTTAATCACTACGGATTATAACCTTTATAAAATTTAATACATTTATTTCAAAAATGTGGAATTTTCAGCAACAAAATGTGCCACATAAACCCGACATAAAATATTCAATACACAATGAGGACATTTTGCAATTTTCCATCAGACATGAAAGCATTCATCAATTTATCAATTAAATATTCAATAAAAATATTTGTACTCATTTTTTACGAAAAAAAAACGCGATGGTGCCCCCGCACGCCACATTTTATATCAATTCCTTGAAAGGACGGGTATATCACCCAATGAAATATTTATTAATATAACCTGAAAGCCCCTTTTATACACCACGCGTCAGAGTGATAGATTATATATGTTATTTATTTATATATTTGATGTAACATTTTTCCGGGCTGAATTTATTTCCTCGACGTAGCAGCAGCGGCAGTTTGTCATTGGAATTCATTTCGCCATTGAAATTTTCGGATACAGAAAAAAATCCAATGGTTAATTATCAGAGATTTTTGATTTCTAAATGGCATCATCACGGTCTCGGACAAAAGCCTGAAGGGGAGCAATTACGATACCGACGTCCATCTTGCTGCAGGGACGAGGGGGCGAGGGGGTGTGGTAACGCTCGGATAATATTAAAAATGTGGCTTTAAAACGCTCTCGACTTCGTCCAATTAAGCTGGAGTATTCTTCAGACTGGAAAAGGCCAAAGGGACGCACTTCGTTAGACTTTTAGTTCGCGGAACAGATTTATATTAATATAGAGGAAGGCCGTAGAAAGTGGAGAATATTTTGTGTGCGCGGGGCGGAATGCGTAATTGATTATCAATAGTGGTCGTTGAATATTCATGAAGGGTTTGGACGTGGATTTATGTGAAATAAACTGCTTTCGATGATTAAAAATATTCTAACAATAGTCGATATTAATGTTAATGGTTTTAGATAAATAAGACTGAAAATTCATTAAATTTACATCATATCAAAACATACACATTTACAAAAAAATTGAAACCGAATGCAATAAAATAAAGTAAACACTTTTACTTTTTTATACCACTTATAACTTTATTTTGCAGTTACTAGTTTCGACTACACGGTAATCATTATCAAACTAAGTAGTAGTTTGATAGTAGTCACTTCAAAATAAAGTTTAAAGTGGTGTAAAAAAAGTAAAAGTGTTTTCTTTATTCTTAATATCGAAATGCACCACGAAATGAATGCCTTTAAGATACAAGAAAATTTTAGGTATTTATAAAATTTATAGTTTGAACGAATGTGTAAAAAGCTTCAGTCTAAACAGGACATAAAAACAACCGTTTATATTGTTTATACTTTTAAGGAATAGATAAGACATAACGATTTTTCGGGCTTCAAGGTATAAAAAGCGTCAGGTCTTTTTAAAGTCTAAAAGTAAAGATTAGAAAAACTTAGGTTCATTTAGGCTATTCTTTACATTGGGATAAAAAATCGAATGTAAAGAATAGCTTAAAAAATCATTTAAGCTCAAGAGGTTAAAAAAATGTGTTTAAGTATGTTAAAAGAGACAACTCAATTTCTTGATTTTTGGGCGTTTTTAGTTTCTACATTATAAAATATTTTGGGCTGATAAATTATGGCTCTTCAAAGTTCAGAAATCAAAATTGTCAATCAATAGTTTAACCGTATGTCAACGAACTTCTTGAAGAGTTGAAAGTCAAAGAGTACTTTAAAAAAATACGATATTACCATAAAGGTATCATCTATTGTCTAAACGTTGCATTAGATCCCAACTGTGTGGATAACCACCGACATTGAAGGAATCTGTCAACAGCGACTATTATAACAATAATAATGTAAACACTAATTTAACCCAGCTGGGACCTAGTGCAACGTTTAGACAATAGATGGCACCTTTAGGATAATATCGTAATCGATGGTTAACCCGGAGAGTTAAATACTCCAAAGTAAATTTTGATTCCCTGTCTCTAACTGCGCTACGCTGGTGAGATCCAAAATAGATCGAAACCGGTCCGTGGCTGTTGTTGGCAGGGAACAATAATTAATATCAAAGATTATTTTAATTTATTTGCTAGAGCACTTTATGCCTGTCAATCTGGTAAATATGGATTGACATATTTTTTGCAAACAATTTGTTTCTTGAAAAACAAGAGAAGAGTTTCTGTTAATCAATATGTTCACAATTAAATATTAAAAGTTTAGATCAAATAGCAAAAATAACTACGTAAACAGTTAATTAATTACTTAAGTATAGTTTCTTGTGTATTTTAAAATAATAATAATAATGTTTATTGGTGCGCATAACAAAGTTTTACATAGGGCGAAAAAATGTTTGGTTTTCAAGTTAACACATTTTATTAGTTCTTCAAAGTAAAAAAATCAAAACTGTCAATACCGAAACCAAAAATTTGATTGTGTTTGAAGGTCTGAAACACAAACAAATATCATCAAGGCATTGCATTTTATTTTATTATTTTATGTCTATATTATAGATCACCACATAGTAACGGTCGCAACCATCATCATGATTAAATGTAGTGATAACTTCGCACAACTCACATAAAACCGTGAAAACGATTAAATATCTTCAAAATATTACATTAATGTTATTTGAAAAACAAGATAAGAGTTTTGGTATAACCAATTCTTAATAGTTTTTAAAATGCTTGACAAATAATGCAAATCAATAGGTAAACTTTTAATGAATCACTTAAATTTATTAAAAATTAATTATGGTTTCTTGCCTCTGAATTATAAAATGTTTAGATTTCAAGGTGATCAATTTTTGGAGCTTCAAAGTTCGAAAATCCAACTGTGTATATTTTTAACCGAAAAATTTAACATGAATGAAGAGAAGCAAAATAAACTAGAAGCGAGTTTCGGTTAATCAATTCTTTTACAGAAAAATTCTCAAAAGTCTTAGGACCACGAATATATCAAAAATATACTATCTCTGATGATTTTCTGAGGTTTTGAAACTAATTCCTTCTGTGATTATATTTTTAGTGATTTTTAGAACTCCATATGCCATTTTAATTCATATAAATCAGTTTATGGTTTCAGTTAGTTTAGTACAGCAAATATGTATTGTTTCTGATGATGAAACTCAATAATTTTGATAATATTTCAAAAATACATGTTTTCGAAACTAATTCCTAGTTTTCAAACGGCACCATTTTGGTTCTAGTCTTAAAATTTAGATTGTTATATGATATTCTAAACTATACCATCTCTAATTGGGTTGATTGAGTTACTTAAAGATAATAATCACTTTGATAAAAACACCTAGAACCTTTCTTCCAAATTGAAGAAAGGTTTTAAGTGTTTTTATCAAACTATATCATCTCTAATGATGTCTTAAAAATTTGAAATAAATTCCTTTTGCTATTATTTTTCATACAATGCAATGCAATTTTCATTTTCAGTCTGTTTTAAGTGGCGTGATTTTGTTTCTAGCTTTAATAATCTATTATTTTATCCTGTATCAAAGATACACTATCCCTGATGATGTTTCGAGATTTTAAAACCAGTTTCATTTATGATTATTTTCATTACGAAGTTCTCATAACTCTAATAAAGCAATTTTCATACTTTCTAGTCGAAGTACATCTTTTGATTTATGATATACTAAGATATACTATCTGTGGTGACATCTTGAGAATTTGAAACTAACTCCTTTTGTAATTATTTGTTATAAATAAATTTTTTAAATCCTTTTTCTTAAATCCAAATGCAATTTTTATTTTCTTCATCTTCCAAGTGGTGTAATTTTGTTTCTAGTATCTCGATGATATATCTTTTTTATGATGATGTCATGAGATTATAAAATAAATTTCTTTTAAGATTATTTTAGATTTTTTTTTCCAATTGCAATTTCTATTCTTATTGGTAGCCTTCAAGTGGCGCAATTTTGTTTCCAGTTTTAATTGTTTTATTATAAATCGTTGATAAACTGTCTCTGGTAATGCAATCACAATTTTTGTGATCATCTTTTAGAAAATATGAAATCTGTAAAGACATATTTCATTCTCATCAGCCTACTTTCTAAGTGACGGCATTTAGCTTCTGGTCTTAGTATCTCGATTGTTATATAATATTATTGATGATGTTATAAGATTTTGAAACTAATTCCTTTTGTTTTCATCAGTCAGTTTCCAAGTGGCGTCATTTTTTCTAACCGTAGTATCTTGACTGTTTTATAACATACCTAATATATACTGTCTGAAATGTCTAAACTAATTCCTTTTGTGATTTTTTCAGAAATTTTCAAATCAGTTAATGTAATTTTCATTCTCATTTTAGTTTGTTTCTAATTGGCACGTTTTTGTTTTAGCCTTAGAACCACGATTGTTTTATGATACTTCAAAAATATACTATCTTTGATAATGTTTTTAGATTTTGATAATATTTTTAGTATTTTTCAAGACTTCAACAGTAATTTTCATTCAAATCACTCAGTTTATGATTTTAATATCTCAATTGTTGTATGATATAGCTAAGATACATTTTTTCTGATGAGTTTTATTCATTCATTTTGATGATATACCAAAGATATATATGAAACTAATTCTTATCAGCCAGTTTTCAAGCGGCGCGTTTTTTTTCTAGTCTTAGTTTCTTAATTGTTATACGATATTCAAAACTATACTATCGCTAATGATGTCTTAAAATTTTGAAACTAAGTCTTTTTGCAATTATTTTTTATATGCTTTTATTTAATCATTATATGCAATTTTCATTCATTTCGAAGGGCCACGATTTTGTTTCAAGCATTAGTTCATCGATTATTTTATGCTGTGTCAAATATGTACTATCTCTGATGATTTTTAGAGATTTTAAAACTAATTCCATTTATTGATTCTTGCGGCTTCTACTTCGTTATACATGTTGAGTATAAATAAAAATACTTTGTAACTTTGTTTGTATAACACTATTTATTTTTTGTTGACTTTAAGTTTTGATAATGGCACGTTGAGATGCCGAAACTATAGTCAACAAAAAATAAATAGTTACAAAGTGTTTTTATTTATTATCTAATTCCATTTGTATTTATTTTCATTACGAAGTTTTCATAACTCTAAGTGCAATTTTCAAAGTTTTCATTCAGTTTCCAAGAGGCGCCATTTTGTTTTTAACTATAGTATCTCTATTGTTTTATGTAATATCGAGGATATACTATCTCTGGTGATATCTTGAGATTTTGAAACGAATTATTTTTTTTGATTATTGTTCTAGAAATGCTCAAAACTCCCAATGCCAAGTGGCGCCATTTTTTTATAAGTTTAGTTTGTTTTATGTTATCTAATTTGATTTATTTCTTCCATTTTTGTATTAAATATGCGAATTATTTTTTAGAAATTTTAAAATCTCCACATGCTAAAATTTTAATTTTAATCCCTGATTATTTTATGATTTATTAATGATATAATATCTCTTATGATCCTGATATTTTAAAACAAATTCCTTTTTTGATTATTTTTTATAAATTTTTGAAATCTCCAATAAATGCAATTGCCATTCTTATCAGTCATCTTCCAAGTGGTGTAATATTATTTCTAGCCGTAGTATCTCGATTGTTTTATGATATATGAAAGATACATTGTTTCTGATGATATCTTGATATTTTGAAATAAATTCCTTTTGTGATTATTCTTTTTCTTAAGAATTTTTTAAATCTCCTTATGTAATTTCTATTCTTATCAGGTAGCCTTCAAGAGGCGCCATTTTGTTTCCATCGTTGATTGTTTCATTGCATATCGTTGATACTGTTTCTGATAATGATTTTAGGTTTTGAAAGTAACACCTTTTGTGATTATTTTTTAGAAATTTTAAAATATCCAAATGCATTTTTTAATTCCATCAGTCTAGTTTAGCCAATTAGCTTCTGGTCTTAGTATCTCGATTGGTATATACCGTTATAGATGAGATTTTAAGATTTTGAAACTAATTCCTTTTATTTTCATCAGTCAGTTTACAAGTGGCGCCATTTTGTTTCCAAGTTTAATGTCTCGATTGTTTTATTATATAACATTAATGTACTATCTCTGATAATACCTTGAGATTTTGAAACTAATTCCATTCGTCATTAGGACGATAAATGAACTTCACTTTATTGTTATCACACGGTTTTTATTTTTCAAAAATGTATTAATAATAATATCTCTTTATTTCAAAGGGATTACAAATGAGAGAATGAAAATTAGATTTAGAGTTTTCAAAATTTATAAAAAATCATTACAAATGGTATACTTGATACTTGAAGCCATTACAAGCATCAATTAGACCATTTGTAATTATTTTTATATAAATTTTGAAAACTCTAAATCTAATTTTCATTCTCTCAGCTAATTTTCAAGCAGAGCCATTTACTTTTTACCGATATGATCTCAATTGTTTTATGATATATCTAGGATAGGATATACTACCTCTGATGATGTCTCAAGATTTTGAAACTAATTCCTTTTGTGATTATTTTTTATAATTAGAAATATTAAAATTTCTTATACAATTTTTATTCTTATCTGTCAGCCTTCATGCGACGCCATTCTGTTTTCAGCTTTAGTATCTCGATTGTTTTAGAATATATCATTGATAAACTATCTCTAATGATTCTTTGATATTTTAAATCCAATTTATTTTGTGATTATTATTTTTAGAAACTTTCAAATCTCCTATTTTAATTCTTATGTATCAGTTTCCAACTGGCGCCATTTTGTTTCTAGCCTTGGTACCCTGATTATTTTATAATTTATTAAAGATACATTATTTTTAATGATGTCTTGAGACTTTGAAACTAATTCCTATTGTGATTATTTTTTTATAAATTTTTTTAATCATTAAATGCAATTTTCAATTTCATCAGTCATCTTCTAAGGGGTGTAATTTGTACGTTTTACCGGTAGGATCTCAATTGTTCCATGATATATCTAGGGTATACTATCTCTGATGAAGTCTCAAGATTTTAAAACTAATTCCTTTTGTAATTACTTTTTTTTACTTTAAAAAATTCTCAGTCAATCGTCAGTCTTTACGTGGCGCCATTTTGTTTTCAGCTTTAGTATCTCGATTATTATAGAATATATCATTAACAAACTAACTCTGATGATTCTTTGATATTTTGAAACTAATTAATTTTGTGATTAGACATTTTCAAATCTCCTCCACATGCTATTTTAATTCTTATGTGTCAGTTTCCAAGTAGTACCATTTTATTCTGGTCTTGGTACCCTGATTTTTTATAATTTATTAAAGATGTCTTGAGATTTTGAAACTAATGCGTTTTGTGAATTTTAAAAATCTTCAAATGCAATTGCCAGTCTTATCAGTCATCTTCCAAGTAGTGTAATTTTGTTTCTAGCCATAGTATCTCGATTGTTTTATGATATATCAAAGATATGTCGTTTCTGATAATGTCTTGAGATTTTGAAATAAATTCCTTTAGTGATTATTTTTTAGAAATTTCAAATCTCCAAAGGCAATTTTTATTTTTATCAGGTAGTCTTCAAGTGGCGCCATTTTGGTTCCAACTTTAGTTTCTTGATTGTTTTATTATATATCTCTGATTTATTAGAAATTTTTAAATCTCCAAATGCATATTTCATTGTCATCAGTTTTTTTTTTCATTTAGTTTCTGGTCTTATTATTATTTATTCGTACTTTATCCTAGTATCTTGATTTATTATAATTCGTTACTGATTATATCTTAAGATTCTAAAACTAATTCCTTTTGAATGTTTTATTAGAAATTTTCAAAATTCCAAATGCAATTTTCATTCTTATTTGTCAGATTTCAAATAACGTCATTTGGTTTTTTTGTCTTAGAAATTAATAATTGTTTTATAATGTAATAAACACATATACTTTCTTTGATGATATCTTGAGATTTTGAAACGAATTCCTTTTTTAATTATATCTTTAGAAATTTTCAAATGCAGTTTCCATTCTTATTAGTTATTCATTCACATTAGTTAGTTTTCAAGTGGCGCCATTTTCTTTCTAGCCTTAGTACCTCGATTGTTTTGTGATATATCAAAGATAAGTTGTTTCTGATTATGTCTAAAGATTTTGAAATTTAATTTCTTTTATAATCTAAAAAAAAAATGATTCTCCAAATGCGATGTGAAATTTTATTAATTACTCCACATCAGATTTAAAATTTAGTTTGAAGTTTGATGAGTAAAAATCAAGTGATGTTGTAATATTATTTTCCAAATAACATCACTAGTTTTTATGTTTAATTGTTAATAAGAACAGTTGGTTTTATTAAAAAAATGTGCAACAACAATTTTTTTATAAAACCAACTGTTGTGTGATGTGAATTTTTGAAAATTGCTCCACATCAGAGTTAAAATTTGCTTTGAAGTTTGATGAGTAAAAAAACAAGTTAAGTTGTTGTATTGATATTTTGCAAATAACATCACTAGTTTTTATGTTTAATTGTTAATTAGAACAGTTGGTTTTATTTAAAAAAATATTGTTGAAACAGAAGTGTTGAAATTTTGAAAATTACTCCACATCAAAGTTACAATTTGCTCTTAAGTTTGATGAGTAAAAACCAAGTGATGTTGTTGTATTAATATTTTGCAAATAAAATCACTGATTTTAATGTCTAATTGTTAATAAGATCAATTGGTTTTATGAAAAAATTATTGTTGAAACAGAAGTTGTGAATTTTTGAAAATTACTCCACATCAGAGTTAAAATTTTGTTTGAAATTTGATGAGTAAAAATCAAGCGATGTTGTTTTATTATTATTTTGCAAATAACTTTACTGATTTTTATGTTTAATTGTTAATAAGATCAGTTGGTTTTATTAAAAAATTGTTGTTGAAACAGAAGTTGTGAATTTTTAAAAATTACTCCACATCAGAGTTAATATTTGCTTTTAAGCTTAATGAGTAAAAACCAAGTGATGTTGTATTAATATTTTGTAAATAACATCACTGATTTTAATGTCTAATTGTTAATTAGAACAATTGGTTTTAGCAAAAAATTACTCCACATTGGAGTTGAAATTTGGTTTGAAATTTGTTGAATAAAAATCAAGTGATATTGCTGTATTATTATTTTACAAATAACATCACTGATTTTGTTTAATTATAAATTGAAACAGCTGGTTTTATTAGAAAATTATTGTTGAAACAAAAGTTTTAAAATTTTGAAAATTACTCCACATCATCGTTAAAATTTGGTTTGAAATTTGATAAGTAAAAATCAAGTGATGTTGCTGTATTATTATTTTGCAAATAACATCACTGATTTTTATGTTTAATTATTAATTAGAACAGCTGGTTTAATTAAAAAATTATTGTTAAAACCGAAGTTATGAAATTTTGAAAATTACTCCACATTAGAGTTAAAATTTTCTTTGAAGTTTGATGAGTAAAAACCAAGTGATGTTATTGTATTAATATTTTGCAAATTACATCACTGATTTTAATGTTGGATTGTTAATTAGAACAGTTGGTTTTATTAAAAAATTATTGTTGAAACAGAAGCTGTAAATTTTTGAAAATTAGTCCACATCAGAGTTAAAATTTGGTTTGAAATTTGATGAGTAAAAATCAAGGGATGTTGTTGTATTATCATTTTGTAAATAACATCACTATTTTCTGTTTTAATATAAGTAATTTTGTTGTATTAATATTTTGCAAATAACATAACTGATTTTTATGTTTAAATGTTAATAAGAACAGTTGGTTTTATTAAAAAATTGTGGTTGAAACAGAAGTTGTGAAATTTTGAAAATTACTCCACATCAAAGTTAAAATTTGCTCGTTAAGTTTGATGAGTAAAAACTAAGTGATGTTGTTGTATTAATATTTTTCAAATAACATCACTGATTTTTATGTTTAATTGTTAATAAGAACAGTTGGTTTTATTAAAAAATTGTTGTTGAAACAGAAGTTGTGAATTTTTGAAAATTACTCCACATCAGAGTTAATATTTGCTTTTAAGCTTGATGAGTAAAAACCAAGTGATGTTGTATTAATATTTTGTAAATAACATCACTGATTTTAATGTCTAATTGTTAATTAGAACAATTGGTTTTAGCAAAAAATTACTCCACATTGGAGTTAAAATTTGGTTTGAAATTTGAATAAAAATCAAGTGATATTGCTGTATTATTATTTTGTAAATAACATCACTGATTATGTTTAATTATTAATTGAAACAGCTGGTTTTATTAGAAAATTATTGTTGAAACAAAAGTTTTAAAATTTTGAAAATTACTCCACTTCAGCGTTAAAATTTGGTTTGAAATTTGATAGGTAAAAATCAAGTGATGTTGCTGTATTATTATTTTGCAAATAACATCACTGATTTTTATGTTTAATTATTAATTAGAACAGCTGGTTTAATTAAAAAATTATTGTTAAAACCGAAGTTATGAAATTTTGAAAATTACTCCACATTAGAGTTAAAATTTTCTTTGAAGTTTGATGAGTAAAAACCAAGTGATGTTTTTGTATTAATATTTTGAAAATCACATGATTTTAATGTTTGATTGTTAATTAGAACAGTTGGTTTTATTAAAAAATTATTGTTGAAACAGAAGTTGTGAATTTTTGAAAATTACTCCACATCAGAGTTAAAATTTGGTTTGAAATTTGATTAGTAAAAATCAAGTAATGATGTTGTATTAATATTTTTCAAATAACATAACTGATTTTTATGTTTAAATGTTAATAAGAACAGTTGGTTTTATTAAAAAATTGTGGTTGAAACAGAAGTTGTGAAATTTTGAAAATTACTCCACATCAGAGTTAAAATTTGGTTTGTAATTTGATGAGTAAAAATCAAGGGATGTTGTTGTATTATTATTTTGCAAATAACATCACTATTTTTTGTTTAATTGTTAATAGGAACAGTTGGTTTTATTAAAAAAATTTTGTTGAAACAGAAGTTGTGAATTTTTGAAAATTACTCCATATCAGCGTTAAAATTTGGTTTGAAATTTGATGAGTAAAAACTGTATAAAATATTCATAAAAGTCAGTTTCGTGCCATTTTGATTCTATAGATGCTCGATTGTTTTAGGATATATTAAAACAATTGAAAACTATTTCTTAACTCTAGTGACCCGTGAATTGTAATAGACAATGACACTATTTATAACGATTTTAAAATGCATACATTTTTTTTTAAATTAAGTATTTTTCATTAGTTACATAATTTATTTCTTGAATGACTTTAGGGCTTTAAAGTCTGCAAATAAATATTGTAATCGAAATGTTTAATTTAGATTCAATTGATTGATTCTATTCGGATTAAAAAAATGAATAAAATAAGCCTTGCCTCTTCACTTAATATACACACCCAAACATTATTTGATTTGTTATTATTTATTGGCCATATGTACACACCTCGTTGATTTTAGGTCCTTAATAAATATTAAATTATTATATAAATAATAACGTTGTGTAAATATTTTAATAAATATAAAATAATAGTATTTTTAGTAACGATATATAAAAATTTAAGTAAAAATTAATATTTTTAGAATTCCGGTAATTTTAATTAATTTCCACCATGCCGCATTTTTGTTTTTGTTTTTTCAATAACATTTTCCCCTTTATCATTTTCAATATGTATCCGGCGTTAATTATTCAGAAATTTTAATTTAATTGCACGTAACAGCGTTGATGGCATGCGCGTATTATTGCTAGCAGCGCAAAATTTAATAATAAATTAATATTTGCACAAGTCCCCCATTTTCCGTGCGGCGTGCGTTCATTTGCGGGGGCATTATTTACATGCGAGCAATTTTTTTTGTTTTAATATATTGATTTCTGCAAAATACACAAGTCCGTACACACAATGCGTGTGCAGACTGAAAAATGGCGCAAATATAATTAAAATTTTAAACGCTGCCAATTTGCACGAGTACTGCTATAATTTCAGGTGAAAATAAATAAAACGAACTGCCGTTCCTGGCAATTTCATTATTTTTAGGGTAGAAATTAATACAAACACAACAAACACGATTGCTTTTCAATTATTTTCCTTCTTTCAATAATTTCATCGTAATTTACTAAATCATAGATATAATTTAATAGTAATGGTGGCCATAGTTAATTATGTATTTTAAATTTAATCATTTTGTATTTTAGATGTTTTTTTATTATATGGTTCATTAATGTCTCACTTAACTCGTGGTTTTATTATTTTTAATCTAATTAAATAATTATACATAGCGATAAAAACAAACATAATTATATTCCGCCGAGGTGCGTAATAATAATATTTTTTTGCCATCTTTCGATTTGTTTATGTTGGAAATGGAAAGGGCCCGAGGTGCATAATTCGCTTGGGGAAGGAAAGAGTTGGGCTGATGCTAATGTTCGGGGAATAACAACCGCCGACCATAATGTATATAAAATAAAATCTGGAATATTAAATGTAAGCCATTAGAGTTGAAAGCATGGCGTGCACTAAGCGGATTTATGAAATTTTATTATGTTGGGATATTTCAGCTCGATTATAAACCGGGAGGGGGATATGGATTGTGTTGAATACCGTGGGCGTTAAAACTTATAATTTTCAATTAACTCCAATCCCCTGTACGTTACGTTTTTATTAAACTATTCGAAGGGTGTATCACATTTTCAGGTAATTAATTTAACGGTTACTTATTAATTTCGAAAATATAATAAAGCATAAAATGAAATACTATTTTTATAATCAAAACAAATAAATAAATAGTTATAAGGCGACCGATTACTTGTGGTAGATATAATTAACATCACAGACAGAAAGCAATATTTGAATTAAATAAATAAAACCCTATTTAATTTCTTCTTTATAATAATAATAATCTTTATTTCATTACATTACAAAAATGTACAAAATGAAATTATATTAGTACTTATACTAACTTACATACTACTTAATTACTGATAATAATTAATAATTAAATACACTTAATTGAAACATTCAAATTAACCACGTAGTAACGGTCGCAACCATTCTCTTTTATAATTAAATTGTTATTTTATATTAAATCGAAATTTCGCGTAAATGTGTCTGATCTTTGCTTCCAAATTTAGCATGTTGCTCCGTCTTGTTGAAAATACATATCGTTCGCATCAATATAAATTATTTTAAGCAAAAAGAACTGTATTATCAGTGTATTACTAGTAACATGCCAGCTTCATTGAAAAATATATGATCCAATAATGATGCCTCCAGCCCATAATCCCCTCCAAACAGTAACCCGTTGAGGATCCATTTATTTTTTGACCATCAAATAAATTCTCTCATCCTAAATATGTTCATAAATAGTCATCCATTTATTGATGCGTAATAATCAACATAGAAATAATTACCTTCTCCCCTGTGTTTAGTCATTAGGCTTCAGTTCTTTTGTTGATTGAACTTTTTAAACATGGAAACCCAGATGAGGAGGAATGAATTCATTGTATAGATCTACTTCTTATCTACGACGCCGAATCGATGTTCCGGTTCCTTCACTAACTACTTCAATATTGACATTAATTAGCTAGTTTTTGAACGACCAATTGATCCAGTCTGACCGAATTTTTCATGTACTGACTTTATAATCCATTCACTATTCCGACCAAATTTTGGTTGGCATTATTTTACTTTAGAAATGTTTCCTGAAATATTTCTTTCATTAAAATTTCGAGTAGCTTTTAGATTCATATTAGGGGAACATATTTAAAAAATAATTCACAAAAATAATTCAACCTTTAGTTGTTATAAAATAAATTTTACAAAATAAAATCGTCGATTATATATACAGGGTGTCCCTTATTACATTACGGTCTCGAATAACTTGAAAGCAATGTATCGAATGGAAAATTTCATAGTTTCGATGGAGACATCGAATTCTGACAAAATAGCCACCCTAGAACTCCAAGGGGGCCGGGAAAACCGGGGTCAACTTAAAAATCTTAAATACAAAACCCCTATATTTTAATGCATTTTCAGAAGGAGCATAAAAAAATATGCAATTTGTATCTGGCGACTTTTTTCGAATTCCATACAGATGACACTAGAATCGTAAAAATTCGTTTTTTTTTTTGAAAAAATGTTTCACCAAATATAGATAAAAGAAAAATCGTTCTTATTTAAGACAAAATCTACACACATAATTTTGAGGGAGACATCGGATTCTGACAAAATACCCCCTCCCCTCCCACTAAATCCCTGGGGGAGCCGGTCAACTTAAGAATATTAAATGCGAACCCTTATTTTTATTGTAGATTCCGAAAGAGCGTAACATTCTACGCATTTTTCGTTACGATGCATTGTTTTCAAGTAATTCGAGGCCGTAATGTAAAATGGGACACCCTGTATATACAAATATTTAACCTAAAAACACTGATTTTAATTTTTTTAGACAAATTATCACTTACACTGTAGTTATTACCTGGAAACTAAAACAGTGACTGTGGAAAATGTCAATTTGCTGATGTAGGGTGAGTGGGTGGCCACTGTTCCACCCTCCAACCTTTAAAATCTACGCATAATATTACTTGAAAATATTTATGTATAAGAACGCGTTAAATTATTTTATTTGTAAGTATTCTTCTGTGCTCAATGTTTCTCTTTAAAATTGTCGATTATAGTAAAATAATTGGAGGGTAGAATAGTGGCCACCCACCCACCCTACATATATTTAGAAATTTGAGCTAAAAACACTGACTTAAGTTTTTTAGATAAACTATCACTAACATTGAAATAGTTACGAGGAAACCAAAACCATGACTGTAGAGAAAGTCAATGTGTGTATGTAGGGTGGGTGGGTGGCCACTATTCCACTCTCCAACATGTAAAACCTACGCACAATATTACTGAAAAATATTTATGTATAAGAACATACTAATAGTTTATATGTAAACATTATTCTGTGATCAATGTTTCTCATTAAAATTGTCGATTGTAGTAAAATAATTGGAGGTTAGAATAGTTGACACCCACATATATACATATATACTGAAATTTAAGCTAGAAACACCGATTTTAATTGTTTTGACAAATTATTACTAGGAAACTAAAACAGCGTCTGTAGAGATGGTCAATTTGTATATATAGGGTGAGTGGGTGGCCAGCATCCCACCCTCCAACCTGTAAAATCTATGTGGAATATCACTTGAAAATATTTATGTATAAGATCGCGTTAAATTACTTTATACGTAAATATTCTACTGTGCTCAATGTTTCTCTTTAAAATTGTCGATTATAGTAAAATAATTGGAGGGTAGAATAGTGGCCACCCATCCACCCTACATATATACAGAAATTTAAACTAAAACCACTTATTTTAAGTTTTTTAAACAAATTATCACTAACATTGAAATAATTGCCAGGAAACTAAAACATTGACAGTGGAGAAAGACAGTTTGTATATGTAGGGTGGGTGGGTGGCCACTATCCTACCCTCCAACCTCTAAAACCTACGCAGAATATTATTTGAAAATATTGATTTTATAAGAACGCGTTAAATTACTTTATACGTAAATATTCTTCTGTGCTCAATGTTTCTCTTTAAAATTGTCGATTATATTAAAATAATTGGAAGGTAGAATAGTGGCCACCCACCCACCCTACATATATACAGAAATTTAAGTTAGAAACACTGATTTTGATTGTTTTGACAAATTCTCACTAACACTGAAATTATTATCAGGAAACTAAAACAGTGATTGTGGAGAAGGTCAATTTGTATATTTAGGGTGGGTGGGTGTCCATTATCCCACCCTCCAACCTCTAAAAGCTACTCATAATATTACTTGAAAATATTAATGTATGAGAACGCGTTAAATTACTTTATACGTAAATATTCTTCAGTTCTCAATGTTTTTCTTTAAAATTGTCGATTATATTGAAATATTTGGAGGGTAGAATAGTAGTCACCCACCCACCCTACATATACACAGAAATTTAAGCTAAAAACACTGATTTAAGTTTTTTTAAACAAATTATCACTAACATTGAAATAATTATCAGGAAACTAAAACAGTGACTGTGGAGGAAGTCAATTTGTATATGTAGGGTAGGTGGGTGACCACTATTCCACCCTCCAACGTGTAAAACCTACGCATAATATTACCTAAAAACATGATAAGAACGCGTTAAATTACTTTTTACGTAAGAATGTATTCTTCTGTGCTCAATGTTTCTCTTTAAAATTGTTGATTATATTAAAATATTTGGAGGGTAGAATAGTAGACAGTGACTGTGGAGAAGGTCAATTTGTTTATGTAGGGTGGTAGGGTGGCCACTATCACACCCTCCAACGTGTAAAACTGCTCATAATATTACTTGAAAATATTTATGTATAAGAACGCGTTAAATTACTTTATACGTAAATATTCTTCTGTACTCAATGTTTTCCTATATACAATTATCGATTATATTAAAATAATTGGAGGGCAGAACAGCGGCATTCCACCTACCCTACATATGTACAGAAATTTAAGCTAAAAACACTGATTTTAATTGTTTTGACAAATTATCACTAACACTGAAATTATTATCAGGAAACTAAAACAGTGAGTGTGGAGAAAATCAATTTGTATATGTAGGGTGGGTGGGTGGCCACTATCCCACCCTCCAACCTCTAAAATCTACACATAATGTTACTTTGAAACATTTATGTATAGGAACGCGTTAAAAATTACTTTATACGTAAATATTCTTCTGTGCTCAATGTTTGTCTTTAAATTTGTCGATTATATTAAAATAATTGGAGGGTATAATAGTGGCTACCCACCCACCCTGCATATATACAGAAATTGAAGCTAGAAACACTAACTTTATTTTTTTTTTTGACAAATCACTAACATTGAAATAATTTCCAGAAATCTAAAACTGTGACTGTGGAGAAAGTCAATTTGTGTATGTAGGCTGGATGGGTGTTCACTATCCCACCCTCTAACATGTAAAATCTATGTGGAATATCACTTGAAAATATTTATTTACATATAAGAACGAGTTAAATTAGATTATATGTAAATATATAGATTTAAAAAATGTGTATCCCTGATTTATAAAATCCTGCGGTTTATCATGTTCTAGCACATTGAGCAATTACATTTTTTACATCTCTGAATGATGAGAAAATTTCTATATAATAATAATTTCATTTTATGATAAATATTTCCTCAAAAATTATGTTCTGACTGTTAATAGTATTAACCCTTTCAGTACCAGATTATTATTATATGGTTCAAATAATGTTGACAATTTTTTCCAGAATTTTTCGCGCCCTTCTCTACGAGTTTGCTTCAAAGCAACCTTGTCGTTGAATGACAACTTTATTTTGTGCAGCCGACAAAATTTGTTTCAAACAAATAAGTAGCTTGGTAACTAAAATATTTTTATATTCTTTTGACAGGAATCTTCATACCTCAGGCAGTAGCCGACTGGTTCTAAGCCTTGTTACGTAGAAATCAAGTTAATTGGCTTACTATCAAATCACCGCACGATGCAAATTGATCCGTCACTCAACTGCTTCTGGTCCATGTACCCTTTTCCTTTCGATTTTAAATGTTCTGCTGATTTTAGAGGGCACGTCCCTATTCGATCGTTTCGAATTGTACCCACGCACCAAATCTGTCTTTGGCGTAGAGCTAGAGTTGGATTAATCTACGCAAACCAGTTATCGAAAAATAGCTTATGGTTTCGCCTTCAGCTTAAGCTCCAATATAAACAAAGAAGTCGTGCATGATACCTGTACTGCTAGCTCATGTTAAAACCTTGAATCCATATTTATTCGGGTTTCATTTTCACATACTGGTTTAGAAATGAACGACTCTTGAATGGAATGATTTGTTCAGCTTCGGCTTGTTTCTCTGCAGGCAGAATTTTATTAAGGGGTTAAGCTACTCTAGACTAGGAAAAAAAAGGTCATTTTTTAGATTTGTTTAAACAAAATCTAAAAGTCCTATTAAAAAACTGTTTTTATATCTTTATTGTATGCACATTGAACTTTATTTTCAATTTTTTTTTAAAGGAAATTTTCAAAAATGACGTAACAAAATAAAGAAAATGGAGGTCCCTCTCGGAGCGTAGGGCAAAACGGGCGAACAGATCCTGGAAACAGCAATAGACCTGGTACAAAAAAGTAAATGTTTTCTTAATCTCTGATGGATACTCTAAAAAAATACGGGCCGGATTTTGAAAATTTTGATTCTAAACAAAATGGCGCACGTTTGAAAGATAAGTTCATTTTTCGGGCTTAAATCCTCCTATAAAAACGTTCAAAAAAAAAGAAATGAAGCACTTCAAAACAAAAAGCCCTCGTATTTTTGTAGTATTTTTTATGTAGATTAAGGAATAAACAGATTTAGACTAATTGATTAATTCGTATTTGAGATTTCTTTTCGCCCGATTTTAAAAACATGGTTTCTAGAAAAACACGATTAAAGTTTTGACTCATAGTTTTTCATAGAAATAATGTATTTATCTCTAGTCTGCAATACCTGCGCCATAAAATTAACCTTCCAGATTCATTTTCTCATCGTCCTGGTCCTTTCTTGTTGATTTCTGCGCCATTCGAGCCTCTTTTGCAGCATAGAAGATTGATTTTGCTCTTCTTTTTCTGCGCTTTTTATACTTATTTTGCACACAGTTTCAGTTGCTTCACCAATTATTTTGACAATTTTCACCTGTCAAATACTTGCGCGCGGCTTTAAAATAAATGTTCCCATATTCTTAAGACTCTAAACTATACTTTAAGCCAAAAAAACATTTTTTTCCAAATTCTAGAGTGGCCTAACCCCTTAATAATTTTATTAATGTTTCTGTAAGTCTTCTAAGTCACTTGAATATGTAACTCGTACTCTGAAACTAATGTTTAGGAAATGAACAACACCACCCATCCAAGGTTGCTTTCAAGCAACTTAACTTCGTTTGTAAATATCGAAACTTGTATTTTACAAATGCTACATATAAATTTTTACTTCTTTAATATTGTTATAAAAAAGCAAATTAATTTTTGTGAAGTGTAAAATTAAAAATAAAGTTGCCTATACTGGCGCTCAGTTCAAACTAAATATTAAGTTGCTTTTTTAAAGCAACCATGTTACTGAAGGGTTAAGAAGCTTGTGTAGAAATGGCTTTAAGAATAATGTGCGGCAGATCGTCTGTACAAAACTGAGTGAGTGTTTGATGTTATGAATTTTGGAAGCATAAACTTAAAATAATAAATTAGTTTTGCCAGAAGTAATAGTTGCAGATTGCCGATATGTTTGTAAACTTTAAACTAGTTATTTAGAGAAGTCCAATTCTTCGATTTGATTAAAAACAACAGTTGGGCATATAATTTTGTAGATAATATAATAAACATAACTTAAAATCACAAACAATTGCTTTAATATGTTATACACGTCTCTTGAATTGAAGCCATTTGGAAATCATTAATTTATTATTCTCTGTTATATTATTCTCTGTTATTTAATATATTTACATCAGATATTTGTTAAGAAAAACTCAACATTTTACTTTACATCGATTATCTATCAAATTTTAACTGCTATTACTTTAGTGCTTCTCGGGACTTCCTCGATGAAGTTTAGAGTTCAAAATGACAAAGGTAGCTACATATAAACGATAGTCATACTCATCTGTAGTTGTAGGACATTGAAGCTTTGAATTTTACTATACCTAAATGTATAATCGTAATCCCTTTAATAGTGAATTCCCACTTTTGTACAACTTTTCTGATGTTTCCCCACACCTACTTCACTGTAATTCTACAATTGTTGGACTATTTTGTGCATTGGGAAAATGTCTATGATTATAGAACTAATGTTTTTTATAGCTTCAATGATTCTAATTTAATAGCTTGCCTTGATTTGTCATATGCCTCATATTTTTGTCCTACTACATGTTATTACCATTCTAATATCAGTATAAAATCTTATATTAGATAATGAACACCATTCTAGAGAATTCCAAATAGTAACTAATGGTTTTGCAGTATTTTTAATATTCCTTTGTATCTCGTTTAACATTTCTGGATTGAACAAATTGAATACTTAAATACTACACTTTTACCTACAGAGGTTTTAATTTTTCTGGAGTAAAAGGAGCAAATGAGGCATTCGAAATTTGAACAGACCAAATTATACTACTCTTTTAAAAAATTAAGTATGTGAAATATATTTTTTTGAGCGGATTATTTGCACATCTCTGTTAGTTGCTACCCTTTGAACATGTACATGGCAATTACACGCAACGCGATAATTTTAACATTCCGCGTGCTTTCATTAGAAATTCGTTGATTTTAATTAGTGTTTAATTGCAATTAATTAGTTTTGTCGAAAATTTCGAACGGCGGACATCATCAAAAACATACCTGCGCGAATTATTCTCTTAAACAATATAACCGGATTACTCGCGAATCCCGCACAATTACAAGTGATAATCCGTTTTGCACCAGAAATTCCAAAATTTGTACGCCGTTATTAATCACTAATAATATTAGTTATACGGCATTAATGAAATCACGGCATTATATTCACGCTAATGTTGTGCATCAAAATTAACATAATATTAATACATTTTAGTATTTATACGTGCTGAAATTCATCGATTCATTTTCTAAAAATTGATTAATAAATATTTGATAAATTATTAATATGAAACATGAAACTCTTCTAATTATAGATGATAAATATAGTTTTTGAAGAAAGTTCAAAGATTTCTTAACTACAATGAATTAAACAATGCCTGAAAAAATCAAACTCCAAGGATGAATCCAATAAATAATTAATAGTCTTTCCATCAAATAAATTATCTTCCTTTGATATCAACCATCAAATTTTGTTACATACATTTCCCCTTCAGATAAAATCAATTGCCTTTGCAACCAAATAGAAGGCGTCGCTCATAAAACATGATTACTAGCTGTTTTCCCTAACAAACCACGCCTGAAAGTACCTTTTGTGCGACGGATTTGTTGGATTTAACGACCCCCAATTAACTGGAAATCGTAACGCGTTGCCCAAAAAATTCGGGCCGGGCTCGTTAATGTTGAAAATGTTTTTACCTATTTTTAGATAAAGTCAACAGCGCACACCCGAACAATAATAATAAAGGTAATGGAGGTAATGGGGGGAGGGCTAAATATTGATTGCTCGAATGAATGCACGAGTTCAACAAACGGCGAAGTGCTCGTATCAGAAATCTATTAATAACACCAACTGAAATAGCCAGAGTGTTTGATGGTCGGTAATGGAAACACTTATGGTGATTAAAAAAAATGTTGATCACAATAAGAGACCGATTTTAGAATAAAAAATCAATTTTCAGATATCAAAATAAGGGACCTATATTAATTTTTTGAATTGCAAAATAATAAATGTTAATATAATATTAGGGCATAAAAAAATTTAATTTGTTATGTATGCTGATGCTGCAAATTATAGATGATTACTTCATTAGATGATTAAGAGATGTTATGCTTGATTGCTTTATAGCAAAGGTTTATATATATTTTAAACACTATTAAGGTAAAGTAGTGTAGTACCTTTAAACATTCGAGTAATTTGTATTAGAAACTACTAAAGATTTGATCCTTACATAAATGTAACTAACCCAAGTCTTAATTTTTGTTATACATCATATAAATTGTACAACTCTATGTATACATTTACCTAATTTAAATAATTCTCTTACTAATTAAAACTTTTTTTTCAGGTAAGTCACCTAACTACAGTTCAGCATGCAAATAGACACAGTGAGTATAACAGGAAAACATTTTCCTCATTATTTTACTTGCGCTCAATGAAATTAATTATAATAATTCCCGAACCTCGTCCTCGGCATTCGTTCCCTACAACATTTCGGCAATTTTTTCCCCGGCTTTAATTGTTGCCTGAAGGTGACGAGACGCACTGCCCGAGTCCGACCGCCCTTTCGCGGGAATATCTTTCAGCCCTTATTTTGTTTTAATTAATCCCGCGCGCTAATTAGCGGACTGCCATTTTTACTGCCCGCAGTTATTCCACCCGGCAATAAAAATACCGGAAGAATGAAAATGTAGACGGAAATAGTACTTCGAGAAAAATAACCGTGAAGCTAATTAAGGCGAAAGCCGTGTTACGCGTTCCACCTCAAGCCTTTTATTTGGCGAAGATAAAGCGAAGCGCGGTTTTTCTGGCGAGTAATTAAAATCAAAATATATATATTTTATAATTGACAAGTGAGTTTGTTACTTGCGAAAGCTTTGAGGATTGCAAGGGTGGAATTTCTTGGATAATAAAATCCCAGCTTAGCATCATTGCAATCAAAAGGACGGAAGGAAGGATTTGGCTTTCTGCAAATCATTAAAGTATATTTGGTTGCATACGCGCAAGCGAATATTTTTTTTTATGGCTAAGAGGTGGAAAATCTTTTATAGACAGAGTGTGGGAGTCCCCAGAACTACTACGAAAAACCACCTCCCCAAGTCGCCCTGACACCCCGGGGAACCGCCGTCTGGCATTACTTCAAGGTCAATCGTCTCAGATTTTAGTCATTACGAATATATTCTTCTGACAATTTCTGAAGGCTCAATATACTGTTTTTTTTTATATCCATCTGCTCTTATTTAGCAGTTGTAGCTTCAATCTTGGCGAATCTTCTAGAGTCTTTCTGACAACGATATTTTATATTTGGAGAACAAACTGACGGGTCCTGAGTGGATTATCTTTCAGTTTTTTTGTAGCATTTGTTTCAATCTCGAAAAGCCGTCTTAAATCAATTATAGGATTGAAGGAGAAAATCAAAAAGGCAAAAGAAACAAAGTCAGCTGACAAAGATCAAATCTTTATCCTTTTAGCTAGTTTATAACATTTGCAGCTTCAATTCTAGGGACTAATTTTCTCAACGATATTTTGGATTTAGGCAACAAATATACAACGTTGATTTCGACACAGGGGTACGGATTGGTCAGTTCGAATTTGCCCAAGATGTTCGGGTGCAACACTCCTATTTTACCAATCACCCTACCGTCACTTCTGCACACCAATGCGGAAAGAAGGCTGGATCTTCGACAGGACGCAGATAATATCCAATGTCACCTTTGTTAGGACTTCAGGGGAATTCTAGAAGTACCATCACCCTGTCGAATAATCCGCGAACGGCTTCAAAACCAGCGGTCTTGTTGCAGTTGATGCCACAAAGAATGCGCTCGTTCCTTGCATTCACCTCTGCTTTTTGATCTTTAAGTACGACATCTGACATTTCAAAAACCTACATCGGCAACATCATTTTCTAATTAGCCGCCAGAATTTTCAACAGGCCGGGAATTAATGTCGTCTAACGTCTTCGGATTGGAGATGTGAACTTCCAGCACGGTTTCGTTTGTCGTTCGTCGAAATATGATCTCTCGAACACAGCGAGAACGCGAGCGCTTCGGTGAATCCACCCTAGGCGATGGGATGCCTCAATAGGTCGATGAGTTTGTTGATGGGCAGCTGCTGAGCGATGGTGTTCGTGTTCGGCAACGTCCTCTCGATGTTGTTGTAACCGTGCGTGATAACGACATCTTCGTAAATGTCGCAAGCGAGGATGACGTCGTGGTATCGTCACCTTCACTCTGTCAGCTCAGTCAGGTCAGGTCAGAATGTGTCTGGAATCGAATTTAGTGATTCCAGACACATTCTCGATAATAACGAAACGACCTCCTCAGCAGTTTTACTGATGCCGGTGCATTTGTTCACGTATCTAATAGACTTAAATATTCTAGTTTGTAATGGTATTTCTTTTCGGGGAACAAACAAAATGTCTGTGATTGTATGTTTGGCCAAAACTGTTTGAATTCTGATTTTCAAAACAGATCTTATTACAAGTTAAAAAATCTTTCTGAGAAGAAAATACTATTATAGGTCATAAAAAATTATTCTAAATGGAGATTCTTGGGAATCAAGATTCAACGGCCAAATGTCAACAACCTCCTCAGCAGTTTTACTGATGCCGGTGCATTTGTTCGCGTCTTTAATAGACTTAAATCTTTTATTTGGAACGGTTTTTCAATTTGGGAATAAACAAAACGTCTGCGATTGTATGTTTGGCCAAAAACTATTTGAATTCTGATTTTCAAAACAGATCTTATTACAAGTTAAAAAATCTTGCTAATGAGAAGATACTATTATAGATCATAAAAAAATATTCCAAATGGAGATTCTAGGGAATCAAGATTAAACGGCCAAATATCATTACAAAATTAAATAAAGGCAGATAAAAGGCAGATACTTCTATTTTGTTTCTATTGTTATCGATCTCTATCAGTTTGGACTTTAATTTAAATAATCGTAACCTGAAACATTGTTTGTAATTTTATGTTGTTTAGATGAACTAGAAAAGTTCTTAGCGTTTTTTTTTTTTTTGCTTTCTTTCGACGATCAAATTAACATGGTTAGGATTATCTGATTTAGATCAAGTAAACATCTCGTTTTCGGTAACTTTTGTCCGATTGAAGGCAATTTCATATTTCCGCGATTGAAGATGTCTTCGTCTCTTCGATAAAAAAAAAACCTGATTAGCTCACTTTCACAAGCCTCTCTTGAGGGCAGTTTTGAATCATCAAGAAAAATGCCTGAAAAAATTATAATCACTTGATGCCAGGTCTGGGGTGAAAGACATGACGGATGCAATAGAACCTACCATTTAACATCTCGGACCTTTTGACGTGTCGGAATGATGTGTGCGACCTGTCATTGTCTTGATGAAGCGCACACCTCTTTTGTACCATCAAGAAAACTTTATAAATGCTTGAAACAACAATTATACCACTGGTGCAATATTCGAACTCTTGGAACTTTTAGTATGTCGTTAATAATCAATACGACTTGGCGTTGTTTTGATGAGACGCGTTACACTTCCTATTGGCCAATTCTGGCCGCTTCTGTTGATCACCTGCTTCAGTCTGATAAGTTGTTAGCAGCAGAGGCTCAGATTGAATGTTTGGTTCAATATAAGCAGTGGATGATTCCATTTCAATCCTCAAAACCTTCTTGGTCGTTAATTCGGGTTTAGCGATCGTTTAGGCTATTTCGCCACGATTAAACAACAACATTTTTGGGCTCTTGTTAACATTTTTCCTCGCCGTGGCTTCAAACATAAATCGATTTCGTTACGACGAATCGTGAACATAACTTTGAATTTGATCCAAAAGGTTCTTTTGCGTCAAGTCATGTAATACCCAAGCATGCTTCATATTGAGACCAGTCTGATGCAAACGATTTCAAACGGCTTTCTGGCTAATCTTTAGCTCCTGGTAAGTGGAATAAATTCACACATGCATGAAGTTATGATTCCCATAATTTCATCGAAACGTTTGTCCGACGTCCATATTAACAAAATGGAATATTGCTCTTTCATTCGATAGTGTATTAGATCGAACACAATTTTTTTGGCCAGCTTTATATTTGGTGACGCCATTTGTGTTCCAAAATGAAGGTAAAAAGGAGAAAATTTGATAGATTCTTCAGCACCATTATGATCATAATGGTAGAATCTATATCAAATTTTCTCCTTTTTACCTTCATCTTGGAACACAAATGTCTTCACCAAATATAAAACTGTTGAATAGACGCAATTTCACCTTTAAATCTCACGATGCGATGTATACATCATGAGATATGGATACCTAAACACATTTTGCAGAAAATGCTCAGATCTTTTTACAACACTTCATATAAAGTTTCCAACACAATATTTAACATCTGCGCCTGCGCGAACGATTAATCCCTGGGTATAAAGAGGGCATTGGTCGGAAATATCTTTTCGTCGACTATAAGAGTCTCCATAATGGATTTCCTCTCCTCTTATTAAAAAAAAATCTTATCGTCTTACGTCGTTAGATGCAGTACCGTTCAGTTAAGACCAATTGCATAGCTCATTCGAATGCCTAGTGGGAATTTTCTAGTAATAACTAACCTTGGCTCCTCCATTGCCAAGGCAAGGAATTTATTTGCCCTGGCATTGCGGGTTTTAGAGGGCGTTAAATCGCTAAACCGCACACGGCAGAGCACACGATCTATATTTAGGAATAGAATGCCGGCTTATTGTCCCACGGGGCAACACCGAGAGGGGAAAAAAAATACGAAACACGGAAAGTAATCTTCTCGAAACTCCCGCGCTCCTTCTCTCGCCGGATGGGAGTAGTGTTCTTTCCGAGGAAAATATGTCGTTATTCAATAACCCAGAGCGGATGTGTTTTCTTTTTTCTCAGATTTTAATGCTGCCCCGTGTTTGATTTCATCCCCCGTTCCATCCTGTTTATTTATGAGCATTCGATCGTGTTATATCGCAAGACTTTTGTTTTATTCCGGCCTGCTCTATTTTGCCTGTTCAATAATTCACGTGCATCGGAGGGATACAATTGTTTCTCTGCTCCCTTTTATTTTTTTCGCGCTACAAATGGAAGGTTTAAATAATTTAACTTTGACATCGTTCTGCTTCAACTTTCAATTTCGGAATATTTGAATATTTAGTAACTTCCTTCTGTATGACATCTGTAAAATTCATTTTTTATGAATGATATTTTTTATTTGTATATTTTCCAAACATTTACTTTTATTATTTATACATTTTTGGGGCGAATAAACATATACATTACTAAAATTTATTCTTGAAATTACATTTTATTTGTTAAGAATGAGAGTCCTGAATGAGTTATTTTCCTTTTTCAATAGGCAAGTCCATTCCGTTCTGTTGATTGTAATAGATAGGTTAGGTCCAACTCAACTCTGTCAATGCAAAAATAATTCAGAACACAGAACTATAAATTAAGAGATATCAAATCAAGACTTGGTAAACTAGGAAAATTATGAATCAATTAAAAACCCTTAATGATTTAATTAAACACTTCACGATTTCTACTTAATCCCTCCCGACATAAAACCGAAGCTCCCTTCCACAATTGACCGGATTAAATTTTAAAGCAAGACGTTAAAGCTCGGTTTTAAATAAAGAGGCAGCCCACCCCTTGTATTCCGTCCGCGTCAATAATAACGAGAAGTTATTACAAATTTTGACATTCTTGAGGGAGGGAATGAGAGAGAGAGAGAGAGAGAGAAGGCCGTGGAAAAAAATTGGTATTACGATCAACACTTGGAGCGGCCGTATTTCGAATCTCATGACACAAACAAAATTATGAATAGTATATTAATACGAGATTTAATGTCTCGGAAAGGGGGCGCGATGCAGTGGGAGAGAGAGAAGGCATTAATTTCTCAAGGAGCTTAAAACGTGATTACGAATGAATATTCAATCTAAATATAAATAGGGGTGTATATACAGGGATGGAGACGTGGAAAGAGCGGAGGAAAATGGGGCTGTGTATCTTCGATAAGGTGTTAAACTCGGGGGGTTGTATTATGTTGAGGGGGACGGAACTCAGGTGGCCGGGGGCACAATTGCAGCCAGGCGACATGTTAGGTATTCAATTAAACCTGTATCTAACTGTGCGAGACAGTTCGCATTTATGTAATTTATTGCTTTAAACATATCTTTGTAATGCTATGATATGATACAAACAAATTCCTAAATTCTAGTAAATATAAAGGATAAAAGCAGAATTACTAATACTTCTTTAACTCATAATTATCTTAGCTAAAAAATACTAAATACTCAGTGGTGCATGAGAAGATTTGTATATGTTACCCCATCGCAACAATACTAGTTGTTGTACGTAAAGAAGATTATAAAATACATTCCTGTAAAAGACCACCCGGAGGGAAATAAAGCATTATTACGATTATCATGCCCGAGAGAGCTAGAGGATGGAGTTTATGCATATTTAATACCTGAATTGTAGAGATCAATTTTTTTGCCCGTTTTAAAGGCGCTCGA
This sequence comes from Ontholestes murinus, assembly GCA_963969525.1. NCBI lineage: Eukaryota > Metazoa > Arthropoda > Insecta > Coleoptera > Staphylinidae > Ontholestes > Ontholestes murinus. The sequence goes on from OZ018393.1 coordinate 18,041,199, forward strand.
GTCGAGCTTTTCTAATTTAAACTTCAAAAGTGGGAACGCTACAATCTCGCTAATTAAATTGCAATATGCACCGTGAAAGGCAACACTCGAGTGCATTAAAAGCATCACAAACATATCGCACACTTCGTTATTTACCGTTTCCTGGCGGCCACTTAAGGCGTCTTCTCCTAAATTGTGCCGAGTCAATCGGAGCCGAAAAATAATTGCATGCCGGTGCGTGAAAAGTCCGTATCGGCTTAACTTTTCCCGACGTGTCTCCAGGTGGATGCAAAAAAAGGAACCTGACGAAGACTGAAAACTTGGGTGACTGGCTTGAAAAGCGCTCCACAAACCGTGTGCATTGAACTGGCTAGCTAAAGGGTGGATCCATTCCGAACACATGCTTCCAGTCAGCCACTTACTGCTTGTGTAGCTTCGGTGTATTCTCCGCTCCTAACGGCGACCATCCATCATTTTCTCTATTTTCCTTTCCGAGACACTACTTTCGCACGGCTCTCTCATCCAATGCCGAACATCTCCCGCCCCAACTACTTTTAAAATATAGAAAAAACGAATTGTTTTTCAATGATGTTACAGATATTGCACCTAATGGAATCTCTCTCCTTCGAATAGAATTTTGATTTATCACTTCGTTTTGCAGCTTACGCTATTTCATGAATGAAACGCTTAAAAGTGTTGGTGCTTTTCATGGGGATGTATGATAAGAGATAACCAAAGACACATAAAGAAGTTTAATTTACATAAACTTTAGCAAATAAAGGGTTTCTTCACCGGTATTTAATTGATACAAAACTTTTCCTAAAAAGTTAAGCTAATTGAAGTCAATCATATACAATGTATACAAATAATCTATCTTTACATTGAAATAAACCAACACAGTTGAGAAGGTTTCACATTTATTGTTGAACAATACTTAGTATTCATCTGCCTGATGAAGCCACTGTGTGGTGAAACATGTTGCAGTGTTCAATAATAAATATGAAACCCTCTCAACTGTATTGTTTTATTTCAATGTGTTATGGAGTTTCATCATATATCCGCCTCGTCAATTCAATCTATCTTTACATTTTCGAAAGAAAATAATCGTTTATTAGGTTTTTATAATTAAATGATTTTATTTATCATCGGGTATCAATGCAGACCCTATTACCAACAATTAAAATTAATGTTTAAAGTAACAACTTTTCTTGAATACTGTATTCTTGTTGGCAGAGATAAATAATTTAGTGACTCAATTATGTTTCATCCCATTCATTATTGAAAAATTTACTTAACTCAAGTTCTGCTTCAAAAAATCTCTGGTGGTGTGGTAGACGAGGTAATCTAGTTGCAACCTTCAATGTATCAAATGAACTACTGCAGAGAAATAATATATCAATCATAACAATCCTGGGAGTAAAATACTTCCACAGTCCCCCAAAACTAAGTTCCTTTGCGGTTTCTAATGCAGTAGCTCCCTTCTTATGCTTCAATTTGGACTCATTCGTGGATACTGGTCCAAATGGGATAGCATATAATACACCAGTACAGAATGTCTTTTTTGAATCTGTTTAATATGTACTCCGCATAGATTGTAGACATTGGCAAACCCAGGTATGGTCTGGATTTTAACCTTTGCTAATACCATAGAAGAAAGAACAATTTTTGTGATGAACGCAGCACTAGGACTGGCTGCCAATTATAACTATGTACGGTAGATGTGGGCATTTTCTTCTCCAATGGCATTATCATACAATACCTTCAAAACTTCATATACACCATGATGATAATAACCGAAGAAGCTAAGTGCCCTAACCTTGGCCAAACCTGTCAAGCTTTCCTCCTTGTTGGTTACCTTGAAACAAACCATAGGCTACACTTTTATAGTTGTCAGGGTCTACGGTACTTGATCACTAAAACACTAAATCTAGGGATACAACCATCATGTGCGTAATTTCACAAGACAAAACATCAGAAAGAGTAAAGTACCGCATAGATATGAGTTCACAGATCTCTCTTAGATTAACAGCCCAAGCAGAAATATTCCAGCAGGGCCCAACGAAATAGTAAGCATCTTTTTCAGCTACGTATTTTCTGGTTCCCATGCCATCTTTATGATAAAAAATGGAACAATGTTGTTCAGTTGAAATTAGTTCTAGAGTTATGATGACCGCCTATCAGCTTGAGGTGGACTGATATTTTATTAAATTTTATCTTATTATCTTTGGTCTCCTTTCTTGAAAATTATATAGGAGCAAATAAAATATCAAATTAATTTTAATAAAAATACATCAAATTTTGGGCTGAAGAAGTACGGGCAGAGTTCACAAATACAAATTATATTCTTTCATTTAAACCCATCTTTTACTATGCTTGAGCAAAATCTAAAGTAAAGATATAAATACGGATCCCATAATCTTATGCCTAACCTATTATTTAACCCTAACTTATTGTGAAGTCTCCCTGCCCTTTTTCAAACCGCTTAGAGCTGACCATATGAACTCATATCCCAGGCCAAAAAAGGCGGCATCTGGAATATTTTATTTATACTTTACTTTATTCATTTGTTCTCTTTTTAGAAGTGTCTCTTTGGCTTTTGATGTTTTTTTTTTGCGATGATGTATATCAGCTGTATAATTGCCAAATCAGATGGATTTTTATACATGTAAAAGAGGGGGGAAACAGAAAGTACAGGTTGATTTTGGGGGTGTGTGAGTGTTTTTTTAAGCTACCGCTTCCACCTTCATCGGCTGCTCTGAGCTCTCAGACTTCTTTTTTTTTCGTTTTGGCCGCTTTCGGATTGGCCGAACTGCTCAGTAACGATTTCAGCTCGGGATCGGTCACCGTGTTGTCCGATTGGTACACTTCCGGTTCGAATTGCAGTCCCGTTATCTTGTGAGGTCCATTCGGCATTAGTAACACGGTGAATTTGTACTGTGCTACAATTTCACCTGGCTTCTCATATAAGACCTGGAAAGGTTCGATAAGTTTATGATTGACACATTCTACCACAACCATCTTGGCCTTAGTCTCTTCCTCGAAACTACGAAGGTTGAAAGGCATGTTTCCGTGCTTCGTCCTGACCTCGCTGTAGAACATCCTCGAAGCCTTCAGTTTCAACTGGTACACCTCATCAGTTTTCTTGTAGATACATACTCTCGTATCGGTTTCCTTTCCTATTTGTTTGTTGGTTTTGGATGATGGTCCTTTCGCCGTCGATCTTGAATTGCTTCAGCTGGTGGCTGAGCATACCCTCGACTGGCTTGCACTTGAAACTCTCGGCCACCTTCTGCACGGCCTCTGTGACCGCGTAGGTCTCGTTGCCGGGTTTAAGGAGGCGAAGCGCCGCCTGCGACGCATAGTGGGCGGCGAGGATGACGTCCGCCTTTTTGCCCGTCACCTTATTGTCACTTGAGGCGCCCACCACGATCGTGTGAGCGACCACCGCAATAAAACCATCAATGTGTGCGCCCAAATCAACTTTGGCGACATCTTCGTCCTTAAGAGTATAGTCTGGTTCACTAGGCACAGGGGAGAAATGGCAGATGCAGTTGTTAACGGACACACAGGTAGGAAAAGCGATGCCCTTCTTGAGCTCATTTTCTTACTTGAAGACCTTGTTGGTCTCCTCAATGAGGAGCTTGTCTCCGAACTCGCAAATTTCCCTAACGGACACTTGTCAATCACCCACACACTTGTCAATCACCTGTTTCAATGCCCGGTTTACAATTTCCCCGGCCATTTTATATTTGGTAACCACCAAATCTTCGGCGATGGTTTTCTCGACCACATCTTATCGTCCGCCATGTCGACAGTTTCTTTAATATAACAGATATATAAACTTAAGTAAAGATAGGCTTTCCCTCCAAAATTTTTGGTATTTCATTGATACAAGATTTTTGCTAAAAATTATAAGTTTCTGAAATTTTAGCTAAATGCAATTAATCAATCATTTACAATCTATTAAGGTAAAACAAAACCTTGTCTTGATATCCAAAACAAATCGAAACATACAAAAAGTCAAAATAGAGTTCCATGTAGGTACGCATTCTAACACTTATACAAAAGCGTAAAATGTCAATGTCTCATAATTATAAGTCAGATGAAAAAGTTAGAAAACATATTTTGTTGTTTTTGTTTAGTTATGATTTACAACAAATGCCTTGTTTGTATTTGCAACCAGATGTTGTGTTGATCAAGCGGCGATTGACTCATGTGTTAAGATTTTTACTTCTGAACTTTTTCTCTATTCCGTCGTCCGGCACTAGATGGTGTAATTGGTTTTTGTCAGTTGATAAAGGTACCTCTATAGGGTATAAGTTAAATAGGGTCTTAGTGAGGTGTGTTGGCCTCTCGTGAACTGCGACCTAACAGATCTATTGTTCTACCCTTAACCCACTTCACACTTCACTTCCCAAGCAGTCCCACAACCACCTTGATCCTGCTCACTTCCTCGGGGGATAATCGGTCCCTGCCGAAGTGTGAAAGACGCTTATGAACAATCGCGACACAAGTGCATAGTATGTGCTCGGTCGTTTCATCTGCCGAAACACATAATCTGCAGTTTGGAAACCTCTTATCCCATTTTCCACAAATAGTATCGGAGGGTACCGTGCCCTGTCATGAGTCCGGTGAAAGTTCTTAGCTTGCTCCTTGTGGCTGTGATCGTGTTTGATGAATCGTTTTGATTGACGTAGGCCTGGTACATTGTTCCAGTGCTTGCGTCTTCGATCTTCTTCCCATTTTTGCACCACCTCTCTTCTGTGCGACATGGGGAGTCCACAAAACGGCTCTGGTCCTATAGGAGTGGCATTTGCACTTCTTTTTGCGAGTTGATGTACCACTCCGTTGCCCTGGGACCTACATGAGTTGTTCTTCGCCAGTTGCGAGAGGGCTCTTGGACATTCCCAGACAGTCTGTGAGCCGTGACTGTAGGCTCAAACTGCCTCTAATGCGGCTTGGCTGTCTGAGCAGATGTATATATACGCGCCATTTAGGTGCCTACCCAAACATTCTCTGGAGCAAATATGAATTACAATTGCTTCCGCTTGCAAAATCCATGAAGCTCCTGTGGTTTTGGTTAGGGCCATAGATGCCTATGATATTTTTGGCACCATCCGTGTACCAGGCTGATATTCCTCGACCAAACTCCTCGACTCTCCTCAAAGCCGTTTTGGGGTCCTCAATCGACACATTAAACGGTAGTTCGAATTCGAGCTTCCTGGACATGCTGTCCGTCAGTTTGGACCTAATTGACAACGTATGTCCTCTGTTGGCCTCTAATTGAACAAGCAATTTCTGTAACAAATTGCCCACAAGTCCCAAATTAGAACATGTTTGCAAACTGCTTAACATTTTTCTCTTTCTGATACATCTCCCATTCCACTTGATCTACATGAATGTTAACTCTGATTATAAATCTCTGATCGCAGTTGTCCTAAATTATAGGAGATTCACTGGAATAACCCTTCCTTCGCAATTTGCAGTCATGAAAGTTAGTGGATTCACGTTTAAATCATCACAAAGTACTTCTGCGAATTGTTCTGGACTTATTAAACTCTTCTGTTTATCCCAAAAAGTATCTCTCTGCTTTTGTCATTCAATTCTCATGTTGAGTCTAATTGGTACTAGCAACTCAGAATGACAACCATTATCTACATGTAATTAAAGGTCACTGTCATGGAAACATAAAGGGAATGTTGTGACCTTTTTGAAAGATACCCTATTACTATTATTAGTTGTTGCTTGGGACAAAGTGTCCAGGTGTTTAGAATTGGGAAAAGAGGGCACCCATTGCATGCTTTGGTTCAACTTTATCTCTCTTGGAAGTGTAAGTAGTAACAACTCAGAATGACAAGCATTATCTACGTATAATTGAATATTACTGCCAGCAAAATGGAAATGTTTGGACCTTTTTAGAGTACATTTTATTTTTATTAATAGCCATTGCTTAAGGGCACTTCGTCCAGGTGACTTGAATCGGGGAGAGAGGGCACCCATTGTATGCTTTTCTTTGGCTTACCCTTTTATGAAAGTGTGGACAAAGACAGTTTTGTATGTCTCATCATTTTCTTCAATAATATCTTCCTCTAGGCGTCAGAGAACCTAGGCAAAGATATGCTGCTTGTGTGCATGTAGTAGTAGTAGTATTTGGCCATCGACTACGTGATCGTTCCACCATGTTTTATGTATTTATGTTTGTGTAAATGAGCTTTAAACTACAAAGCGTCCTTAATTGTATCCTAATGACGAAAGGTACCGATTACCCATCCAATTGCTGACACGACTAAATCGTGGATTTTATTATAAGCAGTTTACTAATTATGCATTCGCAATTAGGTGAATGCAACAATATCGCGTTTCTTTTTCTGTACTAAATGATTCTTTAAGAAGATGCTGTAGGGAAACGACTTAAAGATCTCAAAACACATATATGTAAGGATGGTTGCGACCATTATTAACTAATAATAAACACTATATGTTCATATATATTACGTATTTTCTAGGGTTTACATATGTTTCAATTTAGTTTAGATTGTATTCTCTTAATATGTTAAGCGTTTTCCATATTTCCTAACTGAATGTAATTTTATCAGGTATTTAATTATCTGGCGGCAAACAATAGAGAAACTGTATGTACTTTTGATTAAATACTCCAATATTTACAAAGTTATCGCGCATAAAAGCAGCGTTTTATTTGATCAAGTCGCTGATAACAACAAGCATATTAATTATATTGCGCTCATTTATTCATTTCGAAGCTTTGACATCGGAAATAAAATAGGTGTTAATTAACCCAAATACATTTTTTTCGATATTCCCACCATATTCAACCAAATCCAACAAATGTTTTTAATCTAAGACCGTTTGTAACTCTGTATTTAAGCGTTGATTGAAATATTGTATTGCTTGCCTAACCTTATGGGGAAATACGAGTCACTAAAAGATGCCGAGAAAAAGATGGTGCATGAGTAGTGAGTCTGCGTACTGCAGTTTTCTGTAGTTTTGGACAGTTTTCTATAGTATTGAATTACACGTATTGCACAATCGTACTCGGAAATTCGCACGCCAAACCGTTCTCGGTGAAATTTTAGGCGACAGGATGTTTCAATACGTATAATTCAATACTAAACTGCTCAAAGCTACAGAAAACTGCACTACTCATGCTCCATCTGTTTCTCGGCATCTTTTAGTGACACGCATTTCCTCAGAATATTAGACATCTACACAATATTTCAATCAACGATTTAAGTTTCAATAAATTGTAGTACTACTAGTACTTCTAGTACTTATAATTAAATTGAACGCAATATGTTGGGGAATTACACGATAACGTCTCACTAGGTTAACGGTTAGTGATAAATTATGTGCGGTTCCTTAACCATAAACATTTCAAATGGCTGTACTGCATCTCATAAAAGCGCACCGTGTGATATATTTCGACTCGTACTAAATAATTCATATTTTTTTAAACGTGTAATTCAGCCGTGTAATGTGAGGTATAATATTACAATATGCAAATGATTTCCTGTTATCTGATATGCTACGTACTCGCAATAATATAGGGTTTTGAATATCGATTTCGATTTAATTACTACACGGTCGATTATAAATTTATATCGTTTTTTACATTTAAAGGTTACTATACAGTACAAAGCCTTTAAAAAACAATCTTTGTTGGTGACACACATCAATGAAATTGATGGTGATAAGCCAATTAAATTAATTTATATATTGCTAATACACGAGGGCTGCCTTTTATATTTTGAAAATATAAAACAAAAACAGAATAATCATCTCACGTGGGTTTATTGTTTTTTTTAATGTTTCTCAATTCAAAAATAAATTACGAAGTCAACCTTTTTTAACTCATCAAGATGCATACTGCGGAGTGGAAAAAACTAGTTTCGAAAATTGGTTCAAGCACATGCAAAAGTATATTAAAGATTAATACTTGCAAAACTGTATAATGTATTAAAATGAATACACTTTTGCATGTGCTTGAACCAATTTTCGAAGCAAGTTTTAATATTTAATACACTTTTTCAAGTATTAATCATTAATACATGCATGTGCTTGAATCAATTTTCGAAGCAAATTTTTTCCACTCCGAAACATGCATCTTCAGGCGTCAAAAAACGTTGACTTCGTAATTTATTTTCGATTTGCGATAATAAAAGGAAGTTGGCATTCAATGACTTCCTGGGCTGTTTAATTCTTAAACAGTCTTTTTTTTGAGATGATGTGTGAGAAGTCGTTTGATGTGTGAGAAGTCGTTTGGGACTTCAGTTGTCACATGGCTGAACCTGAAACCTGGATCATCCATTCCCAAAATATAAAAGGCAAACCTCGTAGTGATGATTTAGTAGAATAGTAACCATAAGATGCAATTTTTTACAATTTTTATAAAAGACTTTATCCGCAATTTAGAGAATTTGGAATATCGCATCCTCTAAAACGGAAGCACGATTGTGCCGAGGCAAAAAAGGTAAAAACCCTGAGGCAAAGGTTTTTACCTTTTTTGCCTCGGCACAAACGTGTTTCTGAGATAAACAAGAATAAATTATAAATTAAAACTGACTTTATGTAAGTTAAATAAAAAAAATCAACTTAGTATTAATTTTACATAAACTCAAACCGATTTATAGTGATATTTAGACTAATTTTGCAAGTTGTTGCCCTAATAAAATTAAAATTAGTTAATTGGTGGCTAGACAAAACAGCATTTATGTTTGGTGTAAACAGCGGTCGCCGCATTGTAGTTGACCGTCTTTTCATCTAGAATGATGTCTGCGAATAGAGGCCAAGAATTATCGTGGGGGCACGCTAATAATTTACTCACTTACATCACGCGCTAAAATAGCAGACTGTTAAAATCTCGAGTGTTTACTTTTTCCAGCACCGTTTCCCGTAATACTTACGGCCTTGTTATTCCAAGTTATTTTTAAATTTTTTACGGTTCCTAACGGGATTTCACCCAATGTCAAATATCCAATGATGAATCGGTAAATATTTATAGTGATAATAAATAATAAAGTCTGATTTAATCTAAAATAGAGACTAATTCATGTATTTGCTTTAGTGTTTGTAAAATTAACAAACATTTTTATTTCAACATAAAGAAAAATAGTTCCGATCAAACGTGAAATACATCAGGCAAATGGCCACCACGAAACCTCGGGCACAAGGTTATTCTTTTGTTGAAATTTTGAATAACGTTTTTGCATAAATGTGGCTGAATTTCACCAATAACGCGCCGTATTTCTTCTTTAAGATGTTCAACTGTTTCAAACTTATTCGCATACACCTTTTCCTTCACATAGCCCCAAAGAAAACAGTCCATCGGCGTTAGATCGCACGATTTTGGTGGCCAATGTTGATCACCAAATCGAGAAATGACTCGGCCTGGAAACTTGGTCTGCAGCAACACCTTTGTTTCACGTGCAGTGTGGCAGATCGCACCGTCTTGTTGGAAAAACATGTTCTCCACATCAATTACATCCAATTCGGGCTACAAAAACTTTGTTAATATTTCGCTATACCGCACACTATTAACAGTTAGCGCATTTCCCAATCACTCAGCCAGCCCAAAATGCGGACCAAACAGTTACTCGCGAAGGAGGCATTTGTTTTTCGAGTATCACACGAGGATTTTCAGCATCCCAAATCCGTTTTGCTTATTTACGTAGCTGTGGGGTTGAAAATGCGCCTCATCTGAATAATAATTTTCTTCAAAAAGTCCGCATTAATTTTATGATGCTCTTGGCCACAGATTCCCTTACTTTGGCTATATTTTCGAGTGATCGACAAGGACAACGATGGTCTTCTGATCCATCAGCGTAAATTTGGTCTCAGTTTTTTTTAAATTAAACGCCTTACTGTCCTTAGTCGTGTGTTTTCCAATAATTAAACATTGTTCATTTGAACACTTTTTTATATTCTTAAATCGCGTTGTCTGTACGTGACAACTGTCAAAAAGAAATCACCGTACAACTCGTACTAATAAAGTGGCGGCAACTTTACATCTGGCACTCTTGTTAATAGACAAGAAATGATCCAAGTTAAAGTGACCAGAAGATCTAGAAAGGTTAGTACCTTATGAAAAAATATATATCGTCTAAAAATATATTACGACAATCTTTTACTAGCTTACTTGATGAATTGATTAATAAATTTTGACCGCATTTTAACTAAACTAAAATTTGTTAATGTTCTAAAAAATATATAACAGCCTAAGAATTTGGTTTGTATCTGTATCCAAATTTTTATAATACCTCATTAATACAAGATTATCAACGTTATATTTACCAAGCACTTATAATATAATCACTCCACTTTCTTACTTTATCATCTTATTATTCTGTCTCTCTCCCTTTCTTCCTTTATTTCTATTTAGCGTTACGTTCAGAGAATCTTCCTATTAATACATTTCGACCTTCAAACTTTTAATTTTCATTTTTCTACTCACATCGTTTTCTATAATATCACCACAAATATTGTAGATTTCTCTTAGACCTGATCTGATTCTAAAATATCTTTCACATTTTATACACTATTACTACTCTTATCTTAAGAACCGCAAAAGATTATAATTTTCTCTTTGTTGGAGATGGAAAAAAATTGGTAAAATTTCACACATCTAAAGGTGGTGTTCATCATAGGGCACTATCTATTGATTGTCAATGAAATTAATAAAGTTAGTAACTAATTTCACTTCGATTTCTAAACCTAATATCACATCCAAAAAATATTATTAAATATTTACTTTATCAAAAATTCTAGTCATTTCCAGAAATTTTTGTTTCGGGTTTCTATAATTTTCTAGCAATTTCTCCTTTGGGCTTTTTGGAATGTTAAATAAAAAAATTGTAATAAAAATAATAATAAAATTTTGTAGCTAAATTAGATTTTTTTGAATGGTTCAAAAGTATAATATTCGGTGAAGTTTTCATCATTCGTCGAATTTTCGTTCGTAGCCTTTCATTTAGAAAAATTCAACTGCGTATGGTTTTTGATGCTATCTATTTATTGTGATGTAGTTTGAATTATAAGTAAATTATCTTAGTCTTACACTTAGAAAAGAATCCAGCTGAAGTGTAGTGTTTGATGTTATCTATTTCTTGTGGTATAATTTGAATTGTAAGTGTTTTGGTATTAGATTTTGAAGAAATGTTTTATTTTCAAAATCTGTAGTAAAATCTCACGTGATCTCTTTCTTGAAGCAGAATCTTCCTTAAAATTGTCTTCTTTTAATTTGAAGTATGAAATTTGAATTCAAACACCAAGTTAACGTTAGGTCCCAAGTAGAGTGGAATACTTTCACCACTCCTGTGGAACATAGTTGTTGACAGCCTACTGCGGCGACTTAACGACAATAGCTTCCACACCATAGCATATGCAGATGATAAAACCATCCTGCAAGCAGGCAGATTTGAGATGATGATATGCATTTATGGAATAACACATCGGTCAAATGTCCTCAATGGCTTTGCTGGCATATTTTCCATGGTCATTCTGTATAAATGTGACTGAATTTCGTTGAATTTTCTGCTGCAATGCAGGAGTAGTTATGAGCATGTTGGCATAGAACATTAACTTCAAATAATTCCATAAAAACTCTTTTCTCTTGTTGTATTAATTGAATTTTTTAAGCATGGAGACAGAGGTTTTTTGTCAGTAGAAAGCTGTAGAGAGGTTCTTGAAATTTGCAATTTTTGGCCACGTCGTCGAATGGATGTTCCGGGATTTTCAGCAACACTTACCCATTACTTCAATATTGACATTTAAACGGTTTGTTTTCGGACGACCACTGTGTTTAGCGTCTCCTGCTGATCCAGTCTTTCTAAATTTTTCAATTAAACTGTTCACATTTGAAGTTAAAGCACTATGCGACCATATTCTGAACAAAATTTTCGAATTTTGGCCATCAAATTTTCATTATTTTTGAGATAATGAAAAGATGAATGAAAACACGTTGTTATATCGTGTTACGCTCCATTTTCGCTAAACCTAAACTATCGGCTGTCTAATTGTTATTTTTTCACGGTTGCCAAATTTTGCTTTAATTTTGGGACACCCATTACAAAGAGCAATTTTCTTTATAAGCCAGCTCTTTCTCTGATCTCCAAATTTTGTAATTTTCACATTTCTACAAACTTATGATTAGATATCGTTCTCCGTCAACAACAGCCACGGACCGGTTTCAATCTTTTTGGATCTTATCAGCGTAGCGCAATTGGAAACAGGGAATCGACTTCAATGTCGGTGGTTATCCACCCATTTGGGATTTGGTGCAACGTTTAGATAATAGATGGCACCTTTATGGTTTTATCGTTTATCGTACTTATGATTAGGTTTTGGTTTTCTTTCTTTGGCCTTTGCGTTCCTTATAGGGATTTTGTCTACAAAACTATCCTCCTCCATCTCTTTCTTCGATATCTGAGGCTCTTGTTTTGGTTTCGTAACTTTCTTGTTTTTTACGGATTGGGGTAGTTGGCTGGCCCCAATTCCTTTTTCTGAGGGGCATTTCTCCCGCTCTTGTTAGCCCTGACCTCGTCCTGCATACGGGTTGTAACCGCATCTTAGGCGAGGTTGCTCAGGTTACCGGGATTCACCACCTCATATGAGGTTTCGTGGAGTTGAGAGTCGGTATTGAGTAGGAGTGGTTATGGGATGCTAACTGGGTGCAGCACTAGCCCGTTTGGACCCCGGTTTTGTTTTTAGTACATTGCAATTTGTTTGAACAAGTTGAACAACTCTAAGCTTTGCAATTTTGAAATCCTTTATATGTAATAGATATCTACGGCAGTTTATTGTTAAGCTTTTGTAAAGAAATTTATTTAAAAAAACAAGTTCTAAGTTCCAAAAGTCTTTAATTTGAAGGAAAATAATGTTGTAAATTTATTTTGTGCAGATTTTAACATTTTTTCTGCTCTCGCTTCATTTGTTTTCTAAAATATCTTATAGTAAATATGAATGCATTCTTGAGTTGATGTGAAGATTATATTAATAATAAAAGCAGGGAATAACTACTAAAATTATTTGAGCAGCTTACAGTTTTTTTTATAATCTAGCTATTGATATTTTTAGTCTTTTGGAATTATACGTTTATGCCTCATTTTGATGATCTCCTCAAATTTTATTTGTCTCTCTAAATTTTATAGCTCAAACAGGTGTAGGTGTTTTTCTAGAAAGCTTCAATCTAAAGTGTGATAATTTTGGAAATTTATTTTTTACAGATTTTACAACGCTCGTCCCATAGTTTTTTGAAAAAATCTTGTAGAAAAAGATGGAAATAACTACAAAAATTAATCGAACAGATTTCTTTACAATCCAGACATTTTTCCAACCCTTTGGAATTTTCTGATTTCACAAAAACCACAATAACTTATCTCTTATTTTGTTTGTTTTTAAAATTGTTCTTTCCTAAAAACTATTCTCGTGGCGAAAGCAGTCTACTCTACACTACATCAAAAATTATTTTGTAAGTTTTATAATTCCAATTTATTTATTTAATCTCTAAACTTGGAATTTTCCATTGTCACACAAATTTATTATAAAATTTTGGTTTTAGATCATTTTTGTACAAATGTATGATAAAGTTTTGGGTTTAGATCATTTTAATTTGACAGAATTGAACTAAGCTTTTTTAATTTTGAAATATTATTATCATAAACAATAAAAACAATGAATAACTTGAATGTATAACAGGATTTAAGTGTTTTGATTGTATACCACTTATACATTTTGATGTAGATGCCTCAATAATCAACGATATTATCATAAAGGTGCCATCTATTGTCTAAACATTGCACTAGATCCCAATGAGTGGATAACCACCGTCTATTAACAATAATTAATCATTTATCTGCCAATCGATAGATACGGAAGTTTTGATTGGTATTTTTTTGAGGAAAATTATTTTTAAAAAAATCGAGTTCTATACTTTAACTTTACTTTACAGGGGTGGATTTGATAAAGTAACTATGAAACCAAACAATTCTCTTATTTACCAATCCCACCCTGTGATGTACATGTTTCATCAAGATTATAGTAGCGGAAACATAGGAATATATTTTGGCACAATATGGAAATTTATTTGGTAAAGATTTTGGTGTTTCTTCTATAGCATGCCAATATTTTTCCTGCTAGTAAAAGCAGGCAATAAATAATGAAAAGATATTTTGTACAGGTTTTAATGTTTTGTCGATAATCACGCCAACTTTTTTCAAAAAAAATTCTTGTAGTAAAAGTAATCAATTACTGCAAAAATATTACACTTTCTAAACTCCAATATATTGGAATTCCCCAGCAGCAATTTATAAATACAAAATTTTATTAACCATTGATAATGAGTACATAGTACTCGAAATGTACATCTGGTATTAATAAAAATAATAAGTGAAGTAAGGGATTTTATTTTCGTTTCATCATAACAAAATTTTATTGACAAGTATCTTTGTAAGGAAAAACATTCACGTTCTAATCTTTCTCTATTTTGCTCTTAAACTGTACCACATCTAAAAATCTTCAATTTGAAGTATAATTTATGATACAGTTTTGGATTTAGACATTGTCATTTGCTAGAATGGAGTTATGCTCTGAAATTTTGAATTTTTTAATTTGAAGTCTTTAGTGAGAAAAACACATTTTGTAATAGAAATTGGATTCCAAGATCTCACCAACTGCACTCTCCCACTTTTTTCTTTTATGTATAGCACATATTAAATTTTTGATTTGAAGTACGGTTTATGATATAGTTTTGGTTTTAGACATTGTTATTTGGTAGAATGGAGTTATGTTTAGCAATTTTGAAGTCCTCCATTTGAAGTAGTTAGTGAGAAGAACACATTTTGTAATAAAAATTGGATTCCAAGATTTCACCAACTGCACTCTCCCACTTTTTTTTTCTTATATGTGCAGTGCATATAAAATTTTTGATTTGGTTTTAGACATTGTCATTTGTTAGAATGGAGTTATGTTTTGCAATTTTGAAGACCTCCATTTGAAGTCGTTAGTGAGAAGAACACATTTTGTAAGAAAAATGGATTCCAAGATTTCACTAACTGCACTCTCCCTCTTTTTTTCTTATATGTATCATCTTAAGTATGATAGTTTTGGGAAATTATTTGGTACAGACTTTGATCATTCTTGGACTTTTACGTTAATTTTGTTGTAGTAAAAGTAGGCAACAACTGAACTTTATTTTTACACAAACTTATTTTGTATTTTTGTTAAAGGAAGGATGTTGGATGGAATTGCGGGTAGGGGTGGTGAATGATAGAGGGAAATTGACTTAAACTACTAGACTATTCAGCCACGCCCGATTTATAATACTTTTCAAATTATATTTGAAGGTACACAACATTTTCTTTCTTGTGGCAAAAACCAGTACCTATTGAAAGAATTATTAGGCTAGCTTTTACAATTCATCTATCCACCTTCTCTAATCTCTAAACTCGGAATTCGTTATGTCCGCACGAACACGCCATCCCCGTGTCGAAAAATTTCCGGGACCTATCATATACATGTGCCAGTGGATACACTATTGAATTAATGTGGACCATAAAGAGTGGTTTATGGCCTTTGCACTCGAATGGAGAGACAAACTATTAACTCCGCCTGGCGTTTTAGTAACAATGCCGTCCGTGCATTTACGGTCAAGGTAATAACGCTGGGGGCTATCTAGATGCTTCATATTAAAAGCCGACGCTCTGAACTTTGTTGTTACACTACATTGAAAACCATCCGGAGCGGCATTATCAAACTCATTCATCTCCCGTGCCTATCAGCGATCGTATTCAGTTGCATTATCAATACGCGAAATTTTGGACTGGTTTCAGTATATCTCCCTACTAAAATGTATATAGCCTAAATACTAACAATTTATAAGATGACTAAAAATATTATTTATGATCAACATTAAATTACTGTTTCCTAGGAAGAGGTTTCGGTGTTTTTGGGTCTCTTTAGAGTATTTGTAAACCGGGAAAAGGTTTTTTTTTTAATAGGGTAGTGTCCGATTCCTACCGACTAAAACCACTCCTCCGTGATCACTGATGTTAATTAAGTCTTTTCTAGTGGGGGTCTCAAGTGAAATTAGTTAATATAAGAAAGTGATTTCTTTTTTTTTGATAAGAGGAGGAGAAATCCTGCATGGATACTCTCCTGTTGTTTGACTAGTCCAGGACTAAAAAGTCTTATCCAGTCTGGTCTCAAGCGAATTGATCGCTAATACATTCAGAAACGGAAACGGATTTTTTTTTTGATGAGAGGAGAGGAAATCCTGCATGGACATCCTTTTAGTAGGGTAGTGTCGGACTCCTACCGACTAAAACCTCTCCTCCGCGATCGCTGTTGTGACTACTCCAGGACCTAAAGGTCTTTTCTAGTCGGATCTCAACGCTATGAATTGAAAAAGAAACGGAATGTTACTATGGCAAGTTTATAAGCTTCAATTTCTCCGTTAAAGATAGAGACTCCATTAAGGTGACATCTAGTGTCTAAAAGTTGCACTGATTTCCCTAAGTGAGTGGATAAACCATTGACAATTATGAAACTGTCAACAGTGGCAATTAACATTAAATTATTCTTTCCTAATCAATTTTTTTTTTAATTTTGTTGTTTTTTTATTTTATTTTATGAAATATATGTGTCAATGGAAAAATTAATACCCAATGTGTGTTTCACGAGGAGAAATCGACTGTGCGAGCGCCTTGAGAGAGAAAAGCTTTGAAAATTTGAATACATTTGAAATTCTACAACAATTTCCACGTCCCGCCGGAGAGGTTTACATAAACCATGCGATGCGAAATACACGGGAAAGGGGATATCCGATAAAGGGGATATGTTCGGGTGGGTGGGAAAATCAGAAAGTGCGCCGCGCCGAAACGCACCGCCAACGGTTAATCTCCACCGCTGGCAATCTCGCGAACTAATTCGGGTGTCCGAAGATTTCTTAATTTCCGGAAAGATAATTTTTACGACCGATAACGCGCCGTTTCCAAAGTTCTTTTCAATTTCCGCGACGCGGCGATAAGCGCTGCAGGTTTTAATTCGTCAAGATGTGTCCAATTGATTTAGGACTTTTTTTCAATCAGGGCGAGGATAAAAAAAATAAATTCTAAGCGATAAGAAAACATCTTACGTTTAAAGGTCCTTTATTTTATTTTTGTTTTTATTGTTTGTTTGGCAATGGAAAATTTTTCGACGAACTAAACGAGAAAAACGTTTTTGATAGCTTTAAGAAATAATTGTTAAGAAGATTATTTATACTTAATAGACCTAATTTCTCTTAACTACTCGCTTTGCAGCTACCCACGAAACAGACAGTTTGTGACTCTCCTGCTGTACAACATACCCTGCTGTTGTTTGTTTTCTAATCCTAGAATTCTGCAGCTTTATAGTATCAGTGTTAACAGGCACAAACAAAGTTGTACAAATAATTTTTGCTTAAAATATATTAGCGTACTCTTGACCTATCCCAATAGATAATCCATTATCCTAGCGTACTCTTAACCTTTCCCAATAAATTATATATTGACTTAATGTACGTACCATTGATTTTTCACACTTGTGTATTTTATTATTCTAATCCAAGAAGTAATTTATTGTCCTAGCGTTCCTATAAATTCTTTAATCATATGTTGTAGACGTTTTTTTCCCTTGTGGCCTATGGCCTTTTGACTTAGGCATATGCCATTCAGTCACGTATGATGTAGACTTGATTATAATAAAAATATTAATAATGTGTTATTTAGATTTAAATGAATATAAATATTTTTAGCAGAAAAAAACATATACGATAAAATATTGGTTAGGGTTGGATTTAGTTTAGTCATCGGTAAATTCTAGTATTTATTGGTTTTGTAGATATAACAGGCGTTGTAGGCTAACTGTGAAATATGGACCGACATCCAGAAACGCAGATTGGCCCTAACGTTTGTAAACATTTCACGTTATAAACAATAAATCAAGGCAGGCCGGGCATAAAAGCCGCTTTTCCGGTCGAAACTTCTCAACTAAATAGCATTACTTGATGAATAAAATGGCCCCAAGTAAATGGAACCCCACTTATTCCATTCGCCCCGTGTGCGGCGAATCGGTCCCTTTTAGGAAATTCGGCATTGTCCATTTTAATTGATGTATAGTGCGAATCCATCCGCGCTCTCATCCCCAGAAAAATTCGCCACATTTTCAAACCGGATCTGCCACCCTCTTTCGCCCTCTCCATCCCACACAGGGCGGTCGGGCGGCCCTCCCTCAAACCCCGAGGGCATGCGGCCCCCGTTCCCTCATTTGCATCCACTTTTACCTATCCGGATGTAGATTGCCGCCGTCTTAGGTTTCACTCTGGAAATTACGAATCGTATATTCACAATGGCACATTGAAAAACCAAATACACGGGGTAAATGTTTCTATTTGTCTTTTTATTTAAATATTAAAGCACGTGTGCGGGAAGTTTTAATAAAACATGAAAGGGTCCGCCTCTCTTTTTTTATATTTTGTTTAAATGTCAACATCAAACCGCCAATTGAACTTTTCGTTCGTACAAATACAAATAATTCAAAATGAAACCATATTTTCATATGTATTGTTCGTACGAATGTAAATAAACGCGTGCGTTTTATTCATTTTCCGCGCCCATGATTCGCGTTGGTGCCAACAAAATTTGTTTTAGTTAATGACTTTGTAACTTTATAATTACATATTTAATTTGCACTCTTGTAACGACTGGATTGATTAAAATTTAATTATGCATAACTAGGGGAGGGTTATTTATTAGGTGAGATTGTTTGTAATCCGTGGCGATATTTAATTATTAGTTATTGACTTATTCATGTCAAGAAATTGTCATAATCCTTTTGGTTTATAAGACTCCTTTTCTGCAAAACTAAAATTATGGACAAAATCGACAGAAACATTCTATTGAACACCAAAGAAGACAAGATAATAGAAGTTTTGAGAAAATACTTCAGAAAACTGGAATTGAAATAAAATATGAGAAGAGAATGAAGATGTGACTAGTTAAGTAGAGGAGAGTTAAGAAAACTGATATAAAAAAGAAATTTCTAAGTGAAAGAAAGGATAAATAATACAGAAGGATATTAAAAAAGACAATACTTCAGAGAACTGAAATTCGAAGAAAATTATTATGAGAAGAGGATTAAGACTTTGACAAGTTTGCGAAAATAACTCAGAGAGAAAAAGAGTGGTAGATAAGAAAACTGGCACAGAAGAAAGAATATTTTTTTCACGAACTTTTCAAAAAATGCCCTTTAAGAAAACAAATCACCAAATCAGTCAAAAAATTGACTCCAACTGTCATTACTTTCCCTATGTAGTATATATAGGGGAAGTATTGTTTTCGTGCGAGAAAATGTCTGTGGGCGCAGTATCTCAAAAACGAATGATCCGATTGAGATGAAACTTTAAACTTAAGGTTTTATCGTTAAAAACTGGAACTGAAAAGCTTTTGGTGAATATTCAAAAACCGGAAGTGGATGTTTACTCGAGGCCGTTTTTTGTTTTTACGTGATATTTTTCTAAATATGAAAAATTTTAAAAAACGGTTCAAACAAAAGTTAAAGGGAACGAAAAACTGAATAAATTTTATTCGAATATATTTTTCATAAAATTCTTAACTTTCGAGAAAAAAAAAAAAAAATTGAAAATTTTGAGATTTTTTGCCAATTGCTATTAAACTATTGGAGCTGCATGAAATTTATATAACAAATAATTATAGATAATTCAAAATTCAACAAATTACTAAGAATAGCCTTTTTGCGTAAACCACATAGTTTTCGAGAAAAATATAGGGAAAGTTGATTGTTTTGCTGTAAAAACAATAAAATCTTATATCTAATAAAAAATAAAGCATAATCCAAATTTACGTTTAAATATAAATGTCCTTATATAGCTAATACTATCTATTTTAGATTTGAAGTATGTCTACCCATCCTCCTTAAAGATTTTATTAATTTCCTCATCAAAAATTAAAAATTTTACCTTTTGACTTTTTTTTTAATTCAAAAAGTTCTGTAAAATGTATTTACCCCAAACCGCCAGACGATCAGTAATTGAAATTTATATGTATATGTAGGGTGGGTGGGTGGCCTCTATCCCACCTTCCAATCAGTAAAACATCATCAAAAATTATTTAAAAAAATTGTATAAATAAATCTCAAAAAATGCAATTATTTTGTGTTTATTTATATTTTACAACTTTTTGTTACAATTCTCCCTTATATTTTGCTGATTGGAGGGTGAGATAGAGGCCACCCACCCACCCTACATATATATGATAACTTTAATTGCTAACCGTTGATGATTTTGCTGCTAAAAACCATCAAACACTTTATGTAATAAAAAAGGAAACAAAATCAAAATGTAATTTTAAATATAATTAACTTTCTATAGCAAATCTTATCTAACTTATATTTAAAGTCTGCTCACCACCATCATTCATCATATTTTACTAATTTACTCACTCAAAAATGCTTCCATTTTAATTTCATTTATATTCAAAAAGATTTTTAATTAATTTCATTAGATACAATGAGACGAATTAAAGATTATATGTATATGTAGGGTAAGTGGGTGGTTCTCTATCCCACCCTCCAGTCAGGAAAATACTATCAAAAATTATTTGAGAAATTTGTTTGAATAAATTTATTAAATTTTACAATAATTTTGTAGTTCAACTTCATGACGGAAGTAAAGAAGAAGAAGAAAAAATCTAGCAAAATATAGATATTTCTAAGTAATTAAAATATCGAAGAATAATTTTTGAAGAATAATTCTAAAAATTTATATAAATAAAATCCAAGGAAATTATTAATATTCAAATGTTAAAAAGAAAAGAAATCTACAGTTTTAAGAAGAAAATAACTAAACCAAATCTAGAAACCACAAGAGAAATTGCAGGAGAATCTAGAGAAGAAGTCAAAAGAAAAGTTTTTCTACAAAAATGTTAAAAATTATAGATGATAAATAAAAAATAAAAATTTGTAATTTCGAGAAAAAGTTTTATAAAATTCTATATAATTCAAATCTAGTAAAATTTATTAAAACAAAAATAATAGAAAATAATAATAAGTATTTTTTCTTAAAGCTATAACATAAAAACCTTAAATAGTAATTTCAAGAAAATCTTGAAAAATAAAAAATAAAAAAAAGATCTCGAGAAGAAAGTTTTTAAAGTTTTATAAAGAGAAGTTTTGCAAAGGAAATGACAAAACTTTTAGAAAACCTTGGGGAAAAAAATATGCATGATCTCGAAAATACTACTCAAAAAGTAAATTTTGTACAGTTCAAAAAAGTGGTAAAATATCTAAAAATAATTAAAAGAAATTGCAAAATATAGAGATTTCTCTAAAAAATTTAATTGATCAAAATGTTCAGAACTAATATTCTAGAAAAACTTTTATGAAAAAGCTATTTAAATTTTAGGACATCCAAAAAGTTTAATACACTTTTAAGACCAAAATAACAAACCATTTAGAAACGTTGAGAAGAAATTCTTGAAATCTCTTGAAAACTAAATATATTTTTTTAAATTTCTTAATTTTGCTATGTTTCGAATGATCTTAATCACTTATAAAAAGTTTTTTAATTAAAATAAATTGATTCTTATAGAGTTAATTGTTTCTGTTTATTCGATTTTGTATTATTTTGCAATAAAATAATAAAAGTAAAAAGTAACTTTGCTGGTATAACTTCAGGAAAGTTTATTTATTTTAACTAGTAATAATTAAAAAAAGCTACCTAAGGACTTTAATAAATTTTATTTCATTTATTTTATTAGTATAAATAAATAAGGTTAATTAAGTTGTCTTTCAACTGTTTGAAAAGTTTTAGATTAGATCAGAAAATTTTCTATTTGATTGAATTTTTAAAAGCTAAATTCGAGCTATTTATTAATTGTTTTTTTCTCTAGTATTATATACAAAAAAGATCTTATATTTCCAATTAAGTAAAAACATTAAAAATTGTTTTTTAATTTTTCTTTGGTAAAATAAAATAAGTGTAACAAGCTCATTTAAACACACACACGAATACACAAATAACACGGCTGAAGGACCACGTGGTCGATAGCCAAATACAACTACTACTGCTACGAAAATAATTATTTAAGTTAATTTGAAAATTGTTGTTTTTTCGAGTGATCAAATGTTTTTTATTTTACAATTGTTTCTTGAAATATTTAAATAAACATTTAAAAAATCAATTATCTCTTGTTTATACAAAGCTTTAACGGTTTCTTTATAATATTTAATATGATTTTTTTTTTTTTTAGAAAAAAAGTTTTCTTAAAGATTCTTCAAATGTTTTAGATTTTACTTTTGTAGGACCCATCAGTTTTCTTAGGTATCTTTTCAACAATGTATTTAAATGTCAAAATTTTCTAAAAAAAATTTAAATCATTGATTTACGTTTTACAACATTTAATTAAACCGTCGCTTGTTTTACTGATTGGAGGGTGGGTTAGAGGCCACCCATCCACTCTACATATACATAATAATCCAGGACTGCGCAAGCAGTATTTTGTTGATTTACATGATTTAAATAATTATTAGTGGTAAACTTATTTTATCTTCTCAAGAATTTAAAAATATAGTTTCACTTCTAGTTTTCAAATCAGCAAGTATCTAGATAATCTAAGTTCCAACAACCCTCTATTATACACACTACAGTTTCTTCTACATATTCTTCTACAGAGGTCAATGATGGTTATATATATCTTTAAAAACTTATTTTTCCTAATTTAATATCTCTTGGCATTAAATTTTCCAGTCATTTGTTTCCAAATTGGACATCCAAATAATTTCATACTGCCTATAAAATCCTCCCAACTGAATAGGTTTTAGAATATTATTTTTACAATCGCATTGATGATAAACCATCCGCAAAATACTGCTTGTGCAGTGATGAATTTCTATTCCACCAGTATCTTATTGATGTAAATCATCTAGAAAATACTGCTCGCGCAGTACTTCTTATATGTGCATACAATACTGCGCAAGCAGTATTTTGTAGATAATTTAAGTCAATATATATTCTTAACCACAAACATCCACAACTGCGCAAGCAGTATTTAGTTGATGTACATGATTTACATAATTCTTGGTTAACTTATTTTATCTTCTCAAAAATTTAAAATTTTATCTCTAGATTTTAAATCAGAAAATATGTAGGTAATAATAACCCTCTTTTATACACACTACAGTTTCTTGTACAGATGTCGGTGATGATTATATGTATTTTTAAAAGCTTATCTTTTTTAGTTTAATATTTCTTTGCGTCAAATTTTCTATCTTTCTTTCTTTCCAAAATTGGACATCCCAATAATTCAATACCTACCTATACAATCCTCCTAACGGAATAACTTTATGAATATTATTTTTACAATCGCATTGATGATAAACCATCCACAAAATACTGCTTGTGTAGTGATTAATTTCTAGTTTACAAGTATCTTATTGATGTAAATCATCTAGAAATATTTAAAAAAAAGTAATTAATATCATTGGATACAACGAGGCGATAAGGAATTAAAGTTTATATGTATATGTAGGGTGTGTGGGTGGCCTCTATCCCACCCTCCAGTCAGAAAAACATATCATTATTTACGTTTTAGAACTTTTAATTCTCTGGCTTATGTTTCACTGATTGGAGAGTGGGTTAAAAGACACCCACCCACCCTACATATACATATAAACTTAGAATTTAGAATTCAAAATTGAGCAAATAAGAATAGCCTTTTTGCTTAATCCTCATAGTTTTCGAGAAAAATATAGGGAAAGTATTATGTTGGCCACATCACCATTTTTTGTAACAGAATTTAGACAAAATGGAACCAAAGATATTAACGTTCTTTAGATTTCAATGCCTTTATCTAAATATTAACTTATCACATAGCATATATAAGTATTTCAGAACATTTTCCACTGCAATTGCAAAATATTACCAATACTGAAATCAATTGATTGTCCAGTAAACACTACAAATCATCATCATGTTTCAGTCACAACTCATCACCAAACCAACATACAATTAATGACCCTCTCCTATTTACTTTAAATTATCCCGTTCCATCAGAAAGGTCCTGTTCCTCTTTGAAGTGGTGGGAATGTTGTTCTTAAATAGGCCGACGCACACGGTCCACACATAAAACATCGTCATTAACATCACTTTTATGTGCACCGTAGAGTACGTACGCTTTAGTGTCAACTATTTCAATGGCGATAAAATGCGGACAATTAATGACCTAACGCGGTTTTTAATTGCAAACAGAATGGATCCGTAACTGCGGCAGACTGTTACTTTTATTTCGTGCTTTATTGCGGCACCGTTTTACGCTCAGGTATGAAATATGATTTTGAAAATATTGCGATTTTAATATCACCGCAATTAAATGTAATAGACAGTTTGATTGTCTAGTAATTTTATATTAGATTTTTGCAAACGATCAATGATCTACATTAGAAGCCTGTTAAATCCTAATTGGAATTAATACCGTGTGATAAATAATTTCCCACTCGGCGTTTAATGATAAAAAATAGTGCCCCCATTGAAACGTCCCGGTAATTATCGCGGGGGAACTTTGAGATATGAGGGGTTCAGGCCGCGATCATTAAAAAGTTGACATTTTTACCCTTCCTTGGCCTTTGAAATACTCCCCCCAATAAAGCCCGCCGTCCCGAGCAGAGTTTCAACAATTAGATTTTTTATTACCCGAGGAAATCGCGGAAACTTCTCGCCGAGTAATTGCTATCTGGAATAAATCGCCCCCTGCCGATGATTTTTCATTCTCGGAAAAGTGTCAATTTACGCTCGGCGACCGCTTTTTTTTTTCGCACATCGCCTGAAAACTCAATCACCAGCAGAAACGCGATAGTTTCAAGTATGCAAATCGGTTTTCTAAAAATGTCACATGTTTCCTAACTAACTGTTCGAATGCGAAACACATTTCAAAGGTAATTACTGTAGGATACGTTCAATCCTACAGTAATTACCTTTCAAATATGAGAAGAGAAGAGAAATTAGCTTTTTAATCGTAGGAAAATAGCCAAAGAATATCTTCAATAACTCTTAAAATTATAAAAGAATCTTTGCTCTATAGTACTAGAAGCTCCCAAGAACGCACTCAAAATTCAAAGAAATCTAAGAAACTTTTTGAATCTCTCTAAATTAGCCACTACAACTAATATTACCAACCTGTTTGCTTAAATCTAAAAACTTAATTATATCAAATCTTTTGATTTTTAATTATGTATCCAAAATGCAATTGAACTCCAATTAACTAAAAACCTTGATTTTATTAAAACCAAACCGATTTTTAGCACTACCTAACTTTTCTTTATTGGACTTAATCCCACTTAAGGGCACACGACCTACACTAGACCATTGCGGTCCCGCTTAACCCTTAACTGGATGATTTTGTTTTGTATATTTTGCATCAGCAGAAGAAGGGTGTCCTCTCTTTTTTGTTAATGATATTTCCAATTTACACAATGTTTCCCCTAACTGAATCCTAAGGACACCACAGGATAGAAATAAAAAGCGTTGCAGAATTGTGCAGTTAAGGGTTAACCTAATTTTACCTAATCTAACAAATACTTCAATCAATTATATCAAATCTTTTAATTAATATGCTGGATTAATTACATATCAAGTAATTATTTAACCTCCAATTAATTGAACGTATTTATTTTTATTAAAAAAACAAAATTGATTTTCAACACAACTGTAACTTCCACGATTTTCATTAGACCATCATCTCCTCCTGGTGGTATATATTTTCCAGTAAGAGTAAACTTCTCGCGTCTTTGAGGAGGTTCATTAGTTGGTAAGTGAATATTACATTGCGGCGTGTAAAACAGAGGTTAGGGCGTTAATGAGGGCTGTGCATTACGGAATTAATGCCGGTTTAAAGTTCACGAAAGTCTCGTAAAAATATAGCCCCATTATTTTTAACGCGGCCCAGGGACGGCTCGTCGTTTAGGACGTGTAAAAGATTAAAAGTAAACAGAAAGGTAAAACACAACTTAGATATTAAGTTATAAGTTCCGAAGTGCTCACATACATCTTGGGTGTAAAGTTTGTGAAGGTTTTTTTTTCAGAGCGCGCCTGAAAGTGTAGTAAATATAAACGTCGACGTTAGTGAAGCATCTCAAGTAGGTGTAGTAAATGATTTAATTAGTTTCGTATTTAATAATGCTCTTGTTTTGCGGTGCTAGCGAAGTTTTAGTCTTAGTTTTCTACACTACGTGGAATAACACGTTTTGAATAGGTATGAATCTTATTTATTCCCAAGGTATTAAACATATTGAATCAAATAAACTAAACATTAACAAATAGTATTTATCCACTTCTCTGCTTCACTGCTTGAAAATATCTAGTTACTTCTTCAGTAAAGTTTATATAATTTTAGGAATCTTGATCTTATACAAAATCTTTGTTTCTAAAAATCACATTTGAGTCTTATGATCTTTATTTTCTTGTCGATATGGACAACATTTTAATTCTTATAAATAAAAAGAATACTAGCATTTGCAAAAATTATCAAAATATTATAAATCCCTTTTTTTCACTTTTTGGAGTCCTTAAGACTTATCATGGTAGATCAAAAATACGTCCTTATAAATAGTTTATTGTGATAGACAAGTAATTCGTAATGAAATTTTTAATAAAAAATCCATGCCTAACATAACCTATTTTGACCAAATACTATTTTTTGCGTAGGCTCCCTCACCTTGGATTTAAATTCAGCAAATATCAAAACATTAAAAAAAGAACATTATTATTAATAATAATAATTTTTATTTTCTTTATAACAGAATACAAATTTCCAAATATAGATTAATGCAAACAAACATAAAAGTAAGACACATTCTGTTACAAAAAAAAGATGTAATTCAGATGTGTACCAAGGTACACCCTGATCTTCCAATACACCTTATTAGAAAATTTGTATTCAATTTTTATGATCAATAGTAATAATAGTTTAGTCACTAATTACAATTTTAGTACCATTTAGGTTTATTTAGGTTTATTTAGGTTTATTGATTAAATATCAATAAACCTTCGGGAATGTTCAACATAATACCACAACGACAATAATATTCCCAATAATTATCATGACGATTAAAAAATTTGAGAAAACATTTGATAAACATGTATTCCAAACGCGATTTGCATTTAAATTTTATGCAATATTATCAACTATAAAGTGGAGCGTATTTTATGCCGTATTTAAATGCGAATATTCGGCGCAGTGCAATCAATTAAAAGTATCCGTGCATATTGTAAATAAATAAATAATCCCCGAAATATATATATGCATAGTTTGTTGAATGTTTTAATCATGATTTACTCTCGTTTAAAAGGTTTATAAAGTCTGCGCGATGATAATTAAACTTCCGCACAGTTTCGAAAGGGGATTGCAGATGAGGCGTACATATTTACATCTGGGACGATTAATATTTATGCAATGTTTACAAACATCCAGTGCTTATTTAGACGTAGGCCTTTCGCTTCGGGGTTATTTACTTAAATATTAAGATCTCTCCTATTCCCAGGTTATAAATTGGTCGATTCAATCTCCGCAATGAAAAAATTTCTAACAGAATATTCCTTACCAATTAATAATACCAGAAAATGGTTTTATAGTAATGAGCTAAGAAAAAATAGTTGTTTATAAGAATATAGTAATGACCTAGGAAAAAATAATTGTTCGTAAGAATATTTGAGACTGGTAATTCACTAAATACTAAACATTAGGTAATTTTAAGTTAGAACTAAATTACCTAATGTTATAATTTCGTTTCTTCAAGAGTGTAGTGAACAAAATATCTACCGTACTAAAACAATTAATATGTTTTTTTTCTTACTGGTCAGTCGATGGATGTGGGTTTGAGTGGAAGAACACTGGAAACCAGTGAACTCCACCCGTGATTCTTGCTGTCTAAATTTGTGTAGGTGTTTCATTAATTTTTGTATTTTTTTGTGAATGTATTATAAGCAAGAAGAACAAAGTTATAAAGAATAAAAACCATTCGTTGTAAAAAAATATGTATTAGTGTGCTGCAGCACGTATATAAAATTAAAACAGTAATGTTAGGGATTACAATGTTTTATGTAGATTTTTTGTGATGTGAACTGGGTACGTAAGATAAGTAGGTTTTTGAGTTGATAATTCGTCATATTGGAACTAATAATAAACGGATTATCCCGATAGCCGTAGACAAAGACGTCCGCGAAGTCAAACAGGAAGTTCCCTCCCCCCAAGAAAAAGTTGGACGACAATGGACGAAAACCGCATTAGTTATTCATGCATTTTTCCAACACTCATTCAGCCATTGAGAAAGAAGTTTCTTTGTGTGCTCAAGGTAATAATCCATTCCGGGGAATCCACCCCTCTTTCTCACCTGGAAAACCGTTGGAAATGCAAATGTGACTTTTTCGTATTATTTTTACGGCGACTACTTTATTGCTCGGGCCCGTAAAGTTTTCCGACAAGTTTCCCCCCACCACCGCTGCCTTAAACCTCCCCCCCACCACTCATCCGCCATCCGCACATTCGGCGGAATTTCGCGACGTGTGGCCCACTTCAAATAAACAAGACTTTCGAAAACCGACGCGTGAATATTTCATTCGTCGGGCGCTTTTTTCCGCGCCTTTGTTTGCGCCAAAGTACCCTTCTTCGAGTACTTGGCGCTACTATGTTTTATTTAAATTCGACAATTACATATTTATAAGTGCTGCCGGGGGCGCATCCGGGGGCAAATTGAACTACGTGCAAATGGCTCTTTGCCGCCTATCCATCAAAAATGTACTGCTCCGGAATCAATCAACAATGAACTTGGCGAATGTCTCCTAAAAAAAACCTATTACGCCCCGATGTTCCTGTCATAAACTTATTTATAGCAGGACGAGGACGGAATGAAATTTGGTCTGATATTATGTTTTGATGTTATTTCACTTAAGCCATTATAGTTTTCTAAAAATTCTTCAGTATTCATATAATTCCTATTCATCTTCATCAAACGTATAACATTTATGTGAATGGTAATCAATTAGCCATTTTTGGAAAGACCTAAGGGGGCAAAATATGAAAAGTACTGCATAAATAACGATACATCCTCCCCATACACGTATTTATCCCCGGAAGCCCTATTTACCTGAGGAAGGGCATTAGGTGCCTTCGCCTTCCCCTACGATAATCCTGCTGAATTTATATCCTGCGATATTTCACGGGGCCCAATTTATATTTAATGACTTGTCGTGACTGGCCGCAATTTTCCTTTCAAGTGTCCGTAATGTTCGTTCGGCCCCAACCCAAACACAATGAATTTTACCTGTTGGACGTCGATAATGGGCACAACAATGTGGCTCCGTTATAATATTGATTAATATGTATATTTAATGACTATTACGAGGCGTACGGCGTTGTTCGATCCTGACTAATGTCGTTGATGTTTTCATTTGCAGAGAGGAAGCGACGAATTACTGTCGCAGTCCAACGTATCCGTGATGGCCCCATCGGCTCCGCACACGGATAACAACAATCAGGAGAGTGCAAAAAAGGTAAGCATACTGTTTTATAATTGCAAAATTAAAATTAAGAAACAATTAAAAGGTTTCACCATTGCATATTTCAATATATGGTGTAACTATAATTTTGGCCACAATCTAACTATTACCAAAATTGAAATTTTAATTTTAGAATTCAAAAAATTTTAACTTGGAGTTAAACAAACATATAGTATTTATTTAATTAAATTTGCTACTACTTGCATACGTAATAAATTACATTTGTTTAGACCATACTTTCTCAACATTATTTTGCTGACCGCCCTCTTTGAAATTACGTTTTTTTCTAGAGCCCCCTATTTTAATTATACTTACCGTCTGTTTTTCTGGGGTTTCTACATTCATTCAAATCTTGGTCGATATTTTCAACAGCAGATATTTTTTTTCACGGCTGAATTACCCTAATTGATATAAAAGTTTATAATATCTTTGTTTTAAATATATTAAATATTTGAAAGCTTGGTTTGTTTACTATAAACACCGTGTGAGGTTAGCGTGTTTCATAAAAGTCACGTGTAGTGACAATGAGGGCGTCAGAAGTATTGATTCTTTCATAGTGCGACAAAAACAATAAAGGGAAATATTACTGTTATCGACTTTATCAAAGACTACAAAATTATAAAAATGATTCTAGTAAGTTAAGGACTTCATTTATAAGACTCATAAATAATAATCAAAAGTCTATAGGTAAATAAAGTTGATGATTGTTTCGCTACATTCTAGTTGGAGCTGTATATACCGATCTAATGAAGAAAAACTTGCTATGTTCTATTATTTTAAAAGTGACAATAAACAGTATATTCGCTACATTGAGTTGATAATGTAAGCAAATGCTATCTATCAACGCTATGAATCTTTAGCAAAATTACTAAGTTTCTTGTACATTCATTGTCACTAAAACACATGAGCAAGAAATGCTTCCTATTTGGAACTTTAGAGACCATAGGTCTAAACATAAATTTACATGTGTAATCTGTCATCTATCTTGTTTCTTATATGTTATAATAATGGACATAACATTTTTTATCTATCATCTATTTACTATTTGACCTATTATCTGTCAAACATCGTCTCCACTCATCTGTTACCTATAATCTGTTATGTGTGTTTATCATGTCCTCACGAATATATTATCTGTTGGCCAAGATATTATATTTGATGATTGTTACTCTACATTCTAGTCAGAGCTATAATTGACACTTGTTGCGCTGCACTCTTGATGTAACCAGATATTCAAATTTGGTGACGAAAAACTCCATAGTTTGATTTTAAATTACAGTTTTATGACACGTGTTTCGATCAGTAACGATCAATTCGAAAGTATTTTCAAAATTATCGTTACTGATCGAAACACGTGTCAGACAACTGTAAATAAGGATCAAACTTTAAGGCATAACAAGTGTTTTTCTTCACCAAATTAGTTGGAGCTATGTATATTAATCTTGCAAAGACAACTTATTTGCCATAATTAATTTAAAAGTGACGATATAACAAGTTTTTTCCTTTATCAAGTTAGCCCTAATAATTTAAGCAAATGATATTATTCTGCAGGATACTATGCAAAGATACTATGTTTCTTGTGCACTAATTGACATATAAAAATGATCAGAAAGATTCTATTTTACTAGCAAAAACCATGGATCTAAATTTATCATTTATTCATCATCATCTGTCATTTGTCATCAACCATCTTCCTTGTTCTTTACTTTTCCCTAAAAAACGTAAATTTCTGTTTACTATTTGATTTCTTTTCTATCAACAATCTTGTCTACTCTGTCATAACTCATCTATTTATCTATAATTTATTATGTAAGTTAGCAATGTAAAATTTGTCTACACTCATATATTATCTGTTATCTACATCTGCAATCTATGATTTAGCATGTAACAAATATTATTCTAAGAACTAAACAGACTCTTGTTCTGATTTGATCTATCCTTTCACTTTGGTTAAACATTATACCATAATGATTACTTTCCAAAATTCAATTTATTTATGAATTACAAAAATAGTTCAAAAACTACAAAGCAAGTCATTTTGGAAGTAGATTTTTTTGGATATAAAGATAACGTCAGTAATTCAAATTAAAAGAATTAATCAACCAGTAGACTTACTGTACTATATTCTTCCACTTAAATTTAGAACTATTATAGCTTCTGATTACTTTCCAAAATTGCTTTGAGCAAATACAAAAATAATACCATAACTATTAAACAACCATATCAGAAAGCAGTAGAAAAACTACCTCAGTTCTTTCTGAGAACTAATCCACAAATAAACTTTTATTCTGATATATCATTCTTCTCTTTCATGAAACATTGTGGTTCCAATATTCCTTTCAGGAAAAATAATTTCATAAATATAAAAATGATTCTGAAAGCTGTAAAAATTGCCTTAGTAGTTTCTAAGAAGTAAACCTCAAACAGATTTGTTTCTGTTGTACTATTCTTCCACTTTATTGAAACATTCTGGATCTGGATCTGGATTTATTCGATGGGAATGCACGTAGGCTCCATCTGTGTCCTCATTCCTTGCTATGGTCAAACCAACCCCAGGCATTGGCAAACGCCACGACTGCAGCAAGAGGGACTCTTAGGATGTCTGAAGACTTTAGACAACCCTCTTCCTTTTGTGGATTCACGCAGGTTGTATAACACCGGACAGTCTAGAAGTACACGCTCAACGGTTTTCTCTTCCTTTTCACACCCTCTGCAGATGGAACAGACTGGGACTATAATCTAGTCATAGAGATCTTAAATTGCAGTGTACTCTTAGGAGCCTTACAACCTTCCGTAGGTTTTTTCTGGATAGTTGCATACAGTATCTTGCCGTTTTGGTGTTCATTGCGATGAAGTTTTTTGAGACCCTACAGTCAGGTGTGTTGTCCCATCGCTCCTTGTGGCATCTGATTGATGAAATTTTCAGTTAAGTTAATCAGGTCTAGCAGAAAGGGCTGTGGGGAGGGGTCCACATACCGTTCGTCCGGATGCCTTCCTCGTCAAACCATCTGCTATTCTGTTACCTCTGCTATTTTTGTATCCTTCTACCTAGCATAGCCACTTCTTTCAAGGCTTCGCAAAATTCCAGCGTTAATGGTGAGGTAATTTTGCAGCTGGCAATGGACAAAATTGGGGCTATGCCGTCCGTTTTTCCCTTGATCTTCATTTCAGAGATTGCCTTTGCTGCATATAGTACACCCACGAGTTCCACCATTATTGGTGTGTTCATTGCCTTACCTAGTGCACTATTTTTTAGGGACAGGTTTTTTCAGAAAATTTCTACACCAGCCCCTGCTATCGTTGACGACTCGTCAGTGTATATGCCCCTGAGTCTTCGTATCTTTGCTCTATTTAAAGCTTTCTAGTAAATATGTATTTCGAGGGATATTGTTCACCGGCATCATAATCTCAGGATTTCTTTTCATGAGATCCTCTAAGATTTTGTAGTATTCGCCTCCTCCGTTGCTTACAAGCCCTTTTTTGCTCGCAGCCTTATAGCCGCCACTGTTGCCTGTTTTCTGATAAATATGTCCAAGAGTGCAGCAGGGCTTCTATAGCCGCTGTTAGTGTTGTTCTCATGGCTCCTGCGCGCTCAAAAGAGCGCTTGGTTGAACGTGATCTGGGAGTCTTACGACTGTTTTCGTGGTCGTTCAAGGCCAACATTTTATTGATGCATGCCAACATTGGCCGCACGATGGCTATGTAGATCCATAGAGTTACCTTTGGAGATAGTTCCCATGTTTCCCCAAAGCTCGTCTGCATTGCCAAATGGCTATAAATGCTTTCTTAGATCTTAGATAGTGGATATTCCAGTTTAGTTTATTATCTAGAAGAATTTTAAAGTATTTGACTCCATCTTTCAGGGTGAGTTCTTCGCTCCGAAAGCTGGGTGGTTTGAAATCTTTAATCTTTCTTTTCCTTGGGAACAGTACCAGTTGTATTTTTGTTGGATTTACGGATAATCCTTGGTCTATGCACCATTTGTTTGCTATGTCGAGAGCATCCGACATACTTTTCCGAGTTGCCGGAAAATAGGATCGTGCTATCGTCGGTGTAACCTACCATGTAGAAGCCCTGTTTATTCAGTGATTCCAGTAGTCTGTCTACGACTAGGCTCCATAGTAAAAAGAACAGAAATCCTCCCTGTTGGCTACCCTTTACGACCCGACATACAAGTCTCGTGTCGAATATTGAAATCTTGGGTGTCGTCAATTGCAGCATGTTGGAAATCCACTGGCTTGAAGCCACTGGAACTCCCCTGCGTCGAAGTACAGCGGTTATCTTTGGGAAGGAGGTCTTATCAAAGGCTCCTTCTATACCCATGAAAGTCGCAAGGGTGAAAGCTTTTTGCTCAAAGGAACGGCCAATTCTGGTCACCACAGTGTGCAAGGCCGCGTTCGTCGACCTGCCTTCACAGTATGCATGTTGAT
This sequence comes from Ontholestes murinus, assembly GCA_963969525.1. Lineage (NCBI taxonomy): Eukaryota > Metazoa > Arthropoda > Insecta > Coleoptera > Staphylinidae > Ontholestes > Ontholestes murinus. The sequence continues at coordinate 18,075,204 of OZ018393.1, forward strand.
TGGGATGTAAAGGGTGTTTTACTATGACTGTTTCCCTAATGAAACATTGTGGTAGCTAATAGTTAAATTCCAAAATTCCATTTATCAATTACAAAAATAGTTCGATAACTACAATTCAAGTAATTTTGGAATCAGATTTTTTTGGGCACAGGTATAAAGATTGCCTTAATGATATATAAAAATAATTAATCAACGAGCAAATTAATCAACTTAGATTACGAATTATTATGGCTTTTGATTACTTTCAGCAATTACAAAAATAATTCCATAAAACAAGTAACTCTGAATGCAGTGGGAAAATTACCTCAGTTCTTTCTAAGAACTAATCCACACGCATACTCTTATTCTGTTGTACTATTCTTCCACTTTGATGAAATATTATGGTAACTTTTGAATTAATTCTAAGATACCATCAAAAATAATTAGATAACTACAAGGCAGGTAATTTTGGTAGCAGATATTTTGGACACAGATATAAAGCGAAAAAAAACAATATAGAATTTTTTCACTACAATTAAATAAATCAAATCCAATTAAATATTATCAATTATGTAAAAACTAAGGCTGAAGGTGTAAAGTCTATGTAGGTCCTTAAGTGACTCTTTACTTAAGAATACTGAGGCATTCAAGGGAATTAATTAGAATCGATGAAAGTAGAAACCAGAAGTTTATACTTATATACAGAAGAGTTATGATATCATCTACCTTGAAGGTCTCAGTGCTTTAAGTACTAGCAGTGAGTTCTTTGATAAACATAGACATTTTACAGGTTTCCTACACCATCTGTAGCTTATTTGGAATTGAGAGAGATAAACATCTTTATTTATAAACACTAAAATAAAACATAGTAAGTGTTTTATTTTAGTGTTTATCATGAATTACCACATAGTAACGGTCGCAACCATTATTATGATCTTTATTTATTATTTTTTACATTAGGTATTTACAATAATAATTGTGACTATCGACCCATTTTCCTTCTGCCACAGAATTGATATTTGTTTGATTGTGTAATCTTACGTTTTCTTTGTAAAATTTCTTCTTAATCTTTTCAACAATTTTTATTTTTATCTTCTTATTTCCTGCTACTTTTACCTTGATGCCCTTTAGAAGAAGGAGTTTAGGTCTATTCATATAAAGAATAATTTCGCCATAAACGTCTACAATATAAACTGAACTTACTTGACTACTTAAAAAGTTTATTACAAAAAAATCCAAATAGCATGTTGTGACGGTGATAGTAGGATTGCTTAGCATGCATTTGCTCAGTAATCAATCATCTACTTTACCTATTTAAACAGTTGTGTCCCAAAAACTAAATCTGAAAGAATGAAATAAATTACAATGAGACTAATCAAATTCAAACAAATATTTGTTTGGTATAAGATATAAACTCATGGTATAAGTACCCTGAAAAGAGTCTATCAAGGTTATCAAAGGACTCACATTCAATACCTACCTATTATCCTGTTGTAGAGTCCATTTTTTTTTTGCAAAATTTCGTACAGCTCTATTTGGGAGTTTACTTCAGAACTTCAGCAGCGTTTGCATCAAAATTTTGTGGGAGTGTGTATTTGCGTGGGCGCACTTTGAAAAACTAATAATAAGATGGGAAATAGCAGTGATCAAAAAGAAAGTATTATTGATAAAATCTGGGATTATAAAAAAAATATGAGTTCAACGTGATTTAAAAGTATTATTTATTTTCTCCGTTGATTAAACGTGTTCATATTCATTGTATCCTTTTCATATTCTGAGCCTTTTCAATTTTAAAGATTCTGTTGTTTAACTAATTCCCAATTGCAAAAGCTTTCAAAATCTTTGATTATAACCCTCAATCTCATCAATTTGTCTCTCGAAGGTCAATGATTCTTTTGCATAATCCGTCCTTATTACGGACAAGTCTTTTCAAGGTCGGGCGAATTTCAAGCACTATAAATTACTTATAAACAGATTAAGGGGAAAATAAGGCATAAAAATGCATTAGATCAAACCAGATTTTCAATACCGACTTAAATTTAAACAAACATTAACCTTATACTCGGCTTATTTTATACGCGTATTGGCTGTAAAACATCGCTAGGTATAATCTTTCAAAATTTTTGATACATTCAGATAAGGATTACATCTCTTAATCTTATCTCTGTTGGCGATAACAGGTTATTTTGCATAGTTCTTTCCTTATTAGGAACAAAGCTGTCCTAGTTTTAGGCATGAAGCATACTTCTAAAACATTTGTATCTTGTATAACTTTAGATTATGTAGACAAAGGTTCTTATAAAAAAAAGTTTTAAAATAACTACCACAATTAATTACAATGCAGAATAATTAAATGCCATTTTTAAGGAAGCTCAGTTATTTAGCTATTTTAATGAAGTTTTTAATTGATTGGCAAACAATTCTTCAGTTAAATCTTCCATCCTATCCTATATTGACCTATCATGTACTTTCCAGTTTTTAATAATATACAACTCGATAGAAAAACTCCGTTTTTCTGTCTACAACTGCTCTACGCTGATCCAAATTAGATCTAAACCCCTCCGAAGCTGTTGTTGACAGGAAAACAATTATTTAATGTTATTGACCATTATCTATATATTTTGCTGTATCTCTGTTGTATGGAGTACAAAAAAGTTGCCAATATGACATTGTATAATTGCGTCTCAGACTCAAATTAATGCTTTCTTCATTTGTTCAAACCATGAGTTATAAAACTCCAATGCGCGGATGAGATCTAAAATAGATCGAAACCGGTCTATGGCTATCGTTGACATGGGGATAATAATTCAATGTTTTATTATCTGATTTAATTTAATTATTACTACAGTATAGTTGCAGCATAATTTCACCTTGAATCTTCGTAATTTTTAATATTTCTTATCGCTCAGATCCAACTTATCGGAGGAGCGCCGCAAAAAAATTGATTCACACTTTTTAAAGCCCCATTTCTTTGACACATCAAAGACGCTTTAATATTTATCCCAGTGATATAAATCTACGCCCTTTAGAGCGTTCGCGTTCCAGTGTGGGAAAAAAATCCTCGAGTCCACTAGAAAATCTGCGAACTTCGCGCTCCTGCACTCTCCCTTTGCCCTTTTTTTTCTCATCTCGCGGTATTTACTTAGCTGCACTAAACAATGGAAATTAAATATTTATGCAGGGAGTTTTTTGAGTAGGGCGTGCTGGTGGCCCGAGGTCAAAGACTATAATTTTGTGGTCATAAATATTTACCCGTAATATTTACATTTGTAATTGATTTAAATCGAGCCGATTAATTAGCGGTTTTATTCAGTGGTTGTTTGATAGATGCACGCTTTACTAATGCAATTATTTGTAATTCATTGCGTGAATAATTTAAATGATATTATGCATGGTAATTTATTTGTTTTGTTTGTTTTAAAAGAAGATTAATTTAAATTAATTAATAAATATTTACACAACATATCTTTGAACCCTTTGTAAAATTGAGTAGTTAAACACAAAGGGTTTTTTTTACGTTTGTATATGTTTGAAAATGTATGTCAGTACAAAAGAGTCGGGATATTAATTACAAGAAATACGGGCGACCAGGGCGCGAATATCATTTCCTAGGCGCACGAGTTTAAAGGGGTGAGGGCGGATTGGAAATTTTATAAGAGCCCCGCAAACTTTCCAACCCTCGCCCATTGTCATAGATTCTTCGCAACTTGTATCCTCTCCGGTGAATGAGTGTAGTTTTTCGGGGGAGGGAAAGTATTAAAAGTTGATGGGATCAGAACGGGCGGCCTTTTTGTTCTTCCACAATGGGGTTTTTCTTCCAACAACTTGCCATCAACAACAAAGACGTTGTAGAGGTCCTGGCCTGTTCTTTTCATGTCGGTCGCGTTTTAATTACACGTATAATGAAAATATGGCCGCACCATTACGGCGAATTAACCCGGGCTTTAAAATTAATTTCCTCCGTCCGCGTTTTTTCCCCTCTCCACTGACGTGACGTCGGTTCGAATTTAGATGGAAACGAGCTCCTGCACAGAGCTCACTTAGCCATTAGGACTTTTAAACGAGAACAAGGGGGGTTATAGTGGGGAGTGTTTTGTTGGGCTAGTGTGTTATCTACACATTCCAACCCTCGACGCTCCCCTTTAAGTTTCCCAACTCTAAAGTATGATGTACCTCCTTTTTCTACGTAATATTTAATATGGTGTGCTCGTGTTATTTTATTACTCCTTAGAAACTTAACTTTATCCGGATTTTATGAAAACTATAGTTATTAAAATATTTGCCTAAAATCAACAATTTTGATTAAAATATTTTGAGACATAATTAAACTTAAGCAATGAAAATTAATTAAAAATATAAATAGTAATAATAACGATTGCCACCATCATTTTCATAAATAGTAATTTTTATAGAAAGAGATTAAAAAATATAACTGAATATTTTAACAAAAAGGAAAATAAATTACTGCACTTCATTGTTTAGAAGACATTTTTATTACTCCCAATATCTACGGAATAAATCTGTATTTAACACACCGTAAATTATTATTTCTGATAATTCCCTAATAACTCAAAGAAAACAACCGTCCCCTCAGAAAAAAAGGGGGGACGCCGTATTATGCAGATTTTTTTTTCTTTATCACAATCATTAGCAGTAATATTTTTCACGGTCCTCGCCCACGCCTGCTTTAATTAATGGCGCGATAAAAGTTCCCTTTTATTTCGTCCCACTCCCCCCCCCATCTTTTTTCCCAAAATAAATCCTCTTAGATCGATTAAAATGCTTTGATTTAATAAGGGAAGATGATTGTTTCTTTCCTCGTCCCCACCGCGGAATATATCGCCTGCACTCGATCCGATCTGAGGGGATATCGGAATTAATAACGTAACGATTCGCTTTTTCTTTGTTTCGGCGGAATTATGAAACGTCAGACGAATTCTTGGCCCGGGGAATTTACATGTTATTGGAAATTTCTCGTGCGGACGAAATAAATTTATAAAAAGGTTTGCATAATCACTTTGTTTTTTCGAGGCCTCGATGGGGTGCATGCCCGTGTGTGTGCGTGTGTGTATGTGTGTGTGTGGTTTTTAGGGACTATGAAAGGGATAATGAAGGTCTATACAATTTTATGTTTAATTTGGAATTGTTCTTTGTTCATGCGAGAAAAAGAGAATACGTTCTGTCAGAATCTGTTATTTTAAATTACCATAAATAAATATGGAAACGAATAATCGTTTAATTTTAAACAGTTTGAAATAATTCAGCTTTTAAAATCATTACAATAGCCCTTCGCACAGTTTTTTTACAATTAAAGAATAATCATTTAGAAGTATAATTAAATCAAAATTTAATTATAATAAAATCAAGTTAAATATTAATATTTTCATGTTAAATTAAATTGATTAAACAAAACCAAGAGGTTTTAATAGTCATCTAATGAAGCTCATAGTTAGATATGGAAAATGATAAATGATGTATCAAGTGAGACAAAACTAAACCTTGAAGTTCTCTTGTTTAAGTGTCAAGGTCATTGCAAGTCTTTGTATGAATAAATGTTTTCTTTTTTTTTCTTTCTTAACTGGACATAGAAATAGAAAGCAAATTGATTAATTTTATTTAATAATAATTGTATACCAAACAAGCTGATCATTTTTAGACCGACTAACATACAGCCTAGTTTGTAAGCTACCCTCTTAATCCGAACGGAACTAATCCGCATTAAAATATGCAATACATATATGTAATTCAGTGGATGAAATGGCATTATGAATATATAATTAATTGTGCAGGGAAATCATTCTTGGTTGAGTGAGGAGCTCAGGCCATTTGATTTGATGGACTCCCTGAATTTCCATATCCTGTGGGGATACTATCCCAAATTGCAAATTCCGTATTACGGCCTCTAAATGGATATTATATAAATATAAACTACCGTGGGATCAAATAAATTATCAAGCGATTGCACCTGGCCATTTCTTGGCCTCAGACAGACGTTCGACTTTTGTTACACATCTACAAGATGAGAAACGCTGCCTAGTTTAATTCCACTAGCAATAATAAATCATGTTATAAAACTATCACTATAATTTTTAAGGAGTCTGACAGAAAATAAATTAAATTTTAATCACTTAATTATAGTTTCGTTAATTGTCGCAGTCGTTAGGATCTATAGATTTTGAATAACCAATTATAGTAGAAATCTGTAACAGAAATCCCTTAATCCGTGTTAACAAAATTACTTTAATTTAGATGTATTTAATATATTTTATTACTTTACGATTATTATCGTCACTCTATAAAATGGTGATGTGGCCATCATAATACTTTCCCTATATTTTTCTCGAAAACTATGAGGTTATTCTTAATTATTTGCTCAATTTTAAATTATTTATATTGACTTCTTATATAAATTTCTATTAGCTCCTATAGTTTATTATTAGTTTTTAAATAATTAAATGAAATTGAAATATTAAAAATATCAACAAGTTTAAGTGGAAATTCAATCCAATTATCATTTGGGCGGTCTGAAAAAATTATAACAATTGCTATCGACTTGAAACTATCTAAATATATTCAAAATACATGTACAAAAGTTGCTGCCTAAAAAATCAAACGTTTCTTTTTAGTTTTTTCATTATTTTTACGTCAAATGAAAGAGACAAGATACAATCATAATTTTGATGGTCTGAAAAAAATATAAAAACAATTGCCATCGTTTTGATTTTTTCTAAATATATTCAGAATACATGTACAAATGTTGCTGCTTGGAAAAATCAAAAGTTGATTTTAAATTTTTAAATAATTTTAGGTCAAATGAAAGAGACGATGAAAAATTGCAATCGTAACTTTCTCGGCATGAAAAAGTATAAAAACAACTGCTACCGACTTGAAACTTTCTAAGTACATTCAAAATACATGTAGGAATGTTGATGCTTAAAAAGTCAAAAGTTTGGTTCTAGATTTTTCAAATTTTACGTCAATAGAAAGCGACGTTAATAAAATTGCAATCATATATTTGACAGTTTGAAAAAAATATAAAAACAATTGCCATCGACTTGAAACTTTTTAAAAATATTCAGAATACATGTAGAAAGTTTCTGCTTAAAAAATTTAAAGTTTGATTTTATATTTTTACAATAAGAAACAAAATTTAACTTTACTTTAACTTTTTGTTTGTTTGAAAAGTTGTCTTTCTTTTTCTTAAATTTCAAAATTTGTTTGAATAAATCTATTAAATTTTGCAATAATATTATGTTTATTTACGTTTTACAACTTTTAATTAAAACCCTCGCTTATGTTTCACTGATTCTAAACGTATCTTTTTTTTTTAAATTTCACAGTTTCCAATAAAATATTCACAATTTAGAAAGCGGGTTGAATTAAAAAATCTTGAAACCTAGAGAAGGAATTAGTGGAAATTTCTTGAATTCTTGAAAAAGTGAGTCTAGATTTTAGAAAAATCTAAGGCCTCAAAAATGAGAAATTACTGAAAAATTCCTGAACCCTCAAGAAAAACCTAGATTTCTACAAACAAATTTTCTATAGCCTCCAAGAAAATTTTTGTAATTTAAAGATAACCTTGAAATCTGGAGGAGAAATCTGGAAATTTCTTGAACCCTTGAAAAAAAAGTCTAGATTTCTAAATTAAAATTTTCTAAAAATTCTACAGCCGCCTAGAAATTTAGAAGACCAGTTGAATAAATATAAGAGAAATTACTGAAAATTCTTTAAACTTTCTCTAAAATAAGAAAAGATTTCAAGGGGAAAATTTTCTAAAAAAATCTAGACCCTCTAAGAAAAATCCTGCAATTTAGAACTTTCTAAATAAGTTTATAACCTCTAGTTGAAACAAAATGTTGAATTCTAGAGAAGCAATTACTGAAATTTACCTGAATTTTCAAAAAGCAGACGAATTAAAAAACATTTAGAGCCTGAAAAAAATCTTCGCAATTTATAAGTATAGTTAAAAAAAATAATTTTTGTTAAGAAGTTATTGGCCATTTTCTAAACTCTAAACTTTTAGAAAAAAAAATTCTAGAAAATACTAGGCATTCAAAGAAAATCTTTGCAATTTAAAAGACGACTTCAAAAAAAATCTCGAACTCTAGAGAATAAATTGCTAAAAATTTCCTGAACCCTCGAGAAAATAATCTAGATTTCTAGAAGAAAATTGTAAAAATTCTAGAGCCTCAAAGAAAATCTTTACGATTTAGAAGACAAGTTGAAAAAATCTTGAAATGTATAGAAGAAATTACTAAAAATTTCTCTCTCAAAAATAGTCTAGTTTTTAAAAACAAATTTTCATTTAAATCTTCGCAATTTACTAGAAATTTTCTGAATTTATAAACAATTTTTTTTTTGAAAATTCTAAAAACACCGCAATTTAAACGACTGCTTGAAAAAAATCTTGATATCTGGAAGAGAAATGAATGAAAAGAGTCTAGATTTCTAGGAACAGATTTTCTAGAAAAATCTATAGCCTCCAATCTGAATAAAAGTTACTGGAAATTTCTGAATACTCGAAAAATGTCTAAAGTTCTGGAAAAAATTATTGCAATATTAAAATCTGGAAGAGAAATAACTGGAAACAGCCTCAAAGAAAATTCTATGAATATTAAAGCGAACTTTCTAAAAAAACTCCCGAATAAGACCTTTGCTAAAAATTCTGGAAATATGAAGAAGAAATTACTGTAAACTTTCAGAATCCTCCAAAAACGTTCTAGAAACCTATAAGGAAAACTTGTGAATCCTCTAGAATCCTCGATCAAAATTCTTTGGAAAGGAAGATGCAAAAAACTTTTAATATGGAGAAAAAATTCCTGAAACTTCTAGAAGCCTCTAAGTAAGTTCTAGAAATTTAGAAAAAATATTCCTAATAAATTATAAAATTAAACAAAATCTTGAAAGTACTTTCTGAAAAATCTAGAACTCTCGAATAAAATATTTGCTAAAAATCTGGAAATATCTATTTATTTATTTATTGGATAAGAAAACGAATTTACTGTAGACTTCTAGAATTCTCAAAAAAGTTTTATACATCTAAAATGAAATCTATAGATCATCTGAGAAAATTATAGAAAAAGTTTTACAAAAACCACGAAGAAATTTCTATAAATAAATATAAATAATGACTTTCTGAAAAATTTTGAAACTCTTGAATAAAATCTTTGTTTTGTAAAAATTTGTAGAATTCTCGACAAAAATTCTTTGGAAAGGAAGTTGCAATAAAAACTGAAAGTATGGAGGAGAAATTACTGAAATTTCAAGAATCGTTAAAGAAAAATGTTTCGAAAAAATTCTAATGTTACATTTTTTTCTCACAAGTTAAGAATTTTACGAAAAACATGTCTTAATAAAACTTCAGTTTCTCATTCACTTTAACCTTTGTTTGAAAAGTTATGTAATATTTTTCAAATTTGGAAAAATATTGAGAAAAATAAAAAAAAGCGCCACTTCCGGTTTATGAATGTTTACCAAAAGCTTTTCTCCACCTTCAAAATCTATGTTCTAAATTTTAAAGTCATTTTTTATAACCTAAAAATACCAAATAGATAAAATATACAAATAGGCAAATAATAGAAATTTAAAGTTTTATAATAACATATCGACTTTATTATTCATAATAATAAGAACAAAGTCTGTTTCTCCATCTATAAAATTATTACTACTTTTCGCACATATAAATAATTTATCAGCCATTGTTAGTATTACTTTCATATCTGCCTTCTTGATAATGAGTGCAATTTTCCTGTCCAATATCAAATTCTAGATGCACGTATAGCCTTTCATATTTATGCCTATAATATTGTATTCCAGCCTTCAAAGGGTAAAGGTCTCAATATAAAGTCATCGTGACTGAACTAGTAAAGCCCGTCATAAAACCGGAATAATAACACGTTTTACCGATTCTAAATATTAAAATGATTGAGCACCTTGAAGAAATAAATTCGTCGAGTGTAACGTAATAAAACTGCGCAGTTGATAAGTCATGAAAACGAATCGAAAATCAATTAAATCCCATTGTTGTTTCTTATCTTTAAAATAATTGATTTCGTTATTCATTTTAGCTACAGTATGCGATACATTTATAAGTATTATTAAGTGGTCGTATATTTTTGAACTCACACCTCTTTTTTATTTTTTGGCATTTGACTACGAGTTCTGGCAGGGCGTGTATCGGAAAAGGGAAACACCAGGAAATATCCCTGTCACTTTTTTATATTCAAACTGTCCATTACAAAGTGAGTGTGTGAGGGTCCTCGGGGGGTTAATAATTTATTTATTTTTACGGACACACTCGATACAAGCGCCGAAGTGTGTACGTTTATAGCTCGGAGGAAAATTCAAAAATATAATGAAACGACAAGCGGAGCAAAAAAAAAAGTTTCACCCGCTCGATATATTGGTTTTTCCTCTGTAAACCTCTATCCTCGCCTCTTTGCTTTCCACCTATTGTATTACCCACAATAGTTGAAAAATCTCCAATTGAAAAACCTATATGCGGTATAAAAAAATAATACCTACGCTTTCGTATCTCCCTCTCTCGCTCTCTCTCTCTTTCTACTCCCCCGCCACCCTCTCTTTTGTTGCTCGGGTAGCAGAATTAACAATGGAAAATATTATTTTATACCACACGGAAAACGTGTATGTATTAAATTAATTTTTGCACGGACATACATCGAAGGGATAACTAAACGCCTGTTTTTCAATTATTCTTTACACGCCTCCGAAACAAAAGAGGGACTGTTTGGCGGAATTAAAAATTAAATCCGTTTTATAACGCGAATTGAAAATAACGTTTGTTTTCGGAATGTTCCGCAAAACCAATTATTATTAAGCTTATATATTCAGTTAATATTAAATATTTGATATGTACAATATAACCAAAATTTTTTTTATCATATTTAAAATTTTTATTTATTTCATATATTTACTTCAATCTGAATAATAATTTCCAAACTGAAATCTCAACATGTTTGATATTGCTCATTAACCACCAAACCCGATTCGGTCAAGGTTTCGATCAAACACCGTTGCTACTCCCACTAATGGGATGCGGCGACCGCGAACCTGCTCGACTTCAGGTCTCCGTCCTGGGACATCCAAGTCGACCATCGCTGCACATACTGAACTAATTAGTTCATTTGAATTTCAATTAATAATTAATGTAAATTTTAAATCTCCATAGATGTGCTTCTTAATCCGAACTCGTGTAATTAACTTATCGTAGTTATATTAATTTATTGATCGTGTATTTACATAAGTTGAAAGCGTACGACCAGCTTTCCTCCGAAAAGAACGAATTGCCAATATTTTGGATTCGAATGGATAAATATTTTTATTAAAATAATTCATTGGTATTTAATAAGAATGTGCATACTCTATCTAAACAATAAAACAGTAGCTTTGAGTGGTACTAAAGTCTATTCCTATGGTACTAATGTACAAGGCATATTTTCAAAGTAAATACCGTTTTAAAATATTAAAGAAACGTTTTATAACAATTCTATTTTTACATAAATGCCTACTTTTACGCATAATTATTGAGGCATTTATAATATCGAATAAAAAGCTTTTGTATCCCATAAACACAAAAGTCTATCGCCTGATTTGACAGCCACTAATTCACTGTCAATTTGAGGCTATCGTTGTCATCATGGCGGTTATTTCCGAGATGTTTCTTCAAATTCAGAAACAAGTGGTAATTACTGGACGGTAGTTCTGGGCTACATGGCGGATGGTCAACTTGTTTGCAGCCAAACGATGCGATGAGACCTTGAGTTCGATTGGCTGAATGTGGTCGGGTACTATCGTAAAGCAGAAGAACTCCTCTACTCAGCATCTCGCTTCTTTTCTTTTGGATTGTTCGACGCAGTTTTTTAATGCCTCGCAGTAATTTTCAGAACTTATTGTTTCACCAGGAGGCAAAAAGACGCCAAGCAACACCCCCTTTCTGTCTCAAAACACAGTACACATAATTTTCTTGGCAGAAATTGTCTGTTAGGATTTTACTTTCTTGAGTAAAGTTTCTATATTTCGTCGCCGTTGACAATTTGGTCTCAAAAATCATCACCCTCGGCAACATAACTCTCAATTAATATAAAAGCAGTACCTAAACATTTGGTTTTGTGCTCCTCCGGCAACATTTTTGGTACTCATCATGAACACATTTTTCTATAATGAAAATCTTGAAACTTTTCTAAAAAAATGTCTCAGATAACGAAGAGATCACCTTTAAGTCAACTTTTTGCATCAGGCCGTCAGTAATGACAGAAGATCGCCAAGTTAGTCCATTCCTCGTCATGAACATTTTTAAAAGGAGCTCTAACCCACAATCTTATCATTCCATCACCCATAATGTTATTTCTATAAAATTCACGTATCTATCAATGAATTTCAGTTGTTTTTACACCTGCAGTATTAAAAAAGCGGATAACAGCACGTACCGCATAGTCGGCGGGATTCTCAATCCGCGGTTCATTGAGATTTAAGTAGTTTAAAACTTGTCAATAGTTGGCAAGGTAAAATACATGTATTTGATGTAATTAAAGCTAAAATTGACACCAACTTAACTTTGGGTCTCCTAACTTCCAATCGCAATCCGTGTGTAACTGTTTTCGTAGTTTCACATATTAATAATAATATATTATGAGCAAATATAAGTCAAAATTTCAAATCATTCAAGTTATACCACAAAGCAAACGCCTTTACTATCAAATATTTAATTCAGTATAAAGTAAATCATTTTCAGGAATCCTGTAATCAAGAAGTTTTTATTATGTTTCCATCCACTTATTTCAGATGATTCAAGTTCTATTATCAAATTTTGTATTTGCAAAAAAATCAATGTTGCATGGACAGGATTGTTTAAGTTCTTAGATCTTTTTTATTGGTTGGACACTTAGTGAATTTATTTTGATCTTAACTATCAAAATAGACAGATCTAAGAAACTCTAAAAAAGATTTATTTCCAGTCCTCAACCACAAAAAGAGTTGCTGAAAAAATCTGGGAGAAACATTGCTGAAATTAATATTAAATGAAAGAATATTTTCGAAAATGACAAAAAAAATTGCTGGAAAATTCAAAATCCCTCAAAAAATATAAAAAAAACTGGAAGAAAAATGGTAAAAAGTTATATAGAAACCGAGAAGAAAAATTACAAATCTGAAGGAAATAAGATAAAAAGGGTAATTACTCTCGTCTTTAAAAAATCCAAGATCTTGCTGTAGAGTTATTCACCCAAAGTTGCTAAAATATGCTAGAATTCTCACAATAAAGAAGAATCTAGTTGTTGAAATAATTTACACATTTCTAAAATCTCAAAAAAATTTGATAAAAATGCTGAAATATTGTAGAAATCTGAAAGATAAGTAGATGAAAGTTTTAGAACCTGCAAAGAAAACTTTACATATCTGAAAAAATATCAGGAATTACTTACGTCTTCAGAATAAAAGGTTAGCTCAAGGCCCTGCTCTGTATGTAGTGTATTTTAAGGTGGAGAAAGAGTTTCTGCAAATAAGTTATAGAAATCTAGAAGAGAAAAAAACTTGACAGAGTTGAAAGAAAAAAGTTACTCCCATCTTCAGAAAAAATTTGGAAAGCAAAAACACTTGTTTTCCCGAGGCCCTACTGAAGGAAATATAATTTAAGATTTGAAAACAGAAATCTGAAAAACCTTGGGTCTCTTAACTTCCAATCGTAATACGTGTGTAACTGTTTTCACAGTTTCACATATTAACAATAATGTATTATGAACTAAAATAAATCAAAATTTCAAACCATTCAGTTATACTGCAGAATAACGCCTCCACCATTAATTATTATTTAATTCAGAATGAAGTAAATTGTTTTCAGGAAGTTTTTATTATTTTATTATCCACTTATTTCAGATGATTCAAGTTCTACCATCAAATTTTGTATGTGCAAAATAATCAACTCTACAAGGAGAGCATTGTTCAAGTTCTTAGGTCCTTAATGGTTGGAGACTTGATTCATTTATTTTGATATTAAATATCAAAATAAAGTAAACATATCTGAGAAACTCTGAAAGAAGATTTTTCCTGTCACCAACCACAAGAAGGGTTGCTGAAAAAATCTGGAGGAAACATTGCTGGAAAAATCAAGAATATTTTCGAAAATGGAAAATATTTGCTGGATCCCAACGTATAAATAGTCTCAGGGTGACATTTGCCAGTAATCCCTTCAATGTTACTCTCCCCAATAAATTTTGCACTCCCGGAAACACCAATATGCCTCTAAACACAAACATCCATCAATCACTCTTCATCAATTCATTAGCTCGTATCATCCGGACAGTAAAGCTAGACAGCAATTTTTTCTTTGTTTTTTACATAAATTAGAGTCAAAACAGGGCAGAAAGACCGAAGGTCAATAGCCCAAACGGATTTATTTATTTGTTCTAAATGTATTTTTGATTACCCCAATAAATATATTCTTCTTCTTCTCTCTCTCTCTCTCTATTTGCTCGAAAATTCTAAAACCTTCAAACAAATATAAAAGAAAAGTGGTGAAAAGTTATAGAAACCGAAAAGAAAAATTATTAGAAAATTTTAGAACTTAGAAATTTGAAAGAAAAAAGATATAAGGAGTAATTACTCTCGGCTTTAAAAACAAGATCTTGCTGAAGAGGTATTAACCCAAAGGTCCTTCTGTAAAGTGTAGTAAAAATTGCTGGAAAATTCTAAAACTCTTGTATTGAAGAAGAATATTTTCGAAAATAGAAGAAAAATTGTTGAAAAAATCTGGAAAATTCTAAAATCCTCTAGAAAAAATCAATTAATTTGAAAGAAAAATGATGAAATGCTTATATAAGTGGAAGATAAATAACTAGAAATTTTAGAACCTTCAAAGAAAACTTTACAAATCTGAAAAACGATATCAGAAAGAATTACTTACGTCTTCAGAAAAAAAGAAAAGTTTGAAGGTTAGCCCAAGGCGCTGCTTTGTATGTAGTGTATTTTAAGAGCGAAAGAGAGGTTTTTGGAAAACAAGAAATCTAAAAAAATTGCTGAAAAATTCCCTTAATTTGGAAAAATATTTTCTGATATGAAAAAAAAAATGCTGACAAAACCTTAAAAATCTAAAAGGAATTCTATAAATCTGTTAAAATAATGCTCATAAGTTATATAAAACTAAAAGAGAAAGAAAACTTTACAAAGCTGGAAAAAAACGTTACTCCCATCTTTAGAAAATAATTAGAAGGCAAAAAGAGTTATTTTCGCGAGACCCTGCTGTAGGAAATATAGTTTAGGATGTTAGAAGAGACGCTGAAAATTGAAGAAGTCTGAAAAACCATGGGTCTCTTAACTTCCATTCGTAATACGTGTTCACAGTTTCACATAATAACAATAATGTATTATGGATTAAAATGAATCAAAATATCAAATCATTCATGTTATACCTCAGACAAAAGTTATGGATTACCACGTAGTAACGGTCGCAACCATTCCATTTATTATACCTCAGAGTAAACGACTTCGCCATTAATTATTTAATTCAGAATAAAGTACATTGTTTTCAGGAACCCTGTAAGTTTTTATTAAGTTTCTATCCACTTATTTCAGGTAATTCAAGTTCTTCAATCAAATTTTGTACTTGCATAATAAGCAGAACATTGTTTAAGTTTTTAGGTTCTTTTCAATGGTTGAAGTCTTGATTAATTTATTTAACTATCAAAATAAAGCAAACAGATATGAGAAACTCTGAAACCAATATTTACAGTCCCCAACCATAATGAGAGTTGCTGAAAAAAGAAGCATTGCTAGAAAAGTCAAGAATATTTTTGAAAATGTAAAAACTTTGGTCCAAAAATATTAAAAAACTGGAAGAAGAATGCTGACAAGTTATAGAAAACGAGAAGATAATTTATTGGAAAATTTTAGAACTTCTGAAAAAAGGATATAAGAGGTAATTACTCTTGGCTTTAAAAAAATGGTTAGAAGAGTTATTCATCCAATGTCTTGCTGTAGAGTCATTCATCCAAAGATCCATAGGTGGTATAGTAAAAATTGCTGGAAAATTCTAGAACTCTCGTGAAAAAGAATATTTTCGAAAATAGAAGAAAAATTGTTTAAAACATTTCTAAAATCCCATAGAAAAATTCAAAATTCTGAAATATTATAGAAATCTGGAAGATAAATAGATGGAAGTTTTAGAACCTTCAAAAAAAACTTTACAAATCTGAAAAGAGATCAGGAAGAATTACTTACGTCTTCATACAAAAAACTTTTAAGGTTAGCTCAAGGCGCTGCTCTGTATGTAGTGTATTTTAAGGTGGAAAAAGAGTGTCTGTAAAATTCAAAAAATCCGAATGAAAAATTGCTGAAAAATTCTCTTAATTTGGAAAAATATTTTCTAACATAAAAGAAAAATTGCTGACAAAACCTTAAAAATCTATAAGAAATTATAACCCCCTAAGAAAATTCTATAAATCTGTTAATGGAATGCTCATAAGTTATAAAAATCTAGAAGAGAAAAAAACTATACAAAGTTGAAAGAAAAAAGTTACTCCCATCTTTAGAAAAAAATTTGGAAGGCAATAACCGTTATTTTCCCGAGGCCCTGCTGTAGGAAACATAGTTTAAGATGTGAAAAGAGATGCTGAAAAATTCAAGAAATCTGAAAAACCTCGGGTTTCTTTTAACTTCCAATCGTAATCCGCGTGTAACTGTTTTCACAGTTTCACATATTAAGAATAATATATTATGGACTAAAATATGGTAAATCAAAATTTCAAATAATTCAAGTTATACCGCAGAGTAAACGCCTTTACCATTAATTATTTAATTCAGAATGAAGTAAATTGTTTTCAGGAACCTTGCAATCAAGAAGTTTTTATTAAGTTTCTTTATCTACTTATTTCAGATAATTCAAGTTCTTTAATCAAATTTGTACTTGCAAAATAATAAACTCTACAAGGAGAACATTGTTTAAATTTTTAGATTCTTTTTAATGGTTGATTTTATTTTGAACTATCAAAATGAAGTAAAAAAATCTGAGAAACTCTGAAAAAAACAGTCCCCAACCATAAGAAGAGCTGCTGAAAAATCTGGAAGAAGCATTGCTGGAAAAGTCAAGAATATTTTTGAAAATGTAAATATAAAACCAGCTCCAAAAATTTTTAAAAGAAACTGGAAAGAAAACTGCTGAAAGCTGAAATTATTGGAAAATTTTAGAATTTACAAATCTGAAAAAAAGATATAGAGGGTAATTTACTCTTGGCTTTAAAAATGGTTAGAAGAGTTACTCATCCAATGTCCTGCTGTAGAGTCATTCATCCAAAAGTCCTGCTGTAGATAGTGTAGTAAAAATTGCTAGAAAATTCCAGAAGAATATTTTCGAAAATTGAAGAAAAATTGTTTAAAAAAATTTAGACAATTCTAAAATCCTATAGAAAAATTCAAAATGTTTCATATAAAAATGCTGAAATATTATAGAAATCTGGAAGATAAATAGATGGAAGTTTTAGAACCTTCAAAGAAAATTTTTTTAAATCTGAAAAACAGATATAAGGTACAATTACTTACGTCTTCAGAAAAAAAAAAAATTGAAGGTTAGCCCAAGGCGCTGCTCTGTATGTACCCTTTGGGTACATTTGACGTGTGAAACTCGTTATCTGCTTACTTGGGCGAAGTTACGGTTGACGAGTCTGACTCGTCATCTGAATAGAAGAGGCAGGCGTTAATCGCAAACAATTGCCTGGCGTATTTTTATGACACCTTACAGTTGCAAATCTTTATTATTACCCTTGATTTTTGTGATTTTTCTGTAATTCCGGATGAAATGAAAAAGAATATGTTGCATTATATCTTATTATATCTCAAGTAAAAAAATCTAAATTAAGTTCATATTGGTCAAAAAGAATTATTATAAACCAATTTTTGTAGCCACTCTGTCACGGGATAGGTTTTTTGATATCTCAAGATTCTTTCACTTTACAGACAACAAAAAGTTGGATAGAAACTGGCAAAAAAAAATGCTGGAAAATTTAAACACCCTCAAAAAAAATATAAAAAACTGAAAGATAAATGGTGAAAAGTTATAGAAGCCGAAATGAAAAATTATTGGAAAATTTTAGAACTTGCAAATCTGAAAGAAAAAATATATCAGGGGCAATTACTCACGACTTAAAAAAAATAGTACGAAAAATTATTGTAGTAAAAATTGCTGGAAAATTCTGAAACTCTAGTAAAGAAGAATATTTTCGAAAATAAAAGGAGTTGAAAAAATCTAGATAATTCTAAAATTCAAAATGTTTGTTTTTTAGAAATGTGGAAGATTAATAGCTGGAAATGATAGAACCTTCAAAGAAAACTTTAGAAAACTGAAAGGATATCAGGAAGAATTATTTTGGTCTTCAGAAAAAAAATTGAAACTTAGATGGCTTATTTGACCAAAGCATTGTAGTAGTGTATTTTGAGACGGAAAAAAATTGCTGGAAAAGTTCTCTTAATTTGGAAAAATATTTTCTAATGTGAAAGGAAAGTTGCTGACAAAATCTTAAAAATCTAAAAGGAATTAGAAAATTCTCTAAATCCTGTAAAAGAATGCTGATAAGTTATAGAAATCTAGAAGAGAAAAATAACTTTACAAAATTGAAAGAAAAAAATTATCAAAGAGAATTGCTCCTCCCATCTTCAAAAAAAAAACTTTACAAGGTTAGAAGAGTTATTTTCCCGAGACCATACTCTAGGAAAGTTTAAGATGGGAGAAATTCAAGAAATCTGAAAAAAATTAGAACTCTCGAAGAAAATTCTCTTAATTGGATAAATAAATAAATGGAAAAATTAAAAATAAAGAAAACACTTTTACTTTTTTATACCACTTTAAACTTACTTAGTTTGATAATGATTACCGTATAGTGGAAACTAGTCACTGCAAATAAAGTTTAAAGTGGTATAAAAAAGTAAAAATGTTTGTTTTTTTTTATTCTAAATATCGAAATATACCACAATATGCCTTGGAGATACAAGAAATTGAAAAATCTGGTACATTCTATGATCCTCTAAGAAAATTTTTAAGAGGTTATAGAAACCTGACAACAAAAATGGTAGAGAGGACAAATCTGAAAGAAAGAATAATATTATTATATTATAATATTATTATTAGTCACGTGTAAATGTACAAAATTATTGTGTTTAATTTTATCATAAATATTACATAATACTTTTTCATTTAGGTATGTGACAACAGCTATCAACTATGTAATTTATTATCTGGAAAATCATTTGATCGAAATAATTTTTTTAAGTTCTTATCGAAATATATAATATTACAGAGGCTTACAGAATAATATAGTAGTATTTAGCTATCGAACACGTGGTTCTTCAGCAGTGTTATTTGTGTGTGTGTAAATGAGCTTGTTACTTAGAAGAATCGCCTTTGTCACACTAAAACGCCATTAATTGTATCCCAGTGGTGAATGGTACCGGCAACCCATCCAATTAATGAACTGAACCAGTGATATTACACTTTCGCTATTTCAGAAAAGTTTATTTAATATTTGAAAATAAGCTAGTTTAATTATTTTTATTATTATTTTGTAAATGACACAATTATACGGTTTTCTAAAATTTGAACAGTGTAAACGTGATTTAAAAAAGGCCATTTTTGGCATAACTAAAAATGTATTCCGTAAAAAAACAAGTGAAATAAAACCAAGCGATTTAATTAATAATCTAATTAGTATTCAGTCAATTTAGAATTTGTATTTTACTGATTGAAAGGTATATTAGAGGCCATCCACCTACATTACTAGTCTAACGCTCTATCAACTAGGCTCTACAGGCACGATAGGGAGTGAGCATTATCATACTTCAATTTATAACTATTTTTTTTAAGGTTACAACAGCATTGATTTATTATTTATTATTTTCACTTTCATTTTTGGAAACTACAACATGTTTCAACACACAGTTCAGTGGGAATTTTTAATTCTTGGTTGTATAGCGTTTTTACCTTTTCTATAGCAAGCAAGTAATATAGTTATTTAATCGACTAATGTTATACATTTCAATAGTCTTATTGATTATTTAGTCCTCGTTCAGAATTATTATAAACCCTTTGTAAATGACGCAATGATGGGCGGTTAGTTTGTGCAGCAGAGGAATATAGAGGTTGAAAGGAATAAAGGAATTGTTGCCTTGATGTCGGTCTACTGTAGCTATTTCAGCATCGATGATGTATTAAATGTCCTAACAATTACTTTCTAGTTGCAATCATGATAATTCATGAAAACCAAGTCAATACATTGCACAGATAGTATTTAAAGAGATTTCCAATAGATGGTTCAAGCATATTTTATTGCCTTTTCCATAAATATTTTTTGATTTAGACAAACTGGATTTTAACAGTTTTTTCATTCCATTAGTAGTAGCTATAAAAAATGATGAATTTTCATTATTATTCCGATATTGTAAAAATTAAATGATATTATTGAAAAATATATATACATTCAGTAATTTTCTCTACAGAAGTACTGTTTTTAGTTTCATCGAGCAACAATTTTTAAGCTTTCAACAGATCCTCTTTATTGTGAAATATGCGTGCACATGTTAAATGCGGACTAAACCCACGTTTTGGCCCGGAGCTGCCGCCGCCCCCCCTACTGCTGCTGCTGCTGCACGGCTCCCACGGCCACGCCGGTGGTTCGAATAGTAAAATAGCAATAATACACGTTACATTTCGTTGCAGGTTAAACTGGAGCAGAATGTGGGCAAACCGTCGAGAGTGATCCACATCAGGAATATACCGAACGACGTGACCGAAGCGGAAATAATCCATTTGGGGATCCCGTTCGGCCGGGTCACGAATGTGCTCGTCCTGAAGGGGAAAAACCAGGCTTTCCTCGAAATGGGCGACGAAACGTCGGCCACCACGATGGTTAATTATTTCGGCAGCTGTATGGCCCAGCTGAGGGGCCGCGCCGTCTACGTCCAGTACTCCAATCACAAAGAACTCAAAACGGACCAGACCCACTCGAACGCAGTGAGTAATTTTATAAATACACACTCGAAAAATATTCGCTAATTAAAAACACTGGGAAAAAACAACAAATTGTTTGCCGTATGTTCTCTAATTTGACTGCTGGTATTTTTTCCTTCATACCTTTCAATTTAACTTTTACCCAGTGATGTGAGTAACGTATCGATATAAAATAATTTTATCCTCTCTTTAGTATAGGTTTTATACAATTTAATGTGGATTAAATTAGAGAGTATTTAATGTGTGTGAATAAGCTTGTAATAACATTATATACTTGATCGAACTGATTTAACACGCACTAATGCTATGATTCTATCAAGCTAACAAGACATCACCTGTGGATGAACACGCACTTACACCACATTCATCAATATCGTGCCCAAGCACAAATGAAATATTTCGTCGCATTCCGTCCCGCCTTTGCAATGAATAAACTATATTTTTCTGGGATTATCCGGGCGCAGAATACACCGTGTCGTGTGATTGATGATCCGGCGGATGGGAGCAAAATTAAAATTTGTAGATGGTGGAGGTGCCGGGACGACGACGAGATATTATATGACCACAACTATTCCGTGATATTAAAAGATTTATATCTCTCATTCTCTAGGTACAATGTCATGTCTCGGGCGTTCATTCCGAAGATAAATCATCATAATCTTCGACAAACAAAAAATTGCCGGCAATTAATCAAACGAGCCGGAGGAACGCACGTCCGAAATACGCGCGAGGACGTGCGAATAATTCAAACTGTCATGGTCTAATAAATAAATATAATAGAAAATGTCATGGTGGTTTCTCTTTTTTTAGGTGTTAGAGTTAATTTGAAACTATAAATTCGGTTGATTAGGTTTATTTATTCAATAAGCGTGGGTATTTTTAAATTGTTAGTGCAATTTTTTATAACGAAAATGTATGTAAAAATCTTTTACGTTGTAGAAAATTAACGAATAATTGGAAACATTTTTCGTGTTTCTTAATATTAGTTTTCTATAACGACCTAAAGGACTTTAACCCTTTGCACTCCTAATTAATCTTTACGACAGTTAGCCAATAACTCGAAATTTTTGTTGATGTTCAATCAAGATGAAATTTTTTGATGGAAATTTGTTCAAATTTAACTGGAAGGTTCACCATCCTTCAATAAGAAATTTTAAAATGTAACCCCTAAATCCACCCCTTGATCTAGGATGGGGATGTGGTCACATAATATTTTATTTTTTAACGTTGTTAAATAATTTATTGAAACTACTAAGAATACTTAACTATAGTACACTACACCACATTAAATAGCTAGTAAATATAACTATATAAACAATATTTTGGGGCGGAATATAACACCGGCACCTCCACCATAGCAAATCAACTTAGAAATACTCTGAACAGAAATGTTTTGGTTAAATCATCACAGGTTGGCCAAAGAATATCTGTTTTCTATAACTAGTAAGAAGTAGGTAATTGTAACAAAACCAACTAAAATTATCTCCACGTACTTTTCTGTTTATTGGCTGAGTACCAGAAACATCCTAACTAATAACTGCAGTGACGACCCCTTTATCTTTCCAGGCCAATAATAGTAAATTTCCCGATTTACAGGCAAATGTATTATCCTCGGAAAACTGCGGTCTTTTTATAGAGTTTTGTACGAATTTCAGGTTAATTTGTGTAGTTCCGGTTAAGTGGTAGGCTTGTATAATACCTGTCAGTAAATATAGGTCAGGTCTTTTCTGATGTCAAGCTTTCGTATTAGGGCACCAAAGAAAGGAATTTTGGCATTGAAGTTTTGGGACCAATATTCCTGCAAATGGCTAACCGTTATTGTATCCATATTTATCCACCCATGTATTCAACGTGGATCGCTTCGATAAGCTTTTTTGTTTAATTTTATTTCGACTATAATTATTCGTCTCTTCTACAATTTTTTCCATCAATTCATCCGCAAAAAAAGTGAAAAGGGGCCAGTGAATCTCCAATATGGTGCAATGGAGAAATATTATAATAGGTGACACGAGGCTTGTATGTAAGGTCGCAAAAAGTTGTCCACAGGAAGTAGTGAATCACTGAATAGGCAGGGCTTCTCCACAGTAGGTTACGCCGACGATATTACGATACTACTTTCAGGCATCTCGACAGTATGTTAACGAAACGTATGTCGGATGCTTTTGATTTAGTAAATAAATGGTGCACAGACCAAGACTATTTGTAAACCCAGCAAAAACGGAACTGGTCCTGTTCACAAGAAGGAGGAAAATCAAGGATTTCAAGCTACCCGAAAGAAGAAGTCAAATATTTAAGCATTCTTTTAGATAACAAACTGGGCTGGAATGCCCATCAGATGAAGAGATCCAAGAAAGTATGCATAGCACTCTGGCAATGCAAACGAGCTATGGGGAAAACATGGGGACTATCGGACGGCCATCGTGCGGCCAATGTTAGCATATGCATTAGTAATATTGTGGCCAAGAACGACTATGATAACAGCCGTAAGGTTTCTAGATCACGTCTAACGCAGCGCTTTCCTGAGCGCGACAGGAGCCGTGAGAAATGTAACTATCCAGAGAAAACCTACGGAAGGTTGTAGGGCTCCTAACAGGACACTGCAATCTAAGATCGCACCTGAATAGATTGAGACTATACTCTAGTTCAACCTGCAGAGGGTGCGAAGAGGAAGAAGAAACCTCCAAGCATGTGCTTCTGGACTGCCCGGTTCTATCCAACTTACGTGAATCTACAATGGGAAAGGGATGTTTCAGACAGATATTCTAAGAGTCCCTATTGCTGCGATCCTGGCGTTTGCCAATGCCTTGGGTTGGCGTGAACTCAGATGGCAGAACGTACCAAGGACCCAATCGGGCCTACGTGTTGTGGGCCTTTCTGCCCTCCCATCGTACAAATCTAGATCGAGATCCAGAGTTGTCAGGAATACAGATTCCTGACAACTTCCTTCAGCTTCATCACCAGAAGTAAAATCCATCATGTGCGTTCATCCAAGTAATCTATAAAATGGCTAACTTCTTTTGTGCGAGCTCTAAAAGTTTGGTCGTTTGGATCATTTTCGTTTAAGTGAAGCATCCAAAATATTTGTAAGAACCGTTCTCTTCTAATTATACTGCCAAAGAAAGGAATTTTGGCGTTGAAATTATGTGACCAATATTCTTGTAGATTCGAAACAGTTATTGTGCCCATATTCAGGACAACCCCAAGAAAGGCCGTAAATTCTACTACAGTAACACCACGAGTGCCATGTAGTGCGTTTTGACAATCTTTTACGTGCAATTTTATTTCGAGTATAATTATTTGTCTCGTTTACTATTTTTTCAATAAGTTCGTCGGTAAAGAAAAGTTTAAAAAAATCTATCGTTTCGTTTGCACTCCTGGCTTCAAAAAAACTTGCTCGTTCCTCGCTCGTTTTTTTAAACGCCAGTTCGTGCAATAAAGCATCACTTTTTACACTTGTACCTTAAATAACTATTATGTTATATTATTCATTCTTTATCTATTAATTGACAATTAAATAAACAGTAATTATTAAATGTTATACTTGTAACTGAGGCATTTAAAGAATATTTTATTTATTTATCTCCAAATAAAACCATACTATAGCTTTATATGTATATTATAACTGCATATTTGTTTTCATTAATTTATTAACTAATAATTGTTTGAACATGCCTCTATATCCAATTGATTTTAGTGGATACTGGATGTAAACGCTTCAATTTGCATAAAGGCCGTGTGACAGTTTTCAAATAATGGCATCGGAAATTGCGTACTGCATGGCAAATTTTTCGGCCGTATTTACATATCAAATTATCCATATTTAATAGGCTAAAAGTGCAATTACCGACGGGCAATTAAACCGCACCGAATAAAAGTGAAATTCCGGCTGCTAATATCGCGATGCATTAATTATTCAGAATTTCGGTCGATTATTGTTTCAAACACTAATGCATCTAAAAGTTTATTACCTAAATGATGAAATATTTTAGATTAATATAATTATAATAACAATAATTTCTACTGCTCTTTGATGAAATTGGTTTATGGAGTAAATAAAACATTTGGTTTAAAATTTCGCTAACTAATCTGTATATGTAGCAAATTATACATTAAATATGTAAAATTGTAAGTATATTATTGACCACATAAATTTTTACTTAAATATGTTATTAGTTGTATATTTTAACGTGGAAGAAATTTTTAAATTAATTAACTTAATGTTATCTTAATAATTATACCTACAGTAAATGAGGCACCCTTTATATATTCCATAATTTGTACACAATTTACTACTCTAACATCCACGTACATTGAACAGTAAATAATTCAGTGCTAATTCCGCCGAGAAAGTACTTTATATTATCTCCGGGTAGTAAACCGAATTACAGTGTTAAGATTAACGCAAAATATTATCACAACGCTATTACCTGTATTACACAGCTTTTCTCGGCACTGTGAACACTTGCATTATACAGGAATCCAAACAAGGCGCTGCCAATCAAATCGTAAAACGCCCGCAGTCATCTTCTCAATCTTCACATCACAAGCGCACTCGCCTACTATCCGTAATTACTAACCGTAATAATATTTCAGGCGCAACAGCGCACCGCTTTAAGTAAACAGCCCGGAACGGATGCATATAAATTGCACCGTAATAAATGCGATTGATCTAATAAATACCGCGCCTCCCGGCGCCTCCGCCATAGTTTCCAACTCGCCGAATGTGTGCGGATGCAATTAAAAACTTTCGGTTTTAATGAAGTCCGCACCGCACGGATTCCTTTCGGTGCTGAGACAGGCAATCGGTCATATTGATAAATAGTTCGTTTGAACCACTCGAAATATAATTGCGGGAGTTTCGCTTAGAGTGGGATTACGTGGCGGCCGCATAAAAATCCGCCGAACTACCGTTTCGGATATTTGAGGATTACTGCAAATTGTGTTTGGATCAATACTTCACTTATCCTAGTTGTGAGCGATCTTGATCGTATTTGTTTTAACCAAGCATACTGTCGACGGTGCAAATTAAAAAGCTAAAAAGCAATATCAACGAATCAATTTAATTCTAATACTACTTTTAACTGCTTTCTTTCTTTCTTTAAATACATTATTATACAATATATAATTCTTGAATATATAATAATATATAATTCTTGAATGTTGTAGGAGTTTACTTTGTGATACATTTTTAAGTAAGAATTTGAGAAGACACTTTAAAAACATTGTTTTACCACTGTATACCGTTTTTTTTTAATATTTTTTCAAAAAATTCTAAAAAGATATAGGTTTATATCAAATATATAATGTATTCTTCCTGCATTTGAAAAAAAAATCGATATTTTGTTTATAGTTCTTATTAAATAAAAAGGTATAGTTGTTAAGGGAAAAAAGCGTATATAATATAAATCTGATTAAAATTCCTACAGAAAGCAAACTCCCCAACCCATTTCTGCAATTAAAGGGTGAATCATTTAACCGTTAAAGTTGTGCACCCCGAAACGATGAAGGTGGAAGAAAAAGGGGGATGGGGGCGCAGGCAATAAATCCAGAGGTAGATAATGAGCGGAAAGTTGCTAAATAGCAATGCATCATAATAAGTGTGCCATTCATTAAGTCGGCCATTCAATTTGGAACGGGCTGAGGGATTGGAAAGCTACGCGGCCAGATATAAATCAATTAAAATTTTAAATCGCGATACGAACGTTTTACCGCGGTCGCCCATTTTAATTATCAAATCGCCGTAATTAAAAGGGGCTCGGCCGCAACTTCTTTGTGCTGAAATTTAATTACGGCTTCGAGAAACTATCGCCTGACTCCTACGATTTAATCGAGATAAATATAATTGAGGGAATTAATAAATTCGTATCGAAGTTGGTTATTTTTAAATACTAGAATAATAACTAAATAATGAATCATATGACAATAATTTTAATAAATTCAATTAAGGTAGATACTTTGTTGTTTTAAATCATAAAATTTATTAAATTTGAATAATTGGTTTAATTTATTTATATTATTCATCAATTAAAACACACAAATAAGGTCTGTATAATTAAATATCAATTGTATTGTTTTGATTTATACGAACTGTATTATTTTATTACGGATTAAACGTTAATAATTTGGGTAGATAATATTTATAGTTTACATTGTGGTATTAATAATTTATAATTATCCGTCTTATTGAAATAGTGTATTATTAATGCGAAATCTGGGGAATTCGATAGTGGCGACCTCAAATATATAGCGCATTGTGTATTAACAACAAATGGTTTGGATTACCTGTGACAGATCAATTATCCTAATAATTATCTAATATTCCCATTACTGTTAGTGTACATAATATAATTACTTAGCCGCGTGATAAATCCTAACTGCGAATATATAATCTGTCAGGTCGAATATAGGAAAATCGTGTTATATTTAAGATTTGTAGTTATTATCGCTCCTTGCCTCAATTAAACACTAAAAAATTTAATACAAATAATTAATGGTAAATAAAAAAAATACTTTTCTTTGTTAATATCACAACGATTTATTTTTAGTAACAGATTGCTTTAATATATTCACAAATCTTTCCTTTTGTGCAAATATATATGGTAAACCTTCTAGTTTGATAATGATCAAGATGAAGAGCTAATAATAATAATAAAAATGGTGATGTGGACATCATATTACTTTCCATATATTTTCTCGAAAACTATACGGTTTACTCGAAATTTTGGATTCTTTACAATTACTTGTTAAATCTCATGTAACTCCTATAATGAAAAACAGAAAAACGTTTAACTTTTTTATACTACTTTTTATAATGAAACTTGTTCAGTTTTTCATTATCTTTAACTTTTGTTTCTATATAGGAAAAGTTATAATAAATACAATAAAAGTTCTAGAATTTATTCTAAAACCACCAAAAAAGTATCTCGACGATTTGAATAGAAATTCCTGAAAATTTCTAAAACAAAAAATTGTGGAAAAATAAATCTTAAATAAAATGGATAAAATACAGCAACTGAAAAAATTGCAATAAAATTTTCTACGGATGTACTCAGATTATCCCTCATCAAAATTTTGTAGGAATTTCTCTTCTAAATTGCAAACATTAGTATCACTTTTTTTTATAATTAACATTGGTTTTTCCAAATTTCGTCTTGTAGGATTTTCTTCTAAATTTTTTTCATATTTTACTAGAAGTTTTCAGGAAGGTTTTTATTTTTTAAAGACTAGAATTTCCAAGCCTTCTTAGAAATCCTTTCCTAAATTTCTTAAGAATTTTTCAACATTCTAGAATATTCATGGTTGAAATTTTCCAGTATTATTTTCTAAATTTCCAGAAATTGCTCTCGAAATTCCTAAACAAATTTCAAGGATTGTAGAATTTTTAAGAAACTAATTTTCTAAAGAGTTTACCTTCAAGGATTCTAGAATATAGAAAGAATTTATGCTACAAGTGTGTCATTTTGAATTTTGTAGGAATTTCCTCTCCAAATTTTTCAATTATTTTACCAAAGACTTTTAAAAAGTTTTTTTTATGATTATAATTTTCATGCCTTTATAGAATTTATTCCCTAAATTCCTAGAATATTTCTCGGGGTTATTAAATATTTATGGAATTTATTCTACTTCGTCCTTCTTTACAATCAGTGTTTTTACAAATTTCTCTTTTAAATTGCAAAAATTGTCATCAATATTAACAATAGTTTAATTTTTTTAGAATCTCAATAGCTCTTCTTTATTTTCTAAAGATTTCAGTTCCAAATTCCTAGAACATTTTCGAGGCTTGTGGAATTTTTAAGGAATTGATTTTATAATTTTTAAAAATTATCTTGTGTAAAGAATTTATGCTACCGGTGTGCCATTTTGGCCACAATTTTATCAAAGTTTTCTGGGATACCTTCTTCAAGTTGCAAGATTTTTCCATATATTTTACTAGTTTTCAGGAAGTTACAAAAATTTCTTTCTAGAATTTCTCTCCTAAATTTCTAGAACATTTTTGGGGGGTTTTAAACATTTATAGAATTTGTTCTACAGATACTAACTTTACCCTTCGTTGCAATCAAAAAAAAATTTTTCTAGAAATTTCTCTTTAAAATTGCAAACATTGTCATCAATTTCTTATTAGCATGAGAATAATCATTTTTAAAAATAAGAAAATTAATTCTTAAAAATTTAGAAGAAAAATCTCCAATACATAAAGAAGTGCCATTGAGATTCTAAAAATTTAGAAAAAAATAATAAACTATAGTTTTTTTTTCTAAATTTTTAGAATCTCAATGGCACTTCTTTATGTATTGGAGATTTTTCTTCTAAATTTTTAAGAATTAATTTTCTTATTTTTAAAAATAATTTTAAGATTTGCAAGATTTTCCCATCTATTTTACTAGAAGGTTTTAGGAAGTTTTTTTTTTTTTTGATGACAAGCATTTGTAAACCTTTCTAGAACTCTTCTTCTAAATATGTTGTTTTCTTGGAATTTCTTTTCCAAATTGCAAGATTTTTATTTTTATATTTTCTAGTATTTTTAATTTTCTATTTTTCTAGAAGCTTTTAGGATTTATTTTTTGATTACTAGAATTTGTAAAACTCTTCTTCTAAATAATTGAAGTTTTCTAGGAATATATTTTACTAGTTTTCAGGAAGTTACAAAAATTTCTTTCTAGAATTTCTCTCCTAAATTTCTAGAACATTTTTGGGGATTTTTAAACATTTATAGAATTTGTTCTACAGATACTAACTTTACCCTTAAAAACTATAGTTTTTTTTCTAAATTTTTAGAATCTCAATGGCACTTCTTTATGTATTGGAGATTTTTCTTCTAAATTTTTAAGAATTAATTTTCTTATTTTTAAAAATGATTTTAAGATTTTCAAGATTTTCCCATCTATTTTACTAGAAGGTTTTAGGAAGTTTTTTTTTGATGACAAGCCTTTCTAGAACCCTTCTTCTAAATATATTGTTTTCTTGGAATTTCTTTTCCAAATTGCAAGATTTGTACATCTATTTTTCTAGAAGCTTTTGGGTTTTATTTTTTGATTACTAGAATTTGTAAAACTTTCTAGAACACTTCTTCTAAATTTCTAAAATATTTTTCAGGAGTCTTACAACTAAAGTTTTCTATGAATTGGTTCTCCAAATTTCAAGATTTTTCCATCAATTTTACTACAAGCTTTTAGTATTTTTTTTTGATGACTAGAATTTGTAAGCCTATCTAGAACTCCCTTTCTAAATTTCTAAAATAGTTTTCTTCTCCAAATTACAATATTTTTTCATCTATTTTACTAAAAGTTTTCTGTAGGGTATTTTTTCAAACTAGAATTTTCAAGCCTTTCTAAAATATCTAGAATATTAATGAAATTTATTGTACAAATGTACTAACCTTATCATTCTTTATAATTAAAGGTTTCTCTTCTAAATTTCAAACATTGTCATCAATTTCTTGATTGCATGGGAATAATCAACAATAGTTCTTCCTGATTTCCATAATTTCAATAGGTCTTCTTTATTTGTTTGGTGATATCTCTTGAACATTTTTGGAACTTTTTTCTGGTTTTTGGAATTAGTATTATTATTATCTATATTTTCAGAAATTGCTCTAAAATTCCTTTAAAATTTTCGAGGGTTGTAGAAATTTTTAAGAATTTTTTTTTCAATTTCCAAAAGTTTTTTTCGGGGACTTTAGAATGTATAAAGAGTTTATTCGACATGTCTATTAACGAACATTTCATTTTGACCTTAATTTAATCAAAGTTTTCTAAAAAAATATTTTCCAAATTACAATATTTTTGTACCATTTTAATTTTGAGCTCTATAATAATTATTGTTCTTATTCATTGTAAAAAAAAGATGTAGAATCCACCAATAATTAGTAATTAAAGTTATCATGTATATAAAGGATGGGTGGGTGGCCTCTATCACACCCTCCAATCAGTAAATCATAAGCCACAGATTTAATTAAATATAAAATAATTGTAATGAGGCTATCATAGTAATTCCTTACATTTTTCCGAAAAACATGAAGTTTACGCGAAAAAGCTATTCATAACAATTTGCTCAATTTTGGATTCTTTGCAACTACTTTTTATATAAATTTCATGAAACTCCTATAGGAGTAAAACACAGTTTGGCACTTCACGTACTCAAACAACCAAATGAAACTCCTATAGTTTATTGCAGTATGCAAAAAAAATATAAAAATTATTAACTTTTTATTATTTTTTTTCTTGCAAATTAAGAACATTATGAAAAAAATATTTTAACAAAACTTTGTTCAGTATTATTAGCTTTTTTTTTCTTGCAAATTAAGAACTTTATGAAAAAAATATTTTAACAAAACTTGTTTAGTATCTTATTTTCTTTAACTTTTGTTTGCAGAGTTATGTAATATTTTTCAAATTTGGAAAAATATCGTAAAAAACAAAAAACGCCTCGAGTAATCATTCACTTCCGGTTTATGGATGTTCACGAAAAGCTTTTCAATTCCAGTTTTTAACGATAAAATCCTAAGTTTAAAGTTTCATCTCAAATGGATCATTTGTTTTTGAGATACAGCGCCCACAGACATTTTCATGCACGAAAACAATACTTCTCCTGTATATTCTATATAGGGAAAGTAATAAATTGCTTTATTGGCATAATAAACAAAGAAAATTATTTCCAAAATTATTATCAATCACTTCTCATTCGATCACCTCAACGCCATCCTGGACAACTTTATCGCTGCGTCCCTGAAGCTCTAATTAAGCTTCTGCTTCTTCCCTTATCCTTATCAACATTTGCTGAGAGTGTTTTCATAGTTAGAATAGTATTGTCCTCTCTTGAAATGCATTTCTGATTGAGCTTTAGAAGGCCCAAGTAAACCTTCAGCATTTCATACAAAATGAAGATGTCTGTAATCATAAGGATTGTGGTGACCGTTACTACGTGGTAATTCATGATAAACACTTAACTAACGCACTTACTATGTCTGTGTTTGCTTGTTCTTGTGAGGAGCTTTAATCTTTTCTTCAGTATCAACCATCTGTTAAGTATTAGAATCCTCGCATGCACTTAATATAGCTACAGTCCTTGTAACATATTAGGTTAGTTGTACCTCAAAACTAACCTAATAAATGGTGTTCTAAGAACAGCCGCCTCAACCTTAATTAAGTGAAAAAACTATTCATTTGAGATTGGAGGTATATTATTGTATCTCCAAAATCACGGTATTATTATTATCATCAGCCAAAATTTTTGATATCGAGTGAAACTAATAAAAAAACTCTACAAAAAGATAAATTGCGAAACATCTGACATCGACGTCGTAAGTTTGAGAAATATAACCGCCGTGGGTTTTTTCGCCGTGGAAATATGCGGTCGCGAATCGCATCAAAAAGGAGAGGTTACGCGCTTTTGATCTCACCGGGTCTCCGCAGAGGCCGCATAAAAATCTCCTACGCATGTTCACGGAGCCAATAATGTCCGAGAGCGTTGCAAATAAAGCCGATCTGAAAATTATATTCCGAGTTAGTCGAGAGGGGGCGGCCTTCGAAGGACGGAAACGCAAATTGGAATTGAATTCAAAGGGATCACGTCTCGCGTGATTGCCGGTGAACTATTACCATTTCAATGTGATAACTTTGTAATACTATCAATTACAGAATTGCTAGAAACTTGGTTAACAATTTTGATTTGATGGAATTAAATTATAAAAATAAACATTAACGTCATATCTATTGGAATTATATTTATGGATATTTTAGGTTATGATGAGATCTAAAATTTATCGAAACCGGTAATATGATTTAAAAAAAAAGGAAGAAGTTTCTAGTCACACTTTTTTTTAATCGTGTAATTATCGCATAAATTTTTTCCTACATTTCGAACAAGCTCCATAAAACTGCGTAAAATCGTTTCCCACGAAAGCTGGGCGTGAATGCAAATCGCGACATTATTTTTTTCACAGCTACAATGCAACTGGTAAATTGCCGGTATTAGCCCGAAAAGCGGGGACAGATGGAGCAAAAGGGAAAAATGGGAAAATGAAACAACACCCACACACACACATACAATTATTCGAGCGTGTGCTAATTACCACGGGAAAACAGATGCAACGTGGAAAATTACTCCACCACTAATCCGTGTTTTCCATCCCCTCCCCGGGCCCAGTTTAGTCTCTCAGCGGCCACACTCTTCCATTGTGATGGAAATTTTTAATGCTGATTTTGCCATTGTCTTTTTCGCCATTGTATTTTTTTCCATATTTTAATCATGTAACATTAATTTCGCCCATTGTTTGTTAAATACTTGGCGTAATTAACCTAATTCAATTGACTACACGACAGAATGTGCTTAATTGTTTTTTATAGGTTAGTTAATATTGTAATAAATAAATCTTATATAAGTGATATTAAGAGAAAACGTTTGGTACATTACACGAAATAACAACTATACTAACATTTAATCTATCGAATTCTATAATGCAAGTTTCTTAATAGAAAGGTAATATATTTGAGAAAATTACATATACTCAAAGTTTTGAATCTTAAACAATATGTACTAGTAATTAAAATAAATCTATTTATAGCTAAAATTTATTCCAGGGCCCCACGTTGGGCGCCAAATTTTTCACCTTCTCAGGGCTTCAAATCATTAGAGATATTTCTCTATCCACTCAAATACTTTATTAAACAGTTATTAGTATAATATATATTTAATACCATCTAAGAAATACTACCTGATGACATATTAAAAACCTTTAGAATATACATGACCCATTAACGAACATTATCGTTACATCAATTACAAAGTGTATGTATATAGGTCAGTAAACCCCACTTAAAATATTCCGCAAGCACAACACATACCCTCTAAGTGATAATGTTGCGATTTGCATTCACGCCGTCTGGACCCGGAGCTCCGCGGAGAACGATTTTCCGGACGCTTTGTCTTAGGGGTTATTATTTTTGCAGTCGCACGTGACACATAGCACGCGCTTTCACCTCATCAACACTTGCATTGTTATGATAATGGTCCTCGCTGAAAAATAAGTGCGCTGAAAATGTGGAAAACACCGTGCCACACGTTCCCCGGAATAATTTCGACATATTTCTTTGGCATTGTTAAATAACGACGCGGGCAATTTACAATTTTCATTATGGTGTACGGTTCTGTGATGAAGTATTCCTCGGTTACCATTCCTGGAATCTTATAGTCAACCCCTCGTCAGTGCCTAGGCGTTTTCATTAAATATTTGAACTGCGTATTTGCCTTCGAGTATGCTACAGTTTGATTTTTTTAATATATATATATAATATACCCCGGAATCTCGTTTAACCATGAAATAAATTAGTTAAATTTTACCACAATTTTAAACCGTAAACAGTTATTATAAAAGTCATCTATGGTTTTTAACGTTATCGTTTGAATAACAAATACACTATTGTGTATACTAATGCGTCGATCCATAACTGGGCAACTTCAATAGGAGAACAATAACGTTATTCTTTGTTAGGATGAGACAAAAGGAACTCCAACTGGAGCGTTTCAGATCGTAGGCCAATTATTTTAATGCGGCCTCATTAAACGGGCCGCGGATCTGTCCTCTTTATTTAACAAACACCGATTTGACCCGCAAAATAGCTGAATTAATACTCACCTCCATAAATCGGCCCTTTGTGCGTTATTTTTTCTGTCTCTCTTTCGTTGCAATCGTTATTCTTCCTTTAGAACGGAACGCGGGGGAAAATGAAAATTCAATAAAGGGGCCGGTTAATTTGCACGCGGATACCTCCAGGATTATTGTGCTGCACCCGTTTAATGGAAAAATAAATTCACCTGTTACGCCTTACCGCACGAAAATGGATTTTCGGGCTATTAATTATTTTTTAATTTTTATTGCGGTGCTGCACGGTTTTGCTGCCCGCGCCAAACAATGGACGTTGCGTGTTACGTGCAACCTGCCAAATATAATTTGGATACAGTTTTTATATTTAAGAATTACCGTCACAAAATATATATTTACTCTAAACAATCAATATCTAATGCAGTTATTCAAACAAGTTGATAAAATGGTAAATTAATATGAATATAAAAGCTTAAGAAGTTAATTAATTCAAATTGATTCCGGATAGATGTAAATACAATACTTATTGTACACCCTATGCAATTTAGTGAAAAATCATTTTTTCATAACTTTAAACTACACACCTAATTCCTGTATATTATTTTTTAAATAATCATTATTAATAAAATAGAAGTAAGCAATATTGAACTTTTTTAATTGAGCAGGTCTAATGCAGACAATTTGAAAATGTATAGAGCAGGTGTTCAATAGCTCAACTAAAGCGAAACATTGGCTGTTAATGTGTGGCCTGTCAAAAACAACCCTTAACGATCCGCGAATCATTAACTAGCTGGATGGAACCAATTAAAACTGAGGGCTGTCAGAAGCATCATTAACATACCTTGCGAGTCTGCAAGTATAGAGCTAATTTACTCTTACGAAATGTGAATTCATAAAAAGTCGTTTAATATCAAATACTATTTTTTAATTATAATATTTTCCTCGATAATAAATTTGATATGTTTGAGAAACTGTCTTATGTTTTAATCACAAAGTAAACGTCATCAGTGTCAACCAATTAATATATAGGGTCTATTACGAAAGTAATGTGCATGATTTTATTGTGACGCAACTATCCATTGCAGTGTGGTAAAACGGTTCGAAAATGTGGTGAAGGGTCGCCCTTCCAATGCAACCCGCCATTCAGAGTTAAAACACGTGCCTCCGCGTGAAATGTGTTTTTCGACTCTGTAACACGGCGAATGCAGGGTTTGCTTGAACAACGATCTGCAATTAAGTTTTTAGATGCTTCAAAAGGTCTTCAAGGAGGATGACTTCATTTCAAGGCCACTAGGCATTCAAGGATATCGCCGACAAACCCAAATTGGCTAGAACCGACAAAAACGTGAATCGTATGCACGTAGTTTTGCATTCCGACCCTCTACTTAGCATTCAGTAAATCGCTGACACCCTAAACACGCCCACATTTGCGGTACATGGGATAGTAACCGAGGATCTGCAAATGCGGAAGGTCTTCTCGAAGCTTGTTCCAAAAGTGTTGACGTAAGACTAGAAAGAACTTCGAGTTTCGCGCTGTCGGAAATTATTGAATTTGATTCAAAATAAGCCGAACTTTCTTACCTATTTAAACCGGAGAAGAATCCTAGAAGTTTGAGTAGAACCAGATTCGAAAAGGCAGAGCAGTGAGTGGGACACAAAACCATCCCCAGCTCAAAGAAAACGTGAATGAGCAAGTCTCGCATCAAAACGATGCTCATTGTCTTTTTTGGCGTTCAAGGAATCGTTTATTTTCAGTTTTACCGCAGAGAGACACTTTCAACTAAGCCTTTTACCTGCAGGTGCTCAAAAGAAGTTGAGTTACGGTTTCCACGCCCTTCATTGTTACCAATGTTTTTGCCCGGTGGTCCCCCACCTCCTTTACTGTCCCAACTTGGTTCTGTATGATTTTTTTTTGTTTCCCCGACTAAAAAGAGAAAAGCTATTGAAATAAGACAGCACAGTTGGGAGGGTTTCACTTTATTGTTAAACACTGCAACATGTTTCGCCACACAGTGGCTTCATCAGGCAGATGAATACTGATATCTATCAATATCTAAAAGGAAAGCATTGGATTAGTGGAAACATCCAAAAGCATGTTACACTGTTCCTAAGAAACATTTCCATTGAGCAGTTTCGGGGTGCCTTCCAGGCATGACAGACATCATCAAAACCTTTACGAAAGAAAAACCTCGTTTACATTGGAAATGCTGCAATCCGTTTAGGATGCTTAATTTATTTATTTATTTACTTATCTTCAGTCTCCTTTCTTAAATAATACACATTCAAAAAAATGATTAAAAAACTATACACAAAATTTTGGCCGAAAGAAGTACGGGCGGAGTTCACAATTAAATGTGTTCTTCCACTCAAACCTAATCCATCGTCATAATGTTAAGGCAGCAATTATCCTCCCTTGACATCTGGAACATTTCCTTTCTATTTTGGTTTCTTATTTTATCACCCTTTTCAGGGAGATTATTTTTGTTGTTGATGTCAGCTTGGAAGCTAACTGTAGAGGCTAACATCCTTTAGTTCTCGGCACTAGTAGGTGAACAGAAGCATTGATATTAGGTTTGAAGTCGACATTATCGCTGGGATTGATGGAAAATTTTTACTCTAAATAATCTGCAAATACCTTAGACTTAGCGATCTCAGAATAGACAAGAGCATTCCACCCATGAAGAACTTTTGGGTATTGATTCATCGTCTTGAAAGTGAGTAATAGTAATGAGTAAGGTTTGGCTATCGACCACATGGTTTTCCGGGCTGAAGTCATAACACTTATTATTCGTCACCAAATACAGCAGAAGTTTTATCACCTTCAATATACTCCCATTGACAATCCGTACATTGCTCCGTACGACGTTTCCATTGTTGAAAGTAGTGCTGGAAGTCCACTTCTGCCAGCTGTTTGAAAACCTCCATCGCTTTTGCTTTAACCACTCCCACACATTTAAATCTTGACCTTGGGAAATAGAAAAGAGTCGCAAAGGGCAAGGTCAGGCGAATATGGTTAATGTTCCAACACGGCGGTGCCGTATTTTGCGAGGAACTCTTTCACAGATAAGGCAGAATGGGCTGGTGCATTGTCTTGGTGAAGGATCCAGGACTGGGTCTTCCCCAAATCGGGTCTACAGTCTTCTCACACGCCCACACAGGGCCTTTAGAACCTCAATACCTCACTGTAGGAATGTCTGTTTACCGCCTGACCCTCGGGCACCCAGTGAACGTAGACAATGCCACGAATGTCGAAAAAAACAATCATCATTGCCTTGAATTTAGATTTGCTCATCCTGGCTTTTTTGGCTTGGTGAGCTTGTGCTCTTATAATATAAGGAGTGCCTCTTTGTTTCGGGATCGTAAGTAAAAAATCACAATTAATCACAAGTAATCACCTTGTCTAATAGATCTGGATCAGTGGCAATGTTCTTTAGGATGTCAGAACAAATGTTCTGTCTTGATTCCTTTTGGTCGGGAGTAAGTAGTTTCGGCACCATTTTTGCTCACACCTTCCATATATTAAATGATTCATGCAAAATCTGTCGAACACTTTCTTTAGTGATTCCTGTCATTTCAGGAAGCGCTCGGATGCTCAGTCAACGATAAATTTTGCCACTGTTTTCATTCGTTTTTGACGCTGATGGCCGCCGTGAGAAACGATCGTCTTCCGTCGTTTCACGCCCCTCTTTAAACCGTTTAAACCACTCAAAGGTTTGTGTAAAGGATAAACATCCATTCCCGTACACTTTTTTCAACATTGCATAAGCTTCTGTGGCAGTTTTCCCCAGTTTAACAAGAAACTTGACGTTAACCCGTTACTCCATCCGACCACTTGGCATATTGCTATAGCCAAACTGAGCGACCTACTGGCTTGTCCAGCGAACTCAGGTTGGGGGAAGGACCATCAGACACAGTCATGTTCAAACACGTCGTGGCACGCTCGCAGTTTTCTGAGAGCGGCATCAGTTTGGTTATTTAATAGCCACACCTCGTATATATCCAAATAGTAAAGGGTGCTATCAATGCTACATAAAACAAAAACATTTTTATAGCTCTTTTAAGATCATGATTTAGAGTTTTAGTATGGGATTTTCACGCTTAGTGTTCGTGAAAAATTTTGAATCTATCAACATTTTGATTACTCCTTTGCTTTTGATGCTATATTGCTATCAACTTTTTGCAAAACTTTTAGAACTTATTTTGAATTCTAAGATTTTTTCAAAAATATAATTAGAATTCCATTTAGCATGTCATATCAAAATATACAAATTCTAACAATCTTTCATGGTTTATGATTTTTTTATATTACATGGGAATCTATTGTATCAAGTTTGCAGGAATTTGACTAATTTTATATTTTGTTATAAAGATTTATTTCATTTCTTTACGATCTCTAACAAAGATTATAATTTGAATTTTTAAAACAAAGCCAAACTTTAAAATTACAATTAAAATAAATTATTGAGCTATTGATAATTTTATTTGGAGAACAAAAGCATAAGTTATCAAGAAGCATTAAAGTATCGAGCTCAGTTATGCACGTATAAGTGGTTTCGTTCATATCAAAAGGATTTAATCCACGAAAGCGTATATCGAGATTATTTCAAAACCAATTAGCTGAAATTTAACCCAAAATGCGAAACGCTAAGATACTGTTACCTTGGCGACGTGCAGAAATGTAAATTGCGATGCGTTCGGCTGCGGTCGTATAAATCATGGAATATGTAAATGGAGATTTATGCTGGAATGCAAACTAATGCATTTGGAAGCAGTTCCCGTGCCTTGGACATATTTATGAATTCAACTAGCTATTTATTAATAACACGGAATGGATGAACTAACTGTAAAAGACTGGATTTATTAGCAAGGCGTGTTATTAAATCGTTTCTATATAAAAAATGTAGAAACAGAAATTGGATTAGATTAGTTTATTAAAGCTATTAATTTATTGGTAAAAATAAGTACGAGGGATTGTAGAAAAGTAGTAGCCGTTTGCATATACTGGAGAAAGAAAACAGGATCACTTTGTTTACCACTTTTTATTATATTATATCTCCACTGATTATTTATTGTAAATTTTAACTTTATTTTTATAATATAGCACTGACTGAGGTTTGGTTCTAATTGAAAAACTTTCAACTTATCAAATTATAAGTATAAAGTATAAAAGCCACAAGTTTTGAAATAATTCAATAACTATCCTCACCAATACGACATTTATTATTAGGCGAACTTCACCCGACGATATTTTATTCTTTAAAAACGTCTTTTTTATAGTAATTTCACTATGTAATTACAAACTTTATCTTTCGAGGTGTTTATTATTTTTCGTTATCCGAAGGCTGGGTAAACCGGCGTTGCACCGTTTAAACTAGACA
Organism: Ontholestes murinus; assembly: GCA_963969525.1. Classification (NCBI taxonomy): domain Eukaryota; kingdom Metazoa; phylum Arthropoda; class Insecta; order Coleoptera; family Staphylinidae; genus Ontholestes; species Ontholestes murinus. Next base: position 18,115,165 of record OZ018393.1, read on the forward strand.
GTTGAAAATAACATTAAAAGATAATAAATGGATGAGGCTCGGGGATGACTCCCGCAGACCAGGGTGAAATTAAAATAACACAGACCGTTTCATCCTCACTGCTACCCCGCCTTTGCTCCGAGTCATCAGAATTTAAATGGATTCTATTTACCGGAAAATTTGCCACCCTTTCGATTCACCGTCTATTACTCGAATACAATTTGAAAATCTATCCGGGTGTCCAAAACAAATTTGAATACTGATTATATTAACGATTAAAATTGGGTAATTTAAATTGCGTTTTTATTTAAATAATCTGATAAATATAAATATTTAAATTTGTGGTTAAATGATCTAAACAGATTTCAACTTAATTTATTTGGTTTGTGTTTACTAAAGAATCATATGCAGGTCTTAATTACTTTGGTTCATTATTACTTTAATTGTAAGTTAATATTTTATGAGTTTCCAAAATTTTCAAGTTTTTTTTAATATAGGTTACTTAGGAAGTTAATAAATAATTATATGTATAAAATTATTTAGGTAAAACCTACGACGAAAACATAATAATTATAATAATTACTATCATAGGTACCATTTCCCGGCGCATCCACCATATATGTTGTATTTTATTTTATTGTTATATTTCTATTAATAATAATAGTTAAACGTGTATGTAGCAAAGGAACGTTATTAACAAAACTAAAAATAAAAATTTAACCAATATCTCTATAATAAACACGTGTAATCTCTATTAATACTGGGCAATAAAAATAAAAACAAAACTTTCGCTACAAAAAAATTTAATTTACTATGGCAATGTTAATAACCAACAAACACCGCCGGCTTCGAGGGAGAAGTAGTTAACGAACGGTTTTTTTTTCTATTTTCGTCAGCGCGCACATCTTTTTCTATAGCAATTTGCGATTTAATTAAAGCACGTCATATTTCGAAATCCTGGCCGGGGCTCGTCCGTAATTAAAATAGTAATGACCATTTTTCGGTGGCTCCGTTAGAAATGAATAAAAAAAATGAGAAGATAATAAAGGGGGCGGGGGTGTGCGCTCGTTAAATTAATATATTGCCGAATGGTATTGGTTGCGAATTTTCGAAAATATTTGCAATTATCGTCCGTGCGGACTGTAAAATATTTTACTTCCCGCACCCGCGTATTAAATAACGTTAATTAAAACATAGACCAGAATGGAATTGCGTTCGAAACTAAAACTCCATTCGGAATTTAACCGCTAATAGCTCTATTCGTCGGATCCGTTAATGATAGTAGATTTATTTAAATTCGGTATGGTGTTGGTGGTTATTACCGGTATATAACGATTGGTTTATTTTTAGCGTTCTAAACCTTTACAATTATTTAATGAATGCTTTTGAAGCTTCAATTTAAATGTTATTTTAAATGACGATATAAATTTCTTCACATCAAATGATACTAAAAATCATTATAGAATTCTATAAATGAATTCATAAAATGATCTGGAAATGAGGGTAAGAACATTTTTTTTTCATAATCTATTAAAATTACAAGTTTGTTTTTATATATCTAATTTATTATAAACATAAACATTACACGATGATATTAAAAGTAAGTAAATACGTATTTCATTTAATTTCATATAATATTGTATAATATAGAAGATACCATCTAACAACCTCTGTAATAAATTTGATAAATGATGTATTAAAAAATATTGTATATAGAACAGATATGAAAAATTCATTTTCCAATATTATTCGTTCCCTGATCTTTAAAAACATGTCCAGCATTCAATTGTGAATTCCTTTCAGCGATATCTCCCGATATTATCACCTCCCGCCATTATTATTATAATAACGAGCAATCTGTCGCCTGATGAGAAAAAAGCGCCCCTAAATTGGAATCGCCCGTTCCGAGCACCTGTGTTTAATAATCGAACCGAGATAATTTCACTCCCAAAGGGTGCGTTTTTCCTCGCTTATTACGAACGAACAGGTTTTACTTTAAAACGTTTTTAACAATTAAATAAATGGATTGTTATTATTATCATTAATTGAACTTTTTTTTGTTTATATTTAATACGCAATTTCATCAAAAGGTTAGCATAACAAGTGTTGTTAAAATACTAATTTGCTATAGTATCTTATATAGTACTGCATTTTTCTATCGCTTTAAAATCCAGAAACCCTCGCCGTAATTTCGACATCAACTGGTGATTTGCATCTTCTTCTTCTTCTTTTTGCTTGTGAGTGAGTTCCGCCCTTATTATTAGATGCGCCACCGTCGCCCCCAGATAACAGTCTATCTCTCTCCCGAAGATAAACACTTTTAAAAATGAATTAAGCACTCAGTTTCGGCGCTCCCATCGCGAAAGTTTTGATGGCTTTTCGAAAAAAATATATTACATGGAAAATTACATTTTCTCCTAACTTATATTTGCATGGAATTATGTTGAAATAAACATGACAATTTAACTTTCCTTTCTTAAATCTCGATATAATGGAATTTCCGGACGAAAGTGCCAAGATTTGTTCTGTCTTTATTTTCTTTTCGAGTTTATATTAAAACGGCCGTTTTACTTAATTATAGAAAGAAAAATTGAATGCTGTTGTTATGAGAAGCGATGTTGAAAATTTAAACAATTAGACTTCGATAAAAAACAACTTTAAATAATGCGATCCCGGCGCATCCACCAGTTTGATAATTAAAAAATATAACATGTTAATTATTTGCTTTATTATTATTGTTCTGCATTCTTATATATGTTTATGTAAAAATAATTTTCTATATATTATATATCCCGGCACACCCAACAATTTTAATATGTAATAAATAATTTTAAAAGATTCAAACCTCTTAACCTCTACACTAGCCATTATAGCCAGTTAGAAATGTACCCGGCGCATACACCATTTTAATAAATTAAAATCTACAAAAATTGCTTCATTATTTGTAATCTATTTGTTATTTACTAAGAAAAATCTGCAGTAAATAAAAATAAAATATAGTTGCGTTGTCTGTTCTTCGTGGTAAAAAATGGGTGTATAAAGTTTATCATTATGTTATTGCGACAATTTTATCTAATTGTAACTTACTATTTTTGTTCCAGAATGCTTCTGCCCAAGCCGCCTTGCAGGCAGCCCAGGCCCTTACAGGCACCCAGACCGGAGCAGCGCCCACTTCGACACCCGCCACACCAGTCACCAACGGACAGGACATCCAAGGAGGACCGAACACAGTTTTAAGGGTCATCATTGAACACATGATCTACCCCATAAGTTTAGATATTTTGCATGTGGTAAGTTGATGACTATTATTTGTATATCATAAAATCATAAAATTAGTATGATAATAAATCAATGACTTTGAGAGTAATCTAATTAATGTATAAGATTTTTCAAATATTTTGCTCTTCCCAACAACTATTAGTTTTATAATGTCGGTAAGAGCTTATTTATCTCGAACAGTAGTTTAGGAAGAACCAAACAATTTAAGTCTCAGGGGAGGAAAATGTACATTTATATATAGAAAAGTATTTTACTTTTATAATACTATATAACTTCAATATAACTCCATATTCACATACTAAACTAAATATCTGAGGCCACTGGGTTATAGACGTAGGGGAATATCTCTATATTCTATAGGTGTATACTGGTGACCAACTTCGCGGAGAAACGTCCGATATCACGCATAAAAACCGTATCGTTCGGCTTGATTCGGTACGTGGCAATTGCCGCTTTTATAGATTGCGTCATCCCCCCCTGCCCCACTGAGCATCCCTTGAATACGCGACGGCGTTTGCATGTTAACGTGGGGCCGCTGTCTTTCTCAGACATACTAGACGCTCTGTAGTGTGCACATCGCCTTACATACGAAATGATTACTTTCCGTGTAAAGAAAAAGTAGTCGTTTTGTATGTACGATTAGAGTGCGCACGATGTAGCGCCTAGTGTATTTGCATACAAAAGTATGAATGGAGGATACGCGGCGTAAGTATGTATACTTCCCATGTGCTATATGATATAAATGATAAAAGTATTGCAGCCACACTTTACAATCGTTGCAATTTTCAAATATCGTTTGTATATAAACTCTAACACTCCTCACCTATTAATACCTCTATAAATAGAATAGAGTATGAGAATTAATCTAAAAGTGTATTAATTCTGTTATCTAAATGTTCTTCCAGAATAGAATCCTAGAAAATAATTATTACCAATATGTCTGACCTTTTCCAGCAGTCACATTTTGCGTTGTTTGATAGACTATCAGTTTTCGTAGCACTTCTAGGTCTAGAGAGAAAGTCTAGTGTTATATGGTATATAATTGAAGACAAATTTTTAATGAAAATTTTTGTTTCAGATATTCCAAAGGTATGGAAAAGTGTTGAAGATTGTAACTTTCACAAAAAACAGTAAGTATAAAATGTTTACGTTTTGATTTACTACACCTCAAGTTTATATAAATATATAACATTTAAGACTATTGACTAATATGAATGTTGTTTTATTTTAGATTCATTCCAAGCTTTAATCCAATACCCGGACACTCAGTCAGCACAAGCTGCCAAGCAGGCCCTCGACGGCCAAAACATCTACAACAGTTGCTGTACCCTGCGCATCGACTACTCCAAAATGACCGCGCTGAACGTCAAGTACAATAACGACAAATCCAGGGATTACACGAACCCGAACCTACCCACTGGTGACACCAACGATCAGTTGGCCACCCTGGGCGGTGGACTGGCCGGAGGCCTCGGCGCCGACATCCTCCTGCTGGCGGCCCAGCCAAGGCTGGCCCGTGAACGTCTGACAGGTAACACTCGGCGCGCAATCTATTTAAAAACACGTATTTTAATTAGTGCAACTGCATCTGGTGGATGCAGACTCCTTGCTTGCAGGTGCTCCGGGTATGCTGAGTAGCCCGTTCATGCACAGTCTGGCGTCGCCGCTAACCGCCCCCTACGCGGGCGGCGTGGCAGGTACCCTGCCAGGTTTGGGCGGTTTCGCCCTCGGCCAAACGGCTCCTGGCCTACGTGGTCTTGCTACGCCGGGCTTGGCTCTCGCCACTGTACTTCTGGTTAGCAACCTTAATGAAGAGGTACGTATGATAAGAGTTTTAGTTCGTTGATTCTTGATTGATTTTATCATAGTTAAACTAAATTGTACAGTTCACTGTTGATTATCTGATGATTATCTATACACTTAAGTCAATAATGTAAATCACAAATGATCGGGAAAATCTTTTTCACTTATCTTGATATTGGAAGAAAATATTTTGCCTAATTACATTAAACCCCTTCTGGTTTAAAAGAACTAGAAAAGAAAATTAGTGAGGGCTCGTAATTACATCTATAGGTACTTTCCAGCTATGCTAAAGTGGTTAAATTTCTTTATATTATCTCAAACCGGCTTAATGTTCCAATTTTATTAGTTCTCGTTAATCTTTCTAACAACTTACGTATACTCACCTTTATCTTCATGCCAAGCAGTCTCGAAATTGTTGTTATTATAGTTAAAATTAATTTGAAGTTATGTATGTATATAAAATTTAGACCATTTTTGTTAGCACATTGAATAAAGCTAATAAACATTAAATATTAAACATTATGACACAACATAGTTCTACCCAATGATTATTCAACTAAGTGGTCCTTCGATCGTCTTATTTGTATATTATGTGTGTGTAAATGAGTTTGATATTGCCCCATCACTCTAAAGCGCTATCAATTACATCATAATTAATTACAAAGCAGCTGTACGACTACACATTAGGTGTTTTATTATTGTTATGTTTTTGTTTTAGAAAAAGCAAGCCCTTATAATTAAAAATAATACGTAAACAAATTGTGATACGAACTTGACTTATGCGTATACATAGATAATCATTGATTAATTTATATATTTATTTAATACTTATTTTCCACGTATTTATTTTAAAATTTTCCGTTACTAAACACCTCCGTGAACTGTATTTTAACCAGATTTTAACCATATTTTAATTTCGCCAATGGCTCTCCGGCTTTTGGCGCCCAACAACAACTTTTATAATTTTCGCCAAACACACATTAGACTGTAACATATAGACGACTTTTATTATTATTATTATTATTATTATCATTGGCCTCTTGAATATCTCTAAGGTGTCATTAATTGTTGAAGAACCCGTGCCAGAAGGGCGCTTCAGCAATTAATGCTTCGTTTATACGAAATCCTAGTGAATAGACATTCTAATGTAGTGTTTTTTTATTTATTTATTTTTACGATATATTTATTCACTATTGGAATAGCATTCGCTAACCGAACACGTTCACTTCGGATTAAAGATAAATATCAAAAACTTTGAAGTTCATATAAATCACAGAGAAAGAATTAATGTGTAGTGATGCTGATATATTTCCACCATTATATTAAGAAACAGCGGATGACGTTAAACATTCATTCTTGACGTGCAAATTCGCATTTTGTAAATAAAGTAGCGTTTACACTAATCCGTATTGAAGGTGTTGTTAATATTTCTTCGAACTTTATGCGAATGCTATTTTAATATTGGAATAACTCCCTCTGTGTACTCCGTTTACATATTACTACTGTCATCTTTCTCTTTCGTAGATGGTCACGCCTGACGCTCTCTTTACCCTATTTGGTACGTGTGCACAGCTACTATCAAACTAAGTATATCATCTAGTTCATCTGGGAATACTCCTATTTTTTATGGAATGGAAGATATTATTAAACAAAATTTACACACTATTCAGTTATTTAAAAAAAATGGGAGTATTTTCAGCCATTCAATTATTAATCCAATTCTTAACTAATCATTTAATTAATCCACTATGGAATTGGATTATTAATTTATGTTCCATGTTCCATATCATTTTATGTTTTAATACTGAATATGTGTAACGTAGAAGTAAATGTCGTGAGAAGATTAATGTTTCCTGTTTTATTTATTTATTTACAAGCTTACCTGCTTTAGAATCATGTTTCTATCGATCGTTTCGTTTTTGTTTATTTTATTAGTTACATGTTTCTAAAACTTAATTTTAGTAGCCTATTTGAGTTGTTAGTATGTATTGAATTTTGAACACTAAATTTACCGCTCTGTATTATCTATTTTGCATGTGTAAGAGTATGATTTTTCAAGAAGCATTTGTTATCTCTAAACATGTGTACCTTCAAGTCTATTTTTTACCTTCGACATATTCTGTACACATCCGTTGACTTGAATGTTTTCCTTTTTTTTTGTGTAAATATACAAGCAACACATTTTTCGTTTTTTGACTTTTAATGTTTTATTTTGCTTGTGTATTTTATTTTTATTTATCTGATAGTGTGACGTAGATGTGGTTGCTCATTTCCGTTTTGTTGTTTAGGTGTATACGGTGACGTGCAAAGGGTGAAAATTTTGTACAACAAGAAGGATTCAGCATTGGTGCAACTCGCCGAACCTCATCAGGCACATTTAGGTAAGTTTATTTGTTCTTAATATATATACATATATTATATTCATTCACTTTTTGTTAATTACTTTATTACTTTAATTATTAAATATACAGCAAACTCCACCAAACCCTTGGGGAACCCCCCAACTTAGCAACATAAAATATATAATTTTCTCATTGATTTAAGCCATTATTATTAAATATATACATGAACTGTTTTAAATAACCATAAAACATTTTTTTTACTTTCATGTAACAGCTATTACCCATATGGACAAGCTCAGAGTGTTTGGAAAAAATATTCGAGTCATGCTGAGCAAACATCAATCAGTTCAGATGCCAAAGGAAGGCCAACCGGACGCGGGCCTAACAAAAGACTACAGCCAAAGTCCGCTCCACCGATTCAAGAAGCCGGGATCCAAAAACTACCAGAACATCTATCCTCCATCGGCCACTCTTCACCTGAGCAACATCCCGGCCACGGTAAACGAAGACGACATCAAAGAAGCTTTCACCAAGAATGGATTCACAGTAAAAGCCTTCAAGTTCTTCCCGTACGTATCTTAATAAAAAAATGAATTAGCTGTTATTTGATTACATTTGGTTGTAATAATTATTATTATTTTGTTTACAGCAAAGACAGAAAGATGGCGTTAATCCAACTTCCCAGTATGGACGAGGCGGTAATAGCTTTAATCAAGATGCACAACTATCAGCTGTCAGAGTCGAACCATCTGCGGGTATCGTTCTCAAAGTCTAGCATATAATAAACCAGTTTCACCCAGTATTCATTCCAGCAGCTACGTTAAAGGTAGCTCGGCGCTCTTATTTATTAACTATATATGAAGAAATAGACTGTCTAGGCAGGCATTATATATAAATAAGTAAAGCGACAAATCAGTATCATATCTAGTTAGTATTTGTTTATTATTATTTTCATTACATTATGTTAGTTGAGAAAGAAATATCGGAATATTTAAGGAAGAACACACGCCGGATTAACGATATTTATTTATTTGACATAGGCTTAGGGTTAAATATGTTTCGTTATTGTAATCACATCTGTGCTATTGATAATCCCTTTTGTTTGGAGACACTTTGACTTAATTTCAGAATTTACCTTCGTTGCGTTCAGTATATTCAGTATTGGATGGCTTTAATAATTAAGGAACTGTTTAGATTTATAGGAAGGGCCGCGATGATGTTATTTTTTGTAACTTTATAGTGTTTAAAGAAGCGCACGTGCTGCAACTATGATGAAACATTGCAGTACGTAAAATTATAAATATATTATATATATTTAAGATAATAAGTAGTTGAGAGCGTACGCTGAATGTTTCTCGAAATTTGGATTTAATATAAATATAGATATATGTGGAAACGTCATCATGCGCTCTATAATATAAATATATAAATATATGGCTAGTTATAAAATAGAGTTGTAATCGCGGACTGTAGCGTATTGTTTAGGTGAAATAGCCAGTTATCTAGAGATTATAGGGTTCACAGGGTTTAGGTATACCCTTAATTCTCAAAAAAATTACTTAGATCTATGAACGCTTCTCTTTTTTTTTGTAGCGTGAGAACCGTTCGTATATACATTTTGAGGGAGAGGCGCAAGCGCGCTACTTTTTTCACTCGAATCTCTTAAGATTGTAATCGATAAATTTGTAATTTGTAAAGTTGGCTATGGGTTGCAATCGTCACAAGGGCTGTAAATTGTAATGATCTGTGCATGCTCGCTTTCGTACCCTCCCCAGAAATGCAGATATATGTCGGGCGTAGAAAGGTAAAAAAAAAACACTTTTTTACGCACCATAAATTATCATATAATCTTTGATATTATATATACTTTCTCTATATACTATATACTATACACTTTGACAATCATAAAGAAAACATAATTTTAAAAAAATACGGGCAAAATGAATCGCGTGGAATTTTCTTGTTGTAATTGTTCGTTCTTAACTTGGTGTTTTTCATCTTTCTTGTATCGATATTTTTCGTGTCATGAATTTCTGCCGGGAATTTACCTAAAACACACGCGCACCAACTTATATGGGAAACATTCATATGGCCTAACAGTGTTTTAAAATAAATTAATATTATATTTAAGGCCTATTGACAAAAAATAATATTTCAAAAGCCTAAGATTAATGTGAATATAAAAATGAATATTTTTTTATTTGAAAAAGCACAATCGCATATCATTGGATATCTAAACAAAATTTTAAAGATAAAACATAAATCTACTTAAATTACAGGGTTTTTTTTTGTTTCAATCAATATTTACACAAATTGAACAATAAAACCCATTGAATCATAACTGATTCGGCCTACTTAATAATTAAAAGAATAGATCAAAAACAATTGACATATAAAAAAGGCCTATTACATGCTGTGTGTTTTAATAGCGTGATTCCCGATTTTTTGCTATTGAATTCTATAATTATAGCATGCATGCATTTGCCAAATTTGAAGTCAATATCTACAATGTAATTGTAAAATCTAAATGTGTTATAAGATCTATTTTTTTAGATTCTTCAATGATATTTTTAATATTGCGCACAATGAGTCTTTCATAGGGCGGAATAACTTAGAGTTAAGTTTGCCTATTATTGTATTCTCTACTTAGTATTATTCTTTTTTTTTTAGTATTATCCTTTATCCTAGTATTATTTATCTGTTAGTATTCCATTGCAGAAACGTAACAGTTGAAATTTTTATAAATGCAGCTCGATACTTCCGGAAGAAATGTATTTTTTTTAATAATTCGTGGTGCATAAAAAAGTTGCAGCTGTTAAGAGATTTCTCGCTTCAAAGTATTTTCTTTATCGCTTCTCAGGTTATATTATGCTATATTCTTTAAGTTCTGCTTTCCATTTTTTTTTTAATTTTGATTAAACGTTACTTCTAATAATTTTTTATTTATTTTATTTTATTTTTTCTTTCACCACTTTAACAATCATTTTGTGTGCCACTGCAAATAACTTAAAGTCGAATGGGATCAAAGTATAGTTTTATATATGTAAATTTATATGACGGTTAGAAATATATATTTGTATTGCATTTTTGACAAAGAACGCGCATATCTTTGTTTTGTATAAATGAGATTATTGGCCTATATATACAAAAAAATATCACATATTGGCTTATATCAAATATAACATATCTGTTTGTTTATTTTAAAAAAGTTTTCTGTTATCCACAAACAAGCAGAAATATTATAACTACATGTTGAACATGTTGAACATCAACTATTAATTAGACCTATAAGGTTATTCTATGAATAACATTGTTTTGATTCGTGTAAATAATAATAATTTATAGCTCTTAACCATTGATTGAAATGTAACAAATAGACTGAATAGAGCTCATGCCTATTAAGTATATCGCACATGTGCAATAAACAAATATAAACTAAGGCCAAAATAATTTCATGGGGGAAGTTTAATAAATACATGTATAAACTGCTTGAGTGCAGATAACAGGTGAAGGACTTATTTAAATTTAATTTATATAGTTGTTTTATATTATTCATAAAAAAAGTTTTTGTGATTAAGATAATTTTAAGACAGGGTATAAAATGTTATAATATAATAAAAAAAGTTATTTGTTGGTGGCACTCAAAATCGTAAACATTTTCATAGGTAAAACCAAAAATTCACCGTATAAAAGTGTTTACGGAAGCTTTTCATTTTCCAATTTTTCTAGTGTGCAAATGAACTGGCACACGCGGTAAATAACAAAAAAAATGCTATGGCCTCCGTGCCAAACAGTGGGATCAACTTAACAAAACAAATCAAGATAAAGAAAAAAAATGTTTAAAAAAAAAGTATCTATTGCATAAAAGAACATATATTAAACATAGCTATTATCTATTCACATATACTCTATTACTAATACTATTTACATAACCTAGATTTACCATTAGAGTTAAACTTAGTGTAATTTTAGCTTAAACTATGGGCACAAGACAAATTGAATAAAAATACGATTTGAAATTTCGATCTTTTCGCACTACTCTCTTTACACTTACTTTCCCCTTGTTTTTTCTTACACTTCTTTCCCTTTCGGACTTTTTCTTTTTTATATGTAATATCAAATCGGCCAGGACACCCTTGTTTCACCCCCCCACCCCCTTGCGTGCCAACATCAGTATTACAAATTAATGAACAGCCAGTTCAAAAAAACGTTGGTCTTGTTTACATGTTTTATTTTTGTTAGTTCGACAGATGAGTTGTGTTTATTATTAGGAGATTATTTGTAGTATTATCATATACTCGATTACATATTATATAAAAAGAAAACTATATCAAACATATATATATATATTATGATTCTGAAAAAAATTTAGATTTATTCTTTGTGATTTTACAATAAAACTTAATAAAAAAATATATACATTTTTTTATTTATTTGTTGTTCATAATTGACCTTTTTCTTACAAATCAAAAATCTAAATGGTAGATTCAAAAATAAGATTATTTGGTAAGTATAATGTAGTTAGTATATGCTAAAATTTATTCCAATTCACATATACATGTAATCTCTGGTTGAATTTTTGATTTAGAAAACCATTAATATCCTTTAGCTTGATATCTGCAAACATTTAACATGAGCACAAATAATTTATTAGGACTCCAGTTCAGCAATTGAGTGACTAGTAGTAGAACTATTGTGATAAAATTAATGCACAAAGACGAACGTTGATTGAAATATCTTAATCAATGGTAACTAATTCATTTATACAAATCTATAGTGGAAGGACGTCATGGTTGATAACCAAACATTACTACAACTATTATTATGAAAAAAAATTGATATATAACACAAAAATTACTATAAATTAAACCACATTTAATATTTCATTGATGTTATAATTTTTCATTAGATTATGACAGTTGTTTTAAATTTATAAATTTAATACTGGCTTGATTAATACTTACAAGTATCTTGTATTATTGATGTAATACCCCACCCCTAATTTACCTGCACGTATTATCTCTAGTACATTTAATACAAGTGTTAAAACACATTATTGTTCTCACACCACCCTTACATCCGTTACCTGGCAACAGCAAACAAGGGTAACTACCGAGCAACTTCACCCCTTGTCATCATCACCCATTAGACGCCGTCAAAATTGCACCATAAATAAATTGTTCACAAATATGTTCAGCACTGAGGTAATTTTTTCAAACACTGATATTTCATACCCACTGAGTGTAGCGAAATTTTCAGATCGAAGACTTGAAACTCCAGATAGTGGACGGTAAAAAGCAGAATCTTGCTTTGAGGCAGGAAAATGACGTGCTGAAAATAAAACTGAGAAAACTGGAGACAACGATATCACATCGGAATAAAATAATAGATTCGTTACTTAATGGTAGACAGGTTAGTTGAATTTTTCTCACTTGTATTGTAAAATCTGCTATAAAACAAATTTTTGTAGCTAATTTATGCAATAATCCATGTTTTCATTTCATAAACAATATGTAACATTACAATTTACTCATAAGAGTTGATTAAGTGATGAATTAGTATTACACCTTTAGCATTTTTAAATAGTTTTCAGTTTTCAAAAAGCATCTATCTAACAAACTGTTTACAAACATCTCAAGTTTCTTCTAAATTTGATTAGGTTAATTATATTGTCTTGTACACTCTAGAAATAAAATTTCTTCTAACATAACCTTAAAGTACATATGGTGAAGACTCCTAATTAAACAGATACCTTTTTAGAAAGTTCGTTCTTGTATTTCCTGCTCTTATTCTACTTAGACTGTTTGTCTAGTAAAACCCAGTTAAAATCTCAGCACACAACAGCAGATAGTTTATTCTAATTTTAAAAAAATGTTTTTTTCATATTTACAGATATTACCAACTGAATAGTTGTCCTTATGAATTTAGATTTTCTTTTATACAACATTATGAATCTTAATTATATTTTCATTTATTATTTGTAGCCATTAATTGGAAAAAATCTATCTGAATTCGGGGCTTCCTTGTTAATCACATTAAGAGAAGACAATGAGAAATTAAAATTGAGACTGAACGAACAGCAAAGGATCATCAAAAAATTGAAACAGGAATTGATGGCCAGTAAATTGTACCTTCCATCACAAACCAAAATCTCATCAGCTTCAGTTAAAAGTGCTAGAAGTAATGCTTCCGTTAGGTCTGACATTTCTTTACAAAAATCAACAAGCAAGATTAATAGTGTGCCGAATAAAAAAGATGTAAACCCACAAAGGTATGTTGACAAATTTTTACTGTTGCAGTTATTGTATAAATGGTGTACATATATGTAATAGCTAAATATCTTAAATGAAAGATTACATTTATAAAACATAATCATTAAACAGTATCAAAATAATTGCCTTTTAATAAGATTGAAAGACTTCAGTCGATGGCTATTTGTAGCTCTTTTTTGTAAGGAGTTTAATAAATTGTCTTATTATTAATAATAATTATTATTGCCTTTATTAATAATGATAAGAAATATTAAAATTCATTATTAGGTCTGTATCTGAAGATCGTAACAAAACAAAAGTCGAACTTGACATACCGATAATTGCACATAAAACCGAAATATTCACAGAGAGTTCAAATAAAAAAATTGAAAGTGGAGAATGCAGTGAAATCGAGACAGAACCAGAGGAGAACAAATCGGATGATGGGGACATCAAATCGGACGATGAGGAGATTAAGTCAGAGGAAGAGGATGATGACTTTGAACCGGAAAAGAAGATTCCTGAAAAAAAGATGAACTCGATAATGATACAGGTGGGAAACATTACCGACAAAGTTGAAGATAGGGATAAACCGCACGAGGAAATTCAAATGTTGCACAACAGTTTTAAGGATATTATCAATGAAGTCAAAGGGCTGAAGGAATCGATTTGCTCAATACAAAAGGAACAAGTCAAGACGTGCACTGTTTTACAACAAAAGGAGTAAGTTTATTAATTTAATACAGATATTGATTAAAGTTACGAATAAAATACAAATACAATAATAATAATAATAAACTTTATTTAGCACTGTTGCTATATAAAATATAGTTATATTTATAGTTATAAGTTTGATGAAGATATTATCGATTCTAAAGATGGTATCTTTGTTAATGGTCACATATATTTATTACAATAATAGAATATTTTTTACCAATACTAATTTAAAAATATGAAATATCTTATTGTTGAGGATTTACGAGATGTTTCATATTTTTAAATTATTACAATAATATATTCTTATTTTAAATAATGACTACCTCTAGTGCACCTTGTATAATAAGGCACTAATGAGATATAAAGCACCAATAAATCTTGCCTGAATGTGTCATAAAGTACCATTTCAAATATTTAAGGGATTTATTTTGCTACAATCTATTGCAAAATTATGAGATAAGTTATTGAAATCATAAATGTTGTTAGTGAAGTTATTTTGTAAAAAATTTACCTTTCAGTTCCTTCCAATCATCCCATAATGCAGAAACGAAGTTATAAACCAGCTATGAGAGAAAAATTAATACCTCACTGAGTCAGACAATCTTATAAGAATGCTAATTATAGGGCGGTTTGTTCAAGTCTTCTTAAGTTAAATTTTTTTGGCTCTGAAATCATAATGCATTTGTATTAATTAAAATACTCATCATATGCATTTTTTTCATACCACTAATTCTTTGCATTAGAAGGGTGTGATTTTTTTATTTAAGATTATAATGAATTATAGTATTAATATATCTTTAATTAAGTTCTAATCTAGAAAAACTAGCCACGGAAATAAAGAATTTATCATCCAGAACGCAGTTTAATATAAATCCATCAACAGAGTGTGCAACAGAAATGCAACTTTACAAGAACATACAGATGGAAGCAAAGTATAAACTGAATAATCGGAATCCTATTGGAGGAATCTATGGATTAGCACCAAAAAAGGTAATATTTAAACCAATAAATAAATCATATGTACGTATGATTTAGAAATAATATATTGTTTAGAGCGCTTATAGCTTTACGTTAATATCCATAAACGTCATTTCATTAAAATATATAAAATAAATAGAACTGAAGAATTATAGAATAGATGTCTATTTGTTTTAAATAACACATTCACTAGAATAACATAACCTCTAAATGGTTATTAATTTTACTTCCAGTAGTAGCAATTGAAAAGTTATTTATAAATTTATCTGTGCTAAGCTTTGTACATTGCCTCGCTACTTTGAAGTGCCATGAATTATACCCCAATAGGAAAGGGTACCGATCTGATTTCAAAGCAAGATTAACGATATTGCTCTATTGACTTAACAGTATGTGCCTTCAACTGCGTTTTTTTTTTCATAATATAATAAAGGATTTTGTCATATTTTATTCATAAACTAAAATCTATTATTCTTCAGTATATAAATTAAACATTAACACCAGCACCAAATTTAACAAAAAGTAATATCATGTTGAAATATTATTAAAATGTTTATATACATTCATTTATAATTAAATTTATGTTAAATGCTTTATAAAATGTTTCAGCTCATCTGTTTATATTATGGTATTTGTAAGAAAATGATTATTGTATTACTTTTCAGAAAACTGAAGGTACAACTAGACGCCAATATAAAGTGATATCTTCTCCAAAATATAATCCGAATTCAATCCATAATGCAGAAAATAACAGAAACGCATCATGTACAGAAGTTGATTCGTAAGTTCCTGTTGATTAAGGATTTACTTGTTCTTGTTACTAATAAAGGCTGATTATGAAAAATTGATTTTTATTACTTCCTATATTTTTATCACACTATAGTCACTGGAGACTATACCGTATTATTACTGTCAAGGGTTGTATATACATAACAACAAAAAGTTATGGCTCAAGTTTACTACTTACTTTTAACTCTTTTTATCAATAGATATATAAAATATTAAATTGTTCGAACCAAACCTATAAATGAATTAAGATTCGATTATAAGGCTCAAACACTAAACTAAAAAATTATGTTTTTACCAGAAAAAATTAAGCAACAATCAAACACATTATAATTATTCACATTCTACATATAATTATCAAAATATACATTAAATCCAAAATAATTTATTAATTTTACTTCAGTCTGTTTTACATATATTTACATGTTTCAAATATCTAAAAAAATTCAAGATGAATCCCTCGATTATAAGATCCATCTAATGGATACACTAGCAGTATACGTGGGTAACACACTTCTGTGCAAATAAAACAAACACTATCAAGTTTATGAATGATAAATAAGTGGTCGACATACTCGATAGATAAATAACTACTAGTACGTATAGCATATTTTATAGTCATCTTTGGACAATTAAACATTCTTCTTAAGAAATTAGTAGCCTTTTCTTAACTCAATTAACTTGAATTTTAATTATTTTAATAACAAACCAAATTATCAATCCAAAAAAATATTATATAATATAATACTTATTCCAAGCAAAAATTTTTTAATTGTTTAATTAATTTACACATAAATATTACATTTAATTTGTGTGAATGGCAATTTTATCTTTTTTCATAATTTGGTCCCTGAGATTCTCATTTTAATAAAAATTAAACGTTTTCACATGAAGAAAAAAAATTAGTTATTTCTAGACCATAGATGACTGTAATAACACAAAAATTGTTTAAACCTAGTACGTGTGAATAAATTAAAAATTTCATATACTTAAAAAATCTTATTGACGCAAAATTAAAATATTTAAATATAACGATTGTAGCAATTCCAAAGTATTCAAAAGGAAAAACTGAAAACTAAAGCAATGGGTGTCTATTTGTCCTTCTTCAAGTCGGCGACGTTCAACTTGGCGTTCGTGGCCATGTCCGCTATTCTGTCGGTGATCAGGCCCCCATACTTTTGCAGAATTCCGTGGTGCTCCATTCCGGGCAGTAGACACATAAATGTGACGATGATGTAGGTTAGAAACAGGTTATTCACATTGTTGCCGATCCATGCTAGTGATAATAGGACGCCGACAGAAATACCATAATACTAAAACAATAATTGTTTCTGCTTTGCACATGTAAAAAAATATTCTATTAAGCTAATATTAAGATAATTAAATTTAGCACTAACCCTTCATTTCATATCTGTGAATACAAATCAGAGATATTTATATACCAATGGTAAAATTTAATTAGCCAATTGTTAAAAAATAAATTCAGATATGTTATATAAAAAATCTCCTTAAAGAATTTATTAATTCATACTCATTATTTAAATGTCATAAAAAGAGACAAATGTCAAATACATCTAAAAAGAGATTTGCTTAAATATATTCCAAAGTAAGGATTCAGAAGCCTACGCTGATGAGATCCAAAAGGATCGAAACCGGTCCGTGGCTGTTGTTGACGGGGAACAATATTCAGAAGCTATCAGCATGTCCAATTGGACAGTAGGGTAATGTGGGCCTGAGTGGAAAAATATTGGAAACCAGTGAACTATGCCCATGATTCTTGCTATATATAAATTTGTGTACATGTTTTATTAATATTTTGACAATATAAGAACCCAAGAAGCAGTGAAATGTTTTACCACAATTAAAAAATAAAACTTATGTCACAATTAAATGTAAACTAATAAAATATATCTGCCTTTTATGTGTTTGTAGAAAATTAAGTCATTAAATTATTAAATGTAAATTAAGTCAATTCATGTTTCTTTCCAAACAACTGGTCATTATAACTAAGATTTAAAAGCCTAAGTTTCAAGAAGTTGCCACAATCCTATCCAACATAAACACAAGTATTTCCCTACACAATTTTTAATTTGCGTATTTATTTTCTTACAAAAAAAGTAAGTACATTTATCATTATTGTTTATAGTTATAGAGGATTTTAGGTCTTTAGGATAACAAATAATATACATTTATTTCATCTGTACTTAACTTACCAATTTTGGCCTAGTAGTCCTCATCAGACAGAACGACCTAAATGTTAGAGATATTTTCTCCTGACTTAGTATTATTGAGCGGCAGATTCGGTCGTATTTCTCTTCCTGTTTATCCGTCCACGGTTCACTCTTTAAAAGTGACGTCGCTAAATGAGGCACTATGTAGTCACTTAGGGTTAAAGTTAGCCCTATTAAGGATAAGGTGGTTAAAATACTCGGATCTAACAACCATAACATCATGAAAAATACAGTACTGCCTGTAAAAATAAAAATTCAATTGTTAAAAAAAGGAGTTAATTCATTGTAGTGTTTTTTATACTTACATCCCATGATACTGAGAGGATGCCATTGTTTTTCCCAGTGCAGTATCGAGTTGATGGGAAGGAGGACCTCCCGCCAACTGTCCAAGGATCTTTTCAAATCGGCAACTTTCATTTCCTGCAAACCAAAGTTTTGTTAAAATCGTGTAGACTGTGGCACGTAAAGGGAGACACAAATATACCATGCCTGGCGAAAATGATGACTTTGCCGTCGTTCGTCTATCTTTACTGTCGCCAATAAGATTAAGAGGTTTTGCAGCGAACACAGCATTATCACACTATAAAGATGTGAAAGTGAAATTTTAATTGGAATAAGTATTAAATTACTATTACACCGCAATGATAATTATTGATACAAGATGAATAATAAAGGCTAGTGCATTAATTGCGTTACCAAAACATATGTATATACTTCGGTGTGTTTAAAACAAATTAATTATGCCATAGAAGGAATGGCAGTAATTAATGTTATTAGTCTCCCTGTAAGTAATAAATATGTTATCAATACGACAATTAAATGTCATTAAAAAGCTCCTTATAAAGCAGAAATAGATATGCCAGTAATGGACAAAATATTGCCTGAATGGTAAAAATACTTTGCTGACAGTGAATTCCATCATCTGAAGTAAAGGAAGGGGTCTTAGGTGAAATAACATATGTTAAACTCATGTGTCCTAAAGTTATTATTTCAACCGAAATTGATAAATTTCCCCAGAACAATTCTAAACCTCTTATCTGTAAACCCAAGATTTTGATTTATTTATCATCTTTTGTTTTGGTTGTTATGCCTTCAGAACTTTAAGTTTTCTCAATATTTATCATATTGTTCTATTTTTTTATGAAACAAAATAGATGTTTATCAATTGTTGCACATTTAAAATTTAAATAGTTTTAAGTAAATTTTGATTAAAAAATAAATATCAAATTTGGTATTAAGTATTGAAAAAAAATTATGTACATTTAAACTATAGAACTATATTCAACTACATTTCACTTTTTCGACAAATTACAAATAAAAAATTAAAATATTCTTACTTATTTATTAAGTAATAGTTTAATCTTGAATTAGGTTCTCATGTAATTCGTGGTGAAACATTTTGTAATATAGAAATACCACTTAGTATTGTGAAACAAAGCAACTGTAAATTGTGTTACTTCTATATTAATAATAATCATTGTTTAATTAAAACTGCAGCTAATAATAAAAATTTTATTTAATTAAAATTACAAAACTTTAAAAATGCTAATAACTGTTACCACAACATGCCATGAAAAAAATAATATATATTGTATTCAGAAGCTATCACCACTATATTTTTAAACAATACCTATTTGTATTATAATAAATCAATTTTAATTATATATGTAGTTATCAATTGCATTACATTGCAAAATTTGATGAAATTAGTAAGTAATTGGAAAACCATTAAAAGGAGTTAAAATGCTATGTAAATAAATTGTTGATAAATATTTAATAAATTGCATTCCTAACCTAAATGAAGCAAAAATGAAATACAACTACAAATATATAATATGCAGGCATTATAATTTATGCTACATAGCAATAATTTATGTTAACTGAATAATTCAATCAGCAACATTGAATTTACATTTGACTTCAATAAACAAAGCAATAATTAATTACACCACAAACGCGCAACCATTTAAGGGGTATTATTTGCGAGTACACAAGCATAACCATATGGTTTAAATAAACATCTAATCTGTTGCAATTATGTTGTTTGATAAAAAGAGATTCTAGGTTAAACCATGAAAAATTACATCACGTAAAGCACTTACCTCTGCCATTGCGTCAGCTCGTCGTTAAAATGTTGCACGAAATGGTTTTCACCCTTTGATTTATGACAAAAATTTTGCGACTGTGCTTTGTTTGAAAACTACTGAATTTTAAAATACGCAATGTGACGTACGGCGACTGGATAAAGTCGTTGGGGAAAAAAATTCACATAATTACCACCAATGAAAAAAATTCCCTAAAAACCTTTAATAAACATAAACATTGTTTTGATAAAAATGCATCTTATAAAATTGTTTTTATTATTTTACGTATTACTATATAATAATTATTAGTTATAGAAAATTAAAAATAATTTTTATTTCAGTTTTTGCGTTTAGATGTCAGGCAACACAACATACACGCGTTAGTGAATTATAAAAATTTATAATAAATTGTCTATCATCACGTGATGATTAAAGTACTGATTGTTTCTATACTATAAACAATAAAGTACGAAAATGATGTTTAACGTTATGATTATTTAAACATAAATATTATTCATTTGAAACCTGATATCTTGTTTATTTTTAAAGGATTGCGATTACGATTGCGTTGACTCTTTAAAGGCCGTATGTGAGATAATAAATAAAGTGCACGCGATGTTATCAAAACCATTTAGCATAAACTAGTAACTACCAACGGCGGAAACGAATAAATTTTAATTCCCTACGACCTCCATACGACCGCGCGTATCCTTCTGGTTACTTTCGTATCCCGGCGTTGGCAATTGTCGCAGCCAGGAGAAACAACCGAAGTGAAGCTTTAATGTGCTACTTTCACATTGACGTATATGGAATAAATCTTGTAATATTAGTCTGAAAACCAATCAACAAATAAGTACGTATAACAATATTTCGTAATTATAATGCATTTCGTGACGTTTCGAAAGGTTTCGTAAAGATTTTTCATCGAAACCCCGCGACAATTCCATGTTGTTATTTATAGTTTTGAACCCGCCATTTTGTCACTGAGCGTTGGATCATACATTTACATAAAATTCTGATTTTTGTGTTAAAATTCGAATGGAAAACGTGTTTATACGATTCAGTTTTCCACCGTGTTAATTATTAGACAAAAATTTGAATTTCTTTCTTTTTGTATTTTTGACACTCGCAGGACTATAACCTTACTTTTTTTTAATTGCTAACAATTGAAAACAATACGTCTTCCACAACTGGTTTTTGAATTATATTTAACTTTATGATTATATTTCAGTGTAGATTATATCTCGTTAGTGATGGAGTTCTTTCATTTTGATTTAACTTTTTGTAATTTTCCTTCCATACATGATTTATAAAATAAAAATGATATTTGAAGAGGTTATTTAAAAAGGTATTTAATTGTTTTATTTTATCTACCAAAACAACAAATTTAATTTAATTTGTGAAATAATTTGTATTGATTTGCATGTTCAGTGCATAACAAATTATCTGATTTTGTTATATTTATCTTTAGAACTGTACGATTATTTAATAGAATTTATTGGTTAAAGTACGGGTTATTAGCGTGAATAGTAAGTAATTGATTTCTTGATGAGTGATGATCATCATAATTATTTTGCTATTAAGAGTAGAGGAAATAGGGGGTTCGTAGGCTAGATAAATCCAACCCATCAATGTGTTAAACTGACTGGCTGAAAATTAGTTAATCAATTTTTTTAATAATGGAAATCTATTAAGAATAAATAGTGTGTAAAAAAATATCTATTGTTATATTTCATCAGATAATTATCTATTGCCTTGATTGAATTAATAATAATAAAATAGTTTTTCACTGTCTAAAATAAATACTAAATTGATTTCACATACAAAAAAAATGTAGATGTCTTTTAACATGTTAATCACCACAACATGTAATTATGTTTGAATGAAGTATATCTATATCTTATTCTTTGCTCTATTACTGGACTACGTGAAGTGTAACTAGCAATATTTAATTGTTATTCATTTAATAGTTAAAACTGTTAAGCAGTGTTGGGCTTAATAATGTAAGTCAGTATCGGATTCAAGTAAATTTCAGTGAGGTTAAACAAAATTACTTTTATTAACATGTATTTTACATACAAAATTAATAATCTATCTGTTGAAGGTGCATTTACTCTTAAAGACACTTACGATATGTGGAGTAAAGGGTGTGCAAGTGCTAATTAGAACTATTATTTGACTTCCTTCTTTCATATTCATTTTAAAGCTAGTAATCTTCTTAAATTAATTGCCACATAAAATTTAACAATTGGATTGTATGCTTAATATGTTTATTTAGTCTTAGCATTTTAATTTTGTAATAGTTTCCCTTAATAATATCTTTCTTGGACATTTTCTCTGGGAATCTTTTATAATCCCATTTATTAACATTTAATAATTCTTTTGACTCTTATTTGAAGTTGTATCTAATTAGACATGTTAATGCAGTGTTGTCTCATTGGACTTCAAAAATTAAGAATGTAAATTTATACTATACTTATATAAAATATTGAAAATAAATTGCAGCAAAAATTTAATTTATAATTTGATTTTTACAAAACAATTTTTTTCACATATTTTTAGGCTTTCATAATTGCAGCAAAAATTTAATTTATAATTTGATTTTTACAAAACAATTTTTTTCACACATTTTTATGCTTTCATAATTTTGTAATGTTCTTCATCTCTAAACATAGCTGTACAACAGAAATAGGCTTTGAATGCATTGTTGTAAACACGTATTGTTTATTTTAATATGATAAATCTCTTCTTCATTTAATGATAGTTTTTTGTCTAATTCCCAAACTCTAGGGTTTCAAAAGAAGAGTTAAAAACAGCTCACTTTCCCAATATTTTTTCTTTTTTTGTTTAAAGTTGCCGCTGGAATTTTAGAAATTTATAATTTGCAGGCTATAACTTGGTGATTTTCCATTATATATCCTTTAATGATCCCTTTAACCAGTTAACTGTGTTTGACGTATATATATCCGTCATCAAGCGATTTTCATGACTCACAGAAATTCGCACTTTCAAAACGGAGCGACACAGTTAACTGGTTAGTATAATACATTTTTTGAGTGTGTATAATCATACACACTCAAAAAATGGGATGTTAGTTTTTGTGCAATTAATTGTTTGAATTTCTGTATTTCTGCGTGCGGAATTCGCATTTCAAAACGGGGTGACACAATTAACTGGTTAAAAAACATCGGATTTGAAGAAAATAAATAAATTACAAGATATTATTACTAAATACATTTTATAACTTCACGATTAATAGAATTGATATGTATTTGATTTAGTTCACATTAAGATGGCAGATGAAGTTGAGGCACAGTTGGCCAGTATAACTGGAGATCTTCTGGAGGACGATGAACCGGCGAAAGATCCTTTGGCGGAGCAAAAAGAAGAACCTGTTTTAGAGACGAAGGACGAGGTGTCCGAATCTGAAAAGCCTGAGGCTGAAACTAAAGAGACAGTGGAGCCAATGGAGACCGAAGAAAAAGATGAAGCTCCCCCCAAAGCAGTCGAAGTTGAAGACAAGAAAGAAGAAGAGGTGAAGGTTGAGGAAAAGGAGGTGCCAATGCCGGATATTAAAGCAGATGCCATAAATGGTAAGTTAATGTAATATAATTTTCTTAATTAAAAATAATTTGGCTAGTTGTAGTAGTTTTCGATCTAATAAAAAACATCTTCATTTAAAAAAAATATTGGTTTTTTCATAGATGTTATATTGCTTTATGTAACATATTATTATAAAGTTAAATAGAATTAAAATATGATTATTATAAAATTTCTTTTTTTTTGATGGGGAAAGTTTTCTTAATATACTAAATCAATTTTTTGGTTGAGTAATGTGAAATAATTTTATTGTTTTAGAATCTGTTAAAGAAATTGTAACACAAGACGTATTGGTTTGTGGTAAGTGCCATCAAGTGTACCACTTTGTAGAAGCGTTCCAAGACCACAAAGCTAATGCTAACTGTAAGGAAAATGGGGAATTGAAGGAGACTCTGACAGAGGATAAAAAGCCCCAGATTTGGGCCTTCACATTGTGGAAAAATACCAAGTTTAAAGATAACAAAGAAGTCGAAGAGGTGGATAAACCACCGACTGGGAGCCTCTATCAAATCTGGAGGGATCTGGACACAAAAGAGAAAGAGGTTTGGACTAAAGCCGGGGAGAACATCCAGACATTGTGCGAGATTGCTCATCAGTTTGAAACAATGAAGGTATTTAGGATTTTATAATATATAAGTAATAACTTTTGCATTCATAATAAATTATGTCACCAAATTACAGTTACATAAATATTCTATTCTAGCTATGATACGCGATGGCATTAATCAAATGAATATTTCAGAAAAGTTAAATAATGTTACCCATCATTTTCAGATCGCAAAAATGAAGGAAAGGAAAGCACAGGAATTACTGGAAAGCCAAGGTATGTGTAAATGTATCATGTTTGCGGACTGAGTGTATGCTTATCTATTTATTTTTGTCCTTTTAATATTTTCTATTTTGTATTTTTGCTTATTATTAATTGGTTAAAGTACAGGGTGTTTCAAATTTATTTTTTTGTAAAATTATGAACAATGTTATGGGAAAAGAAGTGATTTTGAAAGCTGAAATTGAAAAACTTTCAACATCAAAACAGAATTACAAACTCGATTGTATAAATGCTTTCAATTATGTTTAATTTTTAATTTTTTATAGTTAATTTTAAACTTACATACATAATATATTTTTGATAAAATTATAAGCAGGATAATCAAAGATAAAGTCATAGGTCATAAGTGATTTTGACAGTGAAAAACTATTTACACTACATTTTATTTTGAATATTTTATAAAGGGAGAATATTCTTACTATTTACAGAACATACGTTTTTGATTTATTAGACTTTTTTTAATACCTAGTATGCTCTTGAATTTTGCCTAGACTTATATGTTAAGAATGCTATTTTGGTATATATAATTAAAATTATATATTAAATATTGTTTGTTGACATTAAAATTGTAGTCATTGAAAATTATTTCTTTATTGTTAAGATGTTAATTAAATATTTTGAATGATTAGGATTATAAAACTATTAACCTATGAAAATTCTAATTACCTTTTTTATCAAATACAATTTATTCATCTTATGATTATTCTCACTATATAATAGATAGTAGTATTAATATTGAAATATTAATTATCTGATTGCACCTTTCTTGATGTGTCATATATAATCTATCTATTTAGAAATAGTTAATTTGTTCTAACAGCTTTATAATAAAATTCATATTAGAATTCTATTATTGACCAAATTGTTTCAACAAAATTACACATCATTTTTATATTATAACTTTTGGAACTCCCTGTATTTCATGTAGTAGAGTCTTAGAAGGCGAATATAAATGGTGTATTAGAAATAGAATGTTTATGTCATTCATTAGAGTCCGCCAACATGTTTATTTTCCTTGAATAGCATTCAAACGTGAAACTTTATTTCTCAACGAAGAAGGTGAATGCGCTGACATGGAGAAGGTTTCCAAAGAGAAGGACCCCTTGGGCATGGACAGCGAGTCGAGTCCAGAGTCCTCGGATGCTGGAAACAAGAAGACAATTTTAAAACCGGTACATCTCAACAATAAGGTCACTATAATCTCGAGGGTAATTGTACTAACAATAATTTCATAAACATAATGTAAATAAAATCGTGCAGTTTGCCTGAATAATTGGGTATTTGGTTGGTTATTAAAAAAAATAATTGAAAACCATTATGCAGGCACACTACATAAATACATTGTTTTTTTCTCTTCTGGTGAGCGTGTAAATAAATAATTACTTTGCATTTCATACAAATGTTTGATTCTTTTTTAAATCTCATACCATTTGCATGTTATTTTAATTAGATGTATGGCTTTTATTCAGAGCAGTGATAGCCAACTTAGCTATGATAAAAGTTTCCAAAGAAGACTAAAACTAAACTATCTTCTATTTATTTAACTAGGGCATAATTTAGACTCAAACAGAAGTTTTCTTTCAAAATTAATAAACTTGTCAAAATGCTGCAGTTGTTTGTTTTTCCTCTATTTATTTATGCATATACTGTTTATCGAGTGGTAGAGTTGGCTATCTAGTATTAAAAATGTGATTTTACTTAATCAAAATAACTTACTCTGCATATTTAATTGTTCACTTCTTCATTCTGGATTGTTATAATCAAGTCTTGTAATAATAAATTAACATGTCATGGATATTACGGTAAATTTTGGCAACCAGTATTTAATTGTATTAGTTGTAGTTATTTTACAGAGCTAGTGATATCAAATTTTTACAAAACATGTTTTCTCTTCTAGAAACCAAAAAATACAAGAAAAGCTGTTCGAACTGGAAGTGACCCCAAAGTGGAACATTTGGTTGAAAAGATTATATCAAAGAGGTACAATCCAAGAAAGAAAACTTTCGAGTTGCTCATAAAATGGGAAAACTTTGATTCGTAAGTACATTAAATTTATTTTTTACTTAATTTACATGTTCTAAAATAATAAACATAAATGCTACTACTCAGTGCTAAATCGCTCATATAATGTGAGGGGATAAAATCAATTATTACTAAATTTAAAAAAGATAAAATAATTGTCATATTTTTAGAAAAGTATTATTTTTATCCAATGGGAGGATTATTATTATTGTGTTTTGGTGTTACGTGAAGAGAATTTAAAATAAATTATACATTTTCTTTTTTCACTAGATCTAAATTTCAGACACTAGCTATTGATAATAACCACCTACTAGCCAAAATGTACAAGTGAATAAAAGAAGAAGAATTTTAATGTGCTTCCATTTTTAATTTTCAACATTATGAACTAATAATAAACGTAAAAAAATATTTTTAGTGAGAAAAATACTTGGGAACCAATTGCAGCTTTACATAATTGCAAGACCATGCTGGAAGAATTTGAGAAAAATTTGCAAATTCAAAAGGAACAACAACGCATTGAAAAAATGATAGCAAAGAAACAACAGAAGAAACAGGAACTTCTGAGGCTACAATCTGAAGGGTAACTAATTTTATAATCACATACAATTATTAAAGCCCATATTATTTACATATTAATTCTAAATGCTTCTCCCTTGGGCAGCAATTATTAACTGTAAACAACTTATGACTAAAAGAGTGTGGAATTTCACCATTTCTCTGCTCTTAAAAATAGATCTTGGTTATTACATTTATTTATGACATTATGAATGTATATAAGTTTAATAGTAATAAATCGAGATTTAAAAATTAAAACAATTTTCTGTTCACTAGGCGACCGCAACGTACTAGTAAACAAAAAGCTCTGAACCAAGTGAAACAATGGTGCGGAAACATGGAGGCAGATGAGAATTCAGGGAAGCGGTACTTCAGCGACGATTCAGATGATGACGAGGCATTTGAAAAAAGGATGAAATACGAGGAATACAGTACTGACTCTGAAAACGAGGCACCGGTCATGACGATAAAGCGCGTCCCCAAAAACCAAAACGGCGTCGAAAAGAAACCAAAAGTCGAATCTATCACATTGCCGGACAACATACTCATTCCCGACGCTAAAGGCATCGTACGAATAAACCAAAAGCAAATCCCCTCATTAAGCTCAGGGGTTTACGTAATGTCGAAAACGGCTGGTATTATTAAATTGGACACAAAGGCATCAAAGTTGGCTACCAGTGGAGGACAAACTGTATTAAGAGTAAGTATAATAATTATTTGCAGGAGGATAATAAATTTAAATTAATTAAGTTTCTTTTTCTAATACCTTTAAGCTACTTCTATTTTCTTTTAATGCTCTAATTTCTATCAAAGTATGTTTTGATTTTTTTAGTTTGGTTTTTGTGAGTTACGTGAAGATAAATTTGATTAAATTAATAAGCACTTATTAATTTAATTTAATAACAATATATGCAATTCTTAACAAATCCCTAATACTAGTTAATATCACTGTAGTTTGTTAACAAATGCTAGTAGCCAAGACTGTTAATTTCACATTAAAAAGGAAAAGAAAACACATAGCAGTATTCATATATGAAACAAACTGAAATTCAACGTAAATACATATTAGAGTTGAGGTGTTCAAAAAGTAATTTTTCAGTTTCATTACAATAATTATCTTTTTGTTTCATATTAACATATACTTTTTATAGTGATAGTTTGATGATTGAATTACATATTTTATTGAGGGCTTCAATAGTAAGTTATTCTATCATAGTAGTCTATAAAGATTGTATTAGAAGAATGCAGAATAATAGGAACTTTATTGCTTTACAACTTGTTTCCTGAAATACTTTTTTATTATATTAATACTTCAATTATAAATTTAAACAAAAAAAAATATTTCAGAACCTTAACCTCAAATATATTTTTACATTTTGAAATCTTAATCATATTGGATTCCTTAATCTTATTACATAAAAAATTTCTTTAGGTTGCACCCAAAATTGGACAGACGAGTATTAAGGTTATCAAAAAGGACCTTAGTAATGGAACCACCACCACGACAACAAAGACTGCTAACATACTGAGAGCCAAGCCACCATTGAAAAACTACAGCAGTCGAGTGTACGTGCAGAAGAGGGCGAATGCTCAAAATGCAAAGAAGATCCTTGAAACTCCAAAAATAGTACCAGAGAAAGATGACGATGAGTCTGATGGCATTGAAGAACTCGAATTTCCAACCGATATACCCATTCCTGCTCCAGACAGCCCTCCACCTGAATTCACCTTGTGTCCCCTCACAGGGAAAGTTTTGGGGAAAGATGGGAAAGCCATCGAGGAACCTGAAGTGGAAAAAAGTATGTTAATTTTTTTACATAAAGAACCACCATTACAAATTCATTAAATAATATATTACCAAATTTATCAAGATTCATATTGTGCTGCACATTAAATTTCTATTGTGTATTTATTGTTTATAAGATTATAAATTATTAATCAATATATACAAATTGAAATTTGTGTGTAGTATTTAGTGATGATTTTTAAATTACTAAATATGAATAAAGTTCCTAAATGAAACAGTTGGCATGAAGAAAAATAATTGTTTCATTTAATTAAATTAATTTTGACTTAACTCAAAACAAGATTGCAAGTGTAAAAAAAGGAGTGGTTATAAATGACATGTAATATTTTTAATTTTTGTTACTGTTGTATTCTGATAATAGGTGATGAAATGCCAAGTACTAGTGAGAACAGCACAGCTGCTTTGGATAATTTGGTGAACATGGCTGCAGCTGATATTTTGGAAGAGCTCCAGCCGACTAAGACAGTCATAAAGAAGGAAAGATGTGAACCAGACTTAGACATAACACCTTTAGATATTGATTGTCAAGTGCCAACAAAAAAAGAAACAATTGATGTAAGTTTAATTTTGGTATACTCAGTCACTATTAACCAGATTATATCTTTTATTAATTAGACTAAATTAATTATTTGTAATTTTGTTATTTATAATAATGATATTGTTTTAGGAACAGTCATCTAGTTTAGATTTACCAATGCCCACTACAACAATAATCCACACACAAGCAAAACAGACAGATTCAATTCTTAGCACAGCTTTAACAAATGCCAACATTGGAGTCAGACGGCCGTCACCGGCACTGGTTCAGAGGCCCCAACAAAAGACAGTAATCAATAGGACCCTGGGTCAGAGGCCAGGCCCACAAGCGATAATCACCAGGATAACACCCGGAACATCACCTATACAGCGGAGCAGAGTGGTCGCTCCAAAGCCTAAAGAGGCGCCCATCATCAGAAAGAGGACTTTGATAAGCAGTAGTGGGAGTGTTAACAGGAGTATAGTGAGGAGAATAGGGGATACTAAGGTTTACACACCTGCTGCTTCAAGTAATACAACCACAGTGCAATCACCACAGTCTATTAACTCATTCGTAGCTACTCCTACTAGTGCAAATATTGTTATAAATATGCCTTCATTAATTGGTAAGTTTGTTAGATATAAAATGCAGTTTATTTCATTAATTATATGATTTAATAGTATGGACTATTAAAAAACAGGTATACTTAAATACAATCTTACAATCTAAGCTCAATTTGAAAAGTGTGAAAAGCTAACTTAAACTTGTGAAGTCGAGTAGTTACTCGTGTGGGGTGTTGCCCAGATTTGACTCTTCTCCGAATACAGACCACCTGAGATGTTTGAGTGACTTGTATTACAAGATGTGTCTTAGGGTCTCCTCTTCTTGCTCGTATTTCCGTCATAAGGGACCTATTACCACGAGATACTTATGAGTTAATTTAACTCTTGAATAATAAATATTCTTATAATTAAAAAAAAAGTAAAATACTTGCCCACCTGTCTATACTTTTTGAGTTTAATTCCATTATCTCTAAAATAATAATTAAAATTAAAATTTAAAGTCAATTAAATTAAAACATGCATGTCTATTATTTAATATCTTTAGATTGAAAAAATATATTTATATTGTTACAAAATATTAGATGGAGATACCACAACAGAAAAGCCAGAAAATAATTTAAGCATAGAGATTAAGCAGGAAGTGCAGGAAAAGGTAATGGAGCCACAAGAAGAACCCTCCCCGGGGCCCACAACTAGTACTCAGAATGCAGTTAGTTTAAATAATTTATCAATACCTGAAACTGAAACTCCATTGCTAATAACTGGAGAGGACGGCACGATTTATCAAGTTGCCGGACAAAATGAGGAAGGGCAGACCATTTTGATTACACAGGTAAAATATATGTTTACAATTTTAATAAAATCAACAAAATTTATTTCATATAAAAATTATTTTAAATTAAAATGAGTAAATTATGTTAATTATATTTTCTATAATTTAATTTATATTTTTTACTACTGTTTTAACTTATAATACTTCTTTGTTTGTATCCAGGGTGAAGATGGTGAACAACAGTGTCTGCTCGTTGCTCCAGAGAACGCAGGACTAATTAACCAAGCACTAATGAAGCCAGCAGAACCCGCGCCTGAGCCGGAACCTGAACAAGTACAAATACAAGCACCGGCAGTGACAGAACCCATTACCGTAAATACAGAGCCAGAGGAAGCAACAGATGATTCTCAAGTGGTCGCTCAAATAATCAGTGCAAATCCCCCTAGCCCAGGTAATTAATTTAAAAAAAATTAAGATTGAATATTATATAATTAAAAGTACTTATAAAATCAATAACAAGAGAGGTGTACTATCTAAATAATATATTTAATGTAGTTATTGATTAATGGAGGTTTTTGAGGCAAATGTTTAGATTTAAAATTAAATCATTTTTTTTAGTGTCACTTTCTTTTTATACTAGCATAGTTATTTCTTTGATTGTTTGATTTTAAATGGATCAATTGACAAATCTATAAAAATGAATATTTTATTCCTTATTAACAAGTTTGTGGTACGTGTCCTAGTTTAGAAAATTGTTTAAATATACATTCATTGATAATGCACTAAATACATAACATACAATGTAAATGCTTGACTAAAAATTACCCATTATACTTTTCACACATTTTATTAGTTACATATACCTTTTATAATCCTTACAATGAAAAAAATGGTATCCATTAAATTTAGTTTATACTATAATTGCTTATAAATAAAATTAATTCTACACAAATAATTGTTTTTCAGGAGGTACGAGAAAAGTCGTTCTAATGTTGCCAGATGGTAATTTCATGATGACAGAAGTGACAGCTGATCAGTACCAAGCATTGGAGCTGGATAAATAGAGTCAAAACGTTTATTTATAACTTATTTCAATTCCCAGCAAGTTCGAACATTTGTTTTACAGATATTTTTAATACATTTGAATCCAATTCTATTCGAAATGTAATAGCTTGTAAGACAGTTTAAGAATGTAATATTATTCCAGACAAATATATTCATCCACGCCAATCTATTATTCATTTTCAAAATGAATCTTTTTGTTGTTGTATACTTTTTTATAGATTCTATATTATTTTGTATTTACGAGTCGATTTGTTTTCTCTTAAATTGTTCTCAACTGATATATATATTTTTTTTAATACATATTATCAGATGTAAGGTAATGATCTTAGATGTATTGTAGTTTTAAAAATTTTATTGATATAATAAAAAAATTTAATATCTTTGTTTATTTATGGCACAACAATATAAAGTATTGAAATAAAAAGCAGTGGTCGCAAATGAATAATTGATTGTAAGCAACAGAAAATAAAATAAGCTGATCTTATTTACACAGTCTCCAAGAAGTGACTATTAAATGAGCACTTAGCTAGAACATATGGAGATTAAATAACTGATTGTGGAGGCTTTTACTGTTGATTGAAATTTTGTACAATAAAATATTTCAATCAACATTTACTTTGAGATACATTTTTATGAATTTAAAAAACAAGTACAAAACTATGTATCAGAAAGTTAAAATTTCCACAATTGGTTATTTAATAATTACTTGCGTTTTTAATTTCATATTGGAGATTATTTTATTTTTATCTACACATCCTTCGTGTTGTGTTACTTATTTGATACGACCTTAGAGAATGATCCTTAAAATTTAAAGCAATGTCAGGAAACTGAAAATAAAATCATGAAACATAAGCGTTTTCTTCCTTCATAAAAATTTCACACAATTGTCAGTGTCAAAAAAAAAATAATAAAATGCAAGAAGAAAATTTACCTCTCATTCCTAAGCCCATCGTAGCCGAGAGTCATGATGTTGAACATGTTTTGCGGGATATGTTCCAAGAAGTTTTAGAAAAGCCCAAGTATCCATTAAATATTGCCAAGAATCTTTTGAAGAACAATGTTGTGTATACTCAACTGAAGGATGGTGCTGAAAATGTGGAAAACGTATGCTTAGTTTTTAATTTAATAGTAACAATCACAAATCCAAATGATTTTGCTAAGCATTGTAGATAGAAAACACTTTTAATAAAGTCTGTATTATGGTTATCAAAAAAGTAAACTTGATAACCATCCACCATGCTCTTGCAAAAAATAGAGTCTGGCAAAAGTCTAGAAAAATTATAAATTAATTGCTAAAATGGTAGTATATGTAAATATTTGCAGTGGCTAATTGAGTCAAATTAATTTATTAAATCTAAAAAATATTTCAATTTTAATAATTACGATCTCACCAGATAATTTGATGTGTGATTGTAACAACTTCACTTATGATCAATATTTGTATTTTAAGATCATGAAATACTCAATGCTTTCAATGGAGGATATCGGAATAGTAGAGGAGAAAATAATGTACCGACAAGGGGAGTATTTGTACCACAATAATCGATTGGAAAAGAATAAATGTTATCAAGAGACTTTGCTGCTCAAAAGGCTTCCATTGATAAAACCTGTTGATCGATCAGATTTACAGCAGTACGGTCTAATTCAAGGAGATGATTTGTTACCGGATGTATTTAGAAAAACTATGGGTAAGTACGTAGAAATAATGACACTAGATCTTGGAAGGTAAGTGCTGCTACAGTTACTTTGCTAAAATGTAACTTTAATTTTCAAGATTTTTCCATAAATGAAAATGAACACAAATGCATGCCCTGCTTATCGCAAATCGATTTAATAGAAAATATCTCAAAAATATCACAGGATAAACCTTCAGCAACATTGAAAAGGCAGAGAAATTTAAAGCAGCTGCAACAAAATCCGTTCAGTTTAAGTACAGATAAAGTGGTTTTCTGTAATTACAGAGTTAACAAAGTTTATAAGGTAATATCGATAATATCTGCTATAAATTTACAAATATTTATATCTAGGAATATAGAATTGATCGTATGGTCACAGATTTAGTTAACATATTTTTATTTAAAATGGAAAAGATCTGCTCTTCATAAAATAGTTCATACCATTATATAAATATTTTAGAAACGATTTCGACTTCAGAATGTGTCAAATGTTGTTCAATCGTTCACTATAAGCTCCTTTCCACAAACTAAATACTTCACAGTGAATATTGAAGAAGATATGAATCGAATTTCTCCTGGATTATCTGCAACGTTTACAATAACATTTCACACTGATAATTACCTAGATATTCAAGATATCTTAATTATTAATTCCACAACAGGCATGTTTATCAGGTATTATGTCATTTGTTTATTAACTTAATTCATGTTATTTAAAGTGATTGCTGAAGATAGTACCAATACACACTGTACTGTACTATTAGCTAGTTATAGGGATGCACCAAATTTATTAATGTATGTTTACAAAGACTTCCTACCGATAAAGTGCTCTTCGACTTCATTTGATATGAGCAGATCGATAGCTTTGAATAATAGTATTGATTGTGGCGCTTCATTCCTAAGTCGAAAGTTGGAGACACATTTGATAGTCAAAAATAATGGTGGAGATGGAAAATTTTTCTTTATGACGGAGGAGAATTGGTTCAAATCAAATGTTGATGTAAATAACCATAATTAAATAATTAAATAATTTGTAATTCAGTTGGCTGTAAGTAATTGTTTTAACGAACAGGATATTGGATAACAAATTACATAATTAGTTTTTATATTTCTTAGATTATAAATGATAAAGAGGTTTAAGATGGATTAATTAAATAAATAACATTTAATATTTATTAACTGATTAAAACGATTTCAATCAAAATTGTTTATAAAAATCAACAAATTGGCAATCCTAGTATACTATAGTATAACCGTTGAATGATTTCAATCAACAGTACAACTATACTATAACCTTTCCCCGTAAGGTTAGACGTCTATACAATATTTCAATCAATTTAATTTTCCAACTTTGTTTTTGTTGAAAGCGTAATTGCAATTGATATCAATGCTGCAGTATTTTTGTTGATGTAACATAAACAATCTTGATTTAATTTAAGTTATCAATTTTTAATTTAGTATCATTTATTAAGAACTTGCACACTACGTTAGATTTAGAAGCTGGATGCTTCATAATAACGCCTGCATACTTTGAAATCAAGTCGGATGAATACCTGGTAATATCCATAGTGTTTAGTACGAAAACAAAAGGCGTAAATTTGGAAAAACTGATCTTACTGTGCAACAACGCGACGCATGAAAAACTGGACGTCATCGCCGACGGAGTTGTTTTCGATCGTTATTGCATAAATATAAACAAAGAAGATGTATAAAATCCGAACATTTAATTCTAGCAAAGTTTACAGGGTTAAAGTTTTAGTTATTACCGTTGGAACAATTAGCTTACATTCTGTACGTACCGAAAGAGCAATCGATTTCTTATGAAGTGATTGGAGAAGGTGATTTGTATAGTAAAGAATTGAGTGCGTTGAAGAATATATTAGACCCTGATTATATTGATTATGGAATAACGAGCAGTTCTTTAGGAAGTGTACCTAATGAATCAAATTTAAAAACATCATCTCAAATTGTCCTCGATTACCTTCAAGATACCAAAGATGTTTTCCAGGAGGAAACGAATGAAAACTACCATTATCGCTATTTACTATTTTTCGAATCTGTGGTGCCGTTTAATGATAACATAAAACAGATTACTATTCTTAATAACTGGTAATTATATTCTAAATTAAATAGTAGATTATCTAATTCATATTTATTACAAGTTTAATAGATTTGAATTACTATTGGAAAATTGATGATACGGGCAGTGAATACTTAGGTTATGACAACTTGAAGGATCTGGACCAAAAATATTTGGTGATTAGCAACACAAATAATTTCTGTTTTCCATCTTATAGTTCTACAGAATTCGATGTTATTATAAAACCGGATTTTTGTACAGAAGGGTTTTACAGATTGGTCTTGAAGTAATGTTGTATATTTGATACTTCCAATTTGTTAATATGTAATAGTTTTTTAGTTTGTATATCAAAGAAGTACCGAAATGTGCTGTTGAGGATTTAAAACACTTTATTCACATTAAATATCCAGATAGTGTAAGTTATTTAAATTTTTATAAACGCTGTCATTATTCTTTAAAATTTGACTTAATAAAATGTTACTACTATACAATTAAGGTCTAAATATTACATGATTAATAATAAGTATTTTTAAGATAAGATGAAAATTTTCGTACAAACAATATTTTCTTATATGTGTATACTAATAAAAATTAATTCATTGATTGTTAATTCTACCCATCAAAAGAATAAAAATATTTAAATGTAGATAAATTAATATATTTGAAGCAATTTATTTTTACATAATTAAACTACTAATGCATTTGAATGTATTTGCCGAACATCTATTTCTACCAAGTGTATCAATACAATAGTTATCATCGTTCAGCTGTATTACACCCATTACAGTCATTTTATCTTAAGTATTTGAAAAGTTAATGTCCTCTATTAATGTTTTAAGAAAGAAATATTTTTAGGATATGGTGGATATCCTGATAGCCGCATTCGATATTGTATGTAGAATACCACCAGTGTCAATTGAATTCCAACCATCTGAGATTGTTGTTAAAACACCATTGGAGTTTGTAAAACCGTTTCATTATAAATAAAAACTTTTAAATCATATCGTATTGACAGGTATGATGAAGTATACGAGTCTTCGATCCTAGTAAAAATATTTAATGAAGATAAAAATTATACGGATTGTAATTGGTCGATTAAAAATGAAAACATACAAATCCTACCAACGGAAGTCATAATGAGAGAAGACGAAAACATAGAGTTTATCATTAAAGTGCATAATACATCTTATTATGATATAACCGATAATGCTATGTAAGTTTAAACACTGGAAATTAATGTTGTTAAATAATTAAACATTTAAGATTTACTGTAAATAATCTATACACCAAGAATTTGCCTATATGTGTAAGGGTGAAACGTCCCGTTCTGAAATTTCAATGTGAAGTGGTGGATTTGGGGTGGCTTGTAATTGGAAACGAGTACCGAATAAAATTCACAATTCAGAACGATAATTACATAGGTGTGTGCTGGGAAATGTGGGAAAAATATTGCAACAGTCTTATATTGAATAATGTGAATGTTTCTGTTACCAACTTGGATGATAATAATATCGAAATCGAATATATTATTGATGCTAAGGTAAGAGTAATTTAAATTAAAATATTATTTTTAATTTAGAATTTAAAGCATATAAACACTATTACTGCATGATTTTTAACTGCATTTAAAGAGTTCTAGCAATTATACCCAAATACTTACTTTATATTTATAAATACCCAAAATACTTGTAAATATTAAAATTTTCATTGTAATTTTATAAATTTTAGGAAGAAGTTATCTGGAAATCACAACTTCTCCTTTACTCATCATTCAATGAAGAAACAACTTTAGACAGCACATGCCTTTTAAAGTATAACATATCAAAACTTCAAGTCCACCTACACACTCCAATGAGCGAATGTCCAATACTCTCCCCTGGAGAAGTTCTCTATATTAACACCACATACTCATACGTTTTATGCCTTCATAACTTAAGCAACATATCCGCTTACTATTTCTTTGGAAAACCTTATGGACTTAAGGCGGAATCAATGAATGTCGAGATTGTGAAGAGCGTTGGATTTCTGGAAGCAAATACCATCGTGCAAGTTGATATTAAGATAATTCCGAAAACTGTTGGAGTTGTCGATGAGGTTTACATCCCTTGCCACTTCAAAACTTGTAATGCTTTGTTAAAAGGAGAAGAGAGATTAATTGAGCCGGTCGTTTTGATGATTTTATTTGTTGCTGAAGATATTTTCGTTACGGTTACACTTCCTGCTAATAAAGATGGTGTTGAGGAGGTCATTACGTGGCCTCCCCAAATGATTTACGATTTTGATTACGAATATGTTGATTATGAAAATTGTGGTTTGGTAGGTATTTCAATGCAAAACATTTAAATTGTTTAATTTGACTTATTACTAGTAAAAAATAAACTGTAAATTAAAATACTTGCTATGATTTAGTTAGTTTTTGTCATGAATTACCATGTATTAACGGTCGCAACCGTCATTATGATGAATTTAAAGATGTTAAAACTTTTTAGGATGAAAATGAAAGTGTAAGTAAAACTGTATTGGAAAAATCTGACGATATATTTGAAAAGAAGGAAATTAATGAATGCAATGTTATAAATGATATTTCGACATATCTCAATTCAATAATGTATCCTTATGTTGGCGAAGAAGATGATGAAGAAACTAATAGACCAATAGTGCCAAATAATTCACAAGAAACAAGTGAATTATCGAGTGATTCAGGTGTAAGCATTATTTCTAGAGAATCGCCGAGGCGTAGTTTTAACAATAAGGATTTTGTGATACAAGAGCATGTCATTGAGCTTCAAGATATACCAATAAATAAAGGTAAATACTTTTTAATAATTTTAACATATGAATACCTCTACCACTATCATATAGTGCTAAAACAAAGTCCTGTGTTTTTAATCATGATTTAATCAAGATGTAC
The DNA here is from genome assembly GCA_963969525.1 of Ontholestes murinus. Classification (NCBI taxonomy): domain Eukaryota; kingdom Metazoa; phylum Arthropoda; class Insecta; order Coleoptera; family Staphylinidae; genus Ontholestes; species Ontholestes murinus. Next base: position 18,154,009 of record OZ018393.1, read on the forward strand.
TACAAAGAAATTTATTCTATTATTTGTTTTTTAATTGTTATTACAAAGGTTAATTTGTAATGTATAATTATTTATATGTATATTATCATGTCAAACATTTCATCTTGAGCGTTTTATCTATTTTCTTTTAGTTATCCAGAGAAAAATTACAATTAAAAACTGTAGCCCAATATCGGGTATTCTCAATGTAGAAACTATTAATTTCAATCCAACCGATATAGAAAAAAGAAAGATTGATAACGTATTGGAAAATATTAATATTAAACAGTTTGGTAAGTCGGATTTTTATAAGCATTAAGTTTAATTAATTATATATTTTTTATTAGATGCTTCTAATAGAATGTTATCAGAACATGGGATTTGGATACAAGCTGAAAGTGATACAAAAGTTTTAACACCATTTGGTACTATTGTAATCATATTATCACTATATGCAAACACTTGGGGCACCTATGCGGAAGAACTATTGATTGAAATCAATGATATATTACCATTATGCATAAGCGTTTTGGTGGATGTGACCGAACTACCCTTACAATTCGTTAATTTCAAAAACAGCCTCCAAAAATATCCCCTTTTTAGGTAAACTTGTAATAATTATTAATAATGATAGCTATAATTAAATTTTGTAGATTTGGAAGGATGCCCTATAAATCAAATGCGGTCACCAGGAAAATATACTTCAAAAACGTCAGTTTTGTACCCTTTTCGATCATTTGGCACATATTTTTAAAGACCAGGGATGTCAACGATAAGCCTATTACGCTTATCTTCGACATCTTTCATCCTAATCTGGAGTTGAAGCTCAGCGAACACGATTCGATGGGTAATTTGTTGTTAATGCATGGAAAATATTTTGGAAATACTGAACAATATATTTTCAATGTATGTATTTATTGTCTTTTACTTATAATAATAGGTTAGTGTTTTATAGAAACAACCGAAGTACCAAAAATACTCAAATGACTAAAATAATGTTGTATTTGTAAAATTGTGTTTCAGATTTTAATATTCATAATAAAATAATTTTACTATTTCCTACAGATAGAACCTAAAGAAACGTTTATAAACGCAGGAGACACTAAATACTTAGACATAACATTTAACCCGAAAGTGTACGGCGCCAATTTTAAGCACAAAAGGGTCGAAGCTTATTTAATCGGATACATACAAATAGCCAAGAAATTTCGGTATCTAATCAACATAAATATTTTGGATGAATCTATTAATTATTATCATTACCAGGCACCAACCAAACTTATACCTAAGGAAGTCGGGAAGTCAAATGGCGTGCCTAAAAATGAAACTAACGGCTACTTTAGAGTTGCCCATTTTGGAAAATGATTTGCTTGTGGGTGATTTAACATTCACCTATTACGCTACGAATGTGATGAACGGGGATACCAGGCAAGTGAAGACGTTGTGTTTCAAGAATTTCCATACCACTAATGCCGTCGTCGCTATGGCCGGGGAAGATCTTTTAGAGGTTGAAAGTATGATGACGAAAAATGGAAAATCGGTAAATAATACTGTTCTGGTCAGTCCTGGTGAATCTGTCGAGGCAAGTATTGATTTATTATATAATTAGATAACTTATTAAAATATAATTTATTCTGAGAGTTAAGAGTGTTTAATCTTTCAAGAAATAAAGGAGGAGTTGTTTATATTATTTATTTTGTGATAAATTATTTAGATAATAGGGTTCCTCAACATTTTAAGCACACCTTTGGGTAAGGTAAAATGGGAACATGCTTCGTTGTTCTTCAAAGGCGCGATTATGTATAATATTTTCGATTAATCTCAAGCACTGTATTATAGTAAATGTAAATTTCATTTGAGTTATATAACAGCAGCTATGAGCAGTAATATTGAAAGTGGATAAGATAACATGGAAGCGAAGAACTTTTTCTTTCCAAAAGACATTATCCAAACTCTTGTAATAAAACTGTTTTTATACCGTTGTTTAAAGCCATAATCTTATCTCTACCATGCCAGAAAACAAATGGCTATTCATTTATTAATGTAATTCATTTGGCAAAAAACCTAATCAAATTAACGTTTAAATTTCAGGTACAAATATCGTGCACAATGAATAGTGCGTTACTGACAAACGTCGCTAAGACCTTGTACAATATGAATTATGATCCAAGCATACTTAGCCAAATAGATTTCGATAGATATTGCTTTAGAATGACAAACTATATACACATTAAACAGAAAGGAATTGTTAAACAGGTAAGTTAACTCATTACCAAATTAATTGCATATTAAGTAACATATTATGTGACTGACGGTCAAAACTAATTAGAAAAAAATTAAAAAACTGTATAGTTTAATAACACATTTTCAATAGATGACTTACTTTTTGTAAATATAAATTTTCCTTTGCGACACACTGTACCATGTCAAAATTAAAACAGTGTGGAGCTGAATTTTAAATAGAGACAAATATTAAAATACATTTTATGTAGCATACACCAATAGAGATTATAACCTATTTCCCATATATGGACATGACCAGTGAATTGGAGTTCGGATTCGTCTTCATCGGAAATAACAAAAAACAAATTTTGACCATATGGAATTACACATGTAAATATGATGATTTGTAATATTCGGATTAAATAATTATATTTTCCTCATCAGCCTGTCAAGTACCTTTTAAATTGGAATCCACGGGTGATTTAATCATCAACCCTGCTGCCGGTGTGATAGATTCAGCGAAACACGACGTGCCCGCACATATTGATGTCTCGGTGATTTTTATTCCAAAGTACGGTATAACACACAAAAAATATTAATTTAATCCAACGAGCGTTTGCAGGGTATATAAAGCATATCTGGAAACGATTTTGATGACCACCAATGTTCCCGGTTTGGTGAGGACAGCGTCTGTACGAGGAATCGGAACGCACGATGAAAAACATTTCAGTCATGATCAATGCTAAAAACTAAAACAAAATATATAATTTATTAAAATCATTAAAAATTTTAATTATAATCACTCATATAGTGTATTATAGTTATTCAAGGTATGTATGTTACACAAGCAAGTACAAAGTACGAGCATCATAACATTCTTTCTATTGGCCAATTCTTAACACAAAATTTTAATGGATAATTATCCAAGAACATTTTTGAAGCATAATTTCACGACCCGATACAATGTATACCTCGTGAGGTATAGCTTTCTAAAGACATCTAGCGGAAAACGCTGGTAACTGTTGAGTTTACCTAATAGATATGTAGCAATCGAATTATTTTGTTGCTTTTATTTGCTTTAAATTATATAAACATTCATAAAAATTTTCAAATTAGATTATAAATAAAAGTATACTATTACTAACTCATCTTCCACTTAAAATACACTTTGATTATATTTTTAACAATCTTGAGAATGAAAATAGCAAATAATAAATAACAGAAGTGAACTAAAAATATGTTTTTATGTAAAAAGAACTGAAGGAAATTAATTAAGTTTGTGAATGTTCACCTGTACTGTAAATGTGTGATTTATTATTAGATTTTTTATACAAACGGCTTTATTTTTCTAAACTTTGCAATGAAAAACCCAACAGAGTCGATGTCATCTTTGGGTCCAAATCTTTGCACACACTGAAGATTTTGTGGGGAAAGACCTTCAACGTTCCAACCGTGGCCGCCGAAGTACGAGTCGGTTTTCTCCAATTGGATACAATCGTAGGTTTTTAATGCCCAAGCCACCAACCCTTCATTCTCGGCCAACGTTATTGTACAGGTACTGTAGACCAAAATTCCGTCTACTTTCAACAACTGCACCGCCTTAAAAAATTAGAAAATATTATAACAGTAAATAGATAAAAAATAATAATTTAAACGTAGGAAAGAGTTTTCTGCAGACATTAGCCAGCCATAACGATGGAGACAGAATGCCTGCAAAGGTAAAGTTATTATTTTTCTAATTAATTTTTTTGAACAAAAAATTGTTGGATTTCCTTTCCTATATTTCTACATCGAATGAAAATGTGAGGAGGAAAATCTACTTCTAGGCCACCTTGAGGTTTGGTAATTAATTATACTCTTCATTAATTATTTGTACTTATTGTCTTAAAAACTAAGAATACTTTCATCTTAGGATAAATTTAATAATGTAGACTGTAAACTGTACATCTTCTGTAGTAATCTCAAACATTTAATTATCTAGGTGATTAAAATAAGTATATACTAACGTTATGAAAGAGCTTCCTTTGTAGAGGGACGAACGATTTGATTTCTTTTTCCGAATTGTAATTATGAAGTTGTGGCCTTTTTCCCAAAGCACTGCAAGGAGCATCGAGCAAGATTTTATCGAAGGTTTCAATTTGAAAGGGAGGTCCAGCAGATATTTCCTTGATTTCGGTAATATCATTACAAATTTTTGTCGAATCCGCTTGAAATATGTGTGCCTTAATCTGATGATTGAAGCACGTATCTTGTAACCACTTTATCTTTGTCGGTGTTTTATCAATAGCCACTAGAGTACCCTGAAAGAGTAAAGTAATTAATAGTAAGGATACTTCAATAACAATTTTAAAACAACATTTTTAGAATTGTTGACACTAATATTTAAAAAATATTTGTATCAGTTTTCTTTGAGATTAACGTACAATTACTACTTAATTAAATTAAATATAAAGAAATCATAAAAGTAATTATTTGCTAGCTTTAAAAGTAAACTAAAAGAATGTTTTAGTTTTTCACTTTTGCTTAATATAATGATCCTTATCCTCATTCAACGTAATATTTTGAACTTATAGAAAGTTAATAATTATAAGATTCATCTGTTATAATATTAAATATTCAACTATGGCAATAAAAACACACATTCAACTTACCTTATTTTGTATTTTTTCTCCAATATGACTAGTTTTATTACCAGGAGCAGCGCACATATCAAGCACAACGTCTCCTGGCTGCGGGTTTAAGACATGGGTACAAATAACCGAGGGGATATTTTGTAATAACACACGACCTTTTGGAAGAAAGTCTTCGCCTATAGGTGGACAGCCTGATATTGGATAAACTAATTCAACAGCAATTCCACTGAAATAAATAACTTAGACTCTTGTCATCTGTATATGTTTAAGTGAAAATTTACTAACACAGGTTCCAAAATTGTACCACCACCTTCCGAGCTGCCACCAAACAACTGATGCCGTTGCATTTTCACAATTCCATTCCCCAAGAATATTTTATTTTTCGCTTCGTACACCTTCTTATTTCCCTTCTTGCATTTTTTAGATACGTCGGCGTAAATGCTAACTTCGTCACCTAATTTTATTCCTAAAACAAACACATACAGTGCGAGTACTGCATATTTTCTGCCCAGCACGTTTGACACGAGATGAACGAAAATAAAAAAGAAATACAGTCGGCCTTAATTTACTAGTTTTAAGTAAGAAATTGAATTGTACCGAATCTGCAAAAGGTTAAAATCGGGCTCAATATTCTTGTAACTCTGCATTGGCTCATTTAAGCATCAAAATATTTTTTGGCAGTCATGGACTGGACTTGCAGTTAAAATAAACTACGGAAAATAGACTCTTCTGTGTTTGTTGATAATAATAATTTGAAAGCACAATGTTTTTTTCTAGCATCTTCACCATGTTTGAAAATTAAAATTGAACTATATTCGGCATTTTAAATTAGATGGCACACGTAAATACAATTATTATCAAAACCCAACTTTCTTAAAGTTGTCAACTTCTTCATATCAATAAAAAGGTTACAATTATTACTTTTCTTGAATTAATGAGTACTGAGTTTTTTTCTTTATTGAAACCCCGAATTGAATCTATCTTATAATAAGGAAGTGTGCCATAAAATGTTTATCATATATTAGGTGTACAAATGAATCCAAATTATTTTAAGCAGTCAAGAAATTATTTTGATTCTCCAATTCTTTTCCGGTTAAATAGCGTTGACAAATAGTGATTAAAATGACAGTTGGTGTGCTTTAAAGCATAAAATACCCTTTAAAAGTGTTTAGTTCAGTAAACAGATAAGCTGCATATTCGACACCGCATTCTGTACGAATTTCAACAAGGAAAAAAGTTGCAAGAACATCCGAATCGAATTGTTTCGGTGAAGATGTTGTTTCGTATGATGTGTGTGTGCATTTTGGTTTAAACAACTAAACCGGTGATTTTTGTCTGAAAGACACGAACTTTTAGGCTCTAGAAAGTGTGACAACGATGAGTTGGAGAAGATGCTCGTTGAAAATTATGCACAGACGAAAAAGAAAGAGGTTTTAGAACAACTGGAAGAAACCCAGCAATTGATTTTCAAATGCTTACATGAGATGGGTAAGATACAGAAAGAAGGAAAATGGTTTCCGCTTAAACTCAGTGAAACCAAATAAAATAACGAGTGGCAGCGTGCATTTCTCTATAGTCTTTCTTTTCTTCGGAAAATCGTTTGGGCTATGAGAAAAGTATACTCGGTGAACGCAGAAATACATGAGTAAATCACGGCGAATCTTTACAATCGGAGGCTAAACCCAGTTGTTTAGGAAAGAAGGTTCTTCTCTGTATTTTGTGTGATATGAATGGCGTTCTTGATTTATTAGTTGTTGCAAGCGGATGAAACAGTTACTTTGGACTGCTACCAACGACAATTAATCCATATAGTTGATGCTTGAAGCCATTACTTTGTGATACATTTTGAAAATTAGGACGATAAATAAAATTCACTTTGTTGTTATCACAATTGTAGTTTGAAAATGAAACCGGTCACTAATAATAAAAACCGTGTGTGATAACAACAAAGTGAATTTTATTTATCGTCCTAATTGACAATTAATCCGCTTGAGTCGAATTGGAACGAAAACGGCCGTATACTGGCAAAGAAGAACGTCCAGTGAAATTGTTGCATAAAAACGTCAGGCAACACATTGCTTCCAATACAAAATAAATCATAATAAGTCTTTCCTGGGACGTCTTGCAGCTCCAGGCATATTCAGGCATTTCTTCATTCGATTACAACTTATTCCCCTCGATGCAACACGTCTTCTCCGATATGTATTGAAAATGGCTTGACGACTTTATTATGTCGTCCAAAGACGTAACATTTTTCCCAGATGAAATTCAACAGCTGCGTGAAAAATTAAAATTATAGAACTTCGCAACGGCGAATATTTTGATTGAACAATTTAATTTACTTTTTTAAATAAACCTTAAATGTAACTGAAAAATTAATTGTACACCTAATATATTTTGTGAGTAATAATAGACACTTATTATCCAACAAGTTACTTAAATTTATACATGGTATATGAAGAAAATAAATAAAATACCTGATGTCATTCCAATAACACCTGGTGCGAAAATATGCGATCCCCTTAAAACAGCAGCGCCACAGTGGATATCAACAATAATCTCATGCTCTTTCTTAGTGAAATCTAACTGGTTGTCGTCGTAATGTTCTACAATAATGACTTCTTTCAATGCAGAATGGATGTATGCCTTTGGAGGCGAGAGACCTCTGGCGGATGATATCTGAAATTAAATAACAAATTTCATTTAGTTAAAATATGCTGGATTTTGGTTATTTTAAAAGAAAGATATTGTTAAATTTTACGATTGTGCAATATTTTAACTTTAACTATTTATACTAAAATATTAACTATTAAAATATATTTTAGCCCAACAGAAAGATATTTACCAATTAACGAATTGGGGGAACATCAAAATTGCCTTGGAAAGAATACTACAAAATCAAAGTATGTTAATTTTTTTTTTGATGGTCGAAAAAGGAAGAAGGACGTTTAATAATAAAATTATTCATCTGCCTGATGAAGCCACTGTGTGGCGAAACATGTAGCAGTGTTCAACAATAAATGTGAAACCCTCCCAACTGTGTTGTTTTATTTTAATCAGAACTGTACTAGGTCAATGTATTACCAATATAGGTCAAGAGTAAGCTAGGGCAATCATTAATTTATTCCGATAGGTCAAGACTACCCTGGTGCAATGAATAATTTATTAGCCTAGATTAAAGCTACGCTTGGGCAACGAATAATTAATTGGGATAAGTCGAGAGTACGTTAAGAAAATTAATAATTTATTAGGATATGTTACGAATACGGTATGGCAATGAATAATTTATTAACTTAGGTCAAACGTCCAACCTGCGCGAATTCACAATGGAAGAGGGATGTCTAAAGTCATCAGATATCTTAAGAATCCCTCTTGCTGCAGTCCTGGCCTTTGCCAATGTCCTGGGTTGGCTTGACCGTAGCAAAGAATGAAGACTCGGGTGGGAGGAAGTACAAAGCCCACTGGGGCCTACGTGCAGCGGAACTCTCTGCCCTCATATTGAAAAATGCATTGGGATAGGTCAAAAGAGACTAAGTAGACCAAGAGGGTGCTAAGTTAATTAACAATTTCATGAAAACATAGACGTCAAGAGAATACTATTATCGTTTATTAAAATAATAATATATATGGGTAGTAGTCTGTGGAAACAACCGAAGTGAAGCTTTAATGTGATACTTTCACATTGACGTATATGGAATAAATCTTGTAAGATGTCTGAAAACCAATCAACAAATAAGTACGTATAACAATATTTCGTAATTATAATGCATTTCGTGACGTTTCGAAAAGTTTCGTAAAGATTTTTCATCGAAACCCCGCGACACATCCATGTTGTTATTTATAGTTTTGAACCCGCCATTTTGTCACTGAGCGTTGGATCATACATTTACATAAAATTCTGATTTTATGCAAGTGCTAATTAGAACTATTATTTGACTTCCTTCTTTCATATTCATTTTAAAGCTAGTAATCTTCTTAAATTATTTGCCACATAAAATTTAACTATTGGATTGTATGCTTAATACGTTTATTTAGTCTTAGCATTTTAATTTTGAAATAGTTTCCCATAATAATATTATTCTAGGACATTTTCTCTGGCAATCTTTTACAATCCCATTTCTTGACATTTAATAATTCTTTTGACTCTTATTTGAAGTTGTATCTAATTAGACATGTTAATGCAGTGTTGTCTCATTGGACTTCGAAAATTAAGAATGTAAATTTATACTATACTTTCACACAAAACAAAAATGTTAATTATTTGTAAAATATTGAAAAGAGCTAGACATAATAAATTAGTACAATAAAAATTAAATTTATAATTTGATTTTTACAAAACAATTTTTTTCGCACATTTTTAGGCTTTGATAATTTTGTAATGTTCTCTTAACATAGCCGAACAACAGAAATAGGCTTTGAATGCATTGTTGTAAACATGTATTGTTTATTTTTATATGTTAAATCTCTTCTTCATTTCATTCCCAACCTCTAGGATTTCAAAAGATGAGTTAACAACAGCTAACTTTCCCAATATTTTTTCTTTTTTTATTTAAAATTGCAGCTTGGATTTTAGTAATTTACAAGCTATAACTTAGTGATTTACCATAATATGCTTCTTGCCAGCAATTGTTAACTGTAAACAACTTATGGCTAAAAGATTTTACCATTTCTTCATTGCCACTCAAAATTTGATCTTGGTTATTTCATTTATTTAAGACATTATGAATTAATAGTTTAATCCAGATTTAAAAATTCGAACCATTTGTGTAATATATGTTTTGTTCACTAGACGACCACAACGTACTAGTAAACAAAAAGCTCTGAACCAAGTGAAACAATGGTGCGGAAACCTGGAGGCAGATGAGAATTCAGGGAAGCGGTACTTCAGCGACGATTCGGATGATGACGAGGCCTTTGAAAAAAGAATGAAATACGAGGAATACAGTACTGACTCTGAAAACGAGGCGCCGGTTATGACGATAAAACGCGTCCCCAAAAATCAAAACGGCGTTGAAATGAAACCAAAAGTCGAATCTATCACATTGCCGGACAACATACTCATTCCCGACGCTAAAGGCATCGTACGAATAAACCAAAAGCAAATCCCCTCATTAAGCTCAGGTGTTTACGTAATGTCGAAAACGGCTGGTATTATTAAGTTGGACACAAAAGCATCAAAGTTGGCTACCAGTGGAGGACAAACTGTATTAAAAGTAAGTATAATAATTATTTGCAGGGGGATAATAAATTTAAATTAATTAAGTTTGTTTTTCTAATACCTTTAAGCTACTTCTATTTTCTTTTAATGCTCTAATTTCTATCAAAGTATGTTTTGATTTTTTTAGTTTGGTTTTTGTGAGTTACGTGAAGATAAATTTGATTAAATTAATAAGCGCTTATTAATTTAATTTAATAACAATATATGCAATTATTAACAAATCTCTAATACTAGTTAATATCACTGTAGTTGGTTAACAAATGCTAGTAGCCAAGACTGTTTTTCATTACAATAATTATCTTTTTGTTTCATATTAACATATACTTTTATAGTAGATTGAATTACATATTTTATTGAGGGCTTCAATAGTAAGTTATTCTATCATAGTAGTCTATAAAGATTGTATTAGAAGAATACAGAATAATAGGAACTTTATTGCTTTACAACTTTTTCCTGAAATACTTTTTTATTATATTAATACTTCAATTATAAATTTAAACAAAAAAAATTATTTCAGAACCTTAACCTCAAATATATTTTTACATTTTGAAATCTTAATCATATTGGATACCTTAATCGTATTACATAAAAAAAATCTTTAGGTTGCACCCAAAATTGGACAGACGAGTATTAAGGTTATCAAAAAGGACCTTAGTAATGGAACCACCACCACGACAACAAAGACTGCTAACATACTGAGAGCCAAGCCACCATTGAAAAACTACAGCAGTCGAGTGTACGTGCAGAAGAGGGTGAATGCTCAAAATGCAAAGAAGATCCTTGAAACTCCAAAAATAGTACCAGACAAAGATGATGGTGAGTCTGATGGCATTGAAGAACTCGAATTTCCAACCGATATACCCATTCCTGCTCAAGACAGCCCTCCACCTGAATTCACCTTGTGTCCCCTCACAGGGAAAGTTTTGGGGAAAGATGGGAAAGCCATCGAGGAACCTGAAGTGGAAAAAAGTATGTTAATTTTTTTTACATAAAAGAACCACCATAACAAATGCATTAAATAATATTTTACCAAATTTATCAAGGTTCATATTGTGCTGCACACAAAGTTCCTAAATGAAACAGTTGGCATGAAGAAAAATAATTGTTTCATTTAATTAAATTAATTTTGACTTAACTCAAAACAAGATTGCAAGTGTAAAAAAAGGAGTGATTATAAATGACATGTAATATTTTTAATTTTTGTTACCGTTGTATTATGATAATAGGTGATGAAATGCCAAGTACTAGTGAGAACAGCACAGCTGCTTTGGATAACTTGGTGAACATGGCTGCAGCTGATATTTTGGAAGAGCACCAGCCGACTAAGACAGTCATAAAGAAGGAAAGATGTAAACCAGACTTAGACATAACACCTTTAGATATTGATTGTCAAGTGCCAACAAAAAAAGAAACAATTGATGTAAGTTTAATTTTGGTATACTCAGTCACTATTAACCAGATTATATCTTTTATTAATTAGACTAAATTAATTATTTGTAATTTTGTTATTTATTATAATAATAATGATATTGTTTTAGGAACAGTCATCTAGTTTAGATTTACCAATGCCCACTACAACAATAATCCACACACAAGCAAAACAGACAGATTCAATTCTTAGCACAGCTTTAACAAATGCCAACATTGGAATCAGACGGCCGTCACCGGCACTGGTTCAGAGGGCCCAACAAAAGACAGTAATCAATAGGACCCTTGGTCAGAGGCCAGGTCCACAAGCGATAATCACCAGGATAACACCGGGAACATCACCTATACAGCGGAGCAGAGTGGTCGCTCCAAAGCCTAAAGAGGCGCCCATCATCAGAAAGAGGACTTTGATAAGCAGTAGTGGGAGTGTTAACAGGAGTATAGTGAGGAGAATCGGGGATACTAAGGTTTACACACCTGCCGCTTCAAGTAATACAACCACAGTGCAATCACCACAGTCTATTAACTCATTCGTAGCTACTCCTACTAGTGCAAATATTGTTATAAATATGCCTTCATTAATTGGTAAGTTTGTTAGATATAAAATGCAGTTTATTTCATGAATTATATAATTTAATAGTATAAACTATTAAAAAACAGGCTCAATTTGAAACATGTGAAAAGCAAAAAGCCAACTTAAACTTGTGAAATCGAGTAGTTGCCCTTATGGAGTGTTGCCCAGTTTTGACCAATTTGAGCCACTCTTTTCCGTATATGGACCACCTGAGAAGTTTGAGTGACTCGTATTCATACGGGATGTGTCTTAGGGTCCCCTCTTCTTGCTCGTATTTCCGACATAGGGGACCTATTACCACGAAGATCCTTATGAGTTAATTTAACTCTTGAATAATAAACATTCTTATAATTTTAAAATTAGTTAAATTCTTGCCCACCTGTCTATACTTTTTGAGTTTAATTCCATTATCTCTTATTATCTTAAAGCTAAGATAATTAAAATTATAATTTAAAGTCAATTAAATTAAAACATGCATGTATATTACTTAATATCTTTAGATTGAAAAAAATATATTTATTGTTACAAAATATTAGATGGAGATACCACAACAGAAAAGCCAGAAAATAATTTAAGCATAGAGATTAAGCAGGAAGTGCCGGAAAAGGTAATGGAGCCACAAGAGGAACCCTCCCCGGGGCCCACAACCAGTATTCAGAATGCAGTTAGTTTAAATAATTTATCAATACCTGAAACTGAAACTCCATTATTAATAACTGGAGAGGACGGCACGATTTATCAAGTTGCCGGACAAAATGAGGAAGGGCAGACCATTTTGATTACACAGGTAAAATATTTGTTTACAATTTTAATAAAAGCAACAAAATGCATTTCATATAAATGTATGCCATTATTTTAAAATGAGTATGTTATGTTAATTATATTTTTATAATTTAATTTATATTTTTCTATTACCGTTTTAACTTATAATACTTCTTTGTTTGTATTCAGGGCGAAGATGGTGAACAACAGTGTCTGCTCGTTGCTCCAGAGAATGCAGGATTAATTAACCAAGCACTAATGAAGCCAGCAGAACCCGCGCCTGAGCCGGAACCTGAACAAGTACAAATACAAGCACCGGTAGTGACAGAACCCATTACTGTAAATACAGAGCCAGAAGAAGCAACAGATGATTCTCAAGTGGTCGCTCAAATAATCAGTGCAAATCCCCCTAGCCCAGGTAATTAATTTAAAAAAAATTAAGATTGAATATTATATAATTAAAAGTACTTATAAAATCAATAACAAGAGAGGTGTATTATCTAAATAATATATTTAATGTAATTATTGATTAATGGAGGTTTTTTGTTTAGATTTAAAAATAAATAATTTTTTTAGTGTCACTTCCTTTTTATACTAGCATAGTTATTTCTTTGATTGTTTTTATTTTAAATAGATCAATGGACAAATCTATAAAAATGAATATTTTATTCCTTATTAACAAGTTTGTGGTACGTGTCCTAGTTTAGAAAATTGTTTAAATATACATTCATTGATAATGTACTAAAAACATAACATACAATGTAAATGCTTGACTAAAAATGACCCATTATACTTTTCACACCTTTTATTAGTTACATATATACCTTTTATAATCGTTACAATGAAAAAAAATGGTATCCATTAAATTTAGTTTATACTATAATTGCTTATAAATAAAATTAATTCTACACAAATAATTGTTTTTCAGGAGGTACGAGAAAAGTCGTTCTAATGTTGCCAGACGGTAATTTCATGATGACAGAAGTGACAGCTGATCAGTACCAAGCATTGGAGCTGGATAAATAGAGTCAAAACGTTTATTTATAACTTATTTCAATTCCCAGCAAGTTCGAACATTTGTTTTACAGATATTTTTAATACATTTGAATCCAATTCTATTCGAAATGTAATAGCAATGTAAGACAGTTTAAGAATGTAATATTATTCCAGACAAATATATTCATCCACGCCAATCTATTATTCATTTTCAAAATGAATCTTTTTGTTGTTGTATACTTTTTTATAGATTCTATATTATTTTGTATTTACGAGTTATTTAAGTTGTTTTCTCTTAAATTGTTCTCAACTGATATATATAAATTTTTTTAATACATATTATCAGATGTAAGGTAATGATCTTAGATGTATTGTAGTTTTAAAATTTTTATTGATATAATAAAAAAATTTAATATCTTTGTTTATTTATGGCACAACAATATAAAGTATTGAAATAAAAAGCAGTGGTCGCAAATGAATAATTGATTGTAAGCAATAGAAAATAAAATAAGCGGATCTTATTTACACAATCTCCAAGAATTGACTATTAAATGAGCCCTTAGATAGAACATATGGAGATTAAATAACTGATTGTGGAGGCTTTTACCGTTGATTGAAATTTTGTACAATAAAATATTTCAATCAACACTTTTACTTTGAGATACAGTAGTAGTAGTAGTAGTAGTAGTAGTGTTAGGCTATCGACCACGTGGTCCTTCCGCCATGTGTCATTTGTGTATTTGTGTGTGTGTAAATGAGCTTGTTACTTTAAAGGATCGCCCCCGTCACTTTAAAGCACCATTAATTGGATCCCAATGGTGAATGGTACCAGCCACCCATCCGACTACTGACCCGAATCAACGTTGCTGCACGTCAGTTCGGGGCCGTAACCGATGCGCCACCACCGGCGGCGTGTTTTGAGATACATTTTTATGAATTTAAAAATACAAGTAAAAATTTCCTCAATCAGTTATTTAATAATTACTTGTGTTTTTAATTTCATATTGGAGATTATTTTATTTTTATCTACACATCCTTCGTGTTGTGTTACTTATTTCATACGACCTTAGAGAATGATCCTTAAAATTTAAAGCAATGTCAGGAAACTGAAAATAAAATTATGAAACATAAGTGTTTTTCTTCATAAAAATTTTACACAATTGTCAGTGTCAAAAAAAAAAAATAAAATGCAAGAAGAAAATTTACCTCTAATTCCTAAGCTTATTGTAGCCGAGAGTCATGATGTTGAACATGTTTTGCGGGATATGTTCCAAGAAGTTTTAGAGAAACCCAAGTATCCTTTAAACATTGCCAAGAATCTTTTGAAGAACAATGGTGTGTATACTCAACTGAAGGATGGTGCTGAAAATGTGGAAAACGTATGCTTAGTTTTTAATTTAATAGTAACAATCACAAATCCAAATGATTTTGCTAAGCATTGTAAATAGAAAACACTTTTAATAAAGTCTGTATTACGGTTATCAAAAAAGGAAACTCGATAACCATCATCATTTGGAAATTTTAAGTTCCTCAGCAATTTCTGTATAGTAAAGTCTTGCTCTTTTGCTCTTGCAAAAAATAGAGTCTGGCAAAAGTCTAGAAAAATTATAAATTAATTGCTAAAATGGTAGTATATGTAAATATTTGCAGTGGCTAATTGAGTCAAATTAATTTATTAAATCTAAAAAATATTTCGATTTTAATAATTACGATCTCACCAGATAATTTGATGTGTGATTGTAACAGCTTCATTTGTGATCAATATTTGTATTTTAAGATCATGAAATACTCGATGCTTTCAATGGAGGATATCGGAATAGTTTTTTTTTTTTGTTTTTTTTGAGAGGAGGAATGCGTTTACGTACGACTCTCCACGAGAGATGTGTGGGGCTCCTCCTGTTCCTTCTAAACAGGCCCTACCCACTAAACCTCCTCTCACTCTTAGGGCACCAGTGGTATCACCAAGGTATTCTTCACCTGATGCCCCTTCGTCTTTCACGCGTCTGCCGCCGTCTCTTTCTTCTTGCTCAGCACAGTCTCGGCGTCTGCCACCGCATCCCAGCTGGCCTGCGATTCCAGCATCCTGCGGACTATCTCGCCTACCGCAAGAGGCGCTCCCAGTCGCTCTTCGAGCTCGGCTCTCTCCGCTGCCCATGCTGCGCAGTATCGTCTATTCCGTCTGTGCAAAACCTGCAGCTCGCCGTTATAGCCTTCCCGATCCTACAAAGGTAGGATCCGAAACTGCCGAGACCCGTCATGATCTGCGTGAGGTGATATGTCGTGTCCCCGTGTCCCCTGGTTATCCATGGTCCAATGTCAGGGATCAGCTTGCGCGTCCACGCGCCGTTCGAGTTCTTGGCCCATCGGTCCTGCCATTTAGCTACGGCCGTAGCCTTTGCCTCCGTCCTGGCCTGCGAGTTTGGGGCGCCTCCCCTAATACTTCTGTGGGCCAGTTCCCTGCTCTCTACCTCCAAGTCCGGTGGTAGGGTAGAGGCAAGAACCTCGACCACGTCCGTTGAGACTGTTCTATATGCTCGACAGATCCTGATTAACCCTGGGCGCAGGGCCCTTCTCAGCCTCTCCACATTTCTTCGGGCCTTGATACACTCAGCCCAAGCCGGGGCTGCATATAGTAACTTGGCCCTAGCCACCCCCACTAGAATTCTCCTCACCTTCTCCTTAGGGCCCTTCGTGGTTGCGAGGAGTCTAGAGACTGCCCGGCACGATTTTGCTGCTCCCTCCGCCGCCGCGATGACTTGTCTGCTACACAATCTATTTGCCTCAATCACTATGCCCAGATACTTGAGAGAGGATAGAGGCTGTACATCGTGGCCCAGTAGCTTCAGCCTCTCTAACCTCGAGCGGCCATCACGCCTGCGGGAGAGCCACACCGCCCCGGTCTTTCTCGCCGCTATCTCCAGACCGTTCTCGCGCATCCATTGCCCTATGATGTCTGTGGCTGTGTCCGCGGTTCGCTTCAGGACTTCGATGTCCCTGGCCCTGACCACCAACAGAATGTCGTCTGCGAAGCCGATTACTGTTGCCCCCGTCGGAAGTTTAATTCTCAAGACCCCGTCATAGGTTCCATAAAAAGGGGCCTAGAATAGACCCCTGCAGAATGCCCCCGGTAAGCTCCTTGGCCTCCACCTTACCCTCTGAGCTTGTGTATAGCAGCGTTCTCCCGCTGAGGTAGCTTCTGATCATGTTACTCAGGTAAGGTGGGATATTGTATTTGCTTATCGCCTTAAGGATCACCTGCCACGGGATGGAGTTGAAGGCATTCTTAACGTCGAGCGCCACTCCCAGGCAATGCTGTCTCTTCCGTATCGGGCCGCTGTTTGCCTCATCGGCCAGCCTCCTTACCTCTATTAGCGCATCAACAGTCGACCTCCCCTTCCTGAACCCGTATTGCCAGGGGGAGAATCCGAGAATCCCCCCCCCCCGTCCTCGACCCACTTCGTCAGTCTTCTGAGCAGGAGTCTCTCCAGGACCTTGCCCTCCTCCGCGTCAAGAAGGCATATAGGCCTGTGTAGGCCGCTGGGTCCGCCGGATCCTTCCCGCCCTTGGGCAATAGGACGAGCCTTGCCCTCTTATAGGTTCCTGGGAAAACGCCTTGTCTCAGGCATTTGTTGAAGCATGTGGTCAGACCCTCTGGGTGTCTACTACTGTATGCTTTGACGGCTTCCCCAGGGATCTCGCCTGGTCCCGGCGCTTTCCCGCTGGGTAACGCAGCTACCGCCGAAATCACCTCCTCCTCTGTAAAGGGCACGTAATCTTCCTCTCCGGCTGGGTCTCGCGATAGCTCTCCTAAGCCAGTCGCGGGTTGGTCTGGGAACAGTGTTCGCACTATTTCCCGCGTCCCTCCCGGGACTGCTGTTCCTACTGCTGGTCCGTTTAGTGAGAGTTTCTTCGCCACAATCCTGTAGGGTTTGCCCCAAATGTCTTTATCCACACTATCCAGCAATTCTTGCCATTTAAGATTTTTCGCGCGGATAATGCTTGCCCTGAGCTCTCTTTTTGCAGTGGAGCACTCTTCCTCGTACCTCGCGAGATCTTCCCTGATCCTGGCCCTGGCCCTGCTCATGCGCCGCCTCGCGTGATTGGCGTTGACCCTGGCTGTTGCCACCTCGCTGCACCACTAATATATTGGGGGTCTACCTCCGCCCCTCCGCTTCCTAGGCATCGCTTTTTCGCATGCCTTCCTCAACTGTAGCCAGAAAGCCTCGCACGACTCCTCAGCTCCATTGTGTGACTGCACCTCTGTCCCCATAACCTCTAACAGCTTATTAACGTCCATCTCCCGCACCTTAAACCTCGCAGGCCCCGGTGTCAGCATTGCCATTCTGCGTCTCTCCCTAACGACGAAGGTGATGTACCTATGGTCGCTGTGGGTCTCCACGTCGTCCACGACCTTCCACTCTTCGACTAGGCCGAAGATCTCGGCACTGGCCGCCGTTATATCAATGATGGACTAGGCGTTTGACCTAACTAGGGCGGGCTCTGTTCCCCGGTTAACCACCTATGTCCAGACCTGCCAGCGCGTCCACAAGCACCTCTCCCCTCTTGTCGAATCTGTGGCGCTTTAGCATTGAAATCACCGCCAACTATTGCCCTCATGCCCCTCCTTCTAATGCAGTCCACGAAGTCCTCGATCCATCTCCCGTACTCGTCGTTTGTTTGGTTTGGCGAGGCGTAGCAGGAAAGTTAGGTAAGGCCTCCCACCTGCGCCCAGACAATTCCCCTACGGGGGGAGCCCGTAGCCTCTATACTACTCCTGAGGTCCTCCCCGACCAGAAATACCAGCGTCTCCCTCCTTATCTGCGATCCAGCCTCTACCTTCTATGCGTCTAACATTGAGCTCAGAGGCGAGGAGTATGTCAATGCCTCGATCTCTGCAATAGACTTCCAAGAGGTCGTGCGCCGCATGACACCTATTTAGGTTCGTCTGGAGGCACATACGCATTACGCCAACGTCTGGGTTCGCCACTCGTTTACACTTATTCCGCACCCGTGTCCCTTCGTTGCTATTCCCTGATTGCGCCGCTAGTCCGTGCTGGGCCGATCGCGTATCTCCTCGATTCGCCAGTCACGCTGGGTCTCTGCCTGGCTTCGTAGTCGCCCTCGCAGCGTTAAGCGCTCCGCACTTGGCGCTACCCAAGTAGTGTCCCGCTTCCGCCCCCATATCAAAGCACGCTTGACACTTGGGTTCGGCATGGCATGCCTTCTCATCGTGCCCTACTCCACCACAGCGCCTGCAGGTCTCTCGCCTGTCTACTCCATTACACTTAGCTACAGTGTGCCCGTAATTCCTGCACCTTGAGCAGGGGAACGGCTTGTCCCTCCTCGTCTGTACTGTGCAGGTCGAGAATCCCACCCTCACTTTGCCTATGCTCAATAGTTTGTTCGCCGGCTCTACTGTGCATTCGATCATTGCGATTCTCAAATTTATCGCATACTGCCGGACCCACAGTACCTTGGTCGCCCCCTCTCGCCCCAATGCTTTTACTAAGCCTATCGTAATGTCCTCCTCCGTACATGTTTCTTCAAGGCCCTTGATCTCCAGGTTTGTTAGACTGCCCATTGTGACCTTGGCATTATCATCGCCCAAGATTCTATTTACCTCGGCGAGTACGGGCTCGTGGTCGATGCCTGGTCCAAGCTCGAGGAGCAGGTCATTATTCGTCGTTCTCCTGATGGATTCGGCGTACTCACCCGCCATAATATCCTTTTTTAGTTTGGCTAGCGTCTCAAGGTAAGTAAGCTTACCCGTCCTCACCAGAATCCTAGCTGCCTTCTTGGGGAGATATGTCTTTTCTTTGTTCTCTCCTTTGCCGCTCACCTGCCTCGGCTCTGCTCCTTGTTTCATAGTCCGCCCCGCTTCCGGAATCTTCCGCTGCCGGTAGGGGAAGGAATCCCCCCACCTCTATTTCCTTTTCGCCGTTCTCTGGTCCCTGCGTCACCTTCTTTGCCTTCTTTTTTCCTTTGCTTTTAATGTCCATGGCGTTCAGCCTGGTTTGGATGTCCTCGATGGCCTTTCTTAGGTCTTGAATGTCTCCCCCGCTGTTTGCCTTAGGGTCCTCACTCGTTCCCTCCCTTGCCGTCTGTGTAACTACACTAGTTGACTCCCGTGGTTGGCCGCTCTCCACCTGTGTGGCCACATCTTCCATGATTCTTATGTTTGGCGTATATGTCTATTGTATGCCGGCCCCACTCTCCACATGTCTCTTCATTTCGCCCGTGCTTAGCTGCGTGGCCAGGCTCTTCACTGTTTGTATTCCCTCCTTAATCCCGCATTTTGTGTTAGGGTTTGCCTTACACAGCACCATTAGATCATTTGCCACCTTGTACAACTGTACATGTATGCCAGCGAGCCTCTCCGCCATCTTAGTTCTCATAACTACTTGGGCTGCTTCCCTTAACGGGGAAATGGACTAATTTCTCCTGCGTTTCGCCATAGCCTGCCTCTCATCGTACACCACGCTTTCATAGCTAACATTTGCGTCGACTGGGGTGGTCGGGGCACTCTTGGTACCTCTACTCCCGCTCTCGCCTATGCTTAGCCTCTCGATGCCCATGACCTTTCCTAGTTCCGCTAGCCTGCCCCTCGCTCGTTATGCGTTGACTTGACGCAGCCATCGCTACTCGTCTGGTCTTCGGTTTTCACGCTTGTAGCACCTCGCGTTACCGAGGTGTAGAGTTCAGAAGTTGTAACTGCCCTTCGACACCGTTGGCCGGAAATGCCTCTGGTATCCGGCAGAGGGCGAGCTGAGCAAGCTGCCTACTGAGTTTCAGCTCGATCGCTGCAGTAGTTCCCAAGTAATCACACCAAGTATCTATCCCTACCGCCACCCTGTACTGTGGGTGGCGCGGAAATATAGTGTCAGCCTGCGAGGGTACCGCAGGGGGGAAGCGCTTACCAATTTCCATGCTTCTAGTTGTTAGGATGGTTGAGATACGAATAGATTAAACTTTCAGCCCTAAACCACTTGGTCCACGTGTTCCCAGTTATCCTGCCTGGATCTCCACCAGACACAAGGAATGTAGTCCTGGGGATCTCACGAGCACAAAGCTAACACCAATTTCACTGATACCCAATCCTATCGCCCCCGTAGCCACGCCACTGGGGTGTCAAGGTCACCAACACTTCCAGCTTACAAACGTCGAAAGGTCATATATCGGAATAGTAGAGGAGAATATAATGTACCGACAAGGGGAGTATTTGTACCACAATAATCGATTGATCGATCAGATTTACAGCAGTACGGTCTATTCAAGGAGATGATTTTTTACCAGATGTATTTAGAAAAACTATGGGTAAGTATGTAGAAATAATGACTAGATCTTGGAAGGGAAGTGCTGCTACAGTTACTTTACTAAAATGTAACTTTAATTTTCAAGATTTTTCCATAAATGAAAATGAACATAAATGCATGCCCTGCTTATCACAAATCGATTTAATAGAAAATATCACAGGATAAACCTTCAGCAACATTGAAAAGGCAGAGAAATTTAAAGCAGCTGCAACAAAATCCGTTCAGTTTAAGTTCGGATAAAGTGGTTTTCTGTAATTACAGAGTAATTTCAGTATTTTTGCAAGCTTGCAACCGAGTTGAGTAATATTTATAATATTTTGATTAATTAGATTATTAACTAAAATACTTGTTACTGTTTCACTTCAATCCCAAAATTCCATCTAAACACAAAATTCTAAAAACTTATTTGAATGTATCCTTTCGCCATATATCTCCCAAACAGATGGTAAAGATAAAGGTCGATATGAATTTGCCTCATTTATTGGTTTGTTATGATCAAGTCGGCTTGTTGGTTAACATACAGTTTTTACGCTACTATTCATCTCATAGACTATTTCATTAAACTAAATATTGGTTTCGATGACTATAAAATTTCAATAACAAATTCTAAAAATTTAATTTGTGTTCCCTGTCAATAACGACCACGAACCGGTTTCGTTCTATTTTGTATCTTATTAGCATAGCGCAGTTGTAGACAGGGAAAAGAGTTTTACTTCTAAAAAGTGTAAATTAAAGAACCATGTACAAACATATCTACAAGACATGTCTATCTTCAAAAAACATTAACGAATTGGGAGAACATCAAAATTGCCTTAGAAAGAATACTACAAAATCAAAGTATGTTAATTATTTATTTTTTGAAGGTGGAAGAATCGACGTTTTACTACTAAATATAGGTACAATGTATGATACTATGCTTTACAAGTAAAAAAAGTTTAAATTCGAGATTTATTTCTCTTCATCGTGAGATCATCGTGGATCATCGTTCCAAAAGCTTCTCACCGAGCATTGGTATCCCACAGGGGTCAAATATCAGTCCCTTCCTTTGTTTAAATATATATTAAAGGTCATGTAAATAATAAACAGATGACTGCCATACCTCCATTGAAGCAAAGCAAAAAATTTCGTTCTAAATATCTTATTTGTTGTTGACCATAGATACTTAATGTGATATAAACAAAGTTTTCAATATTTCAAAATTTCTAGAAACTATACGGATACTAGGAAGTAGGAAAGTAGAGCCACATTCAAAACACTGATGCATTTTTTTTATAATCAGCTAGCTTATTCCATTAAGCAGAGTCCAATTTAATTACAGAAGACGGACACAGTTATTTGCTTGCCCGAAATTTCAACTAAAGTTGTAGAGCTCTTTCTTCGCCATCTGTTTCTCGGCATCTTTTAGTGACTCGCATTTCCCCATAAGGTAACACACCTATACAATATTTCAATCAACGCTATTAATTTCTACAAAATATAAACAACATTTATATTTTATTAATGTAAGCTATGATAGTGCACACTCGCCAACTTTAATTTTACAATATATCTTATGTTAATGATTTAAATATAACTATATAAAAATATAGCTTCAGCGATAGTGCAGTATCGTTAGTCCGGTTCAGCAATTAGATGGTTGATCAGTACCCTCAGCTAGAGACAGGGTAACGAGTTTTACTACATCTATTGTTAATGTACATTATTATTATTGTTTTAATTGTCATTGTCAACAGTTTTATTGGTTTATCAGTGGTTATCCACTCAAACAGAGATCTAGTAAAACGCTTAGACAATAGATGGCACCTTTATGGTAATATATTGATTGCCGATTTACCCGGAGAGTTAAATACTCCAAAGTTAAACTCTTTTTCCCTATCCCAAACTGAGCTACTCTGTCAAGAAAAGCAGATAAAATATTTTTTTTAAATAAAAAAACATATATTATTTGTGGTTAAAACATATTTCAATTCAATGTAAGTATAAACTAAAAACAATTGATAATTAACTATTAACAAATTATAAATTTGAAAAGGTTTTAGTTGTTTAAAATATATGAACTCAATGAATACAACAAAAATGTAAAAATAATAATTTAAAAATATTTGCAATTCCATTATACGGGGTTTTATGAAACGCTTATTAGTTCCTCCAACAAGGAACAAATTTGTAAGTTTCAGTTAAAAAATTCTAGATATATTTAGATCTAGCGCCCGCACACACACAGAACAAAAAGAATCGTCCCAGGGGACTACAAAACGTATATATCCGTCGAAATTTTGAATTAGACAAAAATCACGATCATAATGCTAAAAATAAACGTTTTTGGTAAGAAATTTTATGTGCCATTGAAGAAAAAATAAATATACTTTTTGTATTTGTTTCTCATTTATCACTTTATGTGAATAATAGGTAATTGATTAAATATACTTAACTTGTCAAGCGTACAAATAAATCTTTAAAATTAATATAATAATAAAAATAATAATTAAAAGTAAAATTTACTTAAAATTCGCAATTTAAAAACAACGAAATCTCTATGGAAACGTACAATGTGTATATAATTAATACTTACTCTACTCAATTCATCTCTAATTCTTTCCAAAACTTCTTCCGCGCTACACAACAAAGTGTTAATCCTGTAAGAACTTACTGCGGGAGCTTCGCACAACCATCGCAGCCATAAATCCAAATTTAAAAGTTGCACCTGCAATAAACACTTGTTTGTTTCAACGATACCAACTTAACGGATGAAATTACCTGCCCGTCGCTGACGCCGGAGCCAGTTTTACACAGAATATCCGTGTTAAATCCGTCCGAAAAGGGTGATTGCGGGTACGGCATGTTTGGTAAATGTTAAAATGATCGAAATCTACGTTTCTTTATTAAAAACTACCACTGTAAGGGCTTTAAAATTAATGCCAATGCCAACGTGCATAATAAGTGTGTTTGTTAACGATTGGTATCGTTTGTCGCGGCGTTGCCGGATCTAATAAGTTTTACTGTATAAATACAGAATTAAATTTCATCTCTTTAAGTGAAATTAAATATCTTATTTATTTATAATAATATAAAATAAGGCAATTGCACATAAATAACATGACATAAGTATTGCTGGATACATTGTTAAATAATAAGGTTATGTTATTAATAATTCAACATCTTTAGATTTAACTTTAAAGTATTTACTTTTTGAATTGTTTTGTAATAAAATAGCAATTGTGTAAAAGTCCAATAATTAAAACTTGCGAACAAATATTTAATAAAAGACAAATGAGATTTACAGTTTTAGTTGTCAAAAATGGTTTAAACAAAAACAAAAAACGATCAAAAAGTTAGAATTTTTGTAGAACATTTTAAACTGTTTTGTAATAAAAGTTCAACTGTGCTTTTTATTTCAAATTCCAATTAATTTCCAGCGTTAAAAATTATTTTTTTTTTAAATTATGCAAATTTTTGTAATTGTTTTTTAGTAAAGATATTTTCTAACAGATGTACACGAAGTAACGCCTCAACCATTAATCAATTAGATTTTCAATTGTTTTTTTGGTACATTTTTTTGAGCTATATATTTAATTTTTAATGGTTATGATGATTAAATGAAATCACTTTATTATTATTCTAAAAACAATTTTTAGGTTAGAAAATTTAATTCACAAATGAAACACTCTTTACCGTGTTTAACTGGGACTTTATTAAATAACTATAGTTTCATGTGTGATTAATGATGTATAATAAGTAGAAGCCTCCACCGTTAACAATTTTAAAAAATTCGGTCGATAAAGAGTGTAATATTAAAAAATAATGGTAATTGAGATTAGCTTTCGACCGTATGGTCTTTCGGCTGTGTTATTTATACAGGGTGACTGACGAAAAACCTTTGGTGCTGTATCTCGCTTATTTTTGATCCCATTTGAATAAATAAAACATCAAATTAAATGATTTTTAAAAGACTTTAATATGAATTGAACTGATATTTTTTCTTGCATCCAGTTTTTGACAAAAGACGATCAACTTTTTTTTTTCAAATTGCACTGTATATATATTTTGTACTGATCCGCAAGGAGATTTTTTTCTGAATCTGAATTTGTAAACGATTTTATCCATTCATCAAACCAAAGTCGAGAAATTGAGGATTAAAAAAAATTAAAAATCAAATACCCATAGTAAACAATATACAGAGCCTATTCCAAATGTCAAAAGTGACAGTGTCAGTCATTGGTACAATACTGCAATGATTTTTAATAATTTCATAATAAAAATGTTGCAAGATTTCAAAAACTGAAAAACGATTTCTGTAGAAGCACAAAATTCTAGTACAGTGTTTGAAATATTGCAACATTTTAATTATGAAATAATTAAAATCGTTGCAGTATTGTATCAATGGCTGTCACTGTCACTTTTGACACTTAAAATAGGATCTGTATATTGTTTACAATGGATACTTGACTTTTTATTTATTTTTTTAATCCTCAATTTCTCGACTTAAGTTTGATGTATGGATAAATTTGTCTACAATTTTATATTCAGAAAAAAAATCTCCTTGCAATTAAAAAAAAAAATGTTGATCGTATTTTGTCAAAAACTGGGTGCGAGAAAAAATAACAGTTCAGATCCTATTAAAGTCTTTTAAAAATGGTTTAATTTGATGTTTTATTTATTAAAATCGGATAAAAAATAAGCGAGATACAGCACCAAAGGTTTTTCGTCAGGCACCCTGTATATCTGCATATTGTGGAAATAAATAGTTTTGAGTTAGCAGTCGAGCGAAGCGTATCATTGCATTCCTACAACCTCGAATTAACTAAATATTAGGCTTATAGTAAAGTGAAGTTATAGCACTTTCCTCTAGAAAATGCGGTGAACTATATTAAAGAGTGCGCAGCGCTACAGTGGCAGTCTTTGGAAGTAAGATAAGAATACTCAAATTAATCCACTGTGCTGCCAACATAAATATAACTAAATGTAAATAATGCTGTATTATTAGTTTTAATGAATTATTAATGTTAAAAAAATAAAACTCAGGAAATACTTTTCGAATTGTAAAATTGTATCACAGATAATTTGATCTCATTAGGATCATAAACATTGTTTAACGGTAGAATGAAGTAGAATATTATTGTGAAACTCTAATTAATTTTTAAAATTAGTTTATTTTTGTGCAATCTCTTATAATGAGATGAGTTATAAAGTTCCCCTCAGTTAGGAGTTATAAAAGCCATATTTGGCAAATTAAATGATGAAAATAATTAAACAGAGCTTCAGTGACAACAGTCTCAACGAAATTTAATGGGGCAAAAGTGGAAGATCATCTAAGCGTGAACTCCTGCCTTTCCATGTGTGTTCAAAATTGTTCTGAATATTTATTGTTGTTATGTTTTATTTAGGAATGATTATGTAAGCATATTGAATAAATAAATACTACTACTACTAACAATTTTTTGCATCATATCTTTTTCTATCTGTCATATGTTGTACTATTTCTATTCACTTTTAATAATCAAAAATTACCCATACATTTGTTTCGTTAAAATCAAAATAGGTTTGTTTTAGATTCTTCACATCATCTGCTTATCTTGTATTTTTTCGTGCTAATGCAAAGGTTGTAGAAAACATACAGTTAGCAAATGCAGGGTTTTTTAGATGTTCTCTATGGGGATCTCGGAAACTATAAGAGATAGAGAAACGGTTAAATGGGGAAAGAAGTGTAGATTTACGAGAAGAATAAAATTCCAGTTTCAAAGTTTTCAAAAAAGTCAAGGGTAACTAGATATTTTGAAGAAAGTAAAAAGTATCATTTTTTTCAAATCAATATATCTCGGTTATTATAACAGATAGAAAAAAAAACTGTAAAAGACAAAGTTTTAGATATTTTTATGCAGATTAATAAAAAATAATCAGAACATTTTTATCGGCATTATTTTCCAAGATAAGACACAAACTTATATTTTTTTAAATGGAAACCATAGTTTTGTTGAAGGCGTTAGTTGCAGTAGAGGGCACCCATATATGAGGGTTCTAGGAAAGTAGTACCCGTTTGCATCGTGCGGACCGCAAGTAGCCGCTGGATGTGTGCTAACATGTTCAGTTGTATTTCAGGTGTCTGTGTGCAAAGATAAGTCTAGTTGTCTGTGCTCTTTATGTGACTGTTTATAATGTTTAATAATATGAAAAACAATAATAGGCCAATTTCTCTGGCGTACTTGAAAGAAAATATCCATCACGAAATGGCAACTAGACTCTGTGATGGCTGCCTTTTCGTGATGGATATTTTCAGCTGTCCAAAGAAATCTTAGTGACACCTTCTAACAAAAAATGCTTTCCTTTAAAGTCGTTGCTATAATGCAGGAATAACTCTAAATAGAATTTTTGATTTACTGTTGTTGTTTTGAGGAACACATTATGAGTGTCAAAAAAAACATAGTCTTCACATTTGGTTAAAAAAATAAGCGAAATTTCTTTGTTCTTGTTTTTTTTTTTTGATACAAACTTAACCTCCTTTTGAGTACACTCTATTAGCATTTATACACTTATTCAAACGTCTATTCTAGTGTTGGAAGCACATTTAAAATTTGTCCTATTTGATACCTGTTACCACCTTTATGACATCGGCAAAATGCATTTCTTTAAAGTTGGTATCATAATGCGAGAATTACAAAGTGGGAAATTTTCGCGCAGCTTTTTAATAACTCTAAATAGAATTATTGGTTTACTGTTGTTGTTTTAATGTACTAATTCTGAGTGTAAAAAAAAGCAGATCAACATCGTCTATACATTCGATTTCACTTGTAGAACTTCTTTGGACGAGGTAATGAGTCAGTTGAATTCCACTAAGATGCCTGTTGTTTACTTTCTGGATGTACTCATAGCAGCAAGGTTCGTCTGTGATAATTTTGTTGTAAAAATTTAGATCGTCTTTAAATACGTCATTCATCTCATAGCAGGGTTGAATTCCTTTTATCTCCGGCAAGTAGTTTCGGCAGGAACTTTGCTGCCACTCTTCACATTCCCAAATCAACGGTCAAAATATGCTGGATTTTCCTTTATTTGGTCGTTGATCAGATTACGGATTTTCTATTCGAGCAGATCTTCAAAAGCTATTACTTTTTAAACCCAGGAAACTTTACACTTGAGTTTTACTAAGAGCACGTTCTTTTTAAATTGTTTGCATCATCAAAACAGTTTCAAGTGAGATCTTGCCGAGAAAAAAAATTAATGGTTGTACGATGTTATTTTGGGGCTCGACTTCGTATTTATAGCATTATGCTATAAGTTAGTTTATGATGAATATCCCTCTGAGTTTTTTTTATAAATTGGATTATTTAATTACGTTTTTATTTAAAAAAATCTGCACGAACGTTTAAATTATGCAATGCAAACAATTTCGAATAACATGGTAACACTGTTTCTTTCTTTTTCAAGTTAGTTTATAGTCAACTGTAATAACTATATTTATTATCAAATAGTTTTATAAAATTTTGTCAATTGATTTAGTACAAAATTTAGAAAGATACTTACAAGCGACTAGCAATTTAAATTGGAATTTGAATTTTTTTTAATTGGCAACAATGTGTTCCTGTCTTTAAGTTAATCCTATAAATTAATATGTTGTTTACCTTTTGCTGAGTTTTGTAGAAATTTAAGTAAGTATTTTCTCGAAAATCTGTGTAAATAAATTATTTGTGTTACAAAAATTTGCAAATTAATATCTTTTATTTGTAGGGTAGTTTATATTATTAAAATTATCGTACAATCTCATAATATCAGACAAGAGATTTTCCAGCAACTGAAAGAAACTGATTTTTGTTAAATTGCTAAAATTTATGAGTTTTTTTTAAATCCATTACGTTCTTTTTATTAATCTAATGTTATGTAAACATAACACAGATGTAAAAAATTCTACACAATTGACTCCTGTCTTTCAAACAGATTGGCACTATTGTCAAAATGAATGGTTTACAAATTATTGGAAGAAAAAGTTATAAACTATAAATATTGATATTTTTGCATGTTATTAATTAAATATAAGACTTAAGTATTTATATGTCGAATATAAATGAAAACACCGTTAAGTATTTGTAAAAGATAATAAAACTAATAATAATGTTTCTGTAAGAACCACATGGTTTTCGAGAAAATGTTCCAATGACCATATTATTGTTTTGCAAACCCACTATTACATTGTTTTCAAAATCAAATTACAAATTTACTCATTATTTATCAATTAAATAATTTAGCTCTTCTATCACAAATTTCTATACTAAAATAATTAAATACAAACAATAATATTATTGATAAGTATACACAGTGTCAGGTGTGAGTTGGAACTGACGTGTTGTTAAAAATTATAAAATCTTGAACAAAATTATGAAATGTTTGTATCCGTATAAAACGTGCACAATGGATACTCTTCAGTTCAGTTCAGTTTTGTGGTCGATGTGAAGTAGAGTGGTTAACGTGAACCGTTCCGCGGTCCGTGTAATTAGTGAAATCGTCGTTATTTCGTAGAAAGTAAGTAAATTCGGTTAGAATTTAAATAACAGTTACGGAATATTTAACGTCAATTTTATAGTTGAAAAGTTTAATACAGATGATCGACATTTTGTTGGTTAAATGAATGGAACGCCGAGCAGTACTGGAGTACGTGCAACACGTTCAAAATTTGCGTATTGCATTCGCTTTTTTTTGTAATTTTTGCGTACTTTCTATTGAAGTGTGTAAAAGTGTTGCACTACATTTAACGACGGTCAATGTTTGTAATGATAATGGGAATAAAACGTAGTGTGTTGTTACTAGATTTGTGTTGGTAACAGTTTTGTTATAGTGGGGTTAAAGACATCGTGTATACTTATAACAATTTTTTTTTAAAAAGACAAATTCTGATCGTTTACGTTTTTGCTATCTTAAATCACCTCAAAGTTTTTAATTGATTGGGTTAAGAAATATGAGCACGTTACTTAAGCTATAATTTTGTAAGTATATTGCTTTTTTTAATTGCCATAAATAAAATACTCATTTGTTTTCTTAAATATTGAATGAGCTTTAAAATTATCATTTTTTATAGTAAAACAATTTTACTTAACCTTTAATATAATTTTTAAAAACCAAAAGCACATGTAAACTGTTTAATTATTTTCGATATTCTATTTCAGTGCTGAGCATAATATAATATGATACATATTGCCATCAAATGTATAAGTAATATTATACAACAAAACATCTAAAGCAGCATTGATTTATAAATACAGTTGAATGAATACCATTTGCCATTGGGATATAATTAAATAATATAGACAATACTTTAGTAATATGTTCAATATACACAAATAACACAGCTAAGTCTGATACTACTACAAATACAACTAAGAAAAAAACGCAACACAAATTACATATTTCATACGCTTACACGATTACAATCAGCGCCGCATTCTTGCAGCGGTTGCACTCACGTACCGAACGCCTACAAAACAATTATTCACCGCAAGGCAAGGTGTGCGTCATCGAAGTGTGAACGGTAATCACGAACGATGTGGCAACGTTCGGTCACGTGGTACGCCGCCGACCAATCAGACATGGTTTAGACCGAGACGTGGCATGAACTACGAATCTTTTCCACGTCCGCCATATTGACGTACGACGAGTTTTGGGAGGTTGCTGAATGTGGTAGCATTTTCTTTAAAGTGTAGCGTGTTTTTTATATACGAGAGTGAGTAGAACTTTCCAAAAATCCATCCCGCATCCGTAGTATTTAGTTTTTCGCCCGTTGCACGAGCCGGCGCCGTATTTAGTGTTGTTTTCTTCGCGGAATATAAGGGAGTTGGTTTGAAGGTGACAACGTCAAGTCGGCATTTAATATTTCGTGTGTATACCGGGGGACAGGCGACGGTCAGAACGATTTGTGGCACGCTCCAGCCCAAAACGACGAATTGTGAAGTAATTTTGTGATTCTGTCGGGATTTCGGTTCGTATTAAATCAATATGCCAAATCATTAAGTGATTGTTGTCTCCGGATTCTTTGTGCTATAATTATCGTCATAATCTTTTACGTATTACGCCTTTTTTGCGATAAACGTACGTGTAAAGTAACGAGGGAGGTTTAATTTCTAGTTTAATGATGTGTCAAAATTGAAATCACCAAAAACATTACTCGTGGTACTTTTTAATTTTCCCTATCACATTTTTCACAAATAGTTATGATTATGTTGCAATTTCATATAAAACATTATTAAATCTGTAACAATAAGTACAGTCATTTAAAATTCTTCCTTTAAACATTCGTAATATGTATAAACCCATCACCATGATTAATTCGGGTACGTATGGTCTGAACAATCGAAGTGTCAAAAATTTTAATTGCATAATCTTTTTTGCTGTTTTAACCTCAACTTAGATAGGAAACGTGCTTAAATTAATGACGATGTGTTCATCCAAATGTCAAAATCCCCACTATCAAACTTTTTTAACTTGATTGGTTTTTGTTTCACTGTTTTTTATATCTTTTCGACTAGTTGCGATTGTTACATTTATTTCATATCAGCTGTTTGTAATAAAAATGGATTTAATGTAATAGTTCACATAAGAATTGAAATCATAAAATCGTTTTTGACAGGTTGAACGTTATCATTAAGTACTACAAACAATGTTTTGGATGATTAATTCTGTTCACACTTCATTTAATATTGAATTGAATATTTATTATTTTTATTTAAATAAAACATTTTCTTTGTTGATATCACACATCACTATGTGTGTTATGAAAGAAAGTGTTTTATTTAAATATTCAAGATGTATCATGAAGTGAACGCCGCAACCATTAATCAGTTATTATTTTTAGTTTTTTAATTCGTATATAAGAGAATGCTATTAAAAAACATGATGATGGACTACTAATAAAACTAAAAATTGTTATGATTGATTAATTTCTCATAAAGATAGTGTTAGCGACTGTTATTATGTGGTAGTTCACTTTTTCTGATTAATTTCTCATTTTAGAACGTGTGGTGAAACATTTTTGTATTAACTTCCACTGTTTTTAATTATTCTTTGACTAGTTTTGACCATTGTTCAATTTCAAACATTTTTATTACACGTATTGGTCTTTACTCAAAATTATTATTATTATTACCTACCATTACAGTGTTAATTTCTAGCTCTCCTTGGACAGATTCAAGTCACGTTTCTTATTACCTAAATACAAAATTTTAAAAGCATTGCCTCTGAAAAAATTGTTACATTCAACAAAGTTTTGTGACAGTCCTGAGAAAATTTTGTTATTTCACCACTTCCCGTATACGCTCGAGACACATTACTTTCAAAAATAATTGTTCGGGAAGGGGTTATTATTGCCTTTTTTAAATCTTGAACAAATGAACATATTGTAGTATTAAAATTTTTTCTTGTCAGTCCTTTAACCACTTGCGCTACGATTTAACTTTCGATAGTCGTGCTGCGCTCTATAATATAACATGCAGTAACATTGACGTGTGTGGCACGTCTTTATAGCACAAGTGGTTAAAGGAACTAATGAAATCAAACTATTTCATATGCATAAATAATAATCATGACATTAAATATCACCAAGATCTAAAGACCATAAACCATGTAAAAACTTAAAAAATAAGTGTGAACAGTATGAATTGTCTAAAACATTCTGAGTAGTAATCATATTTTTCAACCTGTCACCAGTGATTAAAATTTTTGATTTGATTGCACTACTTTTATGGTTTCATTTCAAGACTTATTCGAAATATTAAATTACATCCTTACATACTTATTACGTACAGCAGGTATTAAATAAATGTGGGTAACTATATAACATTCAGTAAGTTAGCTCCCCGAAAAAAAAACTACAAATAAATTTATCCAAATGCCATACTAAACAAAAAATACTGAAAATTAAGTGTAGACCATTGTTTAAACTAAAATTTTTCTCAAGAAGTAATCAACTGTTACATGCAGCCTCGAACATGGTTGCACATCTACTGAGATGTCATCTTGAAATATAGACTTGTTCTATATTCTCTAAAGGAAAAAAAAACATCTCATAGGAAGGCTTAATTTTTTCTTTTTGTCCATTTTGTAAACATGTTTATATAAAAAAGTTATTTTCTTTATTGATCATATTATAATTATTTTATTTTAATTGTGATTTTAGTTTTGACAATTCACTAGTGTTTTTAATTCAAATTTATATAATCAAGATGTGAACACCTCCAGCATAAAATATTTAGAACTATTAATCATTGAAACATTTGTGTCCCCCTTGATAAATGTCCTCGCCTCTTTATGTGACCTCCATAATAATGATTTTGCACATTCACCCCTAGTTTAATGGATTTCATTATTTTCTTGAAAAGTTAAAAACATATTTTAATGCTTAACTTTTTCTTTTTAGCAATTTTGCACACATATTTGTATAATGAGAGCATTATCTTCTTTATTGTTGATATTATGTTTATTTTACTTGTGAGTATAGTTTTGAATATTCGCTATTCAAATTTATATAACCAAGATGTAGCACAAACTAATACATAATATTTAAAATTATTAATCATTGAAACATCCGCGTCACCCTACATAAATGTTCTGTCCTCATTTTGTGATCTCTATTATAATTATTTTGCTTTAAAGTTTAAAAATATTTCTCCCTTTTATAGCAATTTCAGTTTACCCTGTATAAAAGCATGTGAATGAATAAAAATAAATATTTGGTTTAATCCAGTAGATTCTTAATCAATATGTTCAGCAATTGTTTTGGTATGAGCGCTTGAATGTTTTCTGTTGTTTTTGTTAAAAGTATTGTTTATATTGCCTGGAATTTTTAACATGTTATCTGTTGTAATAACCTTCGTGCTTATTTCTAACGAATAGAGCCAGGTGTCTATAAGACATTATCCACTACATTCAACATTGTTTATGATGATTTCAATTGGAACTTGGCCAAAGTCAAGGAGATTTACACCTCATCTGCCCAATACATTCGACATTGACATAGCACTTTTCATATTGATTATTTTTAACTCAAAATTATTCTTAATTCAACATTCTTGTGCTCTTATGATTTTTGGACCTACCAATAATCGATTAATATTGTTGTGCTTGATATAATAATTATATAGGAACAAAGTAAGCACTTGTTTTGTTTTAATTTATTATGTCACTTGACACTTGCTTCAATCCGCCCAATTTGAAGAAGCAAATTCAGTCTTCAACTGACACACTGATGAGATCCAAAAAAGATCGA
The DNA here is from genome assembly GCA_963969525.1 of Ontholestes murinus. Taxonomy (NCBI): domain Eukaryota; kingdom Metazoa; phylum Arthropoda; class Insecta; order Coleoptera; family Staphylinidae; genus Ontholestes; species Ontholestes murinus. The sequence goes on from OZ018393.1 coordinate 18,188,375, forward strand.
AACCAGTCCGAGGCAGTAGTTGACAAGGAAACAACAATTCAATGTTTTCTCAAATTATTTGCCTTAAATACTCATTTTTTTTAAAATGAAATCCATCTTTATTTTTATTATATCTTTGAATTTTTTATTTTTCTAATGGTACCATGAGGTTAAAAACTGAAAAGTGGTGTAGAGATCTAATTCGGTTTTATAATTTATTTTTCGTGTTCAACTGTCATCTGTCAATTCATTAATTGACAGACAGAACTGTTTGCAATCAAGTTCTTTTGCAATTGTTTGGTGTTAATTTTGTTTATTTGTTTTTTAGGTTAAATTATAAGACCTTCACCATGGGGAATATGTTTGCGAACTTATTCAAAGGCCTCTTCGGCAAGAAGGAAATGAGAATACTGATGGTAGGATTAGATGCTGCTGGTAAAACTACAATTTTATATAAACTTAAATTAGGAGAAATTGTAACCACAATTCCTACTATTGGTGAGTAAACCTTTTTTTTTCCACGGTTATTATGCTTGAATTTGATGAGTCACCACTTTTCCGATAATGTTTGCACAATGTTTTACAATAGATTCGCCTCTGTTCTTTTATTATTACTCAACAACATTAATTGTTATGAAACATTTTGTTGCATGGCTTTATCACCGTCCTTCTGTACGTGTGTCTTCAAAGGGCGCAATAGCTGGTTTTGGAAAGTAGTGAAATGAAATATTAACCCCTTCCCGCACATTTTTTTTTGAAAGTAATATATTCGTACCCATGGTATCTTGGGCGTATGCGGGAAGTGGTTAATAGGGTAAAATGATGGTTTAAAGATATTTTCGTTCTATAAATCATAGATGATCCTAAATTAGGTATTTATTGTTTACATAATATATATTTACAGCATATTTATAAATGTAGGAAAATATGCTAATTACATTTTGCACGCCCTTGTAATAAAAAGGTTTTTTGAAAATATGCAATGTAAACATTAAAAAAAGAAACTGTAACGATAATTTAAAACATCTAATTTAAATATTAAGTGCAAATGTATAGGTCAGAAAATCATTACTTGACATTTCATAAAAACTCGCTTGTTTATTGCAGTGTTAGTAATTACGTACAGAGGGTATTAAATTAAATGTTGATTGAAACTAAATTTATTCCACTGCATGAGTTGTAAATGTAAATATGATATATAAATATTAAGATATTTTTATTGATTAGCTATTTTTATTTCGGGGCACATGAAAATATTTACTTTAGCAAATGGTAGAATATTATCTTAAATAAGATGAACCTGAAGTAATTTTCTAGTTCCTTCTATTATATAAAATAATCGTTTTGTTATTAATGTTTACCAAATAGTAATTCATTTTATACAGTAGAAAATTTGAGTCCAATTGTGATATTTAGGTTTTCAAATATCATTTTAATATTGATTGTTGTGATTACACAAGTGATTACAAGTGTCTTTATTATTAGGAAATGGTTTATTTAATATTTAAACATTTTAACTTAAATACAATTGTTAATACTCAATTGTGACATCTAATTTAAAATTGAAAACTACTTCTAATTAACATTTTTTCCTTCGAGCTTTTTTCTTGTTTTTAATTTATGTTGGTATCAATAATTAAATATTGATTTTGTATAAATTATTATTAAAGTGGATGTTTTTCTTTCTTCTAGGATTTAACGTTGAAACAGTAGAATATAAGAACATAAGCTTCACGGTATGGGATGTGGGTGGTCAGGACAAAATTAGGCCACTATGGAGACATTATTTCCAAAATACACAGGTAAGATTCAGAGCGCACATTTCCTCACCTATCCGTGACCATTTGCAATTTAAAGCGGCACACTTGAAAGTTGGTACACATGTTCGGTGGTTAGGTGTCGCCATTAAATTTCATCTAAATGTGTGTCAACGATTTAATAGATTACACCTAAAAATTGTTCAGCCCTACCGAACAGTAAAGTCATATTTTAAAAATATTTATAATAAATATTTTTACTTTATACCGAGAAAGGATTCATACAAAATAGCACAAAGCCTATAAATATTTTAGGTTAATTTTAAATACGATAATAAATTTATTGCATCTGCCCAACATTTTTAATAGGCTATTTATATTCATTTTAGGTACTAAAATTATTATTATAGACTTGTGTTATGTTTTATAATACATGCAGTTATTACGTGGCGCCTCTTTAATAAATATGTATATAAAAATTAAGAATAGATTTTATTTTTCATTGATGAACTGGAAAAATATGACAACCTTTTCTTTAAATTAAGATATGCAGATATTAATTTAAAAACCTTTATTGTAATGTTTGTTACTTTTAATTAGTTTAAAGGCTGAAAATTATAAAGTAAAGGCATTTACTATGTCATTTTTTTTGTATCATTCTTCTTAAGAGATTTTTTTAAATTAAATCACAGGGCTAATAATAAATTGAGTTATTATAGAGGAAATTCATTTACTTTCAAATCTATATCACTGGTTTGTTGTTTTTTCCTTCATTACATTAAGGTAACAATTTTATAATTTTTTTAATTGTCTAAAGATTTTTTATATTCTTTTCAATGTATTTCTTATGTAGAAATTCGTTCTTGAGTTAAGTGAAGATTTAATTAATAAACTTGGAATAAAACACTGACACTTTCTTCACAAATAATAGCTAGGTACTCAAATAAAAATTATTTGTTATCAATAGCTGTTGATAATGATGTCCGAAAAGTACATCTATCACATAAAAATTTATAAGAAAGTTTTAGTGTTTTATTCCAAATTTATTAATTAATTTCTTATATTTTTTATATTAATTAGATTGTTGATTAAAACTTCTGGTTTTGTTTCCCCTGTTTTTATTTTTCTTTAACTAGTTTTGTCTCTATGAGAAAAATAAAAACAAGCATTCTATTGAATTAAAAATTTAATTAAAGAAATTTAAATTGAATTTGTTTGATTTTACATTTCCGGACATTGTTTTTTCTTACTTTCTTAGAAATTTTTACACAATTTCAACAGTTTTGTTGTCTCAGAATAAAGTCACATGTTCAAAATTGAAGTAAGTTATTGAATTTCCAATAAACTGTTTAAAGCTTTTAGTTACTAGCAAAATTATGATTCACTATATGTTCACCACTATAAATACAGTAAAGTAACAGGCATTTAATTTGTCTTTGTGGGAGAGGCTTAATTATTTTAATTACAAAGTCGTTTAATGGGGGTAGTATTGACAATTACATCGTTTGATGTGGATTGTTCATTCTAAACAATTTATTTATTGGAAAAATTATTATCTTACCACGTAATTTATGCTTAATCCCCGGAGCAGCATTGTGTTCTTCAATTTGTAATATTAATGAGAATTGATTTTACTACAGTAAAGCCCACAGTTTACTTATTAATATTAATTATTCAATTATGTAACCAATGCAAATAAGGGAGTGTGAGTGAAAATATATAGATATCCATTCTGATTTACATATTTTTTAACTATATAATAGCACTATCTACATTAAACTTTTGCACATATTGTCAATAATTTAATTCTTAAAATTAACAATTATTTTTAATTAATAGGACTTTTGTGTTAATGTTAAATTATACTGATATTATAAAGTGATACAAATAATAATAATACAGTTCAAATAGTATCAAGGAAACCTAATAGTATTTACTTGATACTAATTAAACCACATTATTATGAATTATATCAGTTTGTATTATCAGCATAATTTAATTAAAATATGAATAATAATCTTTTTGGTAAGGATTAAGTGGTTATGCTAGAGGAATGCATTTGATAATTTGAACGTTATTTAACATTTACTGCTATATGTACTTTAACTTCAACATTTATATTATAGAATTTTTTTAAATAATTCTACTCAACTTACTATCTTTTTTTAGAAAATAAATAATTGAAGTTTTTTTTCTTTCTTATTTTTCAGTTGGAGTTAGTTGTTTGTTATAACTAATGTTATCTACACATGAATAAACTATTTATATGCAAATATTTGCATTGTAAATTTTCTAATTTAATGTTGTTCATTGAAACGTAATTTTTCACTTGGGTGCTTTAATTTTAATATACTTTCACAAATACATTGCTCGTGAAATTGTCAGGTGTGCGTGGGCCTATTTATAGAATAAATTGGCAGGCTTTGTTAATTAAGCGTGCTTTCAAGAAATTAATATTGACAAAAGAATTCTCTGTAAAAAGACATTCAGGATATATTTATACAGTTCTACTTATGTTACTATTTTATCATTTATTTAATTAATTCCTTATTACACTCTGACCTTTACATCATATTGCATTATATCTAAAGATGAAATTATATTACAAACAGTAATAAAAATAATAATTGTTTGGACGGAACTTGCACAGCTCAGAAAATGCCATTTTGTATGTTAATAATAAAGATTGTTGTACTTACCACTGATTTATGTATGCTTACTGTCATCTTATCAGAGTGTAACATAATATTTCAATTCTAACATTTATGTATGAATAATTTGATTTTAATCTAAGTAATAAAATTGAAGGATAATAATTAAATTATGGTAACTCTTGTTACTTGTAACTTTTCTCCTTTACAACCTTTTTCATTATCGGGCAATTAATTTTTCTCCCATTTGATTACATGAATATATTGTCAAATCATTATGAATTACATGAATATTTTGTGCTGTTGCAGATGTTACATATTACCTGTTATAATCAAGTGACTGGGTGGTTTAGTTTTACTCAAAAAACAAGTTGGGGAGAAGTAGTTTGATATGTAAACTTAGTGCACAAGCACTGTATGTAATTTTGTGTGACCATTGTTCTTTCTGATGAATACTGTCTGCTCAAGAACATAGTTCTCTATAATGCAAATTTTACTAATAAGAAACTAACGCAAATTATATTCAAATTTAGGTGATAGTACTTTATAGTTGTAATTTGTCCAATGATTTTTAAATTAACTAATGTTCTACTTATCTCCCAAGGGTTTACAGATTAAAATAGAAAATAAGCATTTTGATGCTTGGATACTTGCTTTCATATTTTTGCAAAGTTGTATGTTGTATTTATATGTTTATATTTTAAAGGCAACTTCCATCCTACTTTATTTTATTACAGTACAGTAAATGGTTTTAATTAGTAGTCACATAGTCATTATGGCATATTATTTGAGTGTGTGTGTTTAAATAAGCTACTTTAAAGGATCATGTGCCCTATTCTAGCTATTAATTTAATAGTAATTTAATAGTCATTTTGTAGACTGGACAACTTTTTACGATTTTTATTGCTAGTACCATCGTTTCAGTATTATTAATTTTTTATAGAAGAAATATATACCTATCAGTGTAATGCAAATAGTTATAAAAAAAAGAAGCACACGTTTTTACTTTCCCTATATAGTATATATAGGGGAAGTATTGTTTTCGTGCGTGAAAATGTCTGTGGGCGCTGTATCTCAAAAACAAATGATCCGATTAAGATGAAACTGTAAACTTAAGGTTTTATCGTTAAAAACTGGAACTGAAAAGCTTTTGGTAAACATTCATAAACCGGAAGTGGTTGTTTACTCGAGGCGTTTTTTTGTTTTTTCGTGATATTTTTCTAAATATGAAAAATTGGAAAAATAATTCAAACAAAAGTTAAAGGGAATAAAAAACTGAGCAAGTTTTATTCGAACATATTTTTCATAAAACTCTTAACTTTAAAAAAATAAAAATTTAAAATTTTGACACTTTTTGCCAATTGCTAATAAACTATTGGAGTTACATAAAATTTATATAACAAATAATTGTAGAGAATTTAAAATTGCATAAATTATTAAGAATAACATTTTTACGTAAATCTCATAGTTTTCGAGAAAAATATAGGGAAAGTACTATGATGGCCACATCACCATTTTATTTAAATGTACTATTAAGTGAAGGAAGAAAAAGAATACTAATCTTCAAATGAACAAGTAGTTCATTTATAGACTTAAAAATATTTGAAAAGCTCTATTTCTGTGCTTTTTACCCAAGAATGCTTTATTCTTAAGTATACAACAGTTTTTATTAATAAACCTGTCTTAGTCAGGCCAGTCTACAAATTCGAATTATTTTTATTTTTGTTAAAACATTGAATTATTGTTTCCCTGTCAACAACGTTTTAGACAGTAGATGGCACCTTAATGGTGTTAATTGTTTATAAGATATGTATTTCTAATACTGCCCAGAAATAGATAACCCAAATTTTACATTACGCCATAATGAAAGAAATCTAAATGTAAAAAATCAATTTTTATTATATATTCATACCCAAAAGTCCTTTTTTAAAAAGTTTATACTAAGCCCTTAACATTTGATTTCTTTAAGAAGTAAAGTTTTTTACTTTAAAGCAAAATCTATTGTAAAATTCAAAAAGAAAGCAATACATTATTACAATTCCTTATGCTTAAGACTTAAGACTAATTTATTTGAATTGAATATCAATATGAGTTAAATATGTGGGCACATATGGTTGGAGTCAATAACACAAAAGTAAAGCTTATATGTATAACTGTTACCTTTTGGAATTAGGATGTAATTAACAGCGCTTTAGAGTACGGGAATTATCCTTTAAAGTAATAGGCTTATTTAAAGACATATAACACTTGTTTAATGTGTTCAATTAATTTGAACTGAACTAATTAACAATGTAAGTAAAATATGTGGTCTCACAAATAAATTGCAGCCGAACTAGTGCTAGCAATGATTCTTGTTTGCTATTGGATGATTACCAAATTATGATATAATTAATAGCAAATTAGTGTGATGGAAGCAATTCTAATGTAATAAGCCCATTTACAATCACATACATACATGAATAAGAAGATGCTGTCAGGACCATGTAGTCAATACCTTATCACAAGTACAACTACCACTACGTCTTGATACCAAGAGCCATTTTCAACAAAATCACATTTTATTCTTAACAGAACCATAAGGTATTTTTTCAATTGAAGAAGCCACATTTTTTTTCAGTTAGTGAATTGCGCCTTGCAAAATCAATTGTTTTGGACAGTCAAATTAAATTTATATACAATACAAACAAATGATTTACAAAGGATGAGAAATGAAGTTATGAGGCAGATAACACAGATACAAAATGATAATTTTAAAAAGAAAGGAAAAATTAAGTTATTTATTAGTTTTACCTTGGTTGATATTTTTTTTCCATCAAACTTTTAAAGTTCTTTTATTCTTCTGTTTTCTGTTCGTACTAAAATACTTAAATAGTTAATCTGATTGTGCAACTGCAAAATATTATTACAAAAGTAATAAGCCTCCATTTAAGCATAATTTCAGATTTGGCTTCAATAAGTATGTATTTTGTTTGGGTATATTATACAATAAGTAGTGGTACAAAAACTTAAAAATTATTTTCATTTCCCCCTTTTTAAAATGAACTACCACATAGTAACAGTCGCTACCATCATTTTCATGTATTTTATCATTTAATATTACACCTTTGGTTTTTCCCAGTATGCATATTCAACCCGAATTAACCTGAAAAGATAACATATTGTAAATGTAGATAATTATTATATCAGTGAAAATGGTTTGTATGTAAACCTTAATTGAAGCGAATGTCCTATTTTTTAGAGGATTTAATAACCCTTTGTGTGTTTTAATGTATGATAAAATTGTTAGTGAAACAACCTCTGTAGTTTGTGGGAAATGTAAATGTTAAAAGACAGTGATGCAGTAATACTAATTAACATTATTAGATTAAGTTTTTCCCAGTATAATAACATTTTATAATACCATTAGATTGATTTTACTGGTAGTATGATAAATGCTGTTTGGACTTTTAGTTCGTACCATTACCATTAATTATAAATTAATATTTTTATTCACATAATATTAAAACTGTATAATATATAGGTATTTAACAAATGAGTTTATTTGGTAATATTTATTGGTGTGAGCAAGTATTTGAAAAACCTTTGCTAAATGTATTGATTATAAAGTTTTTTAGTGACCCAGTTTTTAATTTGTTTGCCTTTCTGGAGTTACAGACTCATCATGAATATTGATTCTATCAAGATATTCCTGCAGCTGATATTTTTATTGATTAAGTTTGTAAAGTTGAATATTTTCAAATTTAACTTACTTGGATGACAATTACCGTGTATATAAAAAAGTAAAAGTGTTTTCTTTATTCTTAATATTTTCAAATTGTTTTTTTTTAATAAGGTTTTTGTCATACAATTTATGATTTAACTAATTATGTGCAGATATAGATATTTTCCTCTTCTAGTTTTACAGAAATAATTTTACAATAACCTTCATCGGGTTGAAATTAACATTTTGTTTGTTCAAATTCATCAATAAAATAATAAGTGATATAAAAAAATAATAAAAATTGTTTTTAAAAAGAAAAATTGGACGTTGAAGGTATTTTCATTGTTTCCAGGGCCTAATTTTCGTAGTGGACAGCAATGACAGAGAGCGTATAGGCGAGGCGAAAGACGAACTGATGAGAATGCTGGCGGAGGACGAGCTAAGAGATGCCGTATTACTTATCTTCGCCAACAAGCAGGATCTGCCGAATGCGATGAACGCAGCAGAAATTACAGACAAACTTGGCTTACACTCGCTGAGGAACCGCAACTGGTACATACAGGCTACGTGCGCGACCAGCGGTGACGGTCTGTACGAGGGCTTAGACTGGCTGTCTAATCAACTTAAGAATGCCAATCGTTAAGTGCAAGTGATTTACATAAGTACTGGGTGGACTAATATCAGTGTTATTTACCGTATGTTACAATTTTTGAACAGTTTTTATATATTACTGATTGTCTAATGTATGATGTCAATAAAAATCAGTTTAGATGTCTCATGAACACATTTTTTATTGCCCGTCATTTCTTTCTCTTCATATATTAGACAAACTGTATGACTTTTTAATTAACATGCTGTAGATAATTTCCTCCTCTTAAATTGTATTTATATTCCTTTCTTGTGTACTTTTTTTACATGAACTTCTTTTATACGGATTCTGTTTCTAGTTTAAAACCATTATCTTGTGAGATTATTGTTAGTTTATATTGATAAACTAGTTTATATTTATCCCTAAATATGTAATTTAAATCATAGAATAAACCTATTGAAACTTAAATGTTCTTTTCAAAATGACCATTCCGCAGCTTGAATGGGGACCGTGTCACTAGTTTATCGATTTAAATGTATTTTTAGGTATCAACGAATTATAATAACAAAAAAAAAAACAAAAGAAATCCGTTTAATTGTAGCATATGGTATATCTGGCAAACATAAGAAAAACGTTTTGAGCCCAGCTCATGCATTTTTATTATTAAAATGTTCTTTTTTTCTTAGTTTCATACATAATTGTAACAATCACTGTTTTGTTAATGTTAAAGTTTAATTTTCCTTGGCACCAAACGTTGGTGTGGGTTTATTTTTGACAAACAGTGAAGATTTAGGAAATATTTTTGTGTTTATCGGTATAATGTTTAATCCTGGTTTATTAAATTATAAAGAAAACAACAACGGCTTTCCCATGAAAAGATGAAAACATTCCTGGTTGTCGCCTGTATTATCAAAATAAATTTATCGTATTAACTTATTGTGTATAATTGAAAATAAATTTTAATCGAACTCAATTTTTTCTGTTTGTCGACCTATTTTTTAGATGAATTTGTGCGCGCGGATATTATAAATAAACAAAAAAAAATGAAAATATAGATAGTGAAATATTTAGTATTGCCCATCGTGGCTATATTGTATGAATGTCTGAAAAACAAAAAAAATGTACTGTGCTTAATTTTACGTTCTTATTTTGTCTGTATATGCTTGTGTAAGATTTTTTCAAACATGAATCACACGAAAGGTATTTAGTTTCTTTACAAAATATTTATTGTTTCAAGTTTTAATTTTATTAAGGTATTACATTTAATAAAGAATAATATGGCACTTTGGTTCGTTTATTATTTATTTATTGATACACGGTCGATTCGATGCAATACCTTCCCGGTCTCGATGTGTTACGTTAATTTATATAAGATCGAACTGATATTTTTATGGATTTGATTAAATTCAGCATGGTTGAGCAATTTTTTTATTTTTGCTTTTTAAATTTTAAATGCTGAATTAAATTATGTTGTTTTCTTAGATATTTTATGGAGATTATTTATTATGTCGACAGAATGATAATTCTGCCAAGTAAACAAGTTTGTCAAGTGTGAAATGAGCTTTTTACTTTCTCAGTATTAATTTTAAAATTTCAAAGGAAATGTTTGTTTTGAAGTCCCCTGAGACGGTTCCAATTATTTTTGAAATGTTTTTATCTATGTGGACAATATTTTAAAAACCGCAAAAAAAGCTTAGGGTTTTGTTCTTTGTCGTAAGAGTTATAAAGCTTCTGGTGAAAATTTGTGCCTCAGAAGTTGGTGTTCTTTATAAATATGGTTAAAAAAATCGAACAAATTTTAATGGTTTTAATAAAACTGAACTTATAGTAAAATGAAATGTTTGCAAACTTCTTGATTTTCGAAAAAATAATTAGATCAAAAATGTTGACATACGAGGGATAGTAGGAAAGGAGGACCAGTTTGTACCGTGCTGAGCTCTGGTGAATAGAATAGAATCTGCTGGATGTGTGCTAACAGGTTCAGTTGTAATTCGGCTGTCTGTGTACAAAGTTACCTCTGGTAATTGATTTTGCTATTTATGTGATTGTATAATGTTCAAGAAAATAAAGAACGCTGCCGGTTGTGAAGTTGATGGTGATGATTTCTCAAAGCAAGAAATGTGTGACATTGCGATATTCATCGTTAATTAAAGGATGTGTATGGAGAAAATGTTAGCAAGAGATTAGACTCATAATGACGAGCGTTTGAAACGGCCTTCAGTCATTATGGACGAACTGTCAACTATCCACAATATAATCCAGACTTAGCTTGAACTAGAAACACCACTAAGTACTTTTTCTAAAGACCTTCTGACTGGTTTTGGTAGAAATATGTATATTTAAATTGGCGGTAAATTTTAACACTAGTATTGTACCCTTCGTCAATTAAATGAAATGAATGATTACGTTGTATACAGGGTGTCCCGTTAATGTGGGGAAATGGCTGGACCATAGATTCCTGGGGTCAAAATATGATGATTTAACCCAAAATATCTATATCCAAAAATTTACGGTTAAGCCGGAATTTAACTTCAAAGTTCCAAAAAATTTTATTTCTTTTGTTTATAACAATTGAACGCTTTATTCGATTTGAATGAAATTTATTATTAATAACTAGCATAATATAATACATTATTTCAGTTATTATGGCTATTATTAGTTAACAAGAAGTATAAAAAACAGTAGTACCACCATTTAAAACTAAATTATTTTTTTATTGGTGCATTTACTAAAAACTAAAAAAATACTCCTTGAAAGACTGTTTAATTTCAAAACTTTTGTATCCCTTAATAATATTTGATATCTTTTACGGTTTTCCCACAAAAAAATAAAATAATTTTTTTATCTAGTAAAAACAAAATCTAATTTTTCATCGAATCAAAAATAAATGTTTTTCGTGGCCGCCTTTGTTATATTACTTATGTATAATAATAATTGTTTAGTGTCTTTTAATAATTAATTTTTAACTTTATTATATTTCATAAATATTTATATTTGGGGCAAACAGATATCTTGCTTGTATTAGGATTCTGCGAAGGAAATTGTTTGAAAAGTGTTAGATGTTGTTTTTATTTATTTTATTAATTGATATTATTTAATTTTTATTCAATTGAGTAAGTTAATTTACTTATTAATGAGTGCATAATGAGCATAATATTTCATATTTTATTTTTTTGTGCAAAAACCGTTCAAGATATCTAATATTATTAAGAGACAAAAAAGTTTTTAAATTAAACGGTCTTTTAGTGGTATTTTTTTAGTTTTTATTAAAGGCACCAATAAAAAAATAATTTAGTTTTTAAGTGGTGGTACTACTGTTTTTAATACTTTCTGCCAATCACTAATGGCCACAATAACTAAAATGATGTATCATATTATAGTAGTTACTAGTAATAAATTTCATTCAAATCTAATAAAGCGTTCAATTGTTATAAACAAAAGAAATAAAAAATTTTGAAACTTTGAAGACGAATTCCGGCTTAACCGTAAATTTTTGGATATAGATAAGTTGTGTTAAATCGTCATATTTTGACCCCAGGAATCTATGGTCTAGCCATTTCCCCGCATTAACGGGACACCCTGTATATTTTTAGTAAATTGAAAGATGCGTATTTTTGTGCATGAAAAATTATATGTTTTTAATAGAAAATGGACGTACGCACATTAATTCTAAAAATATGAGTGGCTGACGTAAGCAAATAAAGTTTTAACAATATTGTGACAATATTTCCATTAGGCACCTGTCGATGTCGTTCATTTCAAGTAAATAGTGAAAGTGGTGGAGTGTATGCGTTATTAAATAAGCAATGATTTCATGTGGTGACCAAACAGATCGTTTTTAAATTATTTAGCTGGTTGCGTTCTAAAAGGGAAAATGAGAATTTACTGTATGGATTATAAATAATTATTTTAAGAGATGTCTTCATAATATATACTAGATACTATTTAAATATTTTTTCTTATCTTTTTTGAATGAATTATTCTATAAAGAACTGCACATGTTCTATAGGGAAAAATTGTTAAAAGAATTAGAAACCTTTCTTCACTAAAAAAAAGTAAAGAAAGGTTTCTAATTGTTTTAATCAAGTTATTATCATCTTCCCATAACTCAATTAATCCAAATCTTTTATATATTGTTTGGTAGACTGTTATAAAGTGATTTATATCATTTTGGGATCTTATTAAACTACACCAATTGTAGCTGCCATGATATTATCCTTTTATCATTATAATTAACACTTACACTCTTAAAATAGATAATTGATGATAGAATCAATAGATCTTTTGTTTTTTCGTATTATTATTTCGCAATCCTTTAAATCATAATTGGTTTAAGTATGTTACAAACACTAATTTAGTGTTAAGTGTCACTTAGTAATTGCGATTCCTACAAGATCATCATTGTATTCCTGAACATAAAGTTTATTATGATTTAAATATTTTATCAATACAAGATACAGTGACTTGTGCAGATTGTGTGTGGCGAAGACGAATATCGTGATGGGGATAAACATCTTCGAAGAAGAGGCGACACTGAGGGATGTTTTCAAGAAAATCGAAACATCTCTTCCTATGCAGATAAACTAAGCTGACGATTTGCCAAAAATGACCTGTGAAGACTGCCATTAAAAACTGGACGTACTGTACTCGAATCCTACGAGCGTACAGTTAGAACTGAAAACCTACTGCAGGATCTCTTCAAGGAAATAACCACAAACCGCGGAACTGGAACACCAGGTATACCTGAGTGACCATCAGCTTCCTAATGTTAGCGACCTACTCGTGCAAAGAGAGATTGTCGACCAGGAGATGATCCAGACACAAAATTTGCTACTGAATAACATTGAATCAAGCAGTCAGGAACTGTCCAATCACAGCATGCAGGGTCAGGATATCATCTTAGACGAGCACATTCAAAACGAGAGGTTCTCTGGGATTTAATTTTTTAGAGCATCAAATACTGACTGAACAATACGCCTTAAGTGATATTAATTTAGATACTCATCATCTTAAGAATGAAATTCACTGAAATAGTAAAGGAAATGAGAAATTTAAAACAAGAAGATAACATCAGAGAGAGTGGGTAGTTATTAATAGATGAAGAAAAACAGAAATACTCGTTTAAACCAGAAGAAAACCACACAACGTCCATAGATGGCCGTCGGGTGTTCTGCGAAAAATGCGGGAAATCATTTAGGGACAAAGCAGAGTTTCAACTTCACAGTCACGAATATTTACATATTAGAAAATGTTAACATTCCTGAAATGTTTTCTCAAGTTGGTTTCAAGTTATACGTCCTACCGATGAAGATAAAGGAAGGAACCGGAAGTCCAGTGAGAGTCATAGCAATGCCCGATTACATCTTACAATTTCCAAAGCATGAATTGTATCCTGTGACCACTGGATTCTTTTGGGTACGAAATTCTTGGGTCATGCTGTTTGCTTTACTGTATCGTCAATGTACTTTATATACAGTTTTTCTTTATGAATATATAAAATAATGAGCTTAATTAAACTTCGGCAAATGCATAGAATGTGATCTCATGTTTGCCAATACGGATTTCTTGAAAAAGTCTTACGGTAGCAGATCCTCTAGTAGCAATGATGATTCAGTGGAGGGGTCGAAGGTCGTTAAGAATGAGGAGGTGGAAAAGTCTACCTAAATAAAGGAAGAGGACAAAACAAAAGAAGGACCCACCGAGTAATCCAGTTTGTAAAGAGTGTGCCAAGAGTTTTAAGTCTAATTATAAATTAAGGAAGCACATGAGGAAGCACTCGGGTGAACATCCTTACACGTGCACCGGTTGTGATAAGGCTTTTAAGTCGAAAATCGGTTTAGCTCAACATGAGGAAAAGGATTTCAATGTATAAGTTACTTAATGGTACACTACAGGGTATATTCAGACCTAAAACCCTTTACGTGTGATACCTGTGGCCAAGGCTTCAAAACCAAACAGTCCTTATTAGACCAAACTAAACGCCATTTAAGAGTCAAACCTTATCTTTGCAGTATTTATCACGAATGCAATGTGTAAAGCCCATCAAGAAATACACACTGGGCAAGACAACCAAATATACTCTTGTGTGGGCAATAAGAAATTCGTCTCAAAAAGTTATCTCCAGACACATACTAGAAGAGAGAAGCCATTTATATGTGATGTCTGTGGAAAAGGATTTCTTACAAGAGTTGATTTAAAAATAGGGTAGGTGGGGGCAAAGCCACGTAAATTCTTGTTTTTTTAACGATTGTTAAAAGAGGGAGCTATGTATGTTTCTCTCCTTACCTGCAACTTTGTTATACTATCTATTTATTCATATACTATGATTATTAGTTAAAAATAAATAAAATAATTTGCAAAATTTTTTTTTGGCGGGGCCTTGCCAGTGGAGAATAGGGTCAAATGAAAAACAATTTTATGAAATAAATGTTTATTCTTCACAAAAAAAAATGAACATATTTTATTAAGTTGTTTAGAACGTAGTCTAGGACGTCAAGTCCTCAGTGAAGGAAATTACTTTATGAAACCTTGAAGAGTTTATCTCAGTAGGTTTTGACAATCTTAAAACCATATCCTCGTCAGCAATGAAGGACTCTTCAGTCGTTTCTGAAAACTTGTAAGCATTTGGTAGTCGTTTGTAAAATACTCCGTCATAACCTCCTTGATAAACACCAATAATTCTAGCTACGTAGTGTCGAAAGGAATTTTACTACAGCCTAATCATTCGGTACCAAAGTTTCACAAATTTGCTGTGAGTTTTCAATTTCTTCCTGAGGTTCATCCCCATCCTGAGACGAAAAATCGAAATCAGAGCTACTGTCATGAAGAGAATAATCTGAGCTGGAGTCTGAAGAAGAGAGCGCCCTGGCATTTTTGTTTTCACTTTTTGGTTTGGCGGAAAAAAGTCGCTTAGTTGCATTCTCTTTCAACCGTGTTTTCCTTTCTATGGAACGTTTCTCCTTCTCAGTAGCTTGTTTTTCTTTCTCATCCATTTTTTTTCTTCTAAGCGTTCTTTATTAGGTGTTGACGTCAGCAGCTGACACTTCAATCCTTTGCCTTTGCGTTTTCTCTTTATTTGTATTTTAGGCAAAGTAATAATATCTCTTGGAGTTATACAAGTGGATGGAGATTTTTCTTTTAAGGGTGTTTTATTAACCGAATTGCTGCTGTTCTCTTGTATTGAAGCTTCAACTGAAGCTGAAATAGACGGTTGATTATGGAATATTTCTTGGGAAACTGTAGTCATATCTGCAATCTCATTATCATTATTAAATATTATCATTCGATTATTATCGTTGTCCAACTCTTCATCTGGTGGCTGGTTTGAAACCTCCGATGGTAAAAAATCAGCGTCTGAGAAGGTGTTCGCTTTAAAGGGATAAATTCCAGTAGATTTAAAGGACTCTTCTGCATTTTCAACAGTGCTTGTTTTTTCAAACGCTAGCTTGAATGGTTCAGCAACATTATAAACGCTGAAGGTTTCCTCCCCTGGAAATGTCCCACGAATCCACAGCCGCATCGTAAAAAGCCTTGAGTCGATACATCGATCGAGAGGTTGAATCTTATGACTACTATGAGGTGGCAAGGTTGGAAGATGGATATGATTTGATTTTGCAAAAGTAACTGCTTCCAAACTTGTGTGAGAAACATGATTATCGAAAATGATTGAGATTGGGTTAGTCTCACTTGGCTTGGTGTACTTTTGCAGATGTTTCAGTCACTTAATGAATGTAGATGTGTTTATATAGCCTTTATCGGTTACAGCCATGTCGCATCCTAATGGACCGCCTTTAATTAAAAGCCGATTTTCTCTTTTTCTAGCGTAGATGAAAAAAGGAGGTACACAATAGCCTATAGGGTTTACTATGCACACCGCGGTTACTGTTTGTCATTGCTCCGCTGCTACTGCCTTCGCTACTTCTCTTTTTCCCACAGGAGCTACATATTTTGGCAGTATATGATCGTTTACACTCCTGTTTTGACTGGGAGTAAATCTAAACTGCTTTAATACTGTCTCCAAGTTGCTAAAATATTAGGAAAGTTGTGTTTTCTTAAATCCCATTGTTCTAGCAACACTTGTTTTACGAGAAATCCGCTGGAATAGTTTGTTCCTTTTCATAAATTCCCGCGTAAAATCTCTTCCTGCAAGTTGAGCTTCCTTCGAAAATTGATGCACAAGGTTGTTCTCCTCTGTATATTTGAACAGAATAAAACTTAACGATTTTAATGTAAGGCCAAAAAATCGTTTGTCCAGTTCTATACAATGTCGCACTATTTCTTCCTCCTTTTGTTCGGACAATGTTTCTCGGAATTACCCAAGCATCTCCACTCCCCCTTTCTTCAGCCGATCCCTAAGTGTCGAATCATGAAAGGCGATTTCTCTTGCTGTCTGCCGGATGGAAACCCCTCTTTCGATTAGTGCTCGTGCAGAAGCGAGTTTATCTGTAGACATCGCTACATACTTAATTTTTCATTTATTAGTTCTGAAATGAAGTTCTTTAATTGAAATCGTTCATATGTAATGTGCTCAAACGCTGATGGTTTTTGTCCCATCAGCACCTTTAAAATAAATCGTATGTATACAGAAAGGAAGCTAATTAGTGATACAATCAACAGTTAATTCAATTTAGAGAAAACATAATCACAAGCACCTAATTTTTCTACCGAGTTCTAACCTCATGTTTTTCGTTTACAACCATCCGATTCGCTTCAAATTTCACGTCATACTAAATATCTTCAAGGTCAATCTTCTGCTTGGTGGCCGTCGCCGAGATTGTTCGCGGGCTATTTAAAAAGACGGTGCGTGGCTTTGCCTCGTGCGGGGTTTTGCCCCAATCTACCCTACATTCCACAAAGCACACAGAGGAAAAGGCTTATGTTTGAGAGGTTTGTGGTAAAGAATTTGTAAGGCGGGATGCTTTAAGGTGTCATGGGTGGTCTCATACAGGAGAAAGGCCATATAGTTGTGATATTTGTGGGCAAACCTTTACATAATACTCCCCAGTGGCCATAAATAGGAGATTGCACACGGGCGAGCGCCCTTACAAATGCGAGGAGTGCGTCAAAAGGTTGTATCCAGATCGACGATGGTGGTGCACTATGGAGGAGGTTTACCAAAGTTGAAGGTTTTGTTATTCAGAAGTAAGACTGCAGATCGTAAGATATTTTGAAACGGAAATATATATTGCATTTTGTATAAAAATATCTCGGTTTCATTATACACAGATTTTCACATTTACTCATCTTCCGCATCATTATTAAACATTATACAAGAAAATGTATTTCTGAAACATCTGTATTTTTTGCCCCAAAATTGGAAAGATCTCTTGAAATGCCGAATCAAATTATTGACAGCCACCTTAGATTAAAGGGTGTATTGTATTGTATTTAGTCTTTATCTAACATGCATTTTATAAATAAATATTACGTAAGAAAAAAATATACAAATCATTTTGACTGCATGCAGAAGGGTGGAGTTCACTCTTACGGATGATCTTCCATTCGAATCCTCTGATCTTCTTCTTCACTGGTCCGTCGTAGGAGGTGCAGTTTAGAATACTTATATTAAAGGTCACTAAAACCCCATTTTTACTCGTTTTACGAGATACATTAATTTTGTTGGAAAGGAAATGCTTCTAAATATATTATTTATTGAATGGATAGTGGAATAGAAGTTATATATCGACTTCAAAGACACCTATGCCCATATATATATCAGCTTCTTGCGTCTTCTCTCCTCTCCAACATTATTCGAAATACGCGTTTCTTCCATTTGCATTGATTTTTTTTTTCTTACGTTGGATCATTAGTAGGTCTGAATAGGATTTAGGTATTTGACTTTTTAAAAATTTTATTTGTCGTACATGCTCACACTATTTAACGTACGATTATTTCCAGGGCCCAAACTTTAGATCCAAGAAGTTGTTTGGGAACGTTATGAACATTTTTAGTGTTCGATATGGTTTAGCTATGAGACAATTATGGTATTTAGATAGATTTATTTGCCATCGATATCTGGGTTTGTTGTAGTTATTACGTAATCATACCCTTTACTTTTACCTCTACCTTACAGGTAGGAATTAATGATGCAGCAAGTCTGTCTGACTACACTTTGTTGTTCATTTGCAGGATTCATATAAGAGATGTCTGAGCTAATCCACCTTGCTCTTGAGGTCCTTTTGTGAATAGCTCTATAAGTACCTTAGGCCAATCCCTTGCTTTTCTAGCTATAAGTTATCAAACGCTGAACTTTCATTGATAATAGAAGTACATTCTAAGAAGGTCAAGTATGTTTATGTTTAAATAATAAAATGACATTTCCCCCCCTAGTGTTTAGAAGCAAACTAGAAACAACAATATATTTATTGTGTAGTAAAAAGAAATCCACTATTTTTCCAATAGATGGCTTTAGTTATCTTTATCTCGCGTTGTATAAGTTCGATCTAGGTGGCGTTAGAAAAATGAGATTTCGTACTAAAAAACTTTTCTGGCAGTTCTGTGATTAGTTGACTCAGTTTTGTTTGAGCCCGCGTCGAAGATGGACACTAGCAAAGAAAAAAAGTAAGCAAGGCGGCTGAAAATGTGAATAGTGTTTATGGTCCTAATACTGTAACAGCCAAAGTCAAATATCCACCACACACCGGAAGGTCAATTGTCTAAAATATCGTTAAAACCATGAACATTGTCGACTCCGACAGACATGTCAACACTGTTTCGATTGCCCAAGAGCTAAAGATTGTACAAAAAACGTTTGGAACAATTTGAATAAGGTTGGATACAACAAGAAGCTCGATGTATGGGTGCCACACGTGTTAACGCAAAAAAACTCATGGACCTAATTTCCAACTGCGAATCGCTGCTGAATCGCAACAAAATCGACCCATTTCTGAAGCGGTTGGTGAGTGGTGATGAAAAATGGACTTAAGACAACGTCAAGCGAAAACGGTCATGGTCGAATCGCGGTGAGCCGACGGAAACGGTAGCCAAGCAAGGATTGACAGCTAAGAAGGGTTTTCTGTGTGTTTGGTGGGATTGGCAGGAAATTACCTACTATGAGCTGCTTTTCTATGGCAACACTCTTAACTCGGAACTGTACTGCTAACAATTGGACCCTCTGAAGGAAGACATCGCCCATAAGCGACCAACTTTGGCCAATAGGAGAGGAATTGTGTTCCATCAGGACAACGCCAGGCCACACACGTATAGTCAGTCGCCAGAAGCTCCGGAGGCTTGGTTGGGATGTTCTTATGCGTCCACCTTATACTCTGGACCTGGCAACTACTGATTACCATCTGTTCCTGTCCGTGATGAACAATTTTTTTGATGAAAAATTCGCTTCAAGAGAGGCTTGTCAAAATCGACTACTATAGTAATGTCCTGTGGTAGATCCCCTGCCTTTAGCAAGTATAAGTTTAATGAAAATATAAATACATTCTAAAAAAGTAAAGTTCATTGTGATTAAATGACACAATGTCTAAAAGTTAAGTCCGTTTTTGATCTGGTGTCTTTAACTTTCTAAAGAGTCTACAATTATCTAAGGAATCTATAAACAACGACGTTAGATTACTATAATAAGGTTAATTAATGATAAACTTTAAACAACTTTGCAATATATGGTACCTCTAGACTAGTCAAGTTGTTGTCGCCAGTGACAACGTTGGTTAAATAGAAAAAGATTATCTAATGTTAAAATTGCTTTACATTTGTAGCGTAAGTTTTTTTGGACAAAATTCTAAGGAAGTAAAATGTAGTGATGCTGTTTCCAAATAATATGCGGTTTTCGATGAAATCTATCAACTATTAAATTAGATTATCCAAATTTAATGTTAATTATGACGTTCAATTTAATTATAACACAAGATGTGCAATTGATTGTAGTTTCAGTAAGAGATTTATATTATTTCTAATATCCACATATCTTTATTAATTACATAAAAAAGGTATTTACAATCATTTATTTATTAAAGAGTTCAATAGCCATTTGTGATTAAGCCGATTCTCACGTCATTAAATATGTATATCACTTTAAATTCTCGACATATCAATTAGAGAACAAATGGCAATCAGTCATTAAAGTAATTGCGGTTTGATGAAATCTCCTGTTAAATGGAGCACTAAACAAGACATAAAACTCAGTCATACATTATTAATGCGGGACACAATTATCCTTATATATGTTTGTGTGCAATATTTAAAGCGACGTTATAAAGTGTACGATTCGAATCTCGCACGTCGAGACGGGAATGAATCGGATACCGACACACCGAACAATTAAATGGCACGAAGCAATTTACTGGCAAAAGCCGGCGATTAGATTATTTATACAGGCTGTTTAAATACAATTCTAAAATATTTGCTTTACATTCAATTTTGAACGTTTTAAAGTATTATTGATGGCTTGAGTTTACGTGAGGTGTTTTGAATCAATATAATAAAATAAGACCAAGTTTAAAAATGTTTTTTCATTGTATTGTTTTAAAGTATGTTTTTTTAGTATTTTAAAACTGTACAATATTTTTTAGTACTTGAATCTATTACAATTAGTCAATGTCTTAACGTATTCTTGGCTTAAATTAATAAATTATTAATTTCTTTAGCGTACTTCTGCCCTATGCCAATTAATGATTTATTTTCTTATCGTAGTATTTACCTTTTTTGTAGAGGAGTTGAAATTCTTTATGAACATCTATTATACTCCTTTATAATAGGTAGTTTGTTCCCTACCGTTTACCTATTAAAACTCTTCTCCTTCTCCCCTTCAAAACACTGCCGACATCATCTTTCGATATTGTTTAACAGCATCCCCTTGCCTTAGTCAGCCGAGCTGTCTACCCTGCTTCCTCTTCCACCTCAACTTTTACTTCGTCCTCCCCCTTCTTGCTTTTCTTCTCATCTCTTCCGCGTCTGCGTTCTTCCTTCTGAGCACCACATTAGCAAACTCCTTCACGGCTTCCCACTTTTCCTCGCTTGCCAACTGTGGTCGATCAAAGTGTCTTCTCTCGCTACTTCTCCCAGCACCTTTCTCAGTCTTATTCTCTTTTCTACCCATCTAGGTCAGTACGCCAGCATGTGGCTCGCATCATCTACCGTCTTCTCGCAATACAGATAATAGGCTAATCAATTATTCATTAAATTGTAATTAAATTATTATCACTTTCTTCACAAATTGTTTTTATTCACTAGATGTACATTTCGAAACACAAAGTGTTCTTTATCAATAGTTAAAATGACATTGAAAAAAATACAAATGTACATCTAGTGAATAAAAACAATTTTTGAAGAAAGTGATAATACTTTAATTACAATTTACTACAATAATCTTCACGTAACTTAAAAAAATATATTTCTGCAATTATTCATTGCTGTAGCGAACTATTAACCTATCATAATGAACTATTCATTGCCCTAGCGTATTCTTGACCTATACCAATAAATTAATCTTTGTCCTAGCGTACTCTCGATCTATCTTATTCGTTATTCTAACGCACTTTTCAACTATCTATAAGTGTTTTTAAGTGGTTTCAAATGACTGCAAAAAAAAAAATTTAAACTGTTCCTTTTTATCATTTACAAATTTAGATTAGTAAAATTTCAACTGTTTTAAATGAATATATATTTTTTCATTTTTACATTGTTTTCTTAGAAAGTTTTAAACTGTATTTTTCTAAGCGTTAAATATTTAATAGATTTTTTAAATATTTTTAAAAAGATTGCAATTAGTTTTAATATGGTTTCAATTATTAATTTTCAGTAATATTTCAGCTGACATTGTTTTTAATTGTATAATTATATCAATATAGTATTAATTATTAATTATATATGTTTTTTTTTCTAGTAAAATTTAATCTGTTGTTTTACTTAAAGGTTGAGCTAAATTGTTTTCTTGGAAAAAAATCTACCATGTTGGATTAGCTTTAAAGTTTTTTACAACCTTTACCCTGTTCTGTAATACATTTTCAATTGCTTTCTTTTTTTATTGTAAAATTATAAAAATATTTGTCAAAATTTTTTATTGTTTTTTAGCAAAATAAAATAAAAGACACGTGTTTCGCTGTATCACAGCTCATTAATGCAGCTATGAACGCGCTTTGAAAATCGAACATCAAAGTTGTGACATAGCTGCACCGATGAGCTGTGATACAGCGAATCACGTGTCTGTGGATAGTCATAACAATTCCATGACGTGGATGGAAACGATGACACCACAAAAATTGTTACATAGGGTTGAATGTAATTTTAGACGACTAACAGTTATACAGGGTGAGTTTTTTTCGATGTTCTCTATGGGGATCTCGGAAACTATAAGAGATAGAGAAATGGTTAAATGGGGAAAGAAGTGTAGATTTACGAGACGAATAAAATTCCAATTTTCTGACTATTTTTTATTAATCTACATAAAATTATCTAAAACCTTGTCCTTCACAGTTTTTTTTCTATCTGTTATAATAACCGAGATATATTGATTCGAAAAAAATGACACTTTTTACTTTTTTCAAAATATCTAGTTACCCTTGACTTTTTTGAAAACTTTGAAAGTGGAATTTAATTCGTCTCATAAATCTACACTTCTTTCCCCATTTAACCGTTTCTCTATCTCTTATAGTTTCCGAGATCCCCATAGAGAACATCGAAAAAAACTCACTCTGTATAATTCAATACCAGACGATGCTTTAGTACGAGGAGTAGTTGTTTTAACTGTTAGTTGACTTTTTACAGTTTTTACATTTTAATAATGTAAAAACTACTACAATATTTAATTTAAGCTTAAAAGTTTATTGTTTTTTTGTCAAAATTAACCTATTTTCTTTTTGTTTTTTTAGAAAAATCTAAATTGTAATAGTTGTCCAAATATTTTTTTTTTAAATGTGAGATATTTATTTATTTATTATTTGTTCTTATTAAATTACACCGTTTTTTGTAAAATTTCATCTGTATTTTAAATTGGTTTTCCAGAAATTTTCAATTATTTTAAACTTAGTTTAATTCTTTTTTGCAAAAAAATTTAATTACTTTTGTAAAACATTTTTAATTGAGGTTTTATTTTTTTTGCATTGCGAATTTGACTAATTTCTATTAATTTTTTCTTTTAAATTTTCCACTGTTCTGTTATAATATTTATTCTAATTTAAACTATTTTTAAGTTACTACTGGCTTTAAGTGATATTTTAAGTTATCATCCTTTTTGTAATAAATTTTCAATTCGGGTTTTTGTAAAAAAGAAAATCGAAACTTTTAAATGAGTTTAGAATGAAAAGTACGCACAATTACTTTGTTTTACCCACTTTATTTTAAATTTTAATTCATTTTAGAATGTTTTAATTTTTCATATACAAAATTTTAAGAAAGGTTGTTTTTTTTTCTTAAATATTTTAAATGTTTCTTATTTTACAAATTTTAATTGTTTTTTAGATATGTGTAAAAAAATTTTCTTCGCAAATCACAATGTTTTTTTTTAAATGAAAATTCAATTGTTTTAAGAGAAGTAGAAAAATAAAACTCTTAAAACGTTTTAAATTGTTTTTAAGGGATTTATTTTCGGTAAAATTTCAACAACTTTTAAACAACATTGTAAAACAAATAAAACCTTTTTAATCGTTGTTTTTTTATTAAATTTCTTGTTCTTTCGGAAATTTTTCTTCTGCCATTTCTTAACTTTCTTTTTTAAGAAAGGTTTGTTTTTTCTAATTCTAAGCACATTTTTGAGTAGATTTACAATTTTTCTAGGGTTTTTTTTCTTAAGAAACTTAAGCCATTTTAGCTAACTAAGCTTGAGAGTATTTTTAAGAAAATTTTAACTGATTTTTTAAATAAAATTTAAACATTTTTCAGAATTTTTTTTTAAAAAGAAAATAGATTGTTTTTATTACTACACACAGTTGCACTCTGGTAAAAATTCCTCCCCTGGCCTTGACAAAATCCCGCGTCTACTCCTCAAAAAACTCTCCCATGATATCCACACGTTCATTTTAAAAATTTTCAACTATTGCTATTCCCAACAACACTTTCCCACCGAATGGAAACAAGGCATCACAATATGCATCCCCAAACCCGATACCGATCACACAACCAACCAATCGTCCATTTACACTACTCCCGGTAATTGGTAAACTTTTCGAATCCCTCCTCAAACAAAAACTCCTTCAATCATCCAAAATCCACATCCCAGACTACCAGTTTGGCTTCCTACCTCAAAAATCAACCACTCTCCCTCTATCCATTCTTACCTCCAATATACAAACCAATCATCTGGAAGGACATAAATCAATAATACTATTCCTAGATTTTCAGAAAGCTTTTGATTCTGTTTGGCATATTGGCCTCCTTTATAAATGCTTCCTCTTAAATATCTCACGCCACTTAATAATCCTCATACACAACTTCCTTTCCAACAGATCCAGTCAAGTTAGAATCAAGCAAACCCTTTCCGACCCATTCCTAATCCACCAAGGGGTGCCCCAGGGCTCCCCTTATCACCCCTCCTTTACAATATTTTCTGTCACGATCTGTATAATCCTAACCCTACATATTTTGATCCCTTAAACTACTCGCTTGTCTTTGCCGATGACACCACCCTTATTGCCCATGCTCCTACGCTCCAGGTCGCCCAAAATTCCCTACAAAAATCATTTAATGCCATCCAATCCTGGTGCTCCAAATGGCGTATAAAAGTCATCCGTCTAAATCCAAACTCTTAATTGCACATCACAAAATTACGCCACATTCCCCCTCCATTATAATAAACAATACCATAATTTACCCTTCCTACTCCTGTAAATACCTAGGCATCCTGTTCGACTCCAAATTCTCCTTCAAAGCCCATGCACAAGCTATAAAGGTCAAAATTAAAACTAGAGCTCGGCATTTCCGAGCATTAACATATAAAAAACAGGGTATTTCTACGAAAACAGCAGTGGAAATATACAAAGCCATTTGTCGACCTCTTATAGACTACGGTGCAATCCTTTTCAACCAAATCCGTCCTTCCACTCTCCACCACTTTAACGTCGCCGAAAGGTCAGCCCTACGAACCCTCACCAAACTCAGACACCCAATCAATCCGCTCCATAATCCCTCAAACGAGCTCCTTTACGAATACACATACACATACACATAGCCTAAGCCTTAAATTTGCCAAAAATCCTTTTAATGTATCCCTTCTCAACAAATTTTGCATTCCCCGAAATCCCAATATCCCACCTAAATATAAACACCCTTCAGTCACCCCACATCAATTCATTAGTGCGAATCATCCAGACAGTTAAGCTAGCTAGCAAAGTTATTTATTTTTTTACACATAATTAGTCAAGACAGGGCAGAAAGACCGATGGTTCATAGCCCAAACGGACAGACTAACACATTATAAATCATCTGTAAATGTTTTTAATTTTGTATTTATTCGTGTTCGAATAAAGATGTTATTCTCTCTCTTTCTGCTATTTTTCTCTTACTTTCTTGTATAATTTTTGTTCTAATTTAAACTATATTTAAGTTACGACTGGCTTTAAGTTATATTTGAAGTTGTTAACTGTTTTGTAATAAATTTTCAATTAGGTTTTTTTTTTAAACGTAAAATCGTTTAAATGTTTTTAGAATGTTTCAATTCTACATATATTATACAAAATTTTAAGCAAGGCTTAAATATTTTAACTGTTTCTTTTTTTACAAATTTTATTTGTTTCTTTTTCGTTTTTTTTTATGTATTAAGTTAAACATTTTTTGCAAATCACAAGGTTTTTTTAAATGAAAATTCAATTGTTTTAAAAGAAGTAGGAAAATAAAACTGTTAAAAAGTTTTTAATTGATTTTAATAGATTTTATTAGACAAAAAACAAAATAAAATCTTTAGAAACGTTTTTCTTGTTATTTTTTTAAAAATTATTCTTTCCGAAATTTTTCTTCTGCCATTTCTTAACCAATTGATTCTTCTTTGGGAATTGTTTTACTGTTCTTTTTTAAGAAATATTTATTTTTTCTAATTCCAACTATTTTTAAGCAAATCTTTAGCTGATTTTTTAATTTTTCAAAGATTTTTTTCTTAAGAAACTTTTTTTATTTTACTTAAGCAATTATTAAGTTTACTTGAGAGTATTTTAAAGAAATTTTAAAATACATTTAAAATTTTTTTTTAATTCAGATACTTTTAAACAACATTTTAAAATAAATATAATGTTTTAACCATTCATTTTTGTTAAATTTTTAATTGTCCTTTCGGCATTTTTTCTGTTTCCAATTTTTAATCAATTGTTTCTTCTATAATATTTTTTTCACGTTCTTTTTCTAAAGAAATGTTTTTCCCTAATTAACTAACTAAATGCTTTTAAGTTTTCAAATGTCTTTTCTTAGAACACTATTTTTAAACCTCAACGATCTTTTGAGTAAGCTTAAGAGAATTTGTGAAACTATTTTCAAAAAAGCTATTTTTTTAAAGGTTTAACTCTATTTTCAACAGTTTTCAAATATTTTTTATGTAAATTTTTAGATATGCCCAAACATTTGAATTTTTTTTAAAGAAATATTTAATAATTTTTCTTAATTCCAACTATTATTAAATAAATTTAAAATTGTTTTTAAATATTTTTAAAAATGTTTCTTTATTGTAAAATCCCTAACTGTTTTGAGTATTTGCAAATTGTTTCTTTCTTAAAGTTTTTAACTGTTTTTAAATACATTTTTCCAACTAAGGGAAAGTATAATGATGGTCATATATATTTTTTTAAATAAATATTTTTCAAGTGATGTTTTAGTTAAATAAATTTATGACCATAATTTTTTTTGAAGTTTTTAATTGAGTTTTCTCAGTAAATTTTAACTTCAATCCAGAAATAGTATAATTATGACAGCATAACTATGTTTTTTATAAAAAAATAAAATCTGAGTTTAGTTAAAACATTTTCAAAAAAAATCGATCATAATACTTTCGTAAAATTATAAACAGTGTTTTTTGAGAAAATTTCAACTTCAATATAGGAAAAGTACAATGAATGAAACCACATATCTATTTAAAAAAAATGTTCAAACGGTATTTATGTTGAAAAACATTTTTTTTGTAATCGCAATTCAACTGAGTTTTCTTAGTAAATTTGAAGTTTATTACAGGGAAAGTTTGAAGTTTTTAATTGAGTTTTCTTAGTAAATTTTAACTTCAATTCAGAAATAGTATAATTATGACAGCATAACTATGTTTTTTTATAAAAAAAATTAAAATCTGAGTTTATTTTTCAAAAAAAATTCGATCATAATACTTTCGTAAAATTATAAACAGTGTTTTCTGAGAAAATTTCAACTTCAATATAGGAAAAGTACAATCAATGAAACCACATATCTATATAAAAAAATGTTCAAACGGTAT
Source organism: Ontholestes murinus (assembly GCA_963969525.1). Taxonomy (NCBI): domain Eukaryota; kingdom Metazoa; phylum Arthropoda; class Insecta; order Coleoptera; family Staphylinidae; genus Ontholestes; species Ontholestes murinus. The sequence goes on from OZ018393.1 coordinate 18,216,399, forward strand.
TTATGTTGAAAAGCACTTTTTTTTGTAATCGCAATTCAGCTGATATTTCTTAGTAAATTTGAAGTTTATTACAGGGAAAGTACAATGATGGCAACATAACCATATTTTAAAATAAATATTGTTAAAATGGTCGAAAATATTTTTTTAAAAAATACGATAACAATTTTTACCTAAAGTTTCATAGTAAATTTCAACTTCATAAATACAATTTTAACATGTTTTTTAAATGGATATGTGGTTCCTCATTATACTTTCCTGTATTGAAGTTGAAATTTCCTCAAAAAACTCTTTATGAAAGAATTATGATCGTAATTTGTTTTGAAAATGTTTCAACTAAACTCAGATTTTAAAAATTTTGATTAAAAACATAGTTATGCATTAATAATTATATTATTCCTGCATTGAAGTTAAAATTTACTAAGAAAACTCAGTTGAAAAGAATTATGATCGAAATTTTTTTAACTAAAATATCATTTGAAGAATATTTATTAATTTATTTACAAAATGATTTGCCGTCCTCTACTTGACTATGGTAATGTTTTTTTCAATCCCACTATCAACAATCCAAGTTAACGAACGAGCCTTCCTAAGAACTTTAACCAAAATCCGTCATCCTAGCAATCCTCTGGATAATCCTTCTAACCAACTCCTATATGACACTACCTCTATTATTCCCATTAATTCCTTCAACATCCTTTCCCTTTACTGCTTGCGCTGAAATCCTAACTTAATCCCAACATACAAAACCCCTTCATCGCATCACATCATCTATCATCATCATCAACACCATCAGAGACAGACTGACGAGACATAAGACTGACAAATCCGGGTTGAAAGACCGCTGGTTGATAGCCATTTAGCAGACTAACCCATAACAATATCTATCATACATGTATTTTATTAATTTTTTGATGTACTTTTGTTTGTTAATAAAGATGTTGTACAGGGTGATTCATTAAGGGTGGCCACTGGCCGTATCTCGGAAACCGTATATCCTAGAATTTGGGGAAAAATATTCTAATGACATAATCGGCCAAAAAAAGATGCGTTAAAATATTTTTAAATGCGTAGCTTTCCGCTAGGTGGCGCATTTTATTATTTGCATAATTAATTTGTGTTTTTTTACAAAATATTACCGCATTAAGGCTATTGAAAATTATCAAAATTAGAAACTACTATACTTGGTTTACAATTTTTGCTTAAATCATTTTTTTCTATCACCTACAGTTAAGTGGTGGGGGAAGTATACTTTTGTTTACAGAAAATGGTCTGTAACTTCCGTATACCTTAACCGATTTTCACAAGCTTAGGCTCAATGGAAAGAGTATTAGAAGTTGATTACAAAAATAAATAACATTAACACATTTAATCTATGCGCTGGCAACTAGAGGGCGTTATGTAACACTTAACCCTATTTATGTATTTTTCTCAGAAATATCAAATGGAATGATATAACTCGAAGCAGCTTACAAAAAAGAAAATGAAATTACATATTGTTTCGTCAAAACCGCAAACTGATATCTCTTGTCATTCCAAAGATATTTAGATTTTTTTAATTTTTGTTGTTGTTTTTCGTGTTTTTCGAAGTGTTGGTTCACCCTGTAAGTTGTAAGTGAAAACATACTGCTACAGTTACATTTCAAAAAAATATCAAGTTAAATCGAATGGCACAATATTTATTAACATAATTAATGGAAAAAAATACAAGAAACTAAAATTGATAACTGCACCTATTACTTAGTTATTTTAGGTACTCAAAATGTTTCCCATCATTTGCTATGCACAAATTTAGTCTTTCTATAGTGGAATTGATACTGGCCTCAATTTCAGCACCAGAAATACCTCTTACTGCTTGCCGAATCCTTTCTTTCATATCCTCACGTGTAGTTGGACGTGTTTTAAAAACCAAATCTTTAATTCTACCCCATAAAAAGAAATGTAAAACCGTAAGATCTGGTGACCTTGCTGGCCATGGAAAATACTTCTCCTTCCAATCCATTTATTTAAAAATACAATATCTAAATAATTTCGGACACCTGCGGCAAAATGTGCTGGGCAACCATCTTGTTGATACCACATGTCTAATCTGTTACGAACTGGAACGTCTTCTAGGAGGATGGACAAATCGTTAGTTAAAAAATCTATTACCTTTGGCCCGTTAATTTTTCTTCAAAAAAAAGGTTCTATTATCTTCCTATTTAAAATACCACACCACACATTTATGCTCCAGCGATTTTGGTAATTGACTTCCCTCTGCCAGTGTGGGTTTATTTCTGACCAGTAGTGACTGTTGTGCAAGTTAATTTTACCAGAGCTTGAAAATGTAGCCTCATCCGTCCATAATATTGCAGATAGAAATTGTTGATTATCATTTAACATTCCTATTAACCAGTTGCAATAATCTAGTCGTCGATCAAAATCTATGTCTTTTAACTCTTGATGTAAAACAACATGGTAAGGATGCATTTTATGTTCTTTTAGTATTCTATTCACCAAAGAATAATTTAATTCTAGATCTCTTGCAATTTCCCTAATACTTGCACGTGGTTCAGCGTTAACGTATGCCAAGACGTTAATAACATTTTCTTCATTTTGTCTTCTACGTACCCTATTTCTTACCGAAACATTTTAAAAACTTTTCACTTTCAGCAATGACTGCATTTTGTAGACTTTCAAAATACACTGCTAGCATATCATATGCTTCTTCATTTGAAAAATAAAGCATTATAATAAAGTGATTTTTTTAACGTTCAAATTAACTTTGACAGCAACAACAAATTATAAATAAACAATCACAAAACAGAAATGTCATTTCCAAAGGTGACTTGATTACTTTTACAACATCCCCCAGGAAAATAGTTTGACATACTCGTAATGTTACAGCTTATCCATATAAAACAATTGAAGAAATTTTAAGGAATCTAGGATAAAGTTCCACTCTAGGACTGAATTTGTGTAGGTACAGCACATAAGGGGAAACATTTTGAGTTTCTAAAATAACTAGATAATGGGTGCTTTTAGAAATTTCAGCGTTTTGTAAATTTCTGTTATGGGTAATAAGTTTTATTATTTTTCATTAATTATGCTAATAAATATTGTTGTCATTTGTTTTTACATGACATTTTTTCTAAAAGTAACTTTAGCCATATATTTTCATTTACACCTTACAGGGTGAACCAACACTTCGAAAACAACGAAAAACAACAACGAAAATTTAAAAAATCTAAATATCTTTGCGGTTTTGACAAAACAATATGTAATTTCATTTTCTTTTTTGTAAGCTGCTTTGAGTTATATCATTCCATTTGATATTTCTGAGAAAAATACATAAATAGGGTTAAGTGTTACATAACGCCCTCTAGTTGCCAGCGCATAGATTAAATGTGTTAATGTTATTTATTTTTGTAATCAACTTCTAATACTCTTTCCATTGAGCCTAAGCTTATGAAAATCGGTTAAGGTATAAGGAAGTTACAGACCATTTTCTGTAAACAAAAGTATACTTTCCCCACCACTTAACTGTAGGTGATAGAAAAAAATGATTTAAGCAAAAATTGTAAACCAAGTACAGTAGTTTCTAATTTTGATAATTTTCAATAGCCTTAATGCGGTAATATTTTGTAAAAACACAAATTAATTATGTAAATGATAAAATGCACCACCTAGCGGAAAGCTAAGCATTTAAAAATGTTTTTACGCATTTTCTTTTGGCCGATTATGTGATAAGAATTTTTTCCCCCAAATTCTAGGATATACGGTTTCCGAGATAAGGCCGGTGGCCACCCTTAATGAATCACCCTGTATATATATAATTATATGGCCATCATAGTATTTTTTCTTTGCTGGAGAAATGTATTTAAGAACAGTTAAAAACTTCAAGAAAGAAACATTTTCAAAATACTCAAAACAGTTGGGATTTTAAGGAACTTTTTAATAAAAAATTTTAAAAATAACTCAAAAAATTTCACAATATTTTCTAGTACACGGAACGTGAAATAGAACTAATGCATTAATTGGTTGAGGTAACTTATATCGTATGTTACGTTTATTATAAAAATAATTTGGGACATACTATAGTTACGATTTGGAGATATTTAAACTCCGTGGATTGAATCATGCAAATAAATGCACGAAACGAGCGCGCCGGCACAATTGGACGGCAATTAAAAAATGCACTTTTATTATGATAAAACGCGGTATAGATTGGCATTAGAGAATATTTATAAATAAAACTGACATAATGGCAATAAGTAGTATTTATTAATGAATGGACTATTTCACTGGCATCGGGACAGTGGCGTAACGAATTTCAAGTTCATTGCGCAAAACGTCTGATTTATTGGCTGGATCCGCTTTGCGTCCGCCGTCTTTATTATTATTATTATTTTGTAACAGCGGCTTTTATAAATTATTGTTTTAAGTCTTGTTTTCATAATATTAACAGTTTTACTTTTATTTAATATAAAGGCTTACAAACTAAAGTTCAAATATTTTTTGTGTATATGTATATTAAAGTTGTAAATAGCTGCAATTGTTTCGCAAATTTATTATTGTTCATTTACCTGAGAAAGCAATAAATTTGCGAAACAATTGTATTAAAAATAAACACATATTTTTGAAAATATAAGTTTTTACAACTTTATTATACAAATGAATATTAATTTTCAATATCTTCACGCCTTAACTATCAACCAATTTTGTGTTTGGTAATCGGCTACGTAGGCCTTTGGCCGTGTTATTTGTGAACAATTTATTAATTATCTGCAATAGTAATGTAACTTAGGTACATATATTTTTTCTAATGGAATATTTAATAATAATTTTTATTAAAAATATTGTATGTATGTAATTAACAGTTAAATAATATAATTGTAATAAGCTTAAATTTAATGTTATATGCAACGATTACGAAATTAAGCATTCCATTTATTTTCTTAATATAATGCGGCATTTGTCACCGTATTGATATATTCGATGTCATAACTTTTTTTTCCTCATTCAGTAATGGTAAAGAATGTGAATGCACGACCGCCGCTGAAGGAATGGGAATTAAAAAAGAAACGGCAGGTAAAGGCCGTTCATTAATTTCCACCGGGACAATTCGCTGTTTGTACAGACGAAATGACAATGTGAAAATGAATGATGTATAATATTTAAATGAGACTATCTAATCAGTGAATTTAACACCCTTCGGTGCGGCTGAAAGAGTCTCGGACACCTCGGAGACTCCCTGTGGTCCTTACCGACGGCGATCTCGAGAATAAATTACGCCGTGAATTTATGTCCAGACCTAATACCGCAAAACTCCTACACGTTATTGCCGCATCTATTCACCGGACAAGAATCGCTTTAAGATTACCACGGCGCACCGTGAATATGTTATTGCGAATATAATAATACCTTATTACTTCATCGTTGTCGTTTTAATAATTGTAAATATTCATGTATGCGCACGTTATTTTACTGTGTTCTTACTAGCGTGTACGAATTGATTAAAATAAAATTATAAAAAATAATTATTATATACTTTAACACAGTTGTTTTGTTAATATAATTCAAAATCAGACAATTAAAGAAAACAAATAATGAGTTTATTCTTGAAGAATGTTATCCGCAGTGGCCATTCAATGTGTTCTCTTCATCTTACGACTTTAAATGACCCGAAAGAAAATAGTCTAATGGTCTTAGATATAAAAAGACTGATCCATCTCTGTTAAAAAAAAAACAGTTAGACTTTGATGTACGCCATTTCTATAATGAGACAGTGCTCCATCCTGGGAAGCATGGACACCAAAAAATGGGGCAAAGCTCTGCTCGAATTTATTTCAAGGTCAAATCTACACATACTCAATAGAGATTGTGAACCAAAATTTGTTACCTCAAAAAGGCAAGAAATGATTAATATCACCCTTGCTACTAAGAGTATAAGAAAGCACATCCGGAATTGGCATGTGTCGACGGATACTCTGTCCTAGTCAGATCAGAGATGGATATGTTACAAAATAGGTACTAAACTTTCCGAAGAGGAAGCGTTTAGAAATCCAAGAACAACCTATAAAGAATGATTTACAAATATCTTAACCGAACAACTAAAAGAAATTGAAAACCTTATGCTTAGAATTATTGCCAATGGATAAAAATAAAAAACAACATAAAAACTATGGCAGAAAAAATATTAAGTAAAAAAGAGAGATAATATAAGAACAAAGATTAGTAAAGCAAAGAACCAAACAAGAGGAATAAAAGATAAGAATGGCAAATTAGAAAACGATCCCGAACTAATTGGAAGCATTTGGAAGGACTACTATAAAGATTTGCTAAATGAAATAGAACAACAAGAAGTAAAGATAATAATAGCACACGAACAGGACGTAGAAGGAGACGACCAAATTGAGGCAGAACTATTAAAGTATGCGGAACATGTATATAACATATACATTTACTAATAGAACAGAGAGAGCACAAAGTACCAAAAGAATAGAATACAGGACTAATAACACTAATCCATAAAAAAGGAAACAACGAAATCTGGAAGAACTATAGAGCAATCACACTACCAATCGTAATATACAAAGTTTTCGCAAGTCTAATCAATAAAAGATTGAAAGCATACGCAGAGAAAGTACTGGGTGAATCAAATACCAAAGAGTCACCACGTTCAACTATTTAGGGCAGTCGGCTGAAGATTAAAAACAAGAATGGCTCATAAAAGGATACCAAACATATGAGAGGAATAAAAAGCAAAAATATTAGCAAATCAACAAAAATTAAAACATATAAAAATTCGATACGACCAGTCAAAACGTTTTGAATGGAAACCATAGTTATGAGAAAAAGCTAACAGGAGGAGCGAAAGATACAAGAAATGAAATAATAATGAGAACGATATTAGGACCAAATTTTATTTATTTATTTATTCATTTATTTAAATATTGGTGTATTAACATAAAATGTTTTACACAAGTCATATAAATGTCACTCTTAATACACACACAGGAGATAGACGAATGAAGATGAAAAAGAAATAGAAGAAGAATTGAGAGGGGAAAACATAATAAAACACATCAAATCACAACGACCAAAATGGACAGGCCACATAATGAGGAGGAAAAACACCGATATTATAAAACACAATGGAGCCTACTAGGTAAAAAAAGAAGAGGAAGATGAAGGAAAAGCTGGCAGAGAGAAATAGAAGAAGACACACAGGCAATGGACATTAGAAACTGGTAAGAAGCAGAAACAGAAAAGAGTGGAAAAAAACAACCAACGCAGCCAAAGCACCCGAAAACTTATGAATACAGCAAGAGAGAAAGAATAAGAATAATCCACCTCAGAAAATGGATTTATAAATACGGTAAAGCGTAGCCAAAATCCTCTCAGGATGAGGATGCAAGCAAGAAACTCCAAACCGGAAATTGATTGGCTTTGTTATAAAGAACTTCACCGACTATACGAAAAGAAGGTTACTCAACGACAGAGGGAATTCTGGAGAAACTTTTGTGAACAAATTAAGTCCACAACTACAGCCGCAAAACAGAAAACAGCTCTCTGCAAAGACCCAAAGCTACAGTCTGGAATAATGAAAACGGAGGATAACAGTTATAGTGATAACCTCATGGAGTCAATAGATATACTCTTAAAAACTAATTTTCTCTATTGGATCAACGTGGAGGAAAAAGATGAAGACCAGTAGAAGATGCATACCCCTTCAAAAGAATAATAGAGCATTCCAACATAATAACACGACCCAAGATAACCTTAAAATTATCATTATCATTTAAAAGCTCTCACCATTTATGTCTCCAGGAATGGATGGAGTTTACGCAGCTCTATTTATGTGGGAACATTAACACATGCTAAGCATGGCGTTCTGGCAGTGTTGAAGAGTTGTTGGGTGATAATGGGGACTATCACTCAGAATCACTAAGTGGCTGTACACTGAAGTTGTATGACCGGCCCTAATACATGCAGCATTTATACGGTGGCTTTGGGTTAACCTCAAATCTGCTACAAGTACGCTACATCACATTTAACGTTTAGTATGTATGTTAACTACTGTCACCATATGCACGACACCAACGTCAGCAATGGTGCCGTTATTGCCTCTTTCTCCCCTAGATTTACACATACAGGATATGGCCCTAAGTACAGCACTAAGACGAAGAGACTAGGCATTCGGAAATCCTTTGATGAGCGACTCAGAAGGACGCTCTTCTAGGGAAGTATGAGGACAGTGGTACTTCGACGTAACTTATGGAAAGAGATTACACGTCACAAAACTTTGAGGCTCCTGAAGCTACTATACATATACTCAATGAAATTAGAAGCGTTACACCAAGAAGGAATGATTTTTTTGAATTCATTTTTTGGAAACAGAGTCACTATATTTAAAACATACATTGAAAACAATTTCAGCCTTGTGCCTTTTATATTTACTTTAACAAAAAAAATATTTCACTCTTTCTTTTAATAAAACTATTTATAAGAGCTAATTAGTACAGATGTTTTTAGTTTTCGTGTTTCCGTTGACTGGGTTAAGCTTAAACAAAATTTTGACCGGGGTTGAATTGTTGCTTATCGAGATGTCGGTACCACTGCACTCCAACGACTGAAATGCGTGTGTGTCAGGTATAGACAGTAGAAGATAGAGGAGCAAGAAGAAGACCAATTGACCAACCAAATCGGCGCTTAAGATAAATAGCCTTGTGAGATCGTTTCGCTACTATGCATCAAATCGGTGATCAACGGTTTGGAGAAGAAGAGACACTGTTGACAAAGGTTGGACTGGTGCAGAGAACGGCAGCATTGGGAGGCAGAATGGAATCATGTATTCAGCGATGACTCACGATTTTCTCTAGGCACACATGATGGCCGTAGAAGGGTACGACGATACCGTGGAGAACGACCTGATCTTAGGTTTGCTATTGAGAGAACTGCTGGAGTAATGGTTTGGGGAGCTATTGCTTATGGTAGTCAATCACCTCTTTTATTTATTCGAGGCAGTATGACAGCTGTGCGTTATATTGAAGTCCAGACGTACTTTTTCAGCAAGATAAAGCTCGTCCCCATATTGCTGGTCGAACAATGAACATTCTTCATGAAGCTGGTGTTAATGTTTTGCCGTGGCCACAGCCGGATTTAAATCCCATTGAACATGTATGGGATATCATGAGAAGAAGACTATTCTCTTTGATGAAGCAAAATTATGTGGTTTATTTTTTATTCCTAGTCAAAAATTTATTATTTACTCATAACCCCCAAGTAGCAAAGGTTTTACTTTACAGATCCTTTAAGGATATCGGTGATCAGATTTTAAAATTTCAACTGTCTTATTGCTGTTAATGTTAAGTAATCTTGTAATTACTTTTAGTACTCCTACAAGGATTTTCAGTGACAGCATTTAGAACTGCTTGCTCGAGATTAGATGAGCGTAGAGTTCATTGTCGTCCTGCATCCTATTGGTTCTACACTTCCATTTTCCCTAAATCTTCTCTTTAATCTCATGAATACGTTTCTCGAAGGTTGTGACGATTAGGAAATCTTCTGGAATACTCATCCGGACTCCAAAAACCTTTTTTGCATATTGGCACATTCTGCAAACATAAACTGCCATAAATGGAAAAATTATTACTTCAATGGCTGCAGTCGCCTGATGGATATTATTACCAGCTGGAAGGTATAATGGGTCGAGTGGAAGAACACCGGAAGTGGTGAAATCCGCCTTCAAAATCTATATTCTAAATTTTAGTGTATTAATGTATGTATTTTATGTATTTTTTTAATAGATCTTGTAATTTTATCTTTCTTATCAAAACTTTTATTTCTTTTATGCTGATCTCTAATTTTATATTTCTTCCAGAAAATTCAAATCATGATTGTTACTAATGAATTAAGATTTTCTAGACCAAACACTACTACGTCTAATAGTCCGGGGAATATTGCATTGGCATTGGAAGGAAAATAATGTCGTGGCTCCGGAACATTAAAAAGTCAACAGTGATTACAGATCTGATGAGAGAAACAACACAAATCATATGCTGAAATAGTCTGCTAGGAGAAGAAGAACATCATGGGTATACGATAAATAACGTTTGTTTGTTATTATCAGTTGCTTTATTATACAGGGTATGCTAGCGGATACTAAACTTCAGTAAAGATAGAGTGCAATTAGGCGATAGGAAATCACATCTTCAGATATTTTTGTAAAGCTAATCCATTGAAAATCCTGGCCTCGTATGTCTCATACATCAGCGACCTCAACGTTCGTGTAACGTTGCATTCAACTACTACTACTCAATAAGCAAACAAAATGAAGTTTCACAGTTAGAACAACAGCAACAACTGCATGTGCTTATGCACCATCTGCTGCTTCAGTTTACTGTACGACACGTACCTCAGCCATTTTTCTATTTGTACTCTATATATTCTGAAACTTTGTTACATGTTTACTGATACACACTCTATATATTTTTACTGATTTGGAAAGACAGCTGTCTGACCTTAGACAACGTGCAGAGCAGGGAGATCGTCGTGCTGTTGAATTGAGAAAAGCTAAGGATAAGAAGCATGCCGAGAAAGAGTTTTCTTGAAGAAGACCAATCAGCAGTTGAAGGCACAATTGGAAGGAATTATAGAAGCTTAAATTCTTTATTGCAATTTAAAGGTCTTAGCACAGTGATACAATAATAATATTAACAAACGTCTTTTTTTATAGTTTATAGTTGTTGTAAGTATAACTATAAAATTTGATCAATATTTTATTAAGCAATTAAATTGTATTTTCCAATTATAAGTACATATTTTTATCTATCCATTTGTACTATTTTTTTTATTGTAAGAGAAACAAAGCATTAAATATAAATACAATTTGTAAAACAAATAATTATGGGTATGATATGAATAATAAGATTACCAGATTCCATTATCCGGCGTCCGAAAACAAAATGTTTTGTTGTTCTTCACACCGAAATTTCTTGACATCGCCGGCACGCAAACGCCGCCCGCCCAAGGATGGCTCCGAATAAATCAAAATAATCCCCGAGTGCCAGATGAAATCTGTGCTTGAAAAGAATTTGAACCGTTTGTCTGAATTAAAAATTTAATAATAGATCATGACGTCGAATACGACGTCTTTCTTATGCGGCCGTGAATCGTGCACCTTTTTCTAAAAGGACTTTTAAACTACGTGACGAGTAATGTTAAAATCAGATTAGAATCAGTGCATGCCGACTTGAATATTAGTCATTACTCATTACGTGTATTATACTATTCGCTTCGGCCCAGTGGCGTACATGGGTTTGATACGATTTTTTTTTGATTTCGTGGAACGACCGGCGGACGCTCTTTGATGCACGTAAGAAGACAAAAGCGTAATGTGGGAACTAGAAGGTATTCATTCAATCATTAGCCAAAATTCTAAAAATTGTAATAAAGTAAAACGGTTTAATGCAAAAATTATTATTCTAAAAATATGATTTTTTATACAATTCAATCTTATTTTGAGCTTATAAAATTTAGATATTTGTATTGACCACTGATTATAAAAATATCAAAAGATATGTCAATAAATACGTCGGTAAAATAACTTTTTAGAATATATAAGGTAATTTTCTGCAATTACGAAAATTAAGTACATATTAAGATGATGAGGTCGAAAGATCGAAACACGTGTCTGCAGGTGTTTGTTACATTATTCAATTATTGCTATTTTATTATATTTTAAAATTAAATTATTTTACAGTTCTTCACTGTGGCTCTATAACTTTTGATATCTCTCAAAAGTTTAGACGATTTAATCGTTTTTACTAATTTTAAAGTTCTCTTTCCGGTGGAATAATTTTAATCATTGGCTTTAACATTAGTGTTTTAATATATTTAATCATGTTTGTGGTTAATAATAAAGTCTTCATCGTTCCAAACTGTTGTACTATGTACAAGTATATTATAGAAATAGAGAATCTCTGAAAGTTATATATAATTTTATACCTCTACGGCAATCATTTTTGGAAGTTCTAAAATTTTGTAAGCCCATGAATCGGCACCTAATTAAGTTATTATCTAGTTTATAGTTTATCTATAGTTTTAATTGTTTCAATCAATAAATGGATTTGATACAGATATATTACTAATCAAAAAAAAAACAAGATTTTATCAACGTAATAATCAAAAAGAAGTTTGTGTAGATCCTGCCCAAAAACAATGATATTTATCCTATATAACTTCCTAATGTACCTAATGTATTATAATAATAAACCATTAATATTTAATATGTAATGGTGCTTCTTGATTTTCTCCCTTGATTGTCACCTCAAGAATCCAGGTCATTTTATCCATCGCGGTCTGTTCAAAGAAGAATCGTGATGTCGGCAAAACCTACTACAGGCAAGCCATGTTAATTCAGTGATTACACTAAGTCATTATTAACTAGGTTGCAAATTAAAGGTCTGAGAGCAACCTTTTGCGTTCGCAAACAAGCCATCACCTGTTGTTATGTTGATTGTTTTCTACAGGTGATTTACTGGTTTAAAGACATTAGAATTATCTTAAATTTAAGTTAAACTGTTATCTTTGGAAAGAAGGTCTTATTGAAGGCTTCTTCTATATCCACAAAAGTCGCAAGAGTAAAAGACTCGAACTTGACATGTGTGTTGATTGATGATGTTCTACTACCATAGTTTGCGTGATATATTGGTCGTATCGCCTCTTCAATATCTTCAGGAAGAAGAATATGATGTTGGCCTTCATTAGTCCATAAGTTTTTGCTGTGGTGTAGCAAACATTCTGGTATTATCATAAAAACTATTTTAAATTATGAGAAGTAATACACTTGTTGTGTTCCATACATATTTAACTGATAACACGTGTTTCGTTTCTTAATCATCATTATCAAAGTTAAAACTTCAAAACTGAAAATGTCAAGTGATAGTTTTCAGGACACGTGGTAATTAACGAGGGTATCCAGAATAATGTGCTTTTTATGTGGTATATAAGAACATCCCTGAAAAATTATATGGTGAGAAGGTAAATAGGTTCTTAATGGTAGTTTGTCTGTCTTTTCAAATGTGTAAATGCATGTACCTTTCTATCTCTTAAGGTTACAGCGTTTTAGTAAGACTCTGAGGCGTTTCCTAATTCAGAACAAAAAACCCTTAGGTATCTTTTATATGTTATGTCCTAGTGTTTTTTTATAGTCAGAGTGTATTATTTTATAGTTCCTATTTATGGTTCTGTTTTGTAAAAGGCTTGCTTTATACCCTCTAGTTTTAATGGGACAAGCTTTTTTGTATGCTAATATAATTTCTATTTGGAGTGTGTTAGTCATATATTTCAGATATTTCTCGAATAACTTTTTCACTTATCTCTTGGTGAAACATTATGAAATATTAGGTAAAGAATGGATCAATACTCGGTTTGTTTGTTGTCATCAATCCAAGTATTAATAAATTCTTTACCTGTTGAATTGACGAGACGGATACATAATAAAACTCCATAACATTGAAATAAAATTACACAATTGGGAGGGTTTCACATTTATTATTGAATACTGCAACTAGTATCCATCTACCTGATGAAGCCACTGTGTGGCGAAACATGTTGCAGTGTGAAACCCTCTCAATTGTGTATTTCAATTCTTTACCCAACATATATTTTAGTTCAGGCCCTTTTTCTAGATTCCTAGATAGGACTGTTATATAAGGTTTACTTTTAGTTAGCCTTGCTAGCCAAGTCATGCAATAACTTACCTCTTCTGTTGTTTTCTAGACTTATCTTGACTTGGTCGATGCTACCAACACAATTTTTCCTTTATTTTTTATGCATATATACATAGTTTTTATATGCACCATAAAAATTTGGTTATTTTTGCCAAGATAACGTTTGAAAGCGTGGGCGATTCATCTGTGGATACATAGAATAGAATGAACACTATTTCTCAAGTTTCTGGAAGAACACAAAATGATTGCGGATTGAAAGTGATGCAGGTTAACTTACCTCTGTGGGTGTTACGTATATTCTTACCTTCGTCTTTCTTTATTCTCTTTCTTGCAGACCAGTTTGGAGATTAATTAGTCCGTGCTGGTAGAGACTCGCTACAGCTATGAAGCAGTCTCCGTTGCGACCTTTAATGAATTTTTGGACACAAACCTATCTGTCTGCTTTATCGCATTCTTTTTAATAACTTCAGCATCCTACTCTTCATGTGTTTGTTCAAGCTCTTACAAAAACCCGCTTTGTCTTTTTTATCGACAGGAAAAAAGTCACTTTACTTCGAATTGAAAAATTTACTTTGTTTTAACCACAAATAATTATTGTAAAAATATTACATAACGTACAGGCACAATTAAAAATCTAAACAACACAGCACGACTCGGTTTTATGGCCATTATCAAGTGAACATAGTGAATTTTTCAATTCAGTGTAAGTATGGATTGCCACGTAGTAACGGTCGCAACTATTTATTAAGACACTTTACATTAAAGTATAGCACAATTTATTTTGTAAAGTAGTTGCTGGCATGGGAAACACGTTCATGCTGATTTTATAAATATGACCCTTGCAAACATTACCTTTATCTTTTTATCGAGTTCCTCGAAGATCATGTCCAGAAGATTAACTTTACAGGAGTATCTCGTCGCCTGTTTGTACTTTATGTTGGAACTGTTTTAATAAGGGATCACTTGAATGGGTCTTTTGGCAATTTTTTGCCTTAGTTCGTTAGTTGGTCATAGCCTTCTTTATTCCTCCATTCCTCAGATCTCAGGCTACTCTTGCGTGTGGATCGTACTGGCTTTCGTAATTTCTTCTTCATTAGACCAGCTTTTGCATGCCTGCACATTTTTGCCCCGTTGCAGTTGCCTTTGTTTAAATGGTTCAATTTTTCATCAGCGAGGATATCTCTAAAAGATGATTATAGCTGATCTAAAATATAACACATAATTTATTCTTGCCGATATGATGTTCTCTCCTGATGAGCTCTTGTGCTGAGAATGGGTTTGTTATGAAAGTATTCGTGGATATCTATGAAGGATGACCTGAGCTCATATATGAAGAGTCCTTCTGTTGTATTCGTACCAATATGGTGTTTTGTTCTGATAAGCCCTTATACTGAGAATGTGTTAGTTCTCCGTAATGCCTAATATGTATATAATAGAAAAATGTATCCATACTGGTTTCTACAAAAACAAGAAACTCACATTGCAAACGCTGGAGTTAAAAAGTTGCTTTCTGTGAGTTGCTTACAAGACATATCTAGACCGAAAATTGTATGATGCACGTTCTTTCATCCCAGCAATAAATCTCAGTCGTCCTTCTCATGTGACAATTCAGCCGTTGTTTCTAAGAATAATAAATAATAATATGTTACCAGGACATACTTGGATAGGATTTTTGGTTCAACTTCGTCAAATATAATTCAAATAAAGGCGTGTTTTTTATCATGTATGATCAGCCCTGGATTTGAAAATCATTGAAACTGTAGAAAAAAAGGCAAGATTTTGTCTGTCTGATCTCATACCATAAAAGGGCTTCTTTATTAACTTCTTTGTAGATGTATGCAATCAATTTTCACAATATTATAACTACACATGCCTTAAATTGCCCTAGAGGAAAAAGTCTAGTGGGGTTAGATTGCAAGACCTCGCTGGTCAATTAATGTCGCCCCTTAGAGAGATAACCTGACCAGGAAATTTGGTTTGAAGCAAAATGGATGTTTCACGTGCTGTGTGACATTTGGTTCTATCTTGTTGAAATCACGTGCCATTTAAGTTTAAATCATTGGTTTAATGGAAGAAAAAGTTGTTTAGCTTCTCCCGATAGCATACAGCGTTGACTGTAACAGCGCTACCGGCTTAATTCTCAAAAAAATACGGATCAATGATTCCTTCATCCAACAGTGCACATTAAACATTACATTTTTCATGATGAAATGGTTTTTTTTGAACTACCCTGGCTGCGACAATTTTGGCAATTCACATATTCATTCAAATGAAAACGGCCCTCATCGTTATGATGATTTTCTTGTGAAAAACAGTTATTTTTGTACACCTTTAATTGCAGGTCTTTTTTAATTCGCTGAATAGTGACATATGAAATATTTAATAATGAATCCATAATGAACTTGTACACTATTTACGCGCTGCTGCACTCTACACGGCGCCTTAATGAATTTGCCATGTTTTGCTTAAATACCAACATTCATAGAAGAAAAATGGCTCGCAATTCAAATCCTAGAGACCAATCTGGATCAGCATTTAGATGTGATGCTCCAAAAGACGTAGTTAACTAAAATGCTTCAACTTCAGCTTCATGCAGCACTTGCCCGTTGTTTATTTTGCGCTGCGAGGTTTCGATTACTTTTTTTCTGTTTTGGATTCTGCCAGCTGTTCTTTTTATGGCGTAAGGTATATATATATATATATATATATATATATATATATATATATATATAGAACCAGGAAAGGTTAAAGGTTAGTCACGATGAGAATATGAGCATCTTAATCCTTTTTGGTGAGTCTTTTCGTGCATCCGGCCGGGGTTACTGGATAACCTTCTCTCCATTGATGTTTATGATCGAAAGGTAGCTTTGGATGAAGATATGGCCATCGGCATCAACCGCAGATGTTTCATACATCACCTCTGGTGTACAGTCATCTGCTTTCTCCTTTCATAGAACAATATTCGAGCTCGATGTTACTGCTTGCCAACATAAATCTCAGATTTTCCAATTAGTTAACCATTTATCGCTTTGACACCAATGGTCCGCATTAAAGACATTTATGTAATGAAATGTAATGAAAAAATTTCATGGCGATCTCTTTCAAAGAAGTCATTGGCTTAAAGAGACCTATTTTTTTCTCATGAGGTGGTATCTCTTAGCATCCCTGCAATGCGGTCTCCATGGTCATTTTGAACGCCTCTGGATGTTTTACTCCCTGTGTCTTCTATGAAGTCCAGGAGTTTCTGCCAGGGGAACCTCTTTAGCTGTTCTACAGGAAGCACAGTCTTCCCGAATTTCACCGTGCGTTGTCGTTTATATGTTTCGCTAAAGAGACCTACGGTTTTTTGGTCAAGTCACACCGAGAGACCAATGAGGAGAGGTTTTAGTTATTAGGCACCAGCAGCAAGTTGATGACCGAATTAAGACCTAGGACCTTACTAGCGAGACATTTGAATTTAGTTAAGGTTTGTATTGGTTTATTAAAAATCACTTAATATTTATATTAAAAATGTTTCCTTTAATATTTTTTTAAATTTCCACTTTATGGTATTTATTTATTAAGAACACTAATTTAAAAATTTACCATTTTAAGGAAGAACTATAAAAACTACATCAGTGAAATCTAAAAACCCTAGCTTTATTTTGGTGGTTCTGAAATGGAACTCTCATCCATCTTTTATAACTGAATAAAAATACTATCCTATGTATAAATGATCTTTTAGTTGCTGTCTTTTTACAAAACAAATTCCACTAAGACAAAGTAAAAAGGAAACCTTCGTATTACTGAAATACAAACAATACCTACTAACATTTATTTTATTTTGACAAACTTGATATACAATACAGGCAACTCTTTCAATTTTTAAATTCACTTAAAACTACTCATAACAAAATAACGACCAAAAATCCCATTTGAAAATATGTTAGTTTTTTTCATAATCAGGAAGTACAAATTTATTGATTTATTATACAGTAATCATCACAAATTACGCACATTTAATCATTTACGTTTGTAAATGACGTTTCTCTCGATATATCATCGATTACTAATAAATATGTCTATAAAATTTATCCCAGTTGGTATTTCGCCAATAGAACGCATCACGTATAATTTGAAAAGTAATTTCCTGTATATCTCCACTTTCCAATATTTACCTTTCTTATTTTATCAATAATTGGAAATATAATTGAGTTGTGGTCTTTGTATTACATATAGTATGTTTAAATAATAAACATATTCTCTCATATAATGTTTTCATGATTACATATTACTCTTAATGCATTAATTAATTACGTTGAAGTTTCAGTGAGAATAGTAATAGGCACAAAATATCAGACTTATGTTCGGATGTACGATGAGAAAACCATTTAGACGTACTGTATGTAGCATTTCTAATAATATTATTTATTATTATTTAATAACGCGCGCGATGCAGTCTCTGTGAAATTCCATTTTCATCATATAAATCGTGTGTTGTGAAAGTTGGAATTGCATATTTTCGAGAAATGTGGATGGAAAAGTTTTTAATCGTACCGTTTGCGGTTTCTCATTACAAACGATGAATTAAATCAAAGTTCTGTGGACTAGCGAGCGATCGGGCGTGAAGTTCGCGCGATATGGAATGCAGCATGAATTACAGGGTGAATCATTGCTATAACTAATGAAATAATGATGTATCGTAAATAAATACAATTGCTACTTTACTAGCGTTTAATATCTATACAGTATGTGTCAAAATTGACGCAAACCTAGAAAATCAACTAAAAGGTAAAAGTAAATTAATAATATGATGAATACAATGACTTAAGGGAAGTTGTGGAAATGATGAAATTGTTGGTAACGCATCTGGAAGTAGGAATCAGCAAATTATTTTTGATTTACTATATGAGAAATGTACTATTACTACTAGAGAAACAAAAAATCAAAACAAATTGAGCTGAAATTATGGTAAAGTGAATCAATAGGTCTTACACTGTCAACATCAGCCACAGACAGGTTTCGATCTATTTTGGATCTCGCCATCGTACCGCAGTTAAAAACATTGTTTTCCTTCGATCAAAATAATTTATACACAATATAAATCATTCATTCACGCATATTATAATATATAACCATTACATAGATGCTCCATAATAAAACGCCGACAATTTAAATATTTTATAAACAAAACAACTTACAAACTGCGATTAGCATTTGCAAATCCTAAAACATCACCGCCGACATGTACGCTAATGACATCACGATTTGTATTAATTCGAAATAAAGCACTGACAGGATAACCCTTCTAATGTCACACGACTGTTAAATGATAAATTTACGATGTGAAATTGTACACGAATGCAACGGAGACTTAATGTTATTGTCATTATCCGCACAATAAATAATGGTATTGCATACAAATCGACACTTAAAAAAAAACTCGAAGACGTTTATATAATTACGGCGGTATGATTTAAATGCGAAAAAAAAACTCATCTCGAGGATTATCTATTTCCATAGATAATTTCTGGGATTATATTTTTGACTAGTTCATTAAGTCATCAGAAAACCATAAATACGTGTTTTATAGTCTGGAAAGATAATTTATTGCTTAAATGTGGCAAATCATTCACATAAATTATCACTTCTATTAGAATTGGTACAGGAATATGTATTTTTTTTAGCTATAATAATACTTTTATCCTCATGTTTTAGATAATGTTTTGTATAAATATATTTAAATTTATCTGCAAATTTTAATAACCTTTAAAATCTATGCAATTTATTATATAAATTGCAGAGTTTTTATTATTACACATTACATTTTCCACATTCATAACTTTAAAATCAATGATTTGATAAAATATAAACTATTATTATTATTATAATTATTTATAGGTATGATAGGTATGACGTGAATTACCATCGGGCAATTTTAAATTTTTGATTTTGATTCGGAAATTTCTTAAGATTATTATCTCATTATGTCTGGTAGTTATTGGAGTATTTCTTTGTTACTCATTAGTATGATGATTTTCTTTAGTTTTTTCGGGCCAATATCGAATTAAACTTCACTTGCTAAAGCAGTGTATTAGATGAATAACTCTTGAAACCTTGTTTCTGAAGACTGTATTCTTCCTGATATCTTTTTTCTGATTTGTAATGTTTTCTTTGAAGGTTCTAAAATTATTCAGCAATTCTTCCAGATCTATAAATTATAAAATTAAATACTCAAGCTAGAACAGTGGGTCCAAACTTTTTCGATCTTTTAAAGATTAAAACCAGTGTCAGTGGTTTAAAGTATTGCATATATGTAGGGTGGATGGGTGCCCTCCATTTCGTCCTCCAATCAATTTATTATTAACGAGGGTTTTGTAAAAATAATTATTAATTCAATGTTTTACAAATTAATTAATCTTTTTATGCAACAAATATTTTTGGAAAATAATTCGAGGTGGGAATTTATCAGAATTTTTCAGCCAGATTTTAAGAATTTTTTTAAATTTTCCAGGAATATTTCTTCCAAACTACTTTCCTTTTCCAACAACTTGTCTATACTACAACGGCAGGTTCTTGAGTGAAAATAGAAGTAGTTCTAACTAATAGCTTTTTTCTTTCAGATTTTTTAAATTTTCTTTGATGGTTCTATTTTTAATTTCATTCAATTTTTCTTTCAGATTACTAAAACTTTTCACCATTTCTGTTTTAGATTTATATATTTTTTAGAGAGTTTTTGGAGTTTCTAGATTTTCCAGTCATTTTTTAATTTTTGAGAATATTTTTTCAAATTAAGCAAATTTCTTCCAGAGTAAAAAATTTTCCACACTTCTTGAATTTTACAGCAACCCTTTTTCTATTTTAAACTACACTTTTGACAGCAGGGAATTGGATGAATAACTCTTCCAACCTTCCAAACTTCCTTCTGAAAACGGGAATGATTCACTCTAATTTTTTCTTTAGAAGCTGCAAAGAAAAGTTGTTGGCAAATTTTATAAACTGCAAAGAAATCTAGATTCTTAAACTAGATTTCTTTGCAGTTTATAAAATTTGCCAACAACTTTTCTTCCAGATTTCTACTTTTTATCATTTTGATTCCAGATTTCTAGACATTTTGGAGGATTATTAATTTTTCTAGATATTTACAGCAATTTTTCTTCCATTTTCAAAAGTATTTCTAAATTTCTTGTTTTTTTCAGCAGTTTTTTTTTCTATACTTATTCGGTAACTTTTCAGCATTTTCTTCCTGATTTTTTGAATTTTTTAGATATTTTAGAAATTTCCAGATTTTTCCCAAAATGTATTTGAAAATATTTTTCCGAATTAAGCGAGTTTTTTTGAGATTTCTTAAATTTTACTGCAATTTTTCTTTCAGATTCCTTCAATTTACAGCAACTCATCTTCCATCTGAGACTACACTTTCAACAGCAGGACCTTAGGTGAATAACTCTTCTAAAATTCCAAACTACTTCCTCCAGATTTAAAAATATTTCTTTACAGCAATTAAAAATTGCCAACAATGTTTCTTCCAGATTTCTACTTTTCATAATTTTTATTTCAGATTTCTAGTCAGGAGGAGGATTATTGAATTTTCCAGATATTTACAGAAATTTTTCTTTCATTTTCAAAAATATCCTTCTAAAATTTCTTGAATTTTTTAGCAATTTTTCTTCCAGATTTCTTGAATTTTCCAGTAATTCTTGTTCCAGATTAAAAAAAAAAATTAGAGGCTTCTAGAAATTCACAGATTTTTCCAATAATGTTTACCTTTCTGATTTTTTTTCCAAATTAAGAGAGTTTTCTTCGAGACATCTTAAATTTTACAGAAATTTTTCTTCCAGATTTCTTGAATGTTCCAGTAACTCTTCTTCTATCTGAATCTACTCTTCTTATAGCAGGACTTTGGGTGAATAACTCTTCTAACCTTTTAAACTTCTTTCCGAAGACTTTTCCTCATGATATCTGGTTATTCGCTTACTGTTTAAATATTTCTTGAATCAAATGCATTGCCTTCATTAGAGACAATGAATCCTAGGTACTGCACCTATTTCTTGAAAAGGTGGCAATAAGAGAATTTTCTTTAAGTCTTCTTAAATTTTACAGCAAATTTTCTTCCAGTTTTCTACTTTTTAGCATTTTTATTCAAGATTTTAAGAATTTTTTTAAAGGATTTTTAAATTTTTCGTATATTTACTGCAATTTTTCTTCTATTTTGAAAAATATTTTTCTAAATTTAGAAAATTTCTTGATTTTTTTCTTTAATAGTTCTTCTAGATTTCTTGAATTCTTGATATAAATTAAGAATCAATGGTTTGATAGTAACAATTCTAATTGTTTTTAATCAAGTTATTATCATCTTCACGTAACTCAATTAAACCAATTTTTTTAGAGTCATTTATTGTTTGAATATTGAATTTATTACGTAGCTTAGTGACATGAACCTCCAGTCTACAAACTACTAATTTAGTTAGATAAGCAAGTAGTGAAACCTCTTGGAAAGTATTTTTAACTATATCAGAATATGCAGATATTTTTGGCGGTTTGTAATTTGTGAAAAATGAGCTAAAGGATACTAGATACTTCTGCTAAAGATTTCTAGAAATTTTTGTAGAATTTTAGTATTTTCAAGCAATTTCTCTTTCAGACTTCTTCGACGGTTCTAAAATATTTAAGAACTTATTCTTCTAGATTTTTAGAACTTTTTAGCATTTTTACTTCCAGATTGTGAAATTTTTCAGATTGTTTAAGTTATCCATTAATTTTTCTTCTATTTTCTAAAATATTAATGCAAATATAAAGTAAATTCTTATAGAAGAGTTATAGAATTTTCCAGTAATTTTTTTCCGGATTTCTTGAATTTTTTAGAAACTCCTTTCCTTCTTTCGAAACAACTATGCATCATTTTTTTGTTTAAATTATTATTGAGTTATAGCATTTCCAGTAATTTCTCTTCCGGATTTTTTAAATTTTATCGGAACTCGTCTTTGTCTTTCGTGTTTCAAGAAGAATTTGTAACTATTTTTGTTTTGATGGTTTTTTGAATTTCAAAATTTCCAGCGTTCTTTGCCTTATTTTCTCTCCTTATAAAAAATCTAGTATTTTAAAGCAATCTGTTTTCATATTTGTAGTTTCCTTCGAGGTCAAAGGTTTTATTTTTTTCAGCAATTTCTCTTTCTTTCTCCTTCTCCTTCAAATTTTTGGATATTTTCAAATAGTTCTAAAACATTCATGATTTTTAGAGTTTTCCAGTAATTTTCATTATTCTTTAAGAGTTGCTGTTAAATATACTTTCAAAATACTTGCTTTTGGTAAGCCACTTACTGGAAACCAACCTATTCAACACAAATTGGCTGTAGTAGCCTTGTAACTAGTCAATCGTATTAATCACATGGAAGTTTACTTAACTAAAGGACAATAAGAAATTTTACATTATTAATATACCATCTTTATTAAAAAGGCAAGCTGATTCATCAATTTTTTTACTAATAGGCGTTTAACGTATTTTGGTAATCTTTTAAAATCTGTGAATGATAAATCACGTTTATTTTTAGCTTTACTGTGTCGGAATTTTCAAGACATTTTTCCTAGGATTTATTCAATTTTCCAGTACCTCTTTAGGTTTGTATTTTATTTGAGGGTTTATTTTGTTTTCCAGATTTCTAAAACTTTCTAATATTTTTCTTCCAAATTTTTAGAATTTTCTTAGAGAAGTTCTAATTTTTTAAATTATTTCTACCACTTTCTCTTCCATTTTCGAAAACATTTTTCCAATTTGAGAAAATTTTCTTCGAGAGTTCTAGAACTTTACGTAATTTTTCTTCCAGCAACTCTTTTTCCATCTTTTAAAGAATTTTGTTTTAATTTTGTCTTTTTCTTCTTTAAAATTTCTAGAATATTCCTGCATCGCTGGCCACATTTTGCAGAAACTTACCTTCAAAAATTATATAATATTTCTATTAGATTTGTGAAGTTTTCTTTGAATGCACTACAGTTTTCTACAAAAGAGAAATAATTTCAGATTTATAACTTTTCAGCATTTTTTCTTACAGATTTCTAAAATTTTGTAGGTTTTAGAATTTTCCAGATTTTTAGAGTGTTTTCAGTATTTTTTTTCATATTCGAAAAAACTAGCTTAATTGAGAAAATTTACTTCGAGAATTTTAGAATTTTCAGCAATTTTTCTTCCAGATTTCTTGAATATAGCACCAATTCTTGTTTTTTTCTTTAGGGATGATCTTTAACCATTTTTGTTTTAATTGTTTTTAAATCAAATAGTATTTTCCAGCAAATAAATCCTTTAGATTTGTATTTGTATTATCTTTAAGGGTCATTTTCTTCTCGAGATTTCTATAACTTTCTAACGTTTTGGTTCCAAATATCTAACATTTTCTTAGAGAAGAAAAACACCTTCTCTTCCATTGTTGAAAATATTCTTCAAAATTGATAAATGATTTAAACAAACTAGCTCAATTAAAAGAATTTACTTAGAGAGTTTTTTTTAGCAATTTTTCTTTCAGATTTCTTGAATATCGCACTGACTTGTTTTATCTTTTGCAATGATCTTTTAACCATTTTTGTTTTAATTGTTGACAAAACCTGTTGTTCTTCTTATTACAGCAGACAAACGTTCGACGCACAAAGTTATATCAGTATTCGAAGTTCCTTATGCGATCAAAGGTTTGTAGTTTTGCAAAAATTAAAATGAATTAAGTATGAAAGGCTCTTTAATATATCATTTTTTTTTGAGATAACATGCTTGGTAAACCAGGTGAAAGGTTTAAAATTGCAATGATGACATATACAGGTAAAATTGGAATTGACTCTTAAGTTTTACGAATTGCGTAAGCACCACTAGAAGTTGATGTTGAATAAACCTCCAAAAGGCTTGATTTTGGCAATCAACTTTGTAAACTACCCAAAACAAATTTGATAATATGTCATTGTAGCTAAGCCGGCCAGATTGGAAGAATGCTTGGTTTAAAGGAGAGGATATAAGTGGAGTGTCTGCAAGTGTAACCTCCTCCTCTCAGCATGGTGTTCAAATTATATGTATGTTTTTTTTTGGTCCTTCAATATTGTGAATGTCTTATTAATTTATTTGTATATACTGTAACCATGTTTGAAAGATCAAATAAAGATAATGACAACAAGAAACCTTACACTAAAGAAGCTGCAATTTATTTATTTATTTATTATATCTTTGGTATTTTTACTAAAAAAATACATACAAGAAGTACATGTACATATGGCGGAGTTCACAATAAATTATGTTCTTCCACTCAAACCCCATTTGCTCCACGATGTTGGAAGGTCAGCAAACTCCAAAACCTTAAAGTTGACTATTTTTATTACAAAATTAGGTCGATTAATTTATTTTCTTTCCCATATTTTTGGCATTTTTAAAACTTGTTCATAATAAAACGGCGTTTATTTGTCAGTAGATTTTCGTCATATTTTGTTTTTTATGACTTTTTATTGCTGCCTTGGAATTTTATTACATTTTCCTTAAAATTTGAGAAATTTCCATTCAAAAATTGAAGCATTTTCTAGAATTTCACTTTCATATTTTACATTTTCAAAAGCTTTCAGCTATTTTTCCCAGATTTCTAGATTTTTTAAAGGGTTCTAAAATGTTTGATAATTTTAAAATCTTTCATTTTCAAGTATATTAGAAACATTTTTTTCGTGTTATATAATTTTTCAGCAATTCTTCTTCAGGAATTTTGAATTTTCAAGCTATTTTCTAACTAAGTTCTAGAATTTTGCAGCAATTTTACTTCTAGTTTTCTTTAATGTCGCTTAAACTTTTTTTTATCTTTCGGGATGTTATTTAAACCATTTTTGATTTACATGATTTTAAATCAGATGATTAAAATTTTGTTCTCAATTGATGGGCGATGAACAGATAAGAGCTTGAAGTACAAAGGTTTATCAGTAGTCTTGCTTCCTAAGCCGATTAAGCTGGCCAAAAATAAAGAGAAACATTAGATGCCAGAAGTTCTTTAACTTATGTCTGTTATATCAAAGGAAATATGCTCGGTACACTAGGTGAAGGCTTTAAAATTGCAATGATGACTTTAGATTAGTATTGCTTTATAAGTTTTAGATATTATCCTAACATCGCTGGAAGTTGCTGTCTCTAAAAGGCCACCTATTAAATTTAAAAAAAAAAATGGCTAATACGGTTTTGCAACTTAATTCAGTCAGATTACTCACATAAAAGACTACTTAGCTAACAGATAACATGAAATCTTATACTAAGGAAACTGCAGTAGCCAAATTGGCTGCAAGTGAAGCATTTATTTGTCTGAATCATTAAAATGTATATATTTATAGTATTCAAAAATTTCTTAACGACCGAAAAAGACATCTATGGATTTTACTATACAGATGGCGCTCATAACTTCTTAACGATCGTTAGCGTTTATCCAATATATAATAAAAATAATTTTCTGTATAGTCGATTAGTGTTTATACCTTCAGTAATTCAGTAATTAAAGTAAAAAATAATTTTGTAATTACTGTGTTTTATACAGGAAAAGTACACACATTATACAAATAGATATGATGTTGGTCTCTAAATCGGATCAGTCGTTAATTATATGTTCTAATTACACAGTACGTCCAGTGATTGGGTGATTAATGGTAATCCATGGATATATATTTAGATATGTTGCAGCACTGGCAATTGACGTTAATTGCATTAAAGCCTCGACGATGAGAAAAGTAAAGTTTAGATGTTCAAAGGCGAAATGTGCGCGCAATTTTTCATGGAAACAATTAACGCCAACTTGGAAAGCCATAATGAGATTTGATTGTTTTATCATTGCGTATTTCAGTTGATTTTTATTATAGCAAGTGAATTGATAATAATTTATAAAAATTAAAAAACGTAAATATCTTTATTTACAGAAATTTAAGCAGTGTAATATGCATATAACATTTCTAAATCTTGTATTTTACAGTATCATTTGTTTTATCTACATATTTTATTAAATTATCAAAAAATATTGGATAATAAATAGATATTAACTATTAAAAAAAAATAATCTTCACTAATGAGTTTATTTTTGTAGGTAAATATTAGTTATCGTAGAAATATTCAGCGACATTGTCCTGTTGAATGGTTTGTATATCAAAGAATAGTTTGTTAATATTAAAAACCCGTCAAAAATACGTGTATAAGGAAAAAAAATGCAGTAGGTCAGTAATACGCTACTTATAATATGTAAAGGATGAAATGAAATTTAGTGATATGTAAAGGAGTTAGATCATAAAAAGTTTTATTATGGTGGATCAAGAATTAGCAGTTTATGGTATTATTGTTTGCAAGTTGTAATTACTTAATTTAATAATGAGTGAAGTCGTCTAGGTAAATAGTAGTTACCGCAAAAAAAAACGATAAGCTATGCAATAATTAAAGGAATATTGAATCTAATTCATAATTTTAAATACAAATACAAACTAATAAATTATTTTCGGTGAAAAAAATTATAACGTGTTTAAAATTATTGTAATAGGTTGGGACTACCTCAGTCAAAATTCATATATTAAAAATTTTGAAAAAATCACCAAGTAAAGTTTGAAGTGAAATTCGAGTAATTTTTGAAGGCTACGAATTAAAACGGAATTAATCGCAAACATATAAAATCCAAACAAAAATCAAAGACGCAAACTCGCATCGCCGTTACACGCGGTGTGTGATTCAGAGGTGGAAAATAAAAACGGCGAAGATGAATAGAGATTGGCTGGACCGCAGGTAAAGGTAATTAAATATTGAAATGGTTGCATGTGAAAAGATGAGCGAGTAGTGGACATAAATAAGAACTGGAAACCTGAATGAAAATCTGGTTTTATCCACCCACATAACCATCGCGGCGCCACACATTACAACTTTTAACAGATGTCCGCTACGCAACAAGAACAAAACGGGCAGCGAGTGGAACGAGAAAAAGATGCTGCAATTGTATTGCGACACGTACACCGTACAACTGCGGCCTTTTCTGCGACAAACGAACCGATTTACAAAGGAAATTGCCTCGGTTTTTTTTTTCGCCATTTCGGATTTTGTCCAGATGAGAAATAAATTGGCCTCGAAAGAATACTCGCAATAAATTATGCTTATTCAAAACTTACAGTTTGCCAAGCTTCTTCTTGTCGGGAATTAAACTATTTTAAGAATTCATTACTTATTGCCATTAAATTAACATTTAAAGATATTAAAATGACTAATTCTTGACTGTATATATAAAATTAAAACCATATGCTTAAGTTTATTACCATTTATTTCAAAGTTATTTACGAAACATCTAAATAAAATTAATTCAGTTTACATAATTAATAAGTTAATTTAATTTATTGCATTAGGTCAATAATACGCTACTAAAAGAATTAAAATAATTTTCTAAAATTTATTGTGTTGTAAAAAAGTACTACTAAAATTACTATCTTAATTTTGGGGTCTAATGATTTCATGATTACAAGATTAGTAGTACCCCGCCATAATCAAAAACTTGTTAATATCAATGATTACCTTTAGTAGGTGAGAGTTAATGTCCAGTTGAACTACATTTCTAACCCCTAGAATTTAGGTGAATAACTATTCTAAACTTATTTTTGAAGGTGGTAGTAATCCCTCATAGTACAATGTAAGAAGTAAGAAATATTTGGAATATTGACTCATGTATTAACTTACTCTCTTGGTACTACTAGATATCGTCTACGTTCGTTATAGTATTTTTAACGTTCTGGATTTGATTTCACTTCTGAAATAAAGCATATGCGTCTCAGTGAATCGCCCTAGGTCTGTGTTCAGTATGAAAGTTAATCTCTTGAAGCTTTTTCAACCATCCTAATTTATAAGTTGTACAAATGAATAATGCAGATTATTTAAGCAGACAAGATATTAATTTGAAACTCATTTGCTTTTCCTGTTTTCTTTCTTTGGCCTTTTGTATCTCATGCGGATTTTGTCCTCAAAGCTATCTTCTTCCATCCATTTCTATAATTCGCCACTCTCTGCCACTATTTGAGTATCAGCTTTTTTAGATTCATGTCTCCATCGCAATGCTACATTCCATGTGCCGAAGGTCAACTCCTTGTTACTTTCCCTATATAGTATATATAGGGGAAGTATTGTTTTCGTGCATGAAAATGTCTGTGGGCGCTGTATCTCAAAAACGAATGATGCAATTGAGATGAAACTTTAAACTTAAGGTTTTATCGTTAAAAACTGGAACTGAAAAGCTTTTGGTAGACGTTCATTAACCGGAAGTGGATGTTTACTCGAGGCGTTTTTTTGATTTTTCTCGATATTTTTCCAAATTTGAAAAATATTACATAACTTTTCAAACAAAGGTTAAGGGAAATGAGAAACTGAAGAAATTTTATTAAAACATGTTTTTCGTAAAATTTTTAATTAGTGAGAGAAAAAAAAATCTTGAAGAAGATTCTTGAAATTTCTCCTCCACACTTTTAGTTTTAAATGCAACTTCCTTTCCAAAGAATTTTCAAGTTTAGCAAAGATTTTATTCAAGAGTTTCAAAATTTTTTAGAATGTCATTATATTTATTTATAGAAGTTTCTTCGTGGTTTTCATAGAATATTTTTCTATAATTTTCTCAGATGATCCATACATTTAGTTTTTTTTACATTGAGGGTTCTAGAATTTTTCACAAGATTTCATTTTAGATTTATAAAACTTTTTTTGTGGATTCTAGAATTGTACAGTAATTTCTTTTTCTTATCTAATAAATAAATAGATATTTCCAAAATTTTTAGCAAAGATTTTATTCGAGAGTTCTAGATTTTTCAGAAAGTTCTTTTAAGATTTTGTTTAACTTTACAATTTATTAGGAAATTTTTTTCTAAATTTCTAGAACTTATTTAGAGGCTTTTGGAAGTTTCAGGAATTTCTACTCCATATTTTTAGTTTTTTGCATCTTCCTTTCCAAAGAATTTTAATCGAGGATTCTAGAATTTTTCACAAGTTTTCCTTGTAGATTTCTAGAACTTTTTTGGAGGATTCTAAAAGTTTACAATAATTTCTTCTTAGCAAAGGTCTTATTCGGGAGTTTTTAAGAAAGTTCGTTTCAATATTTATTGAATTTTCTTCGAGGCTGTTTCTAGTAATTTCTCTTCCAGATTTTAATATTGCAAAGATTTCCTTCAGGGCTAAAAAATCATTTCCAGAACTTTAGACTTTTTTCGAGAGTTCGGAAATTTATTTAGATTTTGATGCTATAGATTTTTCTAGAAAATCTGTTCCTAGAAATCTAGACTCTTTTCAGTTATTTCTCCAGATATCAAGATTGTTTTTTTTCAAGCTCTCTTTTAAATTGCGAAGTTTTTAGAATTAAAAAAAATCTAGAAATGTATATTTTTGTAGAATTCAGTAAATTTCCAGTAAATTGCGAAGATTTAAATGAAGGTTTTTTTCGAGAGTTCAGGAAATTTCTAGTAATTTCTTCTCCACATTTCAAGATTTCTTCAACTTGTGTTGTAAATCGCAAAGATTTTCTTTGAGGCTCTAGAATTTTCTTCTAGAAATCTAGATTATTTTCTCGACGGTTCAGGAACTTTCTAGCAATTTATTCTCTAGAGTTCAAGAGTTTTCTTGAAGTCGTCTTTTAAATTGCAAAGATTTTCTATGAGACATTAGGATTTTCTAGAATTTTTTTCTAAAAGTTTAAGAGTTTAGAAAATGGCCAATAACATCTTCCCAAGATTTCAAAGTTATCCTCTTATCTTCTGAATTACAAAGATTTCTTTGGAGGCTCGAGAACTTTTTAGAAAATTTGTTTGTAGAAATCTAGACTTTTCCTTAGGAAGTTCAGGAAACTTCCAGTAATTTCTCTTTTTTTGAGGCCCTAGATTTACTAGAAATACATATTCGTTATTATTTCTTATTAAGAGAATTTGCACGATTTTTAAAAAAGCGTCTACAAAAATACAAGTAAAAATCTTGCAATTTAGAAAAGAAATTTAAAGAAAACACTGATTGTAAGACTCCTAAAAAATATATTAGAAATTTAAGGAAAGGGTTACAAATTCTAGTCATAAACAACTTCTTAAATGCTTCTAGTAAAGTAGATGAGAAAATCTTGCAATTTGGAGAAGAAAACTTTGGTTGTAAGACTTCCGAAAAATATTTTAGAAA
The DNA here is from genome assembly GCA_963969525.1 of Ontholestes murinus. Lineage (NCBI taxonomy): Eukaryota > Metazoa > Arthropoda > Insecta > Coleoptera > Staphylinidae > Ontholestes > Ontholestes murinus. The sequence goes on from OZ018393.1 coordinate 18,247,251, forward strand.
TTTAGAAGGGGAGTTCTAGAAAGGCTTACAAATTCTAGTCATCAAAAAAACTTCCTAAAAGCTTTTAGTAAATGGGATGGGAAAATCTTGCAAATCTTAAAATTCTTGAAGATAATTTTTTTAAATAATAAAATTAATTTTAAAAAAATTCTACATCCCTAGAAAATTTTCCAGAAATGTAAAAGAGCAATTCTTGGAATTGTAGATAATAATAATGCTGAAAATTTCCACAAACCAGAGAAAAGTTTCCAAAATTTAGAAGAAAAATTCCCAAAAGATAAAGAAAAGCCATTGAGATTCTAATAAGTTAGAAAAAAACTATAGTTTATTATTTATTCTCATGCTAATAAGAAATTGATGACAATGTTTGCAATTTTAAAGAGAAATATCTAGAAAATTTTGATTGCAACGAAGGGTCAAGTTAGTATCTGTAGAACAAATTCCATTAATTTTTACATTTTACATTTATTGTAAAACACAGTGCAGAAACGCTCATGGACATCATATTTGTCTTTTTATTAATTTTTATCATTAATACCTGCACTACAAATTTTAATATTTAATTCCATTAATGTTTAAAATATTCTAGAAATTTAGGAGAGAAATTCTAGAAAGAAATTTTTGTCACTTCCTGAAAACTAAAAAAATATATGGAAAAATCTTGCAATTTGGAGAAAGCATCCCTAGAAAACTTTGATAAAATTGTGATCAAAGTGACACACCGGTATCATAAATTCTTAATAAAATGCTAAAATCCTCGAAGATAATTTTTTTAAATTATAAAATTAATTCCTTAAAAATTCTGCAACCCTCGAAAATTTTCTAGGAATTTGGAAGTGAAATCTTTAGAAAATAAAGAATAGCTATTGAGATTCAAAAAAAATGAACTATTGTTAATTATTGATGACAATGTTTGCAATTTAAAAGAAATATTTCTAAAAACACTGATTGTAAAAAAGGACAAAGTTAATATATCTGTAGAATAAATTCAATAAATGTTTAACAATCCTGAAAAATATTCTAGGAATTCAGGGAATAAATTCTATAAAGGCAGGAAAATTAGGATCAACAAATAAATCTAGTAAAATAGGTGAAAACTTTGGAGAAGAAATTCCTAAAAAAAATTAAAATGGCACATCTGTAGCATAAATTCTTAATACATTCTAAAATCCTGGAAGGTAAACTTTGGAACTTAGAAAATTAGTTCCTAAAAAGTTCTACAATTTTCGAAATTTGTTTAGGAATTTCAAAAGCAATTTTTGGAAATTTAGAAAATAATAATACTGGAAAATTTCAATCATAAATGTTCTACAATGCTGAAAAATTTTGGAAAGAATTTCTAGGAAGGCTTGGAAATTCTAGTTTTCAATAAATAAAAACCTAGTAAAATAGATGAAAAAATCTTGCAATTTGGAGAAGAAAACTCTACAATCCGAAATTAGGAAAAAACATTGTTGATTATAAAATTAATACTAATGTTTGCAATTTGGAAGAGAAATTCCTACAGAATTTTGATGAGGGATAAACTCAGTACATCTGTAGGAAAGTGTATTGAAATTTTTTCAATTGCTGTTTTTATCCATTTTTTTAAAGATTTATTTTTCACAAGTTTTTTTTTAGAAATTTTCAGGAATTTCTATTCTAATCGTCGAGATACTTTTTGGGGGTTCTAGAATAAATTTTTAATATAGTTTTAGGGACTCTAAAACTTTTGTTGTATTTATTCTAACTTTTACTATATAGAATTTGAATAATATTACATAACTTTACTAACAAAAGTTAAAGGGAATGAAAAATTGAACAAGTTTTATTGAAATATATAAAAATAAAAATTAATAATTTTGAAATTTTTTGCTTATTACTAATAAACTATAGGAGTTACATGAGATTTATATAACAAGTAATTGTAAATAATCCAAAATTTAGCAAATTATTAAGAATAACCATTTCTAGTAAACTTTATAGTTTTCGTGAAAAATATAGGGAAAGTACTATGATGGCCACATCACCATTTTTCCTTTGTTCCTTGTTTTGGTGCCGTAACTTAGTTGTTTTTACGGGATGGGGTAGTTGACCCCAGGCCCCACCCCGTTTTCAGAAGGCTATTTCTCTCGCTCTACTTAACCCTCACGTCACCCTCCATACAGTTTGTTACCGCATCTTAGGTGAAGTTACTCATATTACTGTGGTTCACCACCTCATATGAGGTTTTGTGGAGGTGAGAGTCGAAATTGAACAGGAGATAACTGGATACAGCGTCGTGCGGTCTGATTGATAGTGATTAAAAATGACTGTTTTAAAAGTATTCGTCACAGTAGACTTAAGTGGCAGCAGATGGCTGTATATTCAGTGACATTAGCATTTTCAATAATATGGTTTCCCAAAAATTTGACCCAGAAATGGCAGAAAAATTACTTCAGTGACTAGAATAGTCTAACGGGTATTATCACCAGCTGTAAAATACAATGGTTCAAGAGGAAGAACACCAGAAGTCGTATTCTTTACATATTCTAACAAGAAAAAAAAATGATGCAAGAGCGCGCGAGACGGTCTGTTCCTTTCTTGGCGAAGGTGTTGTATCGTACGATGTGTGATTTCTGTCTGAATGACAAACAATACCCCGGAGGCCCTAGAAATTAATATAACGATGAGTTGTAGAAGATTCTCACTGAAAATTCAATTCGGCAATTTCGGCGGTTTAAAGTGGTGATTTCTGTCTGAACGACCAACAACACCCTTCAGGCCCTAGAAATTGAGATAACGATGAGTTGTAGAAGATGCTCACTAAAAATTCAATTCGGCCCAGCAAATGTTTTTCAAGCGCCTACATCAGATCCAGAAAGAAAGAAAATGGGTTTGGCATAAGCTCACTGAAACAAAAATCAACTAGTGGCAGCGTGTCTTCGTCTGTTTAATAAAAAGCGTCGAAAGCCTCTATTGTAGAAAATCGTTACTAGCGATTACATGGTCATGCAAATCTTGGCGAATCACCACAAAGAGCAGCAAAATCCAGCCGATTCTGAAAGAAAGTTCTTCTCTTCATTTGGGGGATATGAAATACGGGTTTTATTATGAGTTATTGCAAGCGGGCGAAACAATAACTTTGGACTGCTACCAATATCAATTAATCCGCTTGAGTCAAGAGTTGGATTAATAACAGCCGTATACTAGCAATGAAGAAAGTCCAGTGAAATTGTTGCATGACATCACCAGATCACACATTATTTTCAATATAAAAGACATCATAATGGCCCTTGTACGCCCTGCACAACCTACAGTGTTGCCACTGTAGTATATTTACTATTCCCGCTTAGATATTAGTCTAAAATGTTCTGCACTCGTCTTTGGAGCGGTCCGTACTTTTTGGACAGTCGATTTAACAGGGAATCATTACACACTTCTCCTGGTGTCCTTTTTGTCCTCATCGTAGTCTTCTTTCTCTTCTTCTTTATCGCTGTGGTCATTATCCTACATCTTCTTCCTCCTTAGCATCCTTTGTCTTATAGAGGAAGTCCTCTTTTTTCTCAAGGATTTTTTAATTGCATGGTCCTATGTTTTTTGATCCTCCAGCATTTCTTGGAGGGTATTTCAGGGAAATTACCTCCCCAGTGACAGACAGTCCTTATCTAAGGCCTTTCCGATTCTGTAGAGGTACTTCTTAAAGCATCTATCTCGAGAGGATCTACGTCAGATAGTATAACTGTTCAATTACAATTTTTATATCTAAAATTAAATCTAACTTATTCTAATTAAAACTACCCGCCCAGGAAGTACGAAGAAAAATAAAACAATCCGCATCTCTTAAACTTTATTTCACCCTCACGTTCAGTATTAAAATTTACCACCTTTTTGCGAACTACCAATAGCTACTCGATCCACCATTGGCTTCTTGTCCATATCTGTTCTTCATTCTTCTCTTTCTTCACTCTTATTTTTTCTGGTACATTCATGCCTCGGAAGCTACTCTATTCACCACCGGTTTATCTGCATGCATGACTTACTTCTTCTTCATTCTTCCTTCTTCCACGAGCAAGCCCCTGACGTCTGCTCTTCCTGTACGTCTGTGCCACTGGCTGCTACTCGATCCACAGCCGGTTTTTTCTTCTATATGCCACCGATGGCTCCATAAATATTTGCCATCGTGCCGTTGCCCTATTCGCTTTAGAATGGTTTCCATCGGAAGTGATACTAACACATGTTTCACGCCCAGGCAATATGAAAACAAGCATGTAACCTATGCTGTTTTCTCAAAATTTAGATAAGATGTCATAATTCTGCCAGCTCGTTAAAACTATCTTGCTACTTTAGCCCAACCAGGACTATTGTACACATTTGGAATATCCTGTGATGAAATTTCGGTGGCTTCTTTCGCAAGTTCGTCAGCCCTCTCGTACCCTATAGTCCCTACATGTGTCTAGGTCCAATGCAATCTAACCGTTTTTTCGCGCGTTTCCCTATTTCTTCCATCAATTCCGTTGGCTTGTGCATTGACCTAAATGTATGAAGTACCGCCTTAGAATCAGATATCATGTGCCACTCACTGCTCTTTAGTTGTTTTTGAATTCGCCCGCTGCCCTAATGGCTACTGGTTCGTTTTAGAAAACTTTCGCCAGGCTAAATCTTAAATTAAAAGTAGGCCTCTGCTGCCTTGCCCTTTTCCTGAAAAATAGTGGAGTTGATTTTCCCGCATTGAACTCTAATTTAACTGTATCGCCAAAATTTTTAATTTGTCCCAGCGCCCTATTAACCTGTCTATCAAAGTTTAATACAGTCTAGATCTCGCTAGAAGTATGGTGTCGACGACGTAAGCTATTATTTCGCAGTCCCCTGGAATAATCTGTTGCAAAAGCATCGCGTGTATGATTTTACAAAATTCCGGGTTTGATTTCGATCCCTGTGGGCATCCGATTCGTCGTTCTTTCCCGATGGGAAAATATCCACTCTAACGCATAGATCGTGCGGTAGCTTCTGGCTACTCACCCATATTGAACCCATTTTGCATACAGCAGTTTCGACGGGTCAGAAATGTTCGTCAGTAGGCCCGAAATGACCCTAATGGCTCAAGCTGCTCCTGCCGCTGCCTCCATTACCCGTTCGCTGCACAAGAGGTTCTTTTCAAGTAATTTTTTGACCTACGCAATCTCACTTCGTGGCCCAGGATATCGATGCGGCCGTTTATTCGCCTCCTGCTTCCTGCTTCTGTCATTCACTTCAAAATTTTGGTGTGTCGTTTCCATTGCCAATCTCCTCTTCCTCACTCTAATGGCTCAAGCTGCTCCTGCCGCTGCCTCCACTACCCGGTCGCTGCACAAGAGGATCTTTTCAAGTAATTTGTTGACCTACCCACTCTCACTTCGTTCCCGAAGAGAGAAACCTCGATGTCACCGGCCCTACTACATCCATCCCGCAGATGACAGATAACAAAAGACATAAGGCATATGATAGATGACAGATGGCAGATGACAGATGACAGGTAACAGATAATAGGTAACAGAACTTAGAAGACGGAAAACAGAGGAGGAGGAAAAGTTAAAATGCAGGAGATTATAAATCTACATAATAAATATAAAATGGCACCTGATAGATGATGGATGACGCATAATAAATGACAACTCATAGATGAAAGACAGAGGTTGACAGATAATAAATGTAGATAATATATAAATAATAAACTTTTATTCACTTTTTAGACAGATAGAAACAGAAGACACGTGATCGATGAAAGACTATAGATTTTAAAAACAACAAATGACACGTAATTTTGCAACTTTTTATTTTGTTCTAAACTCTTTATTTACTTTGGTAATTTTGAACAGAAGATATGAAACAGTAAAAAGTAAGGTGATGACCAATAGGAAATGTTAGATGATGGATTATTATAAATGACAGATCACCGACTTCAAATAACAGTTGAAAAGTTATAGATGAAGACAATAGATTACATAGATTTTGCAATTAGTTTCTTGTTTTATAAATTTGGTGCCCTTTTAAAATTTTTAGAAGATACAAGACATAAGACGTATGACCGATGACAGATGACAGAAGACACAAGATAGATGACAGATGACAGCTGACAGACGACAGGTAACAAATATCAGGTGACAGATGACAGGTGACAAAAAAGAAGGTAACAGAACTTAGAAGACAGAAAAGGAGGAGGAAAATATAGAAAGCAGGAGTAAATAAATCCAGATAACAAATATGAAATGGCCCTTGACAGATGACGGATGACAGATGATAAATGACAGTTCATAGATGATAGACAGAAGTTGTCAGATTATTAATGAAGATATATAGCTAATATATTTTTCTTCATATGACATATGGTCGATGGAAGGCAATAGATTTCAGAAGGCGACAAATGACGTAATTTTCCAATTTTTAAATTTTGATTTTAACTCTTTTTCGACTTTGATAATTTTGAACAGAAGATATAAAACAGAGTGGAGGAAATAGAAAGCAGGAGATGACAAATGCAGATAACAAATAAACAATGTCAGATGATTGATTATAAATGACAGATCACAGACTGCAGACAACAGTTGATAGGTTACATATGAAGACAATAGATTAGGCAAATAAACTATTATATCACAATGACTAATATCAAATAAACCTCTCAGAAAGTGCAAAAACGACGTATTTGATATATTATTAATGAAGAATTCAGAAGCTGTCAGCATGTTTTACTGGACAATGGATGGATATGGGTTTGAGTGGAAGATCATCGGAAACCAGTGAACTCCTTCCGTGATTCTTGCTGTCAAAATTTGTTGTACATTTATGTATTCTTTTATAAATATTTTATAAGCAAGAAGAACAAATTTATAAAGAATAAAGATTACATAGATTTTGCAATTAGCTTCTTGATTTATAAATTTGTGCCTTTGCAAAATTTTTAGAAGGTAGAAGACATAAAAAAAATTATAGATTACAGATGACAGATGAAAGAAGGCATAAGACAGATGACATATGACAGATGAAGTTGGCAAAGTGGCAAGAAGGAGGATATAGAAAGCAGGAGATAGTAAATGTAGATAACAAATTAGAAATGAAAGATAAAGAAAGATAAAGGAATGAAGAAGCTGCTTCAGCAGTGTATTATAGAAGAATGCGAGAGCACTTGGGCCGCTCCCGTAGTATTAATTCCCAAACCGGATGGTCCGCCTCTGTATAGATTACAGAAAATTAAACGCGATCACGAAACCTGACAGCTATCCACTCCCGAGGGTAGACGATCTCCTCCACTCCACAAGCAGAACAAAGTTATACACCACCCTGGACCTCAAGGCAGGATACCACCAGGTGAAGGTACGGAGGGAGGACAGGGACAAAATGGCCTTCATTACGCCGTTCGGCTTATTCCGGTTCACCAGGATGCCATTCGGACTACGGAACGCACCTGCCACATTCCAAAGACTGATAGACCGGGTGAAGACAGGTCTGGAACCGATCAGAATGCTGGTATACCCAGATGACGTCATCATCCTATCCGAATCGATGGAAGAGCATTGGGAAGATCTGAGACGGCTGTTCCAGAGGTTTGAGCAGCTAAACCTGAGGATCAACCGAAAGAAGAGCCGTTTCTGCTGCGAAAAGGTCCTCTACCTAGGACACGTGATCAGCAAGGAGGGAATAAGACCCAATCCGGAGAAGGTGGCCGCCATCGCAAATCGACCGGCCCCTAAGAACATCAAACAACTGCAGAGCGTCCTGCAAGCCTGCAGCTGATTCAGAAAATTTATCAAGGACTTCGCCAGCATTGCCAAGCTGCTAAGCAATCTGACGAAAAACACCACACCTTGGGAATGGGGAAAGCTACAAGAAGAGGCCTATTCCACACTGAAACAAGCACTCATCTCACCACCAATCCTGCAACAAGCGAAGCCAGACCAGCCCTACATATTGAGAACGGATGCCAGCTCATATGCGATAGGAGCAGCTTTGATGTAGGGGGAGGGAAAAGAAGAGAGACCAGTGGAATACGCAAGCAGCCTCCTCACCCAAGCCGAGATCAACTACAGCACCACCGAGAGGGAAGCACTTGCCGTAGTTTGGGCAGTTCAACCTTTCCGGGGATACATCGAGGATAGCCCCACAACAGTACTGACCGATCACCGTTCCTTAAAATGACTGATGTCGCTAAGGTCACCCAGCGGACGACTCGCAAGATGGGCTCTCAAGCTACAACCTTTCCACCTCAAGGTCGAGTACACACCTGGGAAAGCAAATCTGATAGCCGACTTCCTGTCACGACCGCCCGAGGACGAGTTACCAATCCCCCTCATCAGTATTGACCTGCCAGCCAAGACGAGGACCGAGCTCACAGAGGAACAGCAAGACGATGAAGAAATCCGAAAAATCACAGATATCTTCGAAGCTGACAGCCCTGAACAAGTAGGCCAATTGACCGCTCGAGGATACATAATGAACCAAGGCATCCTCTACAGATACTCACCGTATGATGAAACGGAAGAACCGCAGCTCATCATACCAAAGACCCAGAGAAAGGAACTCATGAAAAGGTTTCATGACGACCCGAACAGTTGATCGGTTATAGATGAAGACAATACAAGCAATTAGTTTTTTTTGTTTTGTATATTTGATTGATTTCTGAGGTACAGGGGAGTTGAAAATCCATTTTTGCCAGATTTTTGTATATGTATCCATTTTCAAAATTTAGAAGACTTAGGACAGATGACGGAAGGAAAATTTCTACCAAAATTCTACCTTTTTTGAAGAAGTTTTTAAAGAGTTCGATAAAATAAAACAAGACATACTGAAACATTCTACAAATCTAGAGAATTCCTTCTCTAGATTCTTTAAAATTTTAAAATCCTCGAATAAAATTCTAAAAATTTGGAATTGAAACTGTTGGAAAATTTAGATATCTGGAAGTAATGTTGCTAAAAAAATTGTAAAACCCTCGAAGAAATGAGAAGCTCAGATGAAGGAATCTATGATTATTGAAAAACTCTAAAAGAAAAATTGCTGCAAAATTTTCTAAAATATTTTAATGGAATTTAGACCAAATAAAATATGAAATGCTAGAAAATTCGATAATGAGAAGTGATAAGTGAAATTTGAGCAATATCTAAGAGAGAAAGTGTGCTAAAAATATAGTTGCTGGGAAATTCTCATAGATAATTTTTGCAAATTGTTGAAAATGTTAGAAATCTGGAAGAGACATTTTTTTAAGAGAAGTTTGACCAAATGAGACAAGAAATGCTGGATAATTTGGAGGAGAATTACAGAAAGATTTATGAATTCTTAAATAAAATTTTGGGGGCTTAATGAAAGGCTCTAGGAATCTGGAAGAGAAATCGCTAGAAAACTTTGAACCTTTGCAGATAATTTTTGCAATTTTGAAAAAATGTTGGGGACTGGAGTCTGACGATATAAACAATATATATTGATAAACTCTTTGAGGAGAACCTACTATATATTTCAAATGCAAATTGGAAGAAAAATTCTAGAAATCCTGAAAAATTCTAGCGCTTTTGAAGATAATTTGAACCATTTGTGGCAAGATACGTTCAAAAATTCTAGAAATCAAGAAGAAAAATTGCCGAAAAAGCGGAAGACCTCGAAGAAAGTTTCTGTACTTTAGAACCTCATAGCGTAGGTGCCTCAACTTCGATGGCTAATACACCCTCGTTCTTCTTCATAACTCACAAACATTTTAGTGATCGATAATGCTACATAATTAAAATATTACAAATAATATCAAATGATAAATAAAACTTACTTTGTTAATATCACACACGGATAAATAATAATCATTAAAAGAATATATTTTTCTTTAAAAGTAGTTTAATAAATTTCAATTCACAATATGCTATTCGTACTTTACATAATGTCTAAATTCTTCTTATTGTTACTATATATTTACAACAGCCAAGCAATAAACATACCGCATTCCACATGATAAATAACTGTGTGAATTTTTAATTGAATATTAACTACACACTCGTATTTTTATTTGAGAAAAAATGACCATAAATTCCGTTAGTGCCAGTAATTACTTACATGCGTTATTTTATATTATTGAGAAACAATATTTGAGCAAGGATAACAGGAGCGGTGCACATGTTTGACATTCCTCAAATGTTAATAATTAATAATTTTTGTGTGCGCTGTTAATTACTACGAGACATACAGTGTGTGTAAAACAATTCTAAATCCGAATGCGAAACTGATTAATCGTTATATTTTTGTAACTTTTACCTTATTCATATTTTTTTAATAATTTTTTAATTAATATTTGGTGAAAGATTAAAACTTTTTGTTAATTTCGCTGTCAACAGTATTTATTAATTGGTTACCTTATTAAAACATCTAATCAAATATTTTACTAAAAGGCTAAAGTTTAAAGTAATACTCAAGATTACAATTATAGTAAATTAATACTTGTAGTAATTGGTTAGATCGATTGTAAAAATCGTTAAGTAAGTTTGCCAATTTAAACATTCGCCTTCGCTACTCTCTCAGAGGCATTCATTTTAATATCAATACCAAATAGTAATAGTCGCCCATTAGACTAGACTCTAAAGTCGAACACGTGACTGGTACCATTCGCTATTGATATGAATATGCCTTTTTAGAGTAACGAAAGTACACCTCTAAATTGACAAACTCACTTACATACACATAAATACAAAAATATTATATAGCTAATCACCACCAATACTACTTTTAAAAAACCATTGATATACGATGAATTAAATTCTCACTTAACCCCTGGTGAAATATTTTTATGTTAATTAGAAGGTTCATTAAACACTTGGTTTTGTTTCACTATTTTTATATTTCAGTAGGAGAAATATAAAAATAGTGTTTAATTAACCTTCTAATTAACAATTGTTATTTTTTTTAGACTGAGAATTAATTCATTATAAATTAATAACGCAAACAACACACCCATAATTGAACGCTATAAAATGTATGAACAGATTTTTTCTTGCTCCAATAAGTCACTAACGTGAATTTCCTTTTACGGAATTATTTATGTGCAGCTTCGCATAATCGGAGATACATTATCCCACAGTAAAATTTGCTTAATTACACCTTAGCGCCGTATTTTATCCTGAATGTAAACATGGAATTATTTAAATAATAAATCAAACAAACATGGGATTGCAATTCAAAATACAGTATATGTGAATAAATTACTTATCGCAGTCACTTTCGCATATGGAAGCCCGGTCAGTGTGTTATGCTCTTTTGAAGGGTGTCACTTTGTTTGGAGTTAAAACGAAATTAAGATAACAATGTCTTTTCTCTGTAAATAGCAGTAACTAATTACCATACATATTTAAAAGTAGAAATAATTACTATTGGTATTATTAGTAGCATGAATGCGAAATTTATGTGTTGTATAACACTTAATATTAATACTGATATTAGATAGAGTGACCAAATCTGATAATTTTTTAATTTGTATACCGTGTCTTTAAAATAATCATTAGAGCAGCAAATTACATATATATTATTTTAAATTTAAAATCGCTAGAAGTCCAAATATATTCTGTAGATTCTGTATTTATTAACTAACTCAAAATTATAAAAAGTAAAATAATATCACTTTAATGAAATTTAGGTATTTTGAATTATGAAAGATCATGTAAGATATATTATTAGAAAACTGTTCAGTTCAACATTGATAGTTCAGCTGAGTCAAATGCAATAGGAACATATCTAAATTAATAAAGTGTTTAACCATTTAGATAAGATGGATTTGTAATAGAGGATATCTTCATAAAATTTAGGGCTCCAGTAAGCTTTTTATAAATTCTCCTATCCTTATTTCTTGTAATGGTCCTGGCAACTCAAAGTATTGACGATCGCAAGGACTACAACACCGGACTCTGGATTTCTCATGGCTATAAACAACCTTCTCTCATTGCGGTTTCTCGCAAGTTTGATAGAACACATAATTCGTACTATTGGTATCTTCAGATACATACTTTTTGTAGGTGGGGCTATAATTAGTCCATACAGTTTGGATGCAATATTATGTTGCAGTGATCTTGAGGGGAGCCCCAATACTTTCCGTAGATTACTTTTGATTTATTATCTATCACGTTAAAATAATTTGAGAGCTTGCAACCATTATTACTATTGTTTCGTGTTTTATCTTGACTATTAATTTTTCTCGCAAGAAGAATCTGTATATTGGGGCTTATAGATACCCTGTCACCAGCCCATTTAGTATACCTTCGCTATTGTTATGTTCTTTGGTTTATCTTATTGTAACTAGTCGCTTTTTCCAAGACCTTGAAATATTCTAGCCTTAATCCTGTTCTACAGTCTATTATATTGTACATATTTCTTTCCTTGATCTTATTAGAGATTTCCTTTACTGTACATGTATATAGTATGCCTAAGACTTTCATCTTCGTTGATGTCCTCATTGGCTTATCCAGTTCAGTACTTAGCTTAGTAGCCATAGCTGCTGCTTGTTGATTGATTTCTTTTAACATATTCTTGGTCACTAGATTAGCAACTTTAGGGATACATTTTATGTATTCTTCGTATCTCGTCGTCTGTATTGGCTATTTTTGCTTTTGTGGGTAGTTCAGTTTGTTTTTTTTTAGGAAAAAATGAACTTTTCTGCTCAGGGTTAGTTCCTAAAAACTTGGTGGCTTAAAATCCTTGTTTCTTCTATTACTTAGAAATACTTGCTCTTCTGATTTTGTTGGATTTATGGAAAATTCTTAGTCTGTGCACTATTTATTTACTATCCAAAGATTTTTTGACATAAAAGTAAAGTATTATTGTAGAAGCTTTGTTTATTCAGATATTTAGTAGTCAGTCAATTACAGGGTACCATAGTACAATAGTAAAGGGTACAGCACTTTTTTTATACGATATCATTTATTGCAGCCTATTTCATATCTTTAAGAAACTATTTCTTATTCAGACGATCGGCTAGTCCTACTGACTACAATATTTAAAGCAGTCTTTATTCTGCTTTCACGGTATACATATCGATTGGTATATATGAGAAGTATTACTACCACAGTTTTTCTAATATAGAAACTTGTTGGAAAATATGATTTCGCTGTAATGGGCCCGGCCCGCATATCGTTCGTCCGGATACCTTCCTTGCCAAACCATCTGCTATTTTGTTATATCTGCTGTTGTTGTTTCTTTCGCCCAGTATAGGGTCACCTTATTGTCACGAGCCTCTTCTTCCAAGGATTCTCAACATTCCAGTGTTAATACTGAGGTAATTTTACAGTTTGTTTTTTACCTAGTGAAGTACTTTTTTTCAAGGACAGATTTTTGCAATAAATTATTACTATCTTTGGAGATAGTCTCTATCTTTTCACACAGCTCGTATACATTGCCAGAGGGCTATGCATGCTTTCATGGATCCGACAGATGGGCATTCCAGTTTAGTTTTTTATCTAGAAGAATGCCGAAATATTTGACTTTTCGGCTCACTCCGAAAGTTTGGTGGCTTGAAACCTTTGATTTTTCTCAGTTTCGTTTTTGTATAATTTACAGATACACTTAGGATTTGTAAAACGAAGTAATACACCGCCGGTATACACTCGCCAGGGTATTAAGCATAATGACTTTGTCCCAAACGATTGTCAGTGAATTATCAAGTAAGAAGTTTTCAATTGACTAATATAATTTTTTCATCGTAATACTTACAAGCATGTTATCAGTTTTGAATATATTTTTAGTTCTGATTTTCTGATAATAAATAATAATAACCTGAGTCGGTGTATGTACCACCCATTCTTTTAAGACTAGTGAATTAAAACACTTTGTTATTTCCTTCCTTCACTTTTATTTTTATATATCAGATGTACATTTCGAGTACTCATTATCAATTGTACTCATTATCAATAGCATTGATCATGAGTACATGGTACTCGAAATGTACATCTGACATTTCCAAGTGTTTTAATTTAATAGTGATAACGTCGCACAAGTCAAATCAAACCGTGAATAAGGCTAGTGAGTTTTGTTATTGTATTTCAGGCTCTGTATTACAAGTTTTTATTAGTTGTGCAGCATTTTTTGTAATTATTTCATTCGTAGGTGCGTTATATGTTTTGCTTGTTTTTAGTCTCTTCAAATTCCGTTAACCACCGCCCATTTCTAGTTTAATTTCATTAGGGTGTGCTTTCTTGTGACATAATGCTCGTGATATAAAGCTCTTCTACAAAGAGTTGCTTTCGTTTTCCATTTAGTGTATCTTGTACTAAATAACTCTTTTCCTAAATCCATAGTATTATTGGTCCTAGTGTCAACAATTGCTTCTCTATTCCTGATGGACAGAAATGCCACACCGAGAGGGGTATTTATGCACTTTCACAGTGCTTCATAAATGCATTCATTTTCGAGCTTAGGAAGTAAGGAAGAAAGAGATGAAGGCTTTTTGTGGAAGGTGCATTGTTTCGCTACTGCAATCTATTGTTCTTTATTTTGGAAACTTATACTTACCTATATTACTGCCCTCAACGGTAGAAACTGCATAAAGATATACGTATATCTCTTATTATTAAGGGTTCTGCTTTATAGTAAGATTAGTTAGGTTTGATTATCGCTGTGGGTTACATTATGATATTACCATAAAGGTACTATTTATTTTCTAAGCATTGCGCTTGAGAGGAACTGTCAACTGCAATAATTATAACAAGTGATGTTGAGATCCAAAATAGATCGAAACCGGTTCGTGGCTGTGGCTGACAGGGAACAATAATTTAAAACATATATATTTATAGTCTGTAATTTTTAAATGACATCTTATAAAACGTTTAAGTTACAAGGTATAATCAAAACATAATACCTTTTAACCATTCATAGCTTTAATTTCATCTTTTCTTTATTTGTTAAGTCATTTTTTAATGACTTTATTTTTGTAGTAGTGTAAATATTCTACCTCTATAATCTCCTAAAAACTTTATCCCACATTACTATTCAATATTTATAATCGAATTCCGGTTATCTCATAATCTTTTTCTGATTAAATTCACATAATCATTCTTGTTTATCTTCTATTATGTTGCGAAAGAGTCATATATTTCTATAGCTGAGCATTTACACACTCCTAATAATAACTTTAAATAGAATGATTAGTAAAAATTAAGGAGTTTCGATCTGTAAATATATTAAAATAGTACAAAGATATTAATAAATAAATAAATAATAAATAAGAAATAAATAAAACTGTAAGTTAAGAGATTAATTGGAGTAAAATCAATGGTGTATAATCTGATTAAATTGTAAAATTATAGTTTCCCAGGTAAATTTAAATATATTAACTGGTAAATAGATCGCTAATAGGTTACACCCAACAATTTTCGGTTGGTGTGAAAGATTTGTAATAGAAGAAATAAATTCCGCTTATGTTTTCTCTTTCCCAAAGAACGATAAATTATTTTGCTTTATTACCGTGAAACGAGTTGTATCAATAATGACTACTCTTACCCTATTAACTACGATTATATGAAGGTTGCTAAAAAGTAGAGGTGAATTTGTCTTGCAAATTTTTATCTTTAGTTTCTTAAGTGGTATTTTGATTTGGAAATGTTATAGATACTAGACCTTAAATTTTAAAGTTGTTTTCGGCCTTCTCTCCAAACTTTAAGAAATGATTAATTGATACTAAGGTTTTTGAAAAAGCTACAGGCAAAATATTTAAACCATTTTTCACAATAAATTATTATCATTTATTTGAGTTGTTGCAAATAACCGTTAGAACTTAGCAATTACGATTGCGATTAGACGCTAAGAATTTCGCTAGATAGATGTTTTAAAGATTTATTTGAAACAGTTTTCGTCGGCTTTATGAAGTCGTAAATCTCCATAGCGATTTTCGAAAGAAGCATAATAGAGCCATCATACAGTTTTCAAAGATCAGCTTAAGGGATGCGAAAGAAACAGAAAGAAAAAGAAGAGAAAAGTCAGAAAAATTGTAGACAATAAGAGATAAGGCATTACCTGAGTTATATTTGAGATGGGAAATGCGACGGCAGCTTTCAGAATGGCGTACAGGATTCTTCAGGATATCCGTCCTAATCCAAATAAAGATACATCATTGGTGGAGCTACGTGTTCATCCTATTTTAAATGTTGTTAAATCCTTTATAATCCGATATACAATTAATTTGGAGGAAGGTAATGTAGTAAGTCATAATGGACGAACTTCTGCGTTTAATTAACAAAATCGTGAAGAACAATTGGCGTGTTACATTTGATGAGATCTGTGATCATTTCCACAATGTTTGACTAACTCTTCATGATATTGTTACATTATAACTGCATTATTTGAATATTTGCGCAATGTGGGCCCCTCCCATGATTTCTGAAAAACACAGATCCACGCATACGGCTGTAGAACTAACGTTTTTAAAACGTTATTTTTTTGAAGGAGACTCTTGACTCGCACAGTTACTGATTATTAAACATGGGTTTGCTATGCAACACCTGAGAGTAAAAGACAGTCAATGGAGTGTCATCATTCTCATTTATCAAAAAAAACCCAAAATAATTAAAACGGTAATGTCTATCCGGATAGTCATGGCAACCACTTCTTGGGAACGGCGTGGCGTACTGCTCGACCCGTGGAGACACTATCAATGCCTCTGCTACGGCCTTTGCTCCAGTTGTCAGTCGGCAGCGTCCCCTCATGAGCCTGGTTAATTTATTTTTGTCGATGCGATTGACTGTCCATCTTACAGCTGTTGTCGGTGTTGTTGGTATGGCTATGCCTATATTTACCTCGTAGGAGATGTGGCTTTTCAAGTCTGTTTCAGCCTTCCAGTCGCTGATCTTGGCCAACATGGCTGGGGTTGCCAGTGTAAGGTCTATGATTGACTGATTAATGTTGCTTCCAAGACCCCTTCGCGATTTTTAGCTCAAGCAACGCCATTGTCTCCAGCAAAATCTGGCCCCTCATATCGGATTTAAATTCGCCACCTATAACAATCTGTACCGCGTTTGGAGGTGCGTAGTAGGCAATGAAGGTAATGCCCGCAATCTTTGTTCAGATGATGCCCTTCATTGGACTTCCTGCTGCTATGGGAAGGTGTCTCATTCACGCGCCGATATTGAGGCGACGTTGCCGTCCGCAGCGTCCCTGTACCAGTCTGAGCCCACTTTTGTGTCGTTCGGTTCGCTGATCAGGACTACAAGAACCTCCTCCTCTCTGACTGCTAGCTCCAGGATGTCGTGGACAGCTTGACATCTATTTAGGTTATCTTGGAGGCAGTTAAGCCAATCCGTTTCTGCCATTGCTTTCCTTGCATATTGCAGCGGGTTTTCTATCAGTTTAAGTGTTCGTCCTCTTTCTGTGCCATCTTTGTCTCCTCCTTTTCGGCTGTACTGGTCCTAGTTTTGGCGGCCTCATAAGCATGGCAGACTTTGCCCACCCATGTATATGCATGGGGCGTACCTCGGCTCTTCCTCGAGTGTCAGCTCTAGGGGTTCCTCCTGTCCGCACCTTTAGAACGCCTTGCCCCTGTCCACCTTTACAGTCAGTAGCTTTGTGCCGGGGTTTCGTATTTCCTGCAGGGCTGCATATTCTTCAGATTGTCTTCTTTCTTTCACTTTACGGATTTTATATTTCGGGCCTTCTACCAGAGCAATTGTTTATTGTTAATTTATTCTTTGTACATCTTTCTTGAAAAATACATTTAAAACCAAATAAATTATGTATCTATTAATATATTTTGTTAACAGGTAATCTAAAGAATCATAATAATAATAATAATAAATTACAAATACATACATAAAATTTTGGACGAAAGACGCACAGGCGGAGTACATATTAATTCTCAGGTGACGTCTGTATGACCTGATCCACCTGATGTGCACATTCGCTTTCGTTCTGATTGCCTTTTCTACCCCCGCTATAATTTCTTCAGCAGGGTTGACGTCATTCAGGCCCTTGATTTCAGCCGTATCTTGTTATCATGTGATGATGGCTGCGTTCTCCATATCTACTATCCTCCCTACGTCGCCGAGGAGGTCGTCCACATATGTCTCTCGCTTCGCCTCCAGGTATGGCTGTCTCTGCGATTTTCTAATGCCTGTTGTGCAATATTGAAGAAATTATAATGGAAGATTCAAAATCGACAGCGATATCTGTTGTCCAGTGACGTCATTCTCTTCCACGATAATGCCAAGCCTTATATGGACCGGATATCGAAAAAAGTTGTTCAAAAATTCAAATGGGAAATTTTTAAACATACACCCTATAGACCAGACAGCTCCTTCAGAGTACCAATAGATTATAAACTCAAGAACTTTTTGCCAGGTAAGAAATTTGAAAGAACTGAAAGAAGCTGTTATATGCTCATTGTCTTTACGTACCAATATTTGGGGCATACACATTTTCTTCAATTCAACAATTTGTAAAGTTTCTTAATTCCTAGAGTTAGTTAACCTCTCACTCCAAAATAAAAACTTTTAAGTAAAAACCTCCACAATTACTTATTAAAAACCTATTGCATCCAATAGAATTTTTCTTCATAATTTTGTTGTGGAGAATATGTCTTTAGACTTTAAGAAATGTGAACTATCACCTTGAACTTCTACTATTCAATATCTGAATTAACAAAATACATACAATTTAAGTCATAATTATTCTATTCTTTTCTTATTTAAAGGTTTAATGAAGTCTTATCAAACTGAAGTATTTGACTTAACCACTTCCCGCATACGCCGGAGATATCTCGGGTAATTAAATAAAATCAGACCTCTTTATATTATTAATGTACTATCTGTTCAGGATATATTAAGGGAAAGTATATTTTTTTTAGG
Organism: Ontholestes murinus; assembly: GCA_963969525.1. Classification (NCBI taxonomy): domain Eukaryota; kingdom Metazoa; phylum Arthropoda; class Insecta; order Coleoptera; family Staphylinidae; genus Ontholestes; species Ontholestes murinus. The sequence goes on from OZ018393.1 coordinate 18,266,036, forward strand.
ATTTTACTTTTGGGTGGGATTTCTAGATTACGTTCAAAACAGTACAATCGTTGATTGAAATATTTCAATCAACGGTACAACTCTAAACGTTCAGTGTTAGACGGTGATAATGTTGCTTATGCTAACATTAATAGAGGTTACCTGGGTTATGCCATATAGGGGAGTATTAGAGAGGTTAAATAATGGTTTAGAAGGATTATGAATTATTGTGAATACGTTGACCTAGAAGATTATTTTTTGGGTAGCCTTCCTACTGTAATCAAAGAGAATATGCCCATAGTCAAGCAAGTCAACAGATTGTCTTGTAAACTTTTCTGTGTCAACTGAGATATTGGGTTAAATGGGTAATTAATTATCTAATGAAATTTCCAGATACAAGTAGACTGGGGACGTGGAAATAGTAATTATGTTTACTGTAATCAAAATGGAGATATTAGGAGTATTCAGAATTCTTCAGACTTCTTGATGATGAATCTATCAAATTCTTAATAGTCATATTCAATCACATATACAATATTGGGAACATCCCAAAAGAGTGGCTCATAATTTATAATGTTACTAAAGAAATAGGGAGCCAACAGTAACAACACAGACTATTAAAAGACGTTTGATGAAATACAGCATGAAAAGATGATGGAGGTCTTGAAAAACACAGGAATGGATAATAAAGATCTTAGGATCATCCAGAACCTATACGGGAATCAGTCAGCTACTATCAAGATGAATGCGAAGGAGCAAACCAATGAAGAATGGAGAACGATTAAACAGCATTCGATATGCAGATGATACGCAGATGATGCCGTGATATTCGCCGATAGTATCAATAGATTACAATAACTAATAAACAGAATATAAGATGCCAGGTGTGGTTTAGAAATTAATCGAATCGAGAAAGCAGGAGCTGCCTTTAAACAAATGGCTAAACTATTCAAAAGTCAAAGCCTCAGCAACGATATCAAAATTAGACTCCTTTGATGCTATATTTTCTTGATACATTTCTATGAAAAGGAGTCGCGGACAATAACCGAAGCAAGTCAATCTCGAGGCTTTCCCAACAACAATGCAGTGATGGAACGAATGAAAGTAGTGAAATCCATCATTACGAGACCAAATACAGTCTTCTAAAATCTGTTCTCCAAGGAAAAGTCTATGATAAAAGAGAACCAGGAAGAAGGAGAATATCATCACTATTCAGAGCAGCCGTGAACAAAGTAATCATATCCAGGATGGTCGGCCATATTCGGAACGAAGAAGATGAATAGTTGAGAATTCTTTAGTTTGAACACCACTTCCAGATGCTATTAACGAGGAACTTAAGTGATGAATGAGTTTTCATGTTTCATAAGTGCTGTGCAATCTGCGAACTGTAGAGCATAAAATGAGGGATCAAAATAGTTGGGACAGGAATCATAAATATCATGGAAAATATTATAAGTATAACTAAAAATATATAGCAGATACTTGAGAAACAACTTGAAATAGGAAATTGTTTATTTAATTGCAATTATTCACGTGAAGTTGTTTTATTGAATTAATTAATATTCCGGAATGACAAATTTGGAACAAATAGGACCCCTCTGTGTCAAGACTGAGTCGAATGTTTGTTTAATCTCTAAGAATACAATGGCGGAATGAATATTTGAAGGTGGGTTGCGAGGATAGTATGAGTTGTAAATATTTCATTTCGAAAACTGAATTAATCGTTAATGATGTGTACGTTTGGGAGACACTACCTTTGATAAACCTAGAAAAGTTTATATGAAGCTATAATAGATCTTAAAAGACTTAAATACTTTAGGAAAACTACACATATACAATTTTTATAGATTTAATCACCATTCTTAATAAATATGCTAGATGCATAAGGGCTCAAAATATTAAAATTAAACCATTCAGAATTGTTAATTTACGTGAAATACTCAATTTTGTTACATTAATAAAACTTCAAAACAAATAGGAATTCTTAAAAACTTAAAATAATCCGAAAGCATTTTTAACTGGATGATTATAGGAAAACTACTTAACTAAACTAAACTCATTATGTGATTTATTAATATATACCGTAATTGTAGTTAATTACCATACATTGAAATGTACAAAATTGAATAATAGTCATATTACATATTATTAAATATGACACAACTTTAATCTTAAACATTAATTCCCATTTGCAACAGCTTTATAGGACCCAGAAGCATACTTAATAGATCAATAAAACAAGATTATAAAGACATTCTGCATTAGTCTAGCAATATGAATACGCCACCTAATACCACTATATATCACCGACAGTATAGAAAAAAACTTGTTCCACGACAATCACAAAGTTTAACAATGTCATAATTATAGAGAGTTGGCATTACCACGGGGAATTGCACAGTGCAGCAAAGCCGCACACGTGATGCTGCATTGTGGAATTACAAAGGTAATGGCGTCTGTCAGGAAGATTTAAAACTACAAAACTAATAACGTACTTTACAACGACAATGACATTCTTCCATTCGTGTCGTGACAAAAAGACGGACGAGGGTGTATATAATATGAATATAATCCTCGTACCTCGCGACCGGACTCGGCGGTATTTTATAAATTGGAAGGCAGACTAGGTGATTTTATTTCTAAATGACTGGTTTAATGATACTGTCCTGCCACTCTCGTTCATTAAATTACTTCTTTACACATAAAAAGATCGCACACATAGATAAATTACCATCGACGCGATGATTTAAAGGGAATTGCTCACGGTGTTTAATTCATTTCTTTATCTCCATCCCCAATACTATTTATTGCGTGCGGAGGGTTTTCGGTGACACCGTATTGATTGCGACGGGAAATTTATAATACAGGAGGTGGAGACACTTCGCATTCCCGATTTGTCAAATTATTCATCTCGATCAGATACACCAAATCCGTGTCGGGCTGTACCCACTTTGGTCCTAAAAGATTTATGGACACCCTCTAAGATAAAATCAATACCAGATACGAGTTTCACTGAATGTTGAATACGCCGGAATAATAGGATTTATTATTTTGTTTTTTGGGACATTTTCGAGTTTTATATGGGTACATCATTTGCAATGCGGTTTCAGGTCGCGATTTTTTTTTATTATAACGTCGAACGTAATGTATAAAATGGACGCTACAATTTAGTTATAAATATAATTCCTTATAAGGTTTTCACATTATTATTCTTTATTATTATAACTATTAATAATATGAAAAACATTTAAATTATTTTACATAATTGGAGATTAATAGAGAATGGTTGCGACCGTTACTACATGGTAATCCATATTTAAACCATAGTGAATTTGTCAATTCAGTGTAATTGGAAATTTATAGGATTTTCGCGTTTTCTCCATATAAATTTGTCTTAAGATTTATAATCTTTTTATTACTTATGCAAAGAGTGTCCCAAAATTTACGCAAGATTTGAATTTGCCGCCATTTTTGCATGAGACATTTCCTCATTATGTAATATAATCTGATAATTACTATTGTTTATTTAAGTGTGAACTTAAAGATGACAAATTTAGGTAAACTATATTTCATATAGTATAAAAAAAATCGATACAATTATTTATAGTTTCATACAGAATACAAAAATACAATTTTAAGTTCAGATGATATTATCAA